>JAMPIV010006298.1:0-623415 GCA_024509875.1 Oreohelix idahoensis | reverse complement strand
TGGAACTTGGAACACAAGCAGTATAAATGGGAAAGAAGAGGAACTGGTGGAAGAGATGAGGAAAGCAAAATTAGAAATCCTGGCTACAACGGAAACAAAGAAAAAGGGACAAGGAGTCATGAATCTCGATGGCAACATGCTCCTCTACAGTGGTGTACCCACATCTGAAAGAGCTAAAGTGGGCATGGGTTGTATTGTGGCCAAAAACCAAAAAGATAGTATCAAGGGATGGAACTTTGTTTCGAAGCGCATTATGGTTGTAAAACTAAAAGAATGAGAAACCATAGTCAACCTGGTCATAGTGTATGGGCCAAATGAGGATGAGAGGAATTCTTTGAGCTGCTTCAAAGGACAGTGGATGACTGCCTAGATGAAATTATCATGCTCGGAGATTTCAATGCCAGAGTTGGAAATGACCATGCTAGATGGGGGGGAGTTATCGGAAGATATGGAGAAGATACTCTCAATGACAATGGAAAGTGACTTCTTAGATTCTGCAGTGAGCAGAATCTGATCATTACAAACACAAAGTTCCCCCATAAGCGCATACATGCATATACTAGATGTGAACCAACAAAGAATGAGAAGTCAGTGATCGACTATGCCATTGTTAGGAGGAGCTCATTCAAATATGTCTGGGATGATAGAGTCTGGAGGGGGCCAGAGATTGGAATAAACGAACGGGAGAAATGAGCATTAAGACCTACAAGCTGAGAGAGCCAGAAATTAAGACCAGATATCAGGGGCTTATTGCTACAGCAGTGAGAAACACAGAACAACCTGATGACTTGGAAACCCTCTGGTTTAAATTCAATGACATCATAAAGACAGCTGCTGCAGAAGCAAGTGGTGAAGTCCGACTTGGGAACAAGAGAAAGAGGACACCTTGGTGGACAGAGGAAGTCAAAGAGAAAATAAGAGAGAAGAAAATGGTATGGAAACAATACTTAGGAACTAAAAACACAGCAGGACAAGTAGAGAAATTTAGAGAATATGTGATACCCAAAACAGAAGCAAAGAACAAGGTGCTAGCAGCAAAACAGAAGTCCTGGGAAGAATTTGGAGAAAAGCTAGAAAAAGATGCGCAAGAAAACCAGAAATTGTTCTATAAGACCCTAAAGAACATGAGGAAGGAAAAACAATGCTCTCTCAAATTTATAAAGGACAAGCAAGGCAAATCGCTTACTGCCCCAAAGGAAGTAATGGAAAGAATATTTCTCAGAACTCCTTGATGGTGAGCAAGGTCAAGCATCAAAAATGATAACCGCTAGCACAGAATAGGAAACCAATGGTGATGAAGATGACATAACAATGGAAGAACTGAAGGCAGCCTTGGAGAAAATCAAGATGGGCAAAGCAGCAGGGCATGATGGTGTAACACCAGAAATGGTTAAGTACATGGGAGCATCAGGCGACTGTTGCAAGTGGAAGTGTTGCAAGTAGTGGTTTGGTTAGCTCTGAACAATGTTCCATATAATGTCAATAAAGTAATTATAAATTCTGGCCATTGTTTTATCTTCTTGATATTCTTGAGTGATCGTGTATCGTGCCTTCTATGTAAGATTACGCGAATGCAGGGGTGGAAGATTCTGAATGACTATTGAACCTTGGAATACGATTGATGTGACAAGTCGGTTCCATTGAGTCCACAATTATTTAATACAGATTACACGTCAAGACGATTCATGCATGTTGATCACAAAGGTACATATTATAACTTGAAAATATATGGCATAGATATGTAGATATCCTATCAGTCCTTGTCCAATAATCAAATTACTGTATGCAGATTGTCATAGCTGTATGCACGCGCGGTTGGGGTTTCCAACGGCCGACAGTGAGTCTATGAGTCTGGCAAAATCAAATACTATGGACTGTAATTCATCCTTCCTTAATTTTCACTTCGTACTGACCTTTAATCATTTCAAATCTTCGTAATAGCAATGGACTGACCCATGTCCGTACTTGCATAAAATATATCTGTATGGCAATACCATGCCCAACATTGGAAGGAGAGTCATACGCGTCTTAACAGCTTGACGGTCAATGTGAAAAGGGTAGCGTTTCTTAGTTACCGACTGTGTCCTAAACAACGCTATACACGTCATAATCGATCGTGTATAAAGCGTTCATTAATTGAAACATCTATCGCAATATATTAAATGTCTTAACCTTTATAATTGCACGTCTGGTAACCTTTAGCAGACGGCGTTAATATCATATACCGTAACAATTCCCTGTACACCGGGGAAAAAAAAAATCGATAGATTTTTTTTCAATATCTATCCGACTTAACAATTTTTCAAAAAAATTTAACACAATTGTGACATATGGCCGACGATGTTCTGAGTAGAACCGTGTTGCGGTCGTGTCAACTAACTATTTGTCATAGTCATCTAATCATAAATCACATTATATATCAATATTATACATGTCATTATATCAACTAAATAAATGTCCAATGTTAATAGTGAATGATAGAATTAAATTAAAGTAAGGTCTGTCGTATTAGTATGTCATATAGGAATTAATTTGACTAATTAAAATTAAATTAATTAATTAAACTAAGAGTTAAATTATTAAGGTTCTAATGTAATGCGATGTTATGAGAGAAGAAAAGACAAACTAAGTGAGAAGAAATAGAAAGAAATTCGAATATAAGTTTTAACTTAATTGTGTGTGTTAAGTGTTAGTGAATAATAACTAACTAACTTAACTAACTAAATACTGTATAGGTACATTAAAAAAAAATTATTAATCTAATACTTGTGTGAGATTTATTTTCTCTTTTCATAATTTCTTCTTTTTAGTATTTCGTTCTCTTTTTTTTTTTTTTTTTTTCATTTAATTTTTTTCTCACCTTTCATTTTATTGATAATAATTCAATTAAGAAGTTAAGTTAACTAATTAATTAGTATAGGATATGATGATCCATCCGTAGTCTTGATCCTGATGAATTCTTTTAGGCAAAAGTGTTCAAATGTCCACGTCGGAAAGAAATGTCATTTATAACTGCATCGAAGAATTAAGAGTCCATAGGATAATAAGTTCGACTTGTCGTCAGATATTATTCCATGATTGTTCAATGATATTCGTATATCGTGTATGGATATTATACGAAGTTCGAATGTAAGTATATATACCTTGATTGTCTTGTCGTTCAATTCTGTGATGCATATAGTGTTTATAAAGTTTGAATTGAAGGCAAGGTTAGTTCCTTTATAGTTGATACTTCGTTCAATCCAATGTAGTTCTGATTGATGTAGTTTAAGAGTGTCAATGTTGATTATTCGTCGTCAATAGGATTACGTGACAACGCATCTGCCACACAATTTTCAGTGCCAGGTATGTGTTCAATGGAGAACTCGAATGGCTGTAGGATGATTTGAATATCTGGCAAGTTTTTGGCTTTTGTGGTTGGATCGACGCAAGGATGCGACCGCACGTTGGTCCGTCTGTATGGTAAAGGGGGCACCGAGGAGAAACTTTTCAAGCTTCGTTATTGCCCAGATCACAGACAAAAGTTCCTTGTCGACTGTGGAATACTTTGTTTCAGCCGGCTTCAGCTTTCTTGATATATATAAGGTGGGGTGTAGAATGCCGTCATGGTTCTGGAGCAGGCATGCACCAATGCCGTAGTTACTAGCATCTGTTCGTAAGAAAAATCTTTTGGAAGCATCGGGAAGTCTTAAAATTGGTTCATGTGAGAACAAATTTATAATTTTGTTGAAAGTTTCATTGCATGTACCAGTCCATGTCACCTTCACCGGCATATCTTTTTTTAACAATGAAGACAATACAGCCGTGATGGATGACAAGTTTGGTATGAATCTACTGTAATATTGAACAAGTCCTAACAAACTCCTGACCTGTTTCTTCGTCTGAGGAACTGCTATGTTTAGAATTTTTGAGACTGTACTAGGTAACGTTCGGATATATCCCGATCCAATGATATGTCCCAAAAAGGTTATCTCATTACACGCGATTTGCACCTTTGTAGGTTTAGCAGTTAGATGATAATTCCTTAGAGTGTCAAAAACATATCTAAGTCCCGAAACATGTTCCTCAAACGACGAACTAAACAAGCATATGTCGTCAATATATGTAATAACGTCTGGTCTACCTGATAAAATTTGTCGCATCAGGCGAATGAAGGTAGCTGGCGCATTAACAAGCCCAAAAGGCATCACGTTCCACTGGTATAGACCTTGTGGCGTGGAAAATGCGGTGTAGTACTTAGCCTTTTCGGTCAGTGGTATCTGCCAATAACCTTTAGTTAAGTCTATCTTACTAAATATAGTTGCGTTGGATAGACGTGGTAGTAAGTCGTCGATAAGTGGATGTGGTTCGCTGTCAACTATAGTCTTAGCATTTAATTTTCTATAATCAACACATAGTCTAATGTTATTGTCCTTCTTCCGGACAATCACTAATGGAGAAGAGAATGGCGAATTACTAGTCTCAATGATTCCCAGAGACAACATCTGTTCAAGTTCTTTAGTAGTTTTAGCAAGGAAATGTAAAGGAACAGAATAGGGATGTACACGAATAGGTGTATCGTCATTGAGAGTAATGTCATGACTGATAGCCGATGTGCGACCCGGAACGTCGGTCAACACATCTGGATAAGATTGTAATAAATTAGCAATCTGTAGACGCTGTTGCGGTGTAACCGTTGAAGAGATGGTTACATCCCGCCAAGATTCAGTAGGTTGAACTACTGGTACAGGTAACGGTAACTGTACCTCAGGAAAAGAAGATTCTTCTTCCTGGATGACAGATAAGTTAGTATAATGACAAGTGGATACTGTGTTGTCATCTAGTTCATGAAAAATTGACTGTAAGTGTTCAGGACGTGTATGAAATTGCTTGAGCATGTTAATATGAAATATCTTTTTGTGTCCCTTGATATCTAAGACGTAATCGACGTCGGAAATTTTATCAATGACTTTGTAAGGACCATTCCAAGATATCAATAATTTATTGTTATTGTGAGGAAGTAACACATAAGCTTCGTCGCCTGGGAATAATTGGCGTAATCGTCGAGACATATTTTGTAGAGATCGAGCCTTAGCTTTTGCAGCCTCAGAAGAAGCTGTTGCCAACTGGCAAGACTCAATAATGTTCTTCCGAAGATTAATCACGTACTCGTAAGATGACTGAGTGTCCTGAGTCATCTCGTCGTCAATTAATAAGTCTTTTATTAGTCCCATAGGACCTCTTGGGGGAGCACCAAAAACTAATTCAAAGGGAGAGAAGCCAGTTTGTTCATGCGGTACCTCCCGATAAGCAAATAGAACAGCTGGGAGTGCTCTGTCCCAGTCATGAGGGTGCTTAGCAGTAACCTTATGTAGTAGTTGTTTAAGTGTACGGTTAAGTCTTTCAACCGCACCATTACTCATCGGATGATAAATACTACTTAAATTTCTATCAATGTCCCAAGTTTTCATGACTTCCTTCATGGTGTCAGATATAAACTGTGACCCATGGTCTGATAAAAGTTTTCTAGGAAACCCTATTCTAGAAAAGATGAGATGTAGTGCATCAGCTACATCTGTGGTAGTGGTGGTCTTTAATGGGATAGCTTCCGGCCATCGTGTGCACAAATCAATGCACGTAAGGACGAATCTATGTCCTCTGGCCGATGGTAGCAATGGACCAATAATGTCTATTGCCATCTTGTCAAAAGGTCTCACTGAGATATCGCAAGCCTGAATAGGCGCCGTGTGAAAAGCTCCACGTGCTTTCACTTCTTGGCATGTAGTACAGGAACGTACATACTGCGAAATATCTCTTGACACCCCTGGCCAAAAGAATGAAGACAGTACTCGAGATCGTGTTCGAGTATATCCCATATGTCCAGCACAATGTGAGTCATGTGCATGTTGAAGAATGTACCGTCTGAAAGTATATGGGACCATAACTTGTTGTTTCATTTGTGATTTGTCATGAAAACATCTAATCAATATGCCATTTTTAATAAAAAAACAATGTTTGTTATTATTACCTGAGGATAGATTGTCAACTTTATCAACCAACGTAAAAAATTTTTTTAAAGATTTATCCTCTTTTTGTTTGGTTGCAAATGTTTCCCTGTCAATAGGTGAATTGACTACAAATTCCTCTTGGTTGTCTGCATCCATTTTATTATCATCAACTTTCTCCATGAGTTGAGTCTGTGCTCTAGTTGTCACGGCGTTTCCAGTGCATAGGTTATGTTTCTCCCCATTCTATAATCTCATCTGGAGTACAATCTTTACTGCCGTGTATACGACCAACCATCAAATCAGCTATAGGCTTTTTTAGCATACATACTTTTACGTTTCCTGTGAAGAAAGGAGTGTTGACATGAATAATAGCTGTGGGGTAAAACTCTATTGTTCCACCAAACGTCATGCAACGAACATATTCCCCCGTTGCACAGCTGGGATGTACCAGCGACTGTCGTACACCAATCGTTGTGGATCCCGAATCCCTCAATACTGAGACGACGGATCCATTAACTAATCCCCTGTTAAAAATTAGTAGGCCTGTTCCATCGTTGACTGCAAGACCTACCTGTGGTATAATATGTCCGCAGTTAAGCACTGTTTCTTTCGCCTTCTGAAAAATAAGATTGCATTGCTGGCAACTATTTGCCACATTATAATTAATAGCAAAACATGCAGCAGAAGACTGTGTTGTATTATTGTCAAGTGGAACCTGAGCTATAGGGGTAGTATTATTTGTAACTGCCGCCCCTGTATTATGGTTGTAATGAGATGATCCCCGAGAATGAGATCGATTCCGAGTATAATTGTTAGAATTATCTCGTCGTCCTCTATAGTAACTATTATCTCGATGTCTCGAGCCATGATTATTACCCTTCCAGTTACTATTATCATTGGGAGTATGTGATCGATTATAATGAGTGTTATGTTGACCATTGTGGTAGTTTGTTTGAGGTGAATAATTTCTATCTCGTGATCTACCTCTGTTGAACTCATTTTTATTGTTGAAATCATTATTATGTCCCTTCTGAAAGTTAACATTGTGATTTCTTTGGAACCTGCTTCTGTCTACACTGTGATGACTTTGTTTGTTATTGTGATTGTAGGCCATATTAGACGCCACAGGTAGAGGTTCTCTTAATGAGGAGTTAGAAATGGTTGCATTCGGGTGTGCCGAACAGTAGTTTAAAGAAATTTTTTCTAACTCATCCATAGTACCTGGTTTACGCTCCTGCAAATATGCAAAAAATGGCTGGCTAACTGAAGATAATACCTTATCTCGTAGTAGTAAATCAACTAATTTGTCGTATGATTTGTTGACTTCTGCCAGTTCAACCCATCTGTTAAATGTATTGCGTATATTCGCAATGAATCCTGCAAAATCCCTTGGAGATTCAGGTAAAATTCCCTTAAATTTCAACCTACAGTGTTCCTCGTCCAGGTGAAATCTTCGTAGAAGCAAGGACTTAATAGCACCGTAGTTATTAGCTATTGATGGGTCAGCATTTTGAGAAGCTGTCAGTGGTTCTCCAACCAAGAATTCATTTAACTTGAGTACCCATGACTCTTCAGGCAAATGGTTTGTTTTGCAAGTCTGTTCAAAACGTGCCAGGAACGATGAAAGGTCGTCGACGTTCAAGTTGAAAATGGGTAGTTTAAAGTTGTAGAAGTGTTTAGGCTGGCTGGATGATGATCCATTTTGTGCGTTATTATTCTGGTTTGCATCAGCATTTTGTGCTTGTAATCTTGCTGTCTCCAATTTAATACGCGCCAATTCCATTTCTTGTTGTAAAATAATTTCCTCTCGTTTCAATTTATTCTCTTCTTCCTGCCTGGAGATTGCTCTTTGCTCTTCTCTTTCACGTTGAGCAATCTCTCTCAACCTATTTTCCTTGGCAATTTGCTTCATCTCAAGTTCTGCTTCCTCTTTCTTTAATGCTGCCTTTTGTTCCTCTTCCTCTTTCTTTAATGCTGCCTTTTGTTCCTCTTCCTCTTTCTTTAATGCAGCCTTTTTCTCTTCTTCCTTTCTTTCATATTTTTCGAGTTCTGATTCAGCAAACTGACGAAGTTCTTGAGATTTATAACCATAATCACGGCCAATTTTAACGAAATGGTCTATAGTAAGCATTTTGACTTTTATCTGTAGTAATTATTGATAATTACTGATTAAAATAGTCAATAGTAGCTTCAGAGTAATTATTATACTTACTCAACTTAGAAATATTCAATATAAGTAATCACAATAGTATTGAACTTAATGTTTAAGTTCACCTAATAGACAATATTTTGTAACAATATTGTATCTAAATAATACTATATCATAAATAGTTATGATATCTGTTAAATATAATGTAATTATATCACACAATTAATTTCAATGTCCAATAATGTTGGGTATAATTCCTAGTAATGATATTGTTCAATGTACTAAGTCACTCTCTTAGTACCAGAAAAGTATATTAAATAATATACAATGGGTCTATTACCTCAAAGGTAGCTATAAGATTATGTATTTTTTTGTCAATATATATATTATATTATTATGCCCTAGGCATCTATGATAAATTGTAGTGCTACTTTCTTGGACTATCACTGCATAATTATGCAATGTCCCATATTACCCTTAAATTTCAAAAAAATTAATTAAATTAGATTACAAGTGTATTATTGCATATAATAGCATATTATTAATGTAATATAAATATATATCATGAGGACAGACAAGCAATGATGCAACTAAAGGGTACAAACAATGTCAAGACGCAAACAAGACATTTTCACAATTAAAAATGAATTTATGAACTAAATAAAATAAGCGGAAATGTCACAGACCAAATGAAAGGTCATGGTCTGACCCGAGGTCAACTTAATATTCAAAGTACACAAAAAATAAAAATGACTGCGAAAAATGATGACGTCACAGGACTCATAACGGACGAAAATTTAATAATCATAAAATAAATGATAGTCAGAGGAGAATGGACGAAATAGTAACGAACATGGTACAGAACTGAACAAAATTATTAACTAAATACGAATAAAATACACCAATTATCTACGGGACAGTACAGCTAACGCAAATTGTCAAACGGTAGCAAATTTGGACAGACTGTCCAATGGCAACCTCAAGGGGCTTCCAAAAGTGCGATCGTTTAAGTTCCCTAAGAACGACTGAAATCTAGGTGGTCAGCTGTTCGCGACATTCCCAGAGATTTCAGTTCCCTCTCCAACCGGCCCACGAATTAACAACAAATACATACGATGGAAAACAAATTTAACATATATACATGAAAATACATAGACATGCCTAATCAAAGCGAAATGGACTCAGTATTACGGTTTTGCAATGACGACAATTTAAACAGCTAGACTTATCTTTCCCGTTGCTTCGGTCAGTGCTATAGGTCGTCAACAGCTAGGCTAATGCCCTTGACTGCCTGCTCCTGTGGTCCATTTCTTGTGTCTGCTTCAAATGACTTATTTTTCCCTTGGTTAGGCTTAAAAGAACGACTTCAGTTTTTCTCCGATAGTTTCACCTACACGAATTTCAGTGACGTCGCGTTGTTAGGCATTAGACTGAGTACTGCGTCATAGGTCATAATTCAGCACATCATGTGATCGTAACTTGATCGTAAACATTTCATTCGAAAGTCATTCAGAAATTTTTTTTGTCGATCCCCAGACACCGGACACCACTGTTGCAAGTGGAAGTGTTGCAAGTAGTGGTTTGGTTAGCTCTGAACAATGTTCCATATAATGTCAATAAAGTAATTATAAATTCTGGCCATTGTTTTATCTTCTTGATATTCTTGAGTGATCGTGTATCGTGCCTTCTATGTAAGATTACGCGAATGCAGGGGTGGAAGATTCTGAATGACTATTGAACCTTGGAATACGATTGATGTGACAAGTCGGTTCCATTGAGTCCACAATTATTTAATACAGATTACACGTCAAGACGATTCATGCATGTTGATCACAAAGGTACATATTATAACTTGAAAATATATGGCATAGATATGTAGATATCCTATCAGTCCTTGTCCAATAATCAAATTACTGTATGCAGATTGTCATAGCTGTATGCACGCGCGGTTGGGGTTTCCAACGGCCGACAGTGAGTCTATGAGTCTGGCAAAATCAAATACTATGGACTGTAATTCATCCTTCCTTAATTTTCACTTCGTACTGACCTTTAATCATTTCAAATCTTCGTAATAGCAATGGACTGACCCATGTCCGTACTTGCATAAAATATATCTGTATGGCAATACCATGCCCAACATTGGAAGGAGAGTCATACGCGTCTTAACAGCTTGACGGTCAATGTGAAAAGGGTAGCGTTTCTTAGTTACCGACTGTGTCCTAAACAACGCTATACACGTCATAATCGATCGTGTATAAAGCGTTCATTAATTGAAACATCTATCGCAATATATTAAATGTCTTAACCTTTATAATTGCACGTCTGGTAACCTTTAGCAGACGGCGTTAATATCATATACCGTAACAGCGACCTATTACTCTTAAGGGTCCTACAGGCAGCGTGGTGCAACAAGAACATACCGTACCAAAAGACTGGGAGATTGCCATCATAACACCAATTTTCAAAATGGGTGACAATCGACAATGTGGAAACCATAGAGGCATATCCCTTCTCAGTGTCCCTGGTAAAATCTGCTCTAGAATCCTAGAGCAGAGACTCCGATGCCTAGCTGAGCCATAATTGGATGAGGTCCAGTGCAGATTCTGAGCAAACCAAAGTACTCAAGACCTAATCTTCACACTCAGACAGGTGAGTGAAAAGGCCCTTTGAGTATAAGAGTGAGATCCATCTTTGTTTCATAGATCTGGAAAAGGCATTTGACAAGTCTTCTACAAGTCTTGCAGAAATTATGTGAGGATGGCAAACCATAAGTCAGAAGAGGCCTAAAATCCCACCCCCTGCAGACCCAAGTAGAACAGTCCCACCTAAGATGGTTTGGCCATGTCTGCAGAATGGGAGAAGATCGGCTACCATGACAAGCATGGGAAACAAAGAGCCAGGGATCAAGACCACCAGGACAACACAGATCCGCTGGGAGGACAACATTAGACAATCTTTGAAATACAGAGGACTAGAATGGAACCAGGCCAGGAGGAAGACAGCTGATAGGATGGTCTGTCGCTCTCTCTTCCAAACCTCTACACCTCATGGTAAGAGGGGAACGACTAAGTAAGTAAGTAAGAGTGGTGTGATGACTGAAGGTCTGAGTCATCAGAGATGTTGATAAGCAATCAGTTTGGGTTGACTAATCGTCATTGGCTTTATGACCGACTGTCGACTGATGTGAGTCAGAAACAACAACTATGTTCATGGCTGTAAATAGAATAATAATGTTAAAGAACAGCGTGCATACAAATTGGCGATAAAGAATGATGAAGAAAAGGCGTGAGAATCACTGAACTAACTGGTCCAGTATTACTCTGAAATATATAGCTAAGCCAAAAGAATGGCCAGAGTAATAAACGTGTACCTGAGGTTGCACTAGACTCTGTCGTATCACAAATATCGGGATGAGCAGTGATACTATGAGAATATGTCTGAGTACCAACAGTGCTAGTATGCGGTTCCTCAGAACCAAGATTAAACCCATTAAGGAGTACATTAGGCTTGTCCACAAGATCTTTACAATTCAGATCCAAGCTGAATATTATACACATCCATGTGTTGACTATTAGTAACTTCAGCAATGGCTGGTAGTCTACGATATATGAAGCATGAATTTGCAGCAATTATTTTTGACTGGCCTACGACAAATCCAGGTGCCTGTGAAGCACAAGAACAATGTAGGCCAGAGGGATGTCTTAATTTAGCACTACAGTTTACATTCAAAAATCCGGCCATCGATAATCCGGTTCCTTCAGATTTCCGGCATGGATTTCGAAGCGCATTTTTTAATTTACCGCGTTGGCGTGCCACTGTTTTCTGGAGCCATTTATGTTTTGATGCAGCTGTTGGGTCTTGCTTGCACGTGTTAACAGGCATTCCTGCTCATTCCTTCTCATTTTATCATTTATTTGCTGCTGTATAGCCCCATTATGGATTCAGCAAATAAAAGAAGTGGTGTAAAACGTAAACATCGTGCTTTTCATTTAGTTTTTAATTTTCTTTCTTTAAAGGATTGTACAGGTAGTCATTTTCTGTTAAATATATACAGCATATACAACCATAAAAAATCCGGCATTTTCAACAATCCGGCATCCTCAGGTCCGGAGGTTGCCGGATTTTTGAATGTCAACTGTACTTTTTTCCTATGTTGACAGGACACCTTAGTAATGGTAGAGTGTGAATGGCACCTGTTAGTGTTACTTCTTCTTCTTCTGCGTTCGGTTTGTAGTCATGCTAAATCTGCAGGCCTGTCACCAGGACAAAGTCCACAGTCTTTTCCAGGTCGGCGCGGCAGCCCCATAGCTTCTGCTGGAGCTCATCACCCTTTGGCCAGGTCGTACGTCACAATTTATCATGGGTTGGACAGTTCTGGAGAATGTGTTCTTGGATCTGGATACCAGTTCCACATGGACATTCATTCATGTGGGATATCCTGAGGCGATAGTGATGTCCAAGTAATCTGCAGTGACCAGTTCTCAGGCGGAAAATTGTCATCTGTTGGTATCTGTTTAGATGGTGGATTGGATCATCTCTGCTGTATATATCCCCTTCCTCCTTCCACTAATTTTTGTACTTGTTGTGGATGATGGTTTTTGCTTCTTGATAGGGCAATGGGTGGCTGTATTGTTCCATTTTACTGCCACTTCTTGATAGAGCATCTGCTTTCTCATTACCAGCAATTCCACAATGGGCAGGTAACCACTGAAGGGCAATGGTTGATGACCTTTGGATGATGTTAAGCTCAGATCTGATCTCATTCATCATGTTATCATTTCTGGTGTTTTGTATTGATTCAAGTAATAATCTGCAGTCAGTGAAGATTACTATCTTAGCTTGTGGCTGCTGTTCAGGTCTGGTGAGGATCTTCAGGGCTTTCAGTAGTGCCATAGGCTTTATGACAGACTGACGGCTGATGTAAGTCAGAAACAACAACTATGTTCATGGCTGTATTTTGCATAATAATGTTAAAGAACAGCGTGCATACAAATTGGTGACCACCGATAGACGATAAAGAATGATGAAGAAAAGGCGTGAGAATCACTGAACTAGCTGGTCCAGTAATACTCTGAAATACATAGCTGGAACTGGGTTGGCCATGTCCTCAGAAGAGACCCCGATGCCATCACAAGAACAGCTATGCTTTGGACCCCTGAAGGAAAACGAAAGATAGGCCGACCAAAAACAACCTGGCGGAGGACTGTGGAGGCTGAGATGCAAAGAATGAACCAGAGTTGGGGCACTGTACGAAGGATGGCCACCAACCGAGCAAAGTGGAATCAGTTTGTTGTTGCCCTGCGGGGCGCCACTAGGCATGATGGCCGCTGACTGCTTTGGCGGTAGGCGGCTGAGGATCAAAGAAGAAGAAGAAGACATAGCTAAGCCAAAAGAATTGCCAGAGTAATAAACGTATACCTGAGGTTGCACTAGACTAAGTCGTATCACGAATATCGTGATGAGCAGTGATACTATGAGAACATGTCTGAGTACCAACAAAGCTAATATGCGGTTCCACAGAACCGAGATTAAACCCATTAAGGAGTACATTAGGCTTGTCCTCAAGATCTGTACAACCAGATCCAACCTGAATAATACACACATCCATCTGTTCACTTTAAGTAACTTCAGCAATACTTCGCAGTCTACGATATAAGCGCATGAATTTGCAGCAATTATTTTTGACTGGCCTACGACAAAGCCAGGTGCCTGTGAAGCACAAGAACAATGTAGGCCAGAGGGTTGCCTTAATTTAGCACTACTTTTTTTCCTATGTTGACGGGACACCTTAGTAATGGTAGAGTGTGAATGGCACCTGTTAGTGTTACAAAATGCGGTACCTGATCCATGAATATGACCATGTGACCTGAGTGAGACTGCATAAGCAGACAACATGTGTTGCAGTTCCCACTTAAGAATTTTACCAGGCGTACATTCTCAAACACCATGGATACAGCCAACAGTCACAGCAATTGGATTTAATAAAAGGCATGCTGTAATATACCCAGTATAAAATTAAGGTAAAGGATCCCATTACATGCCCGTTGAGGTATATTGGGAAAATGGTGTTAGGCCCATATTTTCTTGACCATCAGCACACTAGGGGTGATGTGGTCAGCATCACCCGGCCGCCTTAACCTTCCCAGAAGTTGCTCTGGTACCCAATTGTGGCCGGATAGACCCAGGAGCCGTTTGTTGCCTAAAAAAATCCCACATCATCTGGGGATCAAGTCATAGGCCACTGAGCTAGGAAGCCAGTGCACTAACCACTTTGCTACTGTGGCTCCAGTATTAAATGGTGTATGGATAAAAACTATAGCAGTAGGGTACTTTTCAATAGATCCACTAAAAGTACTACATTGCACAAAATCTCCTGTAGAGCAGAATGGATGCACCAATGACTGCCTTACCCCTACAGTAGCACATCATGTACCTCTGAGAACCGATACTGGAATGTTATTTAGGAGGCCTTTATGTAATATGAAAGAACCTGAACCATCGTGTGCTGACAGAGCTGGAATAATAGGCAGAGGGTGGCCACACTTCAATGTAGATACTGCGTCATGCTGAAAAAAAGTTTGGCATTCAGGGCACTGTGCCGCACTATCAAAATCAAAAGAATAACAAGAAGCAGCAAGTAATGTATTATCAACTGGACCTGTATGATCAACAGACTCAATCAGTGCAGAATTAGCCTGCACATTAGATCTCTCAGAATTTCGAGATCAAGCAAAGCTATATGACCTGTGCTGATTATTTCTATCATTGTTATTATTGTAAACTTGTGATCTACTATTATTGCCAAAATTAGATCTTCTAGAGAAATGATTTTGGCTATTATTATTAACATGAGAAAAATGTCCTTTATTCCTCTATTAAAAATCATCATGTTTCCATCCTCTTGAGGAATGGTTATAATTATGTTGTGGTTGATGGAATGAATTAAAGTTTTCTATCCTTTGTGGAGAAAAATTTCCATGATTATGACCACTTTTTTATGGTCAAAAATTATTTGAGTGACTCCTACCAAAATTTTGATCAGCACTCTGAGAGCTGTAGTGCTGGTTCTGATTATTCCATGTTAAGGCTGAAGCAACAGGTAATGCTTCCTTAAAATGTGAATTGCTTACCACCACATTTGGATGTGCTGTTAAATATTGTCGACCAAATTCTTCTACTGATGAAAGATCCTTTGGCTTATGTTCTTGTAAAAATGCCAAAAATTGTCGGTTGATTGATGACATCACCTTGTCCCTTAATACCAGATCCATCAAGGCATCATGTGTGTGGTCAATCCCTGCAAGTTCAACCCATTGGTTAAACATTAACTTAATAGAGGAAATAAGCTCGGAAAAATCTTTCCCAGTGTTCAGGAGTCATAGATTTAAATCTAAGTCGATAGCCATTCTCATCGAGCTGACAAATCAGCGATAGCAAGATTAGGCAAATGACGACAAACAAAACTTCAATAAACCAAGGCACAAAGAATTATACAACAACACCATGGAAACTATGACTGCACACCTAAACAGTTATTGATCACTGAAAATCAACACAGTGGACTGAAATAGATTACACAGCCATTAATAGCTGGATTTTCACTGCGGGAAATCTGCAATAGACCTATAGAATGTCTGGCATGAGCCCGGATAACTCAGAGATGAGTCTCATCATTAGAACACCACCCAGCCCCCACGAAAAAAAACGTGCAGTTAACATATAGACTAATAAGTATCAGGGAGGGTAACCACAAAATTACAATAAACATAAAAAAACCACTTAGCTTATTTAGACAATCCACTACTTCCAGAGCTTCACTTCAAAGGGCATTGGTTTACAGAACCGACTGCGTTCATCTGGATGAGCAATGTACTGTATCCTTGGTAGCAAAAATAAGTCTGGGACAGCATCAGCTGTCTTCTCAACGAACAACTTAGAGACGAGGCTTCACTTGTATTTTGATTTGATGCTGACAATTAAGTTGCAATGACATCCCTTGGTATCCAGGCCTTGAATAATGTAGTGTACTGTCCTCTTTGCCGTTATGGGTTGACCTTCACAAGTGTCACCAGCAAATTTGGTAGTACAATAAGGCCACAACGAAAATGTCAATGGTTTTCTTTCATCGGCAGAAGGCTCCCAATCACCGGACGTGAAGTACTGTGTGCTAAAAATGCTGCGCAGTGATAAGCAAGACGACTGGTGCAAAACTAGCCTAGCTAATGCACGGGTGAATAATAGCGACAAAAAAATTTACTGAATTTTCTCTCCAAGCTGGGCCACCAGAATAATTGGTTGTTAACTGTCAAATTGTGTGCCACAGACATGATGTTGACTGTGGTAGTTGACTTGACTAATACTACATTGAATGTCGTGATGCGGGTCGTCTTCAGTGTGGTTCGCCCAAAGAGCTTTACTAAAAAATTCCATGACCTGCAAAAGATGTTTGCAATCCACATGACTACACAATAATTCCCGAGACACTGATGGATGACAGTGAAAGTGCATCAGTTGTGTCGCCACAATTAGTGTTTGAAAAGATTCATGTTTTACAAAAAGTCGCCTTACACTTAGACAGATTATTTTAATTAGACTATTTATTTTTGGTGCACTGATACTCCACAGGCTACCATTTGTCATGAGATTCATATTACAATTCTGGTTTGTCTTGCTGAGAGTTATTGTCTGTGATAACCCAACATTATGTACCAAAAGGTGCCCTCTTTGCAAGACACCAGCTTCGATGGTGGCTCTATGTTCCATGACAATCAAAGATAACAGAAGTGCTGCATAGCAACCAGATAGGTCATTTTATTCAAATCAGAGTGAGACATTTGCTTGAAATAAGAAGCAGCTAATTTGAGGCATTGCAAGAGCTTAACATCCCTTTTATGTAAAATAAATTTCTCCATCAACCAATGATGCAAGTTATAACTTGACAAGTGAATACATGTCCTTGTTATTTGATCATTTTATCGGTAGGTCAAATGTCCATTACAATACTTCACCTCTAGACGTTTCATTTCTTGTTTACTGAGTAATTTCTTATTTTTATATAAATAAACAATGTGGATGTATGTAACATGACAAGTGACTTTCTAACTTGCATGTGTCATGATTTTGTTTTGTAAGTAGCAATTTCTTCAAATTTCTTCATTTCTAAATGTTTCGATCCTTCTCTGTGTAGTAATTTCATATTTTACATGAATAAACAATATAGATTTATATATGCAACTGATTTTATTTTTATCTTGCATGTGCCATCATTTTCTGGTGTAAGCAGAATGTTCATTATACTGCTTCCCATCACAATGTTTAACTTCTTACTTATGAAGTTATGTCTTCTTCTGAAATAAACAATGTGGATATATATGACATTCAAAACTATGATTTTCATCAGATAAATAAGTGTTGTGCATTTATATGACATTAGAGGCCTTATAAGTATAACCAGCAGGTGGGTCTGAACATCAGTCTAAAGAATACAGAGGCCATGACACTCAGTTTGGGCAGTCCTGAACCCACAACAATAAGGAACCAGAAGCTGGAACAGACGGACACATTTACATACCTAGGATGCATAGTAATACCAGATGGCGGAACAAGCAAAGACGATCAAGAACAGAATTAATAAAGTGAGAACAGCCTTTGCTAGTCTCAACAACATCTGAAAGTCTTCCCAGTACAGCACAAACAGCAATTTAAGATTATATGAGAGCTGTGAACTTTCTGCACTTCTCTATGGTGGGGAATGCTGAAGAGTAGCAGGGAAGAAAATGTCAAAATTGTCCTCCCTCCAAACACATTCTAACCTCATAAGAGAAAGGAGAGAAATCAAACAGCAAGTAAACAACTATAAAGAGGCAGAAGAGAAAACACAACTGCTCCCAATATATTGGGAGCTAAACAGGAAAGTGTAATAGGGTGTCAGGCAAGATAAAGGAGAGTTTATTGAAAAACTAACAGAGGAAGCCGAGATTGTGACAAACAAAGGAGACTTTACAACATTATTTAATATTACTAGAACTTTATCTAAGAAACAGCTAAACTACAGTACAACAGTGAAGGTCAAAGCATTAGCAATGAAGAGAAACAAAGGGCCAGATGGGCTGATTATTTTAAGGAAACCCTAAACCGAAATCAACCAATACAACAATCCGTCATAGAACCAGCAGAAGAGCCACTACAGTGCAACATAAACCCACCCACTAAACAAGAGATCTCTTGGCTCTAAAACAGCTGAAAAATGTGAAGGCCGCAGGACCAGGTGGAATACACCAGAAGCTCTGAAAGCAGATACCATACACTACAGAGTCGCTACACCAACTCTTCAAGAAAATCTGGGACAAAGAGGCCATCCCAAAGAGCTGGAAGAAAGGCCACATTACCAAGCTGCAAAAGAAAGGAAACCTGACTGTATGTATCAACTGGAGGGGTATAATAACACTACTGGCTGGAAAAATTTTGACCAGAGTCTTGTTGGACCTTATTATGAAAGTGGTGGATGATAAAATTACAGAAGAACAAGAAGGATTTCGTGCAGGAAGATCAGGAACAGACCAGGTAGCAACACTCAGAATCATCATAGAACAATCAAATGAGTGGCAGACCTGCTTGTATGTAAATTTTGTGGACTTCGAAAAGGCTTTCAACAGTATAGACCATACTGTGATATGGAAAATTCTGAGACATTATGGAATCCCAGAGAAATTTATTAAAATCATCCAAGAATTCTACCAAGAGGCCTCATGTAAAGTAGTACACAAAGGAAAACTATCAGAGCCATTCACAGTACAAAGTGGAGTCAGACAAGGATGTCTGCTATCACCAACAATTTTGTCTCATGGTCTTAGACTGGGTTAGGAGACAGACAACAGAGGGACAGAAAACTGGAATACAGTGGACATTTAACAAACAACTGGAGGATCTAGACTTTGCACATGATTTGTGCCTTCTGCCACAAAGACAGCACGATGTGCAAGAGAAAACAAATAGATTAGTAACAGAAGAGGAAAAGATGGGACTACACATAAATATAAATAAAACAAAAGAAATGAAAATAAATAATAGGCAGACGGACTTGACGAAGAACAATGATCAAGTCACTGAAGAAGTAGAAAGCTTTACATATCTGGGGAGTAACATTGACAAATAAGGGGGAACAGCTGTTGATGTCTGCTCGAAGATAAAAATAGCCAGATGCGCTTTTAATGCCCGTCGACCAATATGGAACTCCTCAGCTATGTCCAGAGAGAACAAAATTAGAATCTTTGACTCAAATGTAAAGTCAGTCTTGCTTTATGGCTCAGAGACATGGCATGTCTCACAGAGTATCACCTCCAAGCTACAGACATTTGTAAATAGATGTCTCCTACGGATCCTCCTCCGTATAAGATGGCCAGATGTAATAACAAATATAGAGCTGAGGAAAAGATGCGGACAACAGCCAATGCAAACATAAATTAAGGTAAGAAAGTGGGGATGGATAGGACATACATTCAGAAGAGAAAAATCAAGCATAGCCAGAGTTGCCCTTGACTGGAACCCACAGGGGAAACGAAGAGTGGGGAGGCCAAAGAGAACTAGGAGAAGAACTGTTGAAAAGGAAGCTACGGAAATTGGAATGCCTTGGGCACTGATGAAAAGAACAGCCCAGAATAGAAATCGATGGAGAGCAACTCTTTCTGTCCTGTGTCCCACAGAGAACGAAAAGGAATGATGATGAAACACATTCTAAGGAACATTCTAAGAATCTTCTGGTTGAATACCATCACCAACCACGTACCAAGAACAGTCTTATGGACCCTTGAAGGAAAGCGAAAGAGAATCCAACCAAAAACAAAATGGTGGAGAGCTCTGGAGGCCGAGATGCAAAGAATGAACCAGAGCTGGGGCACTGTATGAAGGATGGCCGCCGACCAAACAAAGACGCTTTGACAGTCAATGGCTAAGGGTCAAAGAAAAAGAGGTCTTATCTGTTCTTTGCACAGGGAATCTGTAAATAATTTTTGGTTTCCGAATATCAAAGTCAATACGGTAAAAAGTAACCAAAGCTGAAATTCTAGTTGAAATATTAACGCGATATTTATTAAAATTGTGTGACAAACCTTCAGTGGTCTATTCTTCCACCTCCCCACATCCCACGCTGTGTCACGCGAGAGTTCTTTGAACAAGGTAAACATTTTTGTAATAAATAAACATAAAACTAAGTAAACGATTTTTATTCAGCGTCACTTGGGGGGTGCGGACCGAACTCGGTGACTCTAACCCTAGTGACACCACTGCAAACCTTCTATATAACATAAGTTGTTATTTACAACTCTATTGATCACATCTGTTGTTAACATCTTCCCATTCTATGATTTCAAAATGTTCACAATCTTCTGTCTTTGTCATCCTCTATCTCTTTTTTTTTTTTTGCGTTCCTTCTTTCTTGTTGTCATCATTCTTGTATAAAACCACGGCTGTGTGGTATATAGTGCATGTCCTACTTGTTTAATCATTGTCCCCAAAAAAGAGTAATAAAAAGTAATGGTTTGTGTGATATGGTCCACAACCAGAGAATATGCTAAGGCCTCAAAACCCAGACTTTGCTGACCCACTTATAACAGTCTCAATTACAAAGGTTTCGCCATGTCTGCAGAATGGGAAAGATCGGCGGTCACGACAAGTATGGAAAACTTAGAATAAACGATTAAAACCTCCAGGATGACCCACAGTCTGCTGAGAAGACAACATTAGACAATCTCTGAAAGACAGAAGATGGGACTGGATCTAGGCCAGGAGGAAGACAACTGGTTGGAAAGTATGCCGCTTTATCTGGCAAACATCTACTCACCAGGATAGAACATGAACGACTAAGTAAGTAAGGTTTGAGTGTTCATATCATAAACAAATTGTATACCGTAAGTGTTCACTATTCTATTTGCACTAAATGCTCGATTTACTTTTTCCCCCTTCAGAATATTACAAAGAATTTATTTAAAAAGCCAAACTGTAGCAAATGACAGACTTGTTGTTTCAGTGTAAAAGAGTCATGTTCATGTTTTATAATTTTTTAAGAAAATCAAAACATTATTTTTAATAGGAATACAAATCGTTTCCTTAGTTTTACGTTTATTTATTACAAAAACGTTTACCTTGTACAAAGAACTCTCGCGTGACACAGTGTGGGGAGGTGGAAGAATAAATAGTTAGAGAAAATATCATAAAGGCATATCTCTCTTTCAGGTGAATAAATGATTAAGAAAAGTATAGTCTTATCCAGCAATCTCCATGAAACAGAAAGTTGGGCTCGTGAGATATGAGAAGATTGCTTATGATTAAGGTTATTTGGGTTAAAGGATAAGGCAACTTCTACTAGCTACAGATGATTGAAAATGCTGGAGACACATTATTATCTTTGCCATCACCTTCTGTAGGTATGTCTGTTATAGAAACTTTATCATATGTTAATAGTCATAAGAAAGAATATCAAGGCGTGCATTACTGTCACGAGTGGTTTACAGAGTTTGTCTGAGACAAAACAACTAGCCTGAGTAAAGTCTGAGACAAGACAAATTTCTGAGTGACAACTGAGAAGATAAATGAGTTTTGGTGTTGAATGCAAATGGAGTGAATTATAATTATCGTGAGTAAAAGATCAGATGATGACTCTCACCTCCTGCCATGCAGTGACAATTCTAAAATTGCTTTCTCTCCACCTCTCTCTTCTTGGAGTAAGGACAAGTACACGTTAGTGACTCCAAAATCAATCAAGTACAGATAGGAAAGACGCCTGATCCACAATTTGGTTGTCTAATTTATTAACAATAACAAAACACAATATTATTGTGATCAAAGTTTTAACCACATGACGACAACAAGTCATACAGTGCCATATTACTAAAATCTAGAGACAAATGAAAAGATAAGAATAATATTAGTAATCATCTAAGCTGGAGTCAAAGAAAGTGGGTCTCAAGTCTGAAAACACTCACTAATTTTTGGCTAGCTAGCGTACTAAGTGTCATGCATAGAATATCCTGAAAATAAAGAAACCAGCTGACTCCTTTTTTGTCAGCATCACAGCTGTTCTTCACCACTTAATGCGCACTATCCAGCTATTTCTGCAGCTCTCACCTCACTATTACTTTATCGGAGTCCATTTTCCAAAAGTCCTTCTTTGTTGGCACACCAATGTGAAATTTTGCCTCTTGTTAACGTTGTTGGCAGTCGCTTGCTTAGATACGTTAACCCTCTCCTCTAAGTCGCTTACAATCCGTAGAATAATTATACAATCCACTAAGGATGACATTATCTTCCAGGTCTAATATAAATTCAAATGCTGCACCAATGTCCTTTAAATTTTACTTACTTACTACTTACTTAGTCGTTCCCCTTCTACCGTGAGGTGTAGAGGTATGGAAGAGAGAGCGCCAGACTATCCTATCGGCTGTCTTCCTCCTGTCCTGGTTCCATTCTAGTCCTCGGTCCTTCAAAGATTGTCTCATGTTGTCCTCCCAGTGGAATCTGGATCGTCCTTGGGATCTGGATCCCTGGTTCTTTGTTTCCCATGCTTGTCGTGGTAGCCGATCTTCTCCCATTCTGCAGAAATGGCCAAACCATCTTAATTGGGACTGTTCTACTTGGGTTTGCAGGGGGTGGGATTTTAGGCCTTGACGTATCGTCTGGTCTTGCTTTAAATCAAAGATCTCAAAAGTTGGCTATGAATGCGCTCACGATTAAATGCGACAGAGGCACTAAATCCACCATTTGGTGCAGGCCCGTCAATCCTATGACAGCGTGTAGTGCTATGGATGAAATTGAGCTAACAATGCCTACAAGGTGACAGAGCTGGCGATAATGTGTAGCTCTTTGACGCTGATGCCGGTGGAGCATGGGCGCTCCACGTATTTGGTACTGTGGCATAACATCCTCAGCCAGGGAAATCGCTCGAATGCACACGTAGTAGGGTGTCACAAAAATAATACACCTTAGTAGGTGGAAACACCCCAATGTTACGGGTTAGAAGATTTATCCTGCCTTTCCAAGAAAGCAAAACGGGCAAGTGGCAGGGGGTCCTGCGAGTGTGTCAGATGAAGGCAGCAATCACTGAAATGGGACATGTCAAAAATATCTTAGCCGCTAGCCTCGTCAATGTTGCAACAAATATTAAACCAGTTGTATACACGGTGCGTTACACCTCTTCTTGACCCTTCCTGCCCCACGTGGTCATCGCTGCATGTCTGCGTCTCCCGCTGGGTCAGCATTTTATTTTTTCCACCCCTGCACTTTTCGTTTTCCCTCTAGCTAGACGAGCGAACAAGAAGGTGGATTGAGCAGGCCCACTTGAGAAAATCGCACTGGCGTATGCAGGGGTGGGGTGGGTAGGTAAACATTTCTTGCCGTGAACCTGTAACCTGGCGCGGATTGGACATCAATATGAATTTGTCAGCAGTGCCTAATGCCCAGGCTATTAACAACCTCAAGTTGCAAGGCCCTCAGCTGGCTGATACACAAAATACCATACACATATATACATGGAAATATACGGTTATTTATTAGCGAACCTCTATATGAGTTCAATAAAATTACATCTACAAGGTAGTCAATAAATCAAATTAAATACAGTTCCACTATAAAAAGCAAAATTTGACTCAACACAAGACCAGTAAAATTTGTTTACATTAAATTCTGAGTTAAAAAGATCCATTTTAGTGAAAACATTCAGATATATGTATATTTTATGAGGGTTCGTCTAGATGGGCTTGTCTTGAAACTGTAACGTTACCATACAGTTGGCTTTTAAAAAAATTTGAAGTGGCATACACACGCAGTTTCCTTTAGAAAAAAAACTGTTAGTGCTTGTTGGGTAATGGCCGAGCCTTAAAAATGCAAGAACCCACTACAGCTGAACTACCTCCGTCTAAGTACAAAACTTAAGGGGAAAAAACAACTACCAAGTTACTTAAGACATCTTACCGAGATTGTGAAGAATTTCCCACACTAAAATAAGCTGGCAAACTGCACAAAGATCTCTACCACAGCCCAACAGAAGTTCCAGTGATAACATCCAGATCGCAGCGCAAACAGGCTTCATTAGACAAATGTATGACGGTATAAAGAAAGCACTTGGCCCCCATAAAAGTAAGACGGCACCGCTAAAAACCATCAGCGGAGAGAAGCTAACCGATAAGGGTAAGCAGATGGAGAGGTGGGTCGAGCACTACTCTGAGCTTTACGCTAGATACAATACCGTTACGCCTGCAGCCCTTGATGCTGTCAATAGTCTGCCAACTATGGAGGAGCTGGATGCCGAACCAACATTAGAGGAACTCAGCAAGGCCATTGATAGCTTGGCCTCTGGCAAAGCACCAGGCAGTGATGGGATTCCTCCTGATTTAAATAAATGCTGTAAGAGCACGCTATTACATCCCCTGCATAGGATGCTGTGCCAGTGCTGGGGAAGAGACAACTATTCCTCAAGACATGCGAGATGCCAAGATTGTAACACTGTATAAAAATAAAGGAGACAGAAGTGATTGCAATAACTACATAGGCATCTCTCTTCTTAGTATTGTTGGTAAGGTTTTTGCCAAAGTCATCTTAATGCGACTACACAAGTTAGCTGAGCGCATATATCCAGAGTCACAGTGTGGATTCCGAGCTGGCAGATCAACAACAGACATAGTCTTCTCTCTCCGCCAGCTTCAGGAAAAATCAAGAGAGCAGAAAAGACCATTATATATCGCCTTTATAGACCTCACAAAAGCATTCGACCTGGTTAGTAGGTTAAAATCCTCCTGAAAATAGGCTGCCCTTCTAAAATGCTGGAAATGATAAAGTAATTCCATGACGACATGAAGGGAACAGTCCAATATGCTGGAAGCACGTCACAGCCCTTTGATATACGAAGTGGCGTTAAACAAGGTTGTGTTCTGGCTCCGACCCTCTTCGGAATCTTCTTTGCCTTACTCTTGAAACATGCATTCAGAGATGCAACTGAAGGAATATGCCTTCACACTAGGTCAGATGGCCGTCTGTTTAATCTTTCAAGGCTGAAGGCAAAAACAAAAATCAGAAGGGTCACTATAAGAGACTTGTTGTTCGCTGATGATGCTGCAGTCGTCACTCAAAGCCAACAGGAGCTTCAGAGCTTGATGAATCGCTTCACTAAAGCATGCAAGGACTTTGGCCTCACAATACGTCTAAAGAAAACGAATGTGCTGAGTCAGGATGTGGGTGCTGCACCAGTTATCACTATCGATAACTATGAATTGGCAGTGGGGCACCACTTCACATACCTAGGGTCTACCATCAATGACAAACTCTCACTGGATACAGAAATCGACAGCCGCATTGGCAAAGCTGCAGCTACCTTTGCCCGCCTCACATCGCGTGTTTGGGAAAACTCTAAACTCACAATAAAGACCAAAGCTGCGGTATATAATGCCTGCGTCACCAGCACACTCCTATATGGCAGCGAGACCTGGACGACCTATGCTAAGCAAGAAAGAAAGCTCAATACCTTCCATTTGCGGTGTCTACGCCGCATCCTCGGCATCTCGTGGAAGGATAAAGTGACAAATGTCGAGGTGTTGTCACGTGCTGGCCTTCAAAGTATGTATACGCTGCTTAGACAGCGCAGACTTCGCTGGCTTGGCCATGTTCGCCGCATGGAAGATGGTCGCATCTCAAAAGATATCTTCTATGGACAATTAGCAGATGGCAAGAGAACAGTTGGGCGACCACAGCTGAGGTTCAAAGATGTGTGCAAGAGAGATATGAGGGCACTGGACATGGATCCAGCAACATGGGAGGATGAAGCTGCCGATCGCACTAAGTGGCGATGCTATTTACGGCACCACCTCAGATTGGGCGAAGAGAGGCTCACACAACAAGCAGAGGTGAGTAGAAAACGTCGAAAGGAGCACCAGGAAAATAAGCAGCTGAGGGCTGCCACCTCAGGGGCGCATTCCCATAGTCAGTTATGACTGAAGGGGCTATTATTATTATTATACCTGTACTGATAACTCCAGTCTTCAATGACACGGTGAGATTCAATACCTTTTCACACATTCATCGAATGCTGCATGTCAATGACATTACATTAGAAAAAGAAAATAAGATCAGGTGCTCTGTCTGTATATGTTTTGTCAATATGGCGAAGAAAAACACCAAGAAAAAGAAGTAGTCAGTTGAAATATATAATTTTCTTTTGTCATTTTTGGAAGTGGGTAGAAAGTCTTTTTTATGGTCGCAAATGAAAAAAATTCACCAAAATTACAGTTTTCATAATAAAACCTTATAACTTTACATTTTATGAAATAATATTGTTTGCAGTGTCTGAAAAACTTATTCAGGTGAGAAATAGAACCAAACAGTCAATGTGGGGGTAGGTTGAAAGCTGATGAAGAGCTACATAATTAATTTTATTCATTGTGTAAAGGTCAAGGTCACCATACATAATTCTCAGATACCTTGAAATTAGTACCATATGATTCCTTATCCAATATACTTTCATAAAATGTATACTTATACGGACCTCTGACTTCATTTTCTAAATGTTTCTGGTATTTTATTGGAACTAGTCAAAATTCTCAAAATAGCCATGACACCACAGTACAAATGCACTTGACAGTTTGAGTGGTTAAATTGCCAATAGCCAGGACAAGACAGCGACTGATGATGTTCACCAGAAATTCAACTCCATTTCAACTATACATAAGGAAAGCAGTGAATCATACTTTGGATTCCATGAAAGAAAGAGGCAAGATTGGATAATACCAGAAACGTTAAACACCATAGCGAAGAGAAAAGAAAGAAAATAGAAGCAAAGTCTCCCAGGTTTAAAAAAAAACGTGTAGTGAACAGTACAACCAGCTGGACAATTAAGTAAAACGTCAAACCATCAAGCTTGTAATCATCAGGTCAACTGAGCAAGCACTAGTTCCCCTCTGTTTGCAAGAAAAAGGGAATTTCTGGACGATTTTGCAAGATAGACAGAAGAGGCAACACTGAGAAATGAACTAAGTACAGTATACAAAATAACTAAAACAATCAGCAGAAAACGGGGTACAAACAATAATATGTTAGTAAGAGACAAGCAAGGAAATCTCATCACCACAGCACAGAGGCAGGAAACAAAATGGGTGGAGCACTTCAGAGAAACATTGAATAAGAAACCACAAGAGACACAGTTGAATGTTCTTGAGGCTAAAAATGATCTAGACATAAATATAGACATTTCAGGAACTGAAGAAATCATCACAGCTATCAAAGGGATAAAGACTGGAAAAGCTCCTGGTCATGACACTTTAACTGCTGAGTTATTCAAGGCAAATCCTGAACTAGCAGCATAACTTTTAGAACCACTAGTTGCACAAATCTGGAAAACAGAGACGACACCAACAGAATGGAGTAACGGAATAACTGTAAAATAGCCAAAGAAGGGTGACCTTGCAGACTGCAACAACTGGAGAGGAATTACTCTCCTCTCATTTCCCAATTAAAATACTATGCAGGATAATTATTCGGAGAATTTCAAAAGCAGTTGACCATAAACTGAGGAAACAACAAGCAGGATTAAAAAAAAAACAGAAGAAGTGTAGATCATATAATTCACCCTCAGAAACATTATAGAGCAGTGCTCGGAATGGCAAAGAAAGCTATACATTAAATTTGCAAATTTTGAAAAGGCTTTTGACATCATACACAGGGACATCCTAAGACAAATACTGAGAGCTTATGGAATTCTCAGCTGTATTGTTTCCATCATAAAAACGCTTCTATGCTAACTTTGCATGCAGTGTTGGGTTGAGCAATCTAACTTCTGAGGTGAAGACAGGAGTATGATAGAGATGCCTCTTATCAACAACTTTTTATTTTGACAGTCATTGACAGGGTTCCAAAGGTTGTTACAGCCGGGAGATGCAGTGAGGATAAGCTCTCACTGCAGATAAAATACTTCTATGGCACGCGCCTCAAGCAGCCTCTGACAACCAAGTCCAGCTCCCAGCCTTCACGTGTGGCTCAATTTGAGCCAAGCGGAACTTTTCGCACTGACGGGACAAGGGGCAAAGCCGAGCGACTGGCGCATTAAAACCAGCAGCTTTGGGTAGATAGGGCTCGTGATCCTTGGTTGGTAGCTTATCTAAGAGAAGGAAATCTTAATTCAAACCACCGTTGCATTGCGGGAATATCCATTTATGGAATTGGCTTCGGGAGTAAACCCTGAGGATAAATCCGGAGTCGGAGTCCCTAAGGCAGTCAAATGTCGATTCGACATTATTCTGGCAACTCCTGCAACGTGGCTGGTACGAAACTGTATCGGCTACTGCCGTTCTTTTGGATCTACCAGCTGTGTGGAGAGGGGGAACATGCTGCATGGGCAACAGCTTGATCTCCATATAATTGTGCCCAAGCTCGCGCCCTGGAGAGAACACTCCAGCTTCACCCTATAGGTGTCGGGAAAACACGGGAAGTAGCAGTTACCGGTTATAAGCATTTTGCCCAATTGGCGTAGGGCATGGCGCCAGGGGCTACTTCCGACAGTAGGAGAGGTTCTAGGATCTCACTGGACAGCTACCGCCCGCTTCAAGCTGGGCAGCCCCAGTCAATAAGGTGTTGTCCCGCCACTGTCTGCTTTTCCTATTGGGTGCATGGGGATTAGGGTCAAACCCGAACTTTGGACAGAAAATTTTGCACCAAGCAATTATCGTAATAATATAAATAAGCAAACTCTCAGATTGGGATGCTGAACGTCAGGACTATGTTGACTGGTGTTGCCTCCTTTGTGCTTTATGAGTCCTTAACATTCTCAAGTAGTCATCAGGTCCTACTTTTGTTAAGTGAGTAAGCACAACTTAGGTGGGTGTTTTTTTAATGTGTAGTTCATTTATCGCGCATGTATATGCACAATTTTGTGTATGGGAATCTGCGGGCGCGCTTGTTACCAAACAAGCCAGATGACGTAGGAGCGTTCATAAAACAAGCCGCATCTCATGCCAGACATGGAGTCTGTGAATATTCTATTGTGTACCCATCGTGTTTGGGGTAAAAGTATTCTGGGACATGACTTCTTAATAGAAGCCATTGTCGGCTTACACGATACGTAAATCATATCCAGTTATTGTAATCATCGTATATGTTATTGGACTTTAGTGACTGTATCCTTCGTTGGCATCTAGCTAGTCCCTTCTCGCTAAGGGGTTATAATGGATCAACTCGGTACTGCACTGAAAGTATCCTGATATTTTAAAGGATTTTTATTGCTCCGTCATTTCGTCTTATTGATTTGGATTATGGGAACGCCGTCATACGTGACGCGGCGATGAAGAGAGGTTAAATAAGTATCGTACTTAACCTTTTATTGTCATTTCATACATAACGTCTTCAGGAATCCTAAATGTTTAAAGGTACCAGGCTAAATATGTATCAGAACAATGTTATAGGACAGTGTCGAAATATGCATCCCTAGATTTGTTGTACGGATGACCTTATAAGTTTCATCACCGACGCAAGGTCAAACCGTTATATTATACGAAGGAACTATGATCCTTCAAGTACTGTATCCATATATGCCCCATGTAATTTTGAACTGTGAAACCATTGTGTGGGTACTGTTTCCTGTTTTCTCGTCCACGTATTTCGTCCAAATAAAATGATGTTGCAAGTTGACATGATGAGTTCGTCCATGTCCGTATTGGTACTAGTTGATGTGCCCAATTGTTGAAGTTCCCGGATTCACATTCCAGTAAAACGACATTTGCGTATATTTTCAAGTATAAAGATAACCGCCTTATTGTGGACCGTCAACATTACACCACTCCTTTGGTGTCCTCTAGTCAGCGGTTAACACAAGCAGAAACAGGGCGGTTACACTGGACTATCCAAAAACCTACAGGACGTAAACAATGTAAGGAAGACAGCCATAATTAATGATGAGCTTAAACGACTTCAGGTGGATATAGCTGCACTTCAGGAAACGCGCCTGGCGGGCTCTGGAAAGGTGAGCAGGAAGGATTACACATTTTATTGGCAAGGGAAAGATCTTAATGAAACTAGAGAACACGGAATAGGTTTTGCGGTCAAAAAATTGCTAACTAAAATGATTGAACCAGGCGAGAATGGATCAGAACGCCTGTTAACGCTCCGCTTGTAAACTAGCACAGCTCCCATCACCCTTGTCAGTGTGTATGCTCCTATTCTGTACTCTGCCTCAGAAGCTAAAGATGAGTTATACAAGAATCTAGCAGCAGTCATCAAAAGCATACCTAGGCGAAAACAGCTTGTTCTCCTTGGTGACTTTAACGCTAGAGTGGGTGCCGATAACGTTTCATGGCCTTCATGTCTGGGCAGGTTTGGTATTGGCAAGATGAATGAAAAGGGACAACGGCTCTTAGAGTTGTGTGTCCACCATGACCTCTGCGTGACCAACACCTACTTTCAGACAAAACCCCAGCATAAGGTGTCATGGAGACACCCACGATCCAAGCACTGACACCCGATTCAACTGGACCCGATTCTCGTCAGAAGGCCACTTCTCAGGTCTGTGCTCTCCACGCGCTCGTACCATAGTGCAGACTGTGATACAGATCACTCCTTGGTTTGCTGCAAAGTCAGAGCACAACCAAGAAAAGTCTATCGTGTCAGACATGAAAGGAAACCACGCATTGATACCAGCAAGATGTCAGACCCTGTCATGATCGCTCAATTTACTGTGACCTTCAAGAAAGTGCTCAGTAGCCCTCAGCATTGTGATAATATTACAGAGAACTGGGAGCATCTACGGAACATCATTCAAAGTACTGCACTTGCCACCTTTGGTAAGAAAACGGCAAAGTCAAATGACTAGTTTGATGCTTCATCAGATGTGATGGCACCTGTCATTGAAGCTAAGCGCAGAGCTACGAATGAATACAAACGTTCACCGAAAGCCAGAACCCTACATATCCTGAAGGCTACGAGAAGCAAAGTTCAACAAACTGCTCAACGCTGTGCAAATGACTATTGGCTCCAGCTCAGTGATAGCATCCAGATCGCAGCGCAAACAGGCAACATTAGACAAATGTATGACGGTATAAAGAAAGCACTTGGCCCCCATAAAAGTAAGACGGCACCGCTAACAAACCATCAGCGGAGAGAAGCTAACCGATAAGGGTAAGCAGATGGAGAGGTGGGTCGAGCACTACTCTGAGCTTTACGCTAGAGAAAATACCGTTACGCCTGCAGCCCTTGATGCTGTCAAATGTCTTCCAACTATGGAGGAGCTGGATGCCGAACCAACATTAGAGGAACTCAGCAAGGCCATTGATAGCTTGGCCTCTGGCAAAGCACCAGGCAGTGATGGGATTCCTTCTGATTTAATCAAATGCTGTAAGAGCACGCTATTACATCCCCTGCATAGGATGCTGTGCCAGTGCTGGGAAGAGACAACTATTCCCCAAGACATGCGAGATGCCAAGATTGTAACACTGTATAAAAATAAAGGAGACAGAAGTGATTGCAATAACTACAGAGGCATCTCTCTTCTTAGTATTGTTGGTAAGGTTTTTGCCAAAGTCATCTTAATGCGACTACACAAGTTAGCTGAGCGCATATATCCAGAATCACAGTGTGGATTCCGAGTGGCAGATCAACAACAGACATGTTCTTCTCTCTCCGCCAGCTTCAGGAAAAATCAAGAGAGCAGAAAAGGTCTTTTTATCGCCTTTATAGACCTCACAAAAGCATTCGACCTGGTTAGTAGGGATGGACTCTTCAAAATCCTCCTGAAAGTAGGCTGCCCTTCTAAAATGCTGGAAATGATAAAGTCATTCCATGACGACATGAAGGGAACAGTCCAATATCCTGGAAGCACGTCACAGCCCTTTGACATACGAAGTGGCATTAAACAAGGCTGTGTTCTGGCTCAAACCCTCTTCTGGATCTTCTTTGCCTTATTGTTGAAACATGCATTCAGAGATGCAACTGAAGAAATATGCCTTCACACTGAGTCAGATGGCCGTCTGTTTAATCTTTCAAGGCTGAAGGCAAAAACAAAAATCAGAAGGGTCACTATAAGAGACTTGTTGTTCGCTGATGATGCTGCAGTCGTCACTCAAAGTCAATAGAAGCTTCAGAGCTTGATGAATCGCTTCACTAAAGCATGCAAGGACTTTGGCCTCACAATAAGTCTAAAGAAAACGAATGTGCTGAGTCAGGATGTGGGTGCTGCACCAGTTATCACTATCGATAACTATGAATTGGCAGTGGTGCACCACTTCACATACCTAGGGTCTACCATCAATGACAAACTCTCACTGGATACATAAATCGACAGCCGCAATGGCAAATGCTGCAACTACCTTTGCCCGCCTCACATCGCGTGTTTGGGGAAACTCCAAACACACAACGAAGACCAAAGCTGCGGTATATAACGCCTGCGTCACCAGCGCAATCCTATATGGCAGCGAGACATGGACGACCTATGCTAAGCAAGAGAGAAGGCTCAATACCTCCCATTTACGGTGTCTACACCACATCATTGGCTTCTCGTGGAAAGATAAAGTGACAAATGTTCAGGTGTTGTCACGTGCTGGCCTTCAAAGTATGTATACGCTGCTTAGACAGCGCAGACTTCGCTGGCTTGGCCATGTTCGCCGCATGGAAGATGGTCGCATCTCAAAAGATATCTTCTATGGACAATTAGCAGATGGCAAGAGAACAGTTGGGCGACCACAGCTGAGGTTCAAAGATGTGTGCAAGAGAGATATGAGGGCACTGGACATGGATCCAGCAACATGGGAGGATGAGGCTGCCGGTTGCACTAGGTGGCGATGCTATTTACGGCGCCACCTCAAATTGGGCGAAAATAAGCTCACACAACAAGCAGAGGAGAGGAGACAACGTCGAAAGGAGCACCAGAGAAATAAGCAGCTGAGGGCTGCCACCTCAGGGGCGCATTCCCATAGTCAGTTATGACTGAAGGGGCTATTATTATTATTAGACAGGGTGATGCGCCAGACAACAGGGCAGTCCAAGAGAAATTAGACGGACAACATTTTCTACAATAGAAGACCTGGAATATGCAAATGTTGTATTTTAACATCTCAAATGCCAAACCAATAGTATTTAATTAGCGTATATTGGTTGAGGTATCTCCCACTAACACCCGTGTGTTACCGGGGCCCGAAAGGGGAGCAAAGAATAGTAACACTGTCCCCTGCCAAGCATGTCGTAGAAGGCGACTAAGGAGGGTTGGGCATGGGGCCGGTTACCCCATCCTGTAAAAAAAAATTTAAACCACAAAAAACTTCAACAAATATGGACAAGTCAAATAAAGAAAATAAAACACAGCCATCCAAGACAGGGGAAGGCCCTCTCGCGGGGAGGCGTATGATGCAACACAGAGAAAGCCGAAAGGAGTCTGTGTTGCTGACTAACCTTCTTTCTTCTAGGAGAACTTCCAGATTTGGCACCTGGAATGTTCGGACATTGAACGAACAAGGGAAAGTGGCACAAGTAGCAGCAGAAATGAGGGAATACAAAATTGAGGTTCTGGGAATGTGTGAAACAAAGTGGAAGGGGGTAGACAGGAAGAAACTCATCACAGGTGAATTGGTGCTGTCCTCAGGACACGAAGACGAAAGTTCACACCACAGTGAAGGGGTAGCTCTTATGTTATCAAAAGAAGCACAGAAAGCACTCATTGAATGGGAAGCTGTGGGACCCAGAATAATAACAGCTATTTTCAAAACAGCTAAAAAGAAAATTCATGTCAATGTCATCCAATGTTATGCACCAACTAATGACAAAGAAGAGTCTGTGAAAGAAGCATTTTATACTAAACTACAGGAAATTATGGATAAAGTAAAAAGAAGAGACATCACAATTTTGATGGGTGACATGAATGCAAAGATAGGTACAGTCAATACCGGATTTGAAGAAGTCATGGGAAAACATGGGCTAGGAGTAATGAATGAAAATGGAGAACTATTCGCAAACTTCTGTGCTTCAAATCAACTGGCTATAGGAGGAAGCATGTTTCCACATAAGAGAATACACAAGGCAACATGGATATCACCAGACCATAGAACAGAAAATCAGATCGATCATATATGCATAAAGAAGAAGTTTAGATCATCATTGCAGGATGTAAAGGTATATAGAGGAGCAGATGTGGCATCAGATCACCATCTTCTGATAGCCAAAGTAAAAAATGAAACTCAAGAGATATGCAACAATGCAAAATTATAGACAACAGTTTAATGTAGGACAGCTAAGAAATCAAGAAACAAGAGACAAATTTGCGGTCACAGTATCCAACAAATTCCAAGTGCTCCAACAGTTGGAAGATGTAGAGAATACAGAAGACTATTGGCAGCAGGTCAAAACGGTATGGAAGGAGACATGTGAAGAAATACTGGGGAAAAGGGAAAGACAACAAAAAGCATGGATAACAACAGAAACCATCAATAAGATAAAAGATAGAAAAAACAAGAAAGCAGAGTTAAACACAAGCAAAACCAGAAGTTCCAAAGCCAAGGCTCAAGAAGTGTACACAGAAGCAAACAAAGAAGTAAAAAGAAGTATCAAAAGAGGCAAGAGGAAGTATATTGAGGAGTTGGCAAGAGAGGCAGAAGATGCTGCAGCCAAAGGAAATATGAGAGAACTGTATAGCAGCACAAAGAAGCTAACAGGGAAATACAAGCAAACAAGTTGCCTCATAAAAGATAAGAATGGGAAACTGCTCAGCAATATACAAGAGCAAATGAAGAGGTGGACAGAATATTTTGGGGACCTTCTCAATAGACCAGCTCCACAAAACCCGCCGGACATCCAGCCAGCAGAAGAAGATCTACAAATTAACGGTGAAAGACCAACGAAGGAAGAAATAAAGAAAGCCATAAAGCTTCTAAGAGATGGAAAAGCGTCTGGACCTGATGGCATTCCAGCAGAGGCCATCAAAGCAGATATCGACACGGCTACAGAGATGTTATATAAATTACTTGGTAAAGTCTGGGAAAAAGAAGAGATACCAGCAGAATGGAAGGAAGGATATCTGGTTAAGTTGCCTAAGAAGGGAAATCTACAAGAGTGCACAAATTATAGAGGAATAATGTTACTATCAGTGCCAGGAAAGGTATTGAACAGGATTATCCTTGAGAGATTAAAGGAGTCCATAGACAAGAAATTGAGAGATGAACAAGCAGGTTTTCGACAAAACAGATCATGTACAGACCAGATAGCCACTTTGAGAATAATAGTTGAACAAAGTCTGGAATGGAATTCACCACTATACATCGGATTTGTGGACTACGAAAAAAGCATTTGACAGTGTAGACAGAGAATCACTTTGGAAATTGATGAGGCATTATGGAGTTCCCCTGAAGATCATTAATTTAATAAAGAAAACCTATGAAGACATGACATGCAGAGTTCTTCATGAAGGACAGCTTACAGAACCATTTGGGATAAGAACAGGAGTGCGACAGGGATGCCTCTTGTCTCCATTTCTTTTCTTGCTGGCAATAGATTGGGTTATGAGATCATCGACAACACACAACAGAAATGGAATCCAGTGGACTCTGACTAAGCAGTTGGATGATCTGGATTTTGCTGATGACTTGGCTCTCCTGTCCCATAACCGTAATCAGATGCAGGACAAATTGAAAACACTCGATGAGAGGTCACAGCAATTGGGTCTGAAAATACACAGGGAAAAGACAAAAATAATGCGAATAAATGCATGTAATGAAAACAGGGTTGAACTTGAAGAAACGCCAATACAAGATGTAGAATCATACACATATCTTGGCAGTAATATAGATAAAGTTGGAGGGACAGACAGCGATATCAAAATAAGAATACAAAAAGCAAGAGGAGCTTTCATTGCATTGGGAAATATATGGAGATCAAGAGAAATAGGATCCAACACGAAAATAAGAATCTTCAACTCAAATGTGAAGTCAGTCCTATTGTATGGCTCGGAGACATGGAGAACAACAAAGACAACAACCAAAAAGCTACAGACTTTCATAAATGGGTGCTTGCGTAGAATAGAGGGATTAAAATGGTATGACAAGGTTACCAATGTGGAACTGATGACAAGAACTGGACAAGTGCCAGTGGAACAAGAGATGAGAAGAAGACGATGGCGATGGATAGGACACACACTGAGGAAACCTGTTGATAGCATTACAAGGCAGTCCTTGTTCTGGAACCCCCAGGGCAAGAGAGGCAGAGGTAGACCAAGAAGTACATGGAGAAGAGAGTTGGAAACAGAGGTGAAAATGATGAGGAGAACATGGAAAGAACTTGAGATGATGGCACGTGACAGGAGGACTTGGCATGTGTTTGTTGAAGGCCTATGCTCCTTTGGGAGTGGAGGGTTATGAATGAATCTCCCACTAACCTCACATGGAAAATTCTTGTAAGACACATCAAATGTGATGTTTTCAATTCACTTCCCATATAAGGTATTTCGTCTTCCATTGGGTTCCATCATGGTTAGACTCACGACTTCATAGATTTATCACAGATAATCTCTGTCAAGATGGACAATTTATCGTAACCATTGTCTACAACAAGTGTGCCCTGAAATGATCACATCATTTACCGGCTACAAATGCCATGAAACAGCTCTTGTTCCACAGAAAGACTAGTTGATTGTTACTATTCCCTGGCATTGGGATAATCTTCTCTTTCTTTCTTCCTCGTTCGTCCTGAAAAGGACGTTGGTTGTGTTGTGTCCGTTTACACCGAAGCTGCGGTATTTGCGTCTTTCACCAAAAATCCGACTTCCGCACGGCATTTTTTGGGACCATGTTTGTTTTCTCTTTTCGATCTTTACTCCTCAGCCAGACTGCAGTAATTGAGCCTGTTTCCAGGACCACCACGTGGAAGTGGAGTAGGGTCTTGGTCAGCTCTGGTTTACTGACCCTGACGAAGGCAGTCAAGCTGTGGGTCACTGACCATGACGAAGGCAGTCAAGCTGTGGGTCGCTAACTGCATTCCTCACTTTTGATGCGTCTTGGGCCCCGCATCGGGAGAATGATAGAAATGTATCCTGCTTTGAAATCATTTTCCGTTCACATGACAATCCTCCAACTGCAGTCAAAAGGATTTTTAAAGTGAAATGGCTGAATTATGTCTTCTACAATATTATTCTCTAATGGATATTTTTCTAACCAACATAGAAAAAATAGAAAGAGAGTGCAACTCTACTGTGGAAGTTTTTAAATATGTTAAAAATGTAATAGATATTTAAAGCTCAGGATGAGTGAGTAGTTTGTGCCCATGAAAGTAAAATCTTTGCTTTAAGAGAAGCAACAAAAGAAGGACTATCATGTGATAAGTTCTTAGAGGAAAACAAAAGTCTCTATGGCAATTTTATCGAACACCTTGAGGTATGGGTAAAACCTTTAGAGATACTTTTTTCTTTAACGGAAAGTCAGTGGACAAAAGACAGAAACCGATTCACTGTTGAACATATTAACGGAATATTACAAGTTCAATACAACTATAAGAATGTTTCGTGTACAGAGTTCCATGATTATTTAGTTGGAAGTTCAGATTTACTGACAAAAAAAATAGTGTTACAATGTTAAAGACAATATTATGTGATAATGAAAACAATAATGCTTGATAGAAAAATTTTCAATTATGCATTTTATGACAATTTTCAAAAATTGTTTTTATTTCGTTGAAGTATTTCTATATATTTTATCGGGTGGGTTTGAAAAAAAATCGAAAAAAGGTGATTCGTCTTACGAGGACAAAAGACAAAGAAAGTAGTCTACGTTACGGCCACAAGGCCTTCGTCAGGAAAAGAAAAAAGTGAAGGCTAGATAGGAGTCATAAGAACTTAAAGAAATATAAAAATAAAAATAAAACCTAGGTACTTCCCTGAAGGCGAAGCATGGCTGAAAAGGAAGTGACTTCTGACCCCGGATGTACACAATACATACTAAGAAACTAAAAACTAAAAAACGAAACTGAACAAAAAACAACCCAAATGTAATAAAAGTGGGGGCTGAAAATAGAAGAGGACAGAATAAGTAGGATATAAATGAATATGAAATAAGAAATCAAGACAAATTAGAAACCGTGTACATCCATACATATTATGGAGGATGGCATAAAAATAGAAGAATAGGATAAATGAGTGGAAAAAAATAGAGTCCAAATACAGCAAGAGAGGAAAGGGTGACCTCAGACAAAGGTGTGGAAAGTGTTGAGACCGGCTGGTTTTAGACACCCCATGCGGTGGATAAGACGGTTCTCAAGCTGTTCTCGGCTGGCAGTGTCAGAGGAGCAGGATCGGATCGCAGTGACCTGGATGTCGATGGGACCCTGGTGGTCAGGACTATTGAAGTGTGTGGCAACTGGTGTGGACTTTTGCTAAGAGATGTCATTTAAGTGCTGGCTGAATCTGTCCCCAAGTCGTTTGCCTGTTTGGCCAATATAGGTTTTGCAGCAACGTTTACATATGATCGTATAAATGACATTACGCGATTCACACGTGAAGCTACTAGTGATGGTGTACGTAGCCTTAGGAAAGGACACCTTCTTGGTTGAGATGACATACTTGCACGTGTTGCATCGTGTCCGACCACAGGGTAGTGTGCCAAAGTGAGTGGCATTCTCCTTTGGGAGACGGCTGTGAACAAGAAGATCCTTCAAGTTCTTGTCACGTCTATTTGGTGCTTCACCGAATACTTCTTGGGTCGCAGGCTCTGCTTTGAGGATAGGGAGGTGGCGGAAAAGGATCTGTTTGACAGCAGTGCTGTGGGGGTGATGGGTCAAGATTAATTTGACTCTATCTGAAGTGGATTTATAGTGAGGTATGAGGGCCTCCTGACGAGAGATGGGGAGCACACGTTGGAGAGCAGAGGTGAGAACATGTTCCGGATAAAGTCTGCTACGGAAGAAATCCAACATCTCATTTGCTCGGAAGTGGAAGTCATCGTCGTCTTGGCACAAACGGCGGAGGCGGAGAAGTTGTGAAAAAGGAAGGGAGTCGGGACAGGCACGAGGATGAGAAGAGGTATACAGGAGGTAGCTGTGGGCATCTGTCGGCTTGTAGTATACTGAGGTATTAAGGCCGGAGGGCGTGATAGAAATAGTAATGTCAAGGAAGTTGACAGATACTGTGGAGACGAGGGAGGTGAACTCGATGGTGGAGTGAAAGTGGATGACAAAGTCGATGAAGCGATATAAATCAGTCTCAGACATATCTGTGAGACCTATGCCATCATCGATATATTTGCGGTAAAACCCGGGGAAAGGACCGGAGTATTGTTGCCATATCTGATGCTCCATGTGGCCCATGAACAGGCAGGCATAGCTAGGACCTATCTTCGTTCCCATGGCAACACCACTAATTTGGTAAAAAAAACTGTAAATTGAATTCAAAGGAATTAAGTTGAAGGACCAGTTCAGCAAGACGGAAAAGAGTGACAGTGGATATAGAAGGGCAAGTGCGTTGGTCAAGAAAAAATCGAAGAGCTCGGAGACCATCAGAGTGGGGAATAGAGGTGTACAGAGAACAGACGTCTAACAAGAAAAGACGGTAGGAGCGGTCTGCTGAGAGTCGGATAGAGGAGAAAGTTGTAAGAGCATGATTGGTGTCTTTGACAAAGGAGGGAAGATTCTCAACGATAGGCTGGAAAATGCTATCGAGGAAGTCAGAAATGTGTTCAGTAGGACAGGAACAGGCTGAGACAATAGGTCTGCCAGGGTTGTCGATCTTATGAATTTTGGGGAGCATGTAGAATACAGGCTTGCCCAAAGAGCTGTCATGAATCCTAAGACGAGAAGCTTCGGGAGGAAGAGCATTACTAGTGATGAGCTGTTTAATAGTGTTGTGTACAATGCGATTTTTTTACATAAATGTATTAAATTAGTGAAATTAATGTGTCCCCCGTTGTGTCCTCTTTTTCTAAAAAAAAGTGTCCTCCCTTCTCCTCCTCTTAAGTCAATCAATCAGTTAATGTCCTCCTTTAAACACCCTAGATCTAATAGTACCTGCCTCTGTACGGTACATAATGTTTGGTGTTGAATTATGTCTAATTTAATATTGTGACTGTGCTGCAGAGCCATATACTATGGTTTCATGATCAATTTTGCCTATAATGAATGATCTATGCATAGAACATGATCATTGTCTTAGTTTTTGCACCCTATCCATGACCTTTCAAGTACGGTATCTTAGGACATCCGTTAATCCTCTGCAACACTACCAGTCGATCTATGTGCCTATTCCAACTCAGTTGTTGGTCTAGTGTTATTCCTTAGCATTGGGTGATTTGGATTGTCTTAATTTTGTGCTTCTCTATGTTTATGCCAATTATCTTATTTTATGAACCATGTCGATTCTGTTCAACAATAACTCATATATGTATGTCAAAGACACACACTGTACAAAATTCAACGAATGCTCCCGTAATGGGAGGTCACTCTATACTCAAAATTACCAAGTAGTGTAGTCAGACTGGTTCTCTTCTTCAGTTTCTTTGTCTGCATTAGCTCTCGAGCAGTCACTGAAACCCATTTACAGCTGGGTAGACTTAATCTGGTTTCGAACTTGAGAAGTCAGCGTTGTAACCATTTAGCCAGCTCGACTGTTGACATTTCAAGGCGGATAAGCGGAACGCCAAAAATATGCACTTCATGTTTTAATCTTTCCTTCATTAAAAATTTGAGAAAGACGCCATGTATAGGCCTAGGCCTACTCCAAAAGAAACCATGATCCAGAACTGTACGAAGATGAAGACATGTGAAGAAACGACACAAATAAAACAGGAACTAGATTATGAGGTATGATACTATATGAAAAGTAGACAACGTTTGTCATGGGCCGATGCGAGATACAGTGAACCGGACGCCGCCATATTGTGACTGCGTGTGGTGTTTTGTGTTTGCACATAACATAAATTTCGTGAGCATGATTTATAATGGAATTAGAAATTTGAGGCATTATATATCATGATTGTAGGCTAACCTGTAAGATGTTGAAATTGGTATTTTTTTTTGTTCATTTTCAGTTGAAATTTGTTTTGTTTAATAGTGGGTGTTTTACACTGTGTCAAAGTGATACGTTTAGGTGTCCGCGTGAATAACGTTTGGGCAAAATGGCAACCTTGTTCTACTATCCTTCCCATTTACCCTGCCATGTTGACCGTATGGATATCTATAGGCTACATCCAACGTGTCGCTTCAGTAATTATTTTTAAAAAAAAATGTTAGGCTACCTCTAAATCTAAACTTAACCCAACCACTGTTTTGAGCTTTTTCAAATAAAAAAAAAGAGAAAATGACCCAAGCACTAACATTAACACAAACCAGGGGTGAAACGAAGAAGGATGCAGGCCTACTTGAGAAGATAGTATTTCTAAAATGCAATCTTGAAAAACATTTTTTTAAATCGAATTACAGGTCAGAAATTAAAATTTAAAATAGTACTTACTTACTTAGTCATTCCCCTTCTACCGCGAGGTGTAGTAAAAATAGTAAAAGTGCTAAAACTATGTAGGCCTAGGCCTATTTTTTTTAAATTATTAATATTTGTTGTAGTTAATGATGTAATTGTTTGATAATTCAATTGTGGCTGTAAGCAGTGTTAGATCAAAAATGAGGCTTGACTCTGACTCAAATACCAGTTTTAGGGACATAGACATATGAGCAACTTAGACACTTGAGACTCGTTAGGAAAAACTTGATGACAGCTCTGCCTAATTCTAACCCTAACAATGTGTATGTCTTTTTTAGATGGCTTCAAAGAAGGTGTTGAACTATACTTCATTTCAACCCAAACCCATTCCCCGTTTCAAGCTTTTTTGAAAAATATTACACTCCTATTTACTTAAGAGCAGTATCGATAGCTGTTTAAGCAACTTGGCAGCAGGTGTATACTAATTTAGTTTTTAACATGAGGTAGGCCTGTATGTATTGAGTAGGCCTATTATTTATTTATTGTGATCCACGAACTGAATGATCTGAACTCAGATCACATCAACTACTATTTTCATTTGGAAACCAGCTTGCAATAGATTTCTAATGTATTCTGCCTCTTGTCTTAATGTTATCTATAATAGACTATTTCTAATCAATTTCTTCATGTTAACTTCCTACTTACAACACTGTCATGTTCTTGCACACAGGGCCAGATTTAGACATGGTGAGGCCCTAAGCTATAGGAATCTCTGGAGTCCCTATTTGGCCTTTGGTACCAGAGAATAAGGCTGTGAAACAACTAAAATTGGCAAGAGAGGTCCCTTCATACTGTGACACTCCAAGCTATAACTTATTTAGCTTAAGACTAAATCTGACCCTGCTTGCACATATGCCTTCAACTTTTCCTCCTATTATAATTTTCAACAAAGTGGTAGGCCTATATATTTGTATATGATCAAAATATTTGGACTTTGATCTTGTTCATTATTTCTCTTGTCATTCCTCACTGCTCTAGGATTTTTTCCTGCACTTTTAGCCTTAATCACCTCATTCTTCTATATATCAAGATCTCAGGGGTCTCAAATCTTTCTTCTGTTTGGTCATCATCCCAGTTTCTACACCACACAGTAATCAAAATAATAGCACTTGATAAATGTCTTTTTTAAATGTATGAGTGTGCCCCATTCTTCTTCTATATCCCATCTCAAGTCCCTCAATTCTTTCTTTCAATTGCATGTTTATTGTCCATGTTTCCATACCATACAGTAATGAAGAATATATGTAACATTTGATAATTTTTAATTTGTGTGTTAAGTGTTTAGATTTCAGTATTTATCTCATATTGTTAAATGAAGCTTTCACCATTCTTATTCTCTTCGTGATTTTCATTTCAAATCTGCTGTCTTCTCTTATTTTGTGTCATAAACATGGCAGACTCTTGCTTTTTCCAGGATTTCGCCATTTAATCTTATCTTAAATGTTGGCTTACCATCTGCTTTGCTGATTATCATTTTGTCAATGTTAATGTCCAATCCACAATCATGACTTATGCTGTTTACTTGCTTCAATGGTTCTTGTAAGTCTCATTTGCTTTCAGCAAATAAAACTGTATCATCTGCATATCTAAGGTTGTTTATTGATTTTCCACCAATGTTCAGTCCCAGCACTTCCTGTATCTGTCTGAGAATATTTTTCTGTGCCAATATAAAATAGGCAGGGGGACAGCATGCATCATTTAGTCACATCTCTTTTTATGTTTATACAAGCATGCCAAAATATGGCGGTAAATAAATGTTTTGGAATATTATTGTCTTTCTTGCTATACCTTGGATTTGTGGACTATGAAAAGGCATTTGATAGTGTAGATAGAGAATTACTTTGGAGTGTGACAGGAATGCCTCCTGTCTCCATTTCTTCTCTTACTAGCAATAAATTGGGTTATTTAAACATCGACATCACACAACATAATTGGAATCCAGTGAAATGTCACTAAACAGCTCGATGATCTAGATTTTGCAGACCAATTTTTTTGTTTAAAATGTAAAACTTTTGCCTCGTTTTGGTGAGGCACATCCCATTCAACCTAGTTGGTTATATTAGGGCGCATGTCCAAATATAAAAGACCTTTAGGTCTGAGGTTTTTAATATTTTGCAGATAAATTGGCTCTTCTGTCCCATAACGATAATCAGATGCAAGACAAACTAAAAATACTCGATGAGAGGTCACATTAAGTGGGTCTAAAAATAGACAGGTAAAAGACAAAGATTATGAGAATAAATGCAAGAAATGATAACAAGGTTGAGCTTGAAGAAACACCACTAAAGGATGTAGAATTATACACGTATCTTAGCAGCAGTATAGACAAAGTTGGAGGTACAGACAATGATATCAAAATAAGAATACAATAATCAAGAGGAGCTTTCATTGCATTGGGAAACATATAGAGATCAAGAGAAATCAAGTCCAACACGAAAATAAGAACATTCAACTCAAATGTAAGTCAGTCCTATTGTATGGCTGTGAAACATGGAGAAAAACAAAAACCAAATAGCTACAGACTTTTATAAATGGGTGCTTGTGAAGAATAGAAGGATTGAAATGTATGGCAACATCACAAATGTGGAACTGATGACAAGAACCAGACAAGTGCCAGTGGAACAAGAGTTGAGAAGAAGATGTTGGCGATGGATAGGACACACATTGAGGAAACCTGTTGATAGCATTACAAGGCAGTCCTTGTTCTAAAATTCCCAGCCAAGGAGAGGCAGAGGTAAACCAAAAAAACACATAGAAAGGAGAACTAGATACAGAAGTGAAAATGATGAGGAAAACATGGAAAGAACTTGAGCAGATGGCATGTGACAGAAGGTACCGGCATGTGTTTGTTGAAGGCCAATGCTTTTTTGTGGGGCTAAAGGGTATTGATTGATTTTCTTTCTCCTGCATGTCCTCTAATTCTCTGGTTGTCCCTTCATTCATTTCCATTTTCATTCTAAAATAAATCAAAGACATACAAAGAGAAGCATAGAAGCTTCATCTATCATGAACAACGATGCTTCTGTGGCTAAATATATCACTGTAAGATGGAGATATTTATTAATTCTTCCTTGAATTGCTTAATATAAATGGAGAAAATGCCAGAAATTGTGGAAACAAAAATAAAAAACAACTGCAGGCATATATATTTCTATAAAAATATTTCAAGGGGCAGTCAGTTTAGTAACTTTGCCATAATCTCCAGAAAATGCACCATGAAAAGTTTGTAAGGTGGTAGACATTTGTTACAAATTGATGTGACACTTTAGAAATTAAAAAAAAGTGTAATATGATAAGTAATAATTGCTGGATCTTACTGTTGTAGTATGTTCTCAGTTTTGATTGCTGAGTATACATATGTCTTTTCTATCAGTACCAATTTCTTCAAGGCATTAAATTATTTTATCATTATGACCTATGTCAAACCTTCTTTTAGTCAAGAAAAGCCTGCATAAATACTTTTTAATCAAATACCCGTTAGTTCCCCAAGGAGCATAAGCCTTCAACAAACACATGCCAAGTCTTCCTGTCCTGTGCCATCTGCTCAAGTTCTTTCCATGTTTTCCTCATCATTTTCACCTCTGATTCCAGTTCTCTTCTCCATGTGTTTTTTGGTCTACCTCTGCCTCTCTTTCCCTAAAATATAAAGAGGTCCAAAAAGTATTTACATATGAAGACATGTAAATATTTTGGGACCTCTTTTATATTTTTCTGCTGGTATTCTAAAACAAACATTGCATGTAATGTAATGTTCTGCTGTGTTGAATAAAAGTGTTGTTAAATTTCCCCTTTTTTACGTTTTAAAAAAGTAGTTTATCTTTGTTTTGTGGAAGGGGGGGGAGGGGGGGGGGGAGGGGGAGGAGAACAGTGAAGGTACACAAGAATACTGGCTTTATAGAAGATTATTTTAAAATATCTCAAAGTGAGAAAATGAAGAATAAAAGTATTTTTTGTAAAAAATAAATCAGTTTTATTTTTTTGCACATCATTAGATATGCAGGGAATGTTACTCCTACACTTTTACCACAGGGAATGTTACTCCTACACTTTTACCACAGGGAATGTTACTCCTACACTTTTACCACAGGGAATGTTACTCCTACACTTTTACCACAGGGAATAAATGAAAGGAGTTGAAACACAGAAAAGTAATGCAGCATATATGCAACTAGAAATTAGATAGCAAGAAAATTAGGTGAGATAAATACAGCAGCTTGCTGGAAAATTGATTTTTCTCTAATATAATGTGTGCAGTTATCACCACTTACATCTCTACATCATCTTCTACTCTACTAGGGTTTCCTTTTTGTTTGGTTATTTTCAGGATTTCAGACTTTGTTGTTTATTTATATGAAACATAATTTTTCTTTCCAGCCTCCAAGAAATAATGAAACGCAGTTACCATTTGTGGATGACAAAATTAAATGCTAACTCTTCCTAATGTTTGCCCCAACCCTGTGGAATAAATTAAAAGTTTCTAGTGATTCTCAGAAAAATCATGTAATATTTATTTTAGAATCTTTTTATATCATCTTCTGATTTCTTTTCCCCACTAGGATGAAATGAATATTGAAAATGGCGTCTCTGATCTGGCTGTCAAGCTGAAACAGGAACACGATTATGAGGTTACAACTTTATTTAATGTTTTAAATATACATTTAATGGAGCATATTTAAAGTAGATAATATTTGCAAGTTATCTGTTATGTGTACCGCTTTGATATGTACTTTAGTTTTGCTGCCATAATGCAGTGTAAGATATCCTTCTATTGTCTAGATGTCAAGGAATGTTGAGACTACAGCTGCATTCATTTGAGAAAACATAAAATTGGAACCAGGTTATGAAATGAGTAGTTTATTTGTTTATTATTTTAGTAAACTATCAGTGATCCTTAGGAAACTCATTTATTGAACAGATCTACACTTGTAATATTGCATCAGACACCTGCAACCTTATTATGATCATAATATCCTATGAGGGTAGCTTATGCAATTATTTTCCTCCACAACCCATAAAAAGTACTAGTTCATTGTAGCATTGGAAAAACCACATTTTCTTACTGTCATTGAAAATGATGTTTTGTACAGTTTGTTTCTCATTTTCTAGAATTATGCTTTGCTGGTGCTGTTCTGTGAATTACCTTGTACATGATGTTAATAGAATGCCCTAGTGTTTGGATGTTTCTACTTGTCTGAGATTGGTACCATTTATATTTATTTAACATTCATTCTCATACCAGCAAAGAATGTGATGGCATTATTGGAAGCAATATTTTCAGTTACCAGCAGGCCCCACTTTGATGACTGAATTAAAATTAATAATCTTTCTTTTAATTTTGGCTTCAAAGCTGTACAGTTTCTGTACTGTTGTGTACAAACAACATGACATTAATATAATGGTTATATCTCTTACAGTCATCAGTACATACATCTTATCCACAGTGCACATTATTATACACAGAACCGTTTGACTTGAATAAACATGACAATTGCACTAAGCATATATCGGCACTAAATGTCTTTAATTTTTACAAATTAAAAATATTCCACGATTGCCTGCAGTGAATGTTTTTTGCATTAAAGGAAGTGCAAAAGTATTCCCACTTACAAGTATGCTCTCGCTTGTATGACTGAATTAAAATGAATAAAGAACATTTTTTTTTTAAAGTAAGAAATTTCTCCCAGGAGTTGAATGCAAATTGTTTAGCAGGTAAATTTTTTTTACCACTAATTCACAAAAGCATCTTGATATATGTGGTCTTTCTACATTGTTTAACCATTTTTAATCAATGCTTATCTCAGTCAATGTGTTTTCTGCTGATAGTTTTCATTATTTTATAAACTGTGCTTTGTTCATTTCTCAGTGCTGCCTCTTCTGCTTGTCTTGCAAGATCAGAAATTTCCTTTTATTGGCTCAGGTTTGACATTCTACTTTGTTGACCAGCTGACTGTACTGTTCACTGTACATTTCCTTTAACCTGGGAGACTTAGCTTCTAGAGGGAAGGTCAAAAAGTAATGCCTCCTATTTTTGATGTATGTAAATACTGCATCGGTGTGCAATTTGTAAATTTAGCAGGATTCCTCAAACATTCTTCTGCACTGTATAGCATTACCAACCTGTTTCAGTAACAGGTGGCACCACTGTAACAGTTTAAAAATGGCTGCCAAAGACGTTCGTGTTAAGGGGTTGGACTACAGTGAAAACTAACTTTTGTTCTAATAACATTTTCAAACTTTTTATGTGCTCAATAGACACAGTGTATGTCCATGAACCAAATTCCACAGTTTATTTTGTTAAAAAACATGTGGTTACCATGGTAACCAAAAAAAACATCCGCCATATTGGATTTTCACCACTTTTCGAGAGCTAAAAACTTATGTTTCCCATTGACCAAACTTTACCAAATTGCACACACATGTTGTGACTGACAATTAAAACAATTTGTCAGGTGCTTTTTTTTTGATAAGTTAAAAATTCTATTTTTAATGATTTCAAAAAAAAAAAAAACACTATATTTGTATGAAAAACAATGAAAAAAAAGACTTAAAAAATATATCAAAGCAAATTACCAAAATATCAAAAAAAAGCCCCTGTCAATTTAAAGGTATGTAGGTGTCCTACACGCATGCCAAATTTCAGACTGATCTATTAGATAGTTTGTAAAAAATAACATTTTTTGTTAATAAAATGTTAGTTTTGAGAAAAATGCATTTTAGTCACCGAATGACTTAACTTGTCCAATATACTCCATTCTGGGGGGCTGAATGTGTTTAAAATTGTCCAGCACTATATGCTGCACCTCCTTCAGCTTCCTGCAGCTGCTCCTCTTGCCTTTATCTTGCCTAATTTTTCTTCTTTCCTTCTACATGGTAACCACAAAAAAACAACCGCCATATTGGGTTTTTCACCAATTTTCAAGAGCAAAAATCTTATGTTTACCATTGACCAAACTTGATCAAATTGCACACACATGTTGTGACTGACAATTAAAACAATTTGTCAGGTGCTTTTTTTGATAAGTTTAAAATTCTATTTTTAATGATTTTTAAAAAAAATACACTATATTTGTATGAAAAACAATGAAAAAAAAATATTTAAAAAAATATATCAAAGCAAATTACCAAAATATCAAAAAAGGCCCCTGTCAATTTAAAGGTATATATGTGTCCTACATGCATGCCAAATTTCAGACTGATCTATTAGATAGTTTGTAAACAATAACATTTTTTGTTAATAAAATGTTAGTTTTAAGAAAAATGCATTTTAGTCACCGAATGACTTGTCTTGTCCAATATACTTCATTCTGGGGGGCTGAATGTGTTTAAAATTTTCCAGCACTATATGCTGCACCTCCTTCAGCTTCCTTTAAAATTCTATTTTTAATGATTTAAAAAAAAATACACTTTATTTGTATGAAAAAAAAAGAAAAAAAAATGAAAAAAAAAAAATGAAAAAAAAAATATATCAAAGCAAATTACCAAAATATCAAAAAAGCATGTGACAATTTAAAGGTATATATGTGTACTACATGCATGCCAAATTTTAGACTACTCTGTTAGATAGTTTGTTAGTAATAAAATTTTGGTTAATAAAATGTTAGTTTTAAGAAAAATGCATTTTACTCACCGAGTGCCTTGTCTTGTCTAATATACTCCATTCTGGGGGCTGAATGTGTTTAAAATCCTCCAGGACTATATGCTGCACCTCCTTCAGCTTCTTGCAGTTCCTCCTCTCGCCTTTGTCTTGCCTCTTGCCTAATTTTTCTTCTTTTTACAAGTTTGTCAGCCTCATGTTTCTGGCTGTTGGCCAGACGTTTCCTCAGTCGCACCTGTCCAAGGCGTATTGAGTTTGTTCCAGATGCTTGACCACACAGCCTTTTTATTTCTGCACTGGCTGATGGACCAAAGTTGAACTCTCCAATGGCCACAAGGACACTGAATTTGGCTTTTTTTAATGACACAAATTTCCGCTTGCTGCAACGACTCCATATAACATTGTGTAGGCTTTCATTTGCATTTTGTGTAGCACCTAGCTGACATCGCTTCAGCAAATGCTGATCAGTAAGACGCTCATAAATAGGGGCTAAGTGCTTATGGAGCAGGTTGTAGTCTAGCGGAGTGTGAACCTTGGTCTCGTGTGGTCCGGCAGCTTCTCCTTTGGCGATGGAAGCCTGATAGAAACACCAGGAGTCTTTGCCTGGGGGACACAAATTATGTTGGGGTTTGTCGTTTGTCAAATACCCATGGTAGAGAGAAGCCATGATGGCTTGTTTCATCTCTGGGGCTGTACTATGCTTGCGGATGGCCCTGGTGTAGTAAATACACAATTTTCGTATGGCATTTTGGGTTAGACGACCACGGCCATTTCCCCCAAGGGTGACTTTTTGTTTCCTGCAGTCAGTAATCAGTGTCCTCAGTGCAGTGCCTAATCGCTTTGCAACATGGTTGACGCACTCTTCTTTGGTTATGTCAACTTCTGGTCCATACGGTTTGATGTCGCAGAGTCTGTTGTAGGCCTTGGAATCGCCATCTGATAGCAAAACAGTGTAGCGTAGCTTGTGATTTGCGACTGAAACGAAGAAAGAGAACTTCACAGGCTTTTACCTCCATCATTCCGGCTGACCCTTCGTAATTACAGCAGCAGTCCTTCTGATGCTCTGCTTTCCATTTTTCAAATTTGTCAGGCTGATTTTTTAGTTGCCACTGTCCAGTAGTCTCACAGGTGTGACAGAAGGAAGACATAACATGCGTATCGATGACCATGCCAGTCAAGATGTCAATAACACTGCCAACACCTATCAGTGACTTATGACCTCTAGTTAGCCATGTTGCATCAAAGCTGACAGCGATGTCAATGACTTCTTTTTTATTAATGGTACGATGCTGACTCTTAGCGTGTTCAGCTCGGACGATGCTGACGGAACGTTGAAATACTGTAGAGTGCATGGTATCCAAATGATCAAAAATTTGATCTGCATATTTATGAAATGTTTTCTGGTGCAGGCCAGGGAGGTCTAGGTTCTCACAGAAGAGATTAAATGTATATGGGCCCATTCCAGACATGAGGGCACCAAGAACAGCAGATTTGTTGATTGCATGTCCACGAGGGCCGCGGCCTGCTGGTTCCCTCTCGGATGTGTACGTTCTAGAAATTGCTTTTTCACATGTGTGACACACAACTTCCAGAAAGAGAGAGAGAAGCCTTTAGACTTGGTGTTGTCAGTTCTTGTTTGCAATGTGCTTTGCTTACACACATTGCAACATACATTTATAAGAAGGATGTCGAAGAAAGAAAGATCGACATTGGTTTTATACGTAGGTTTAGGCTGAGCGCAGACAGTATTATGAGATTCAACATTCTTGCTCGTGCTCAAGCTAATTTTTATATCAGATCGACTTGGGCCAGGCACTGGATCTGCAATGTGAACCATGGGCCTATCGATTAGTGGGATGCAGAAATTCCACGTTGTTTGTGTATTATTCACCGCTAATTCTGTCTTACCTTTACCACTAGTAGAAATCACACACTGTCGACGCAACCTGGCAGCAGATATTTGCTTAGATCTCTTACTTATTCTTCCCATTTTGAAGTAATAGAACACAATTCACTGAAATTTAAACAAGAAAAATATCGAATTTGAAGCAAACATTAATTGTTGACGGGCGGAAATGGCTGTTGCTTCTTCCACGTTGCGCACGCAGATAAAATGTTGTTATGACCAATCAAAACAGTTGTTTACGATTGTGTCTTCAATGAGTCGGGAATGAGGGAATGAGGTCACCACGTGACAACTCCTTATAAGGCAATTAGCGTAAAATTACGGAAATTTTTATACACAATTCATTCAGAGCTATGACAAAAAATAGTTTCGAATTTGTGATATTACGGCAGACAATGAAATTCCCTGTGTATCGATACCAAATAGTCCCCGATATGGACAGGGTAACTAAGGTATTATTTACCAACAAATCTTGCATTTTCGGCACAAATTTGCAAATCATAGCTGGGGGTGGGTACAGAAAATATGCTTTTTGATACATCAAATGCATTTTTTATGTTATAAAACCTAGCTCATTCGATTCCTCGATGATTATTTAATAAAATAAGCTCAAAAGTAAAAAATCGATATTTTGTACGTAAAATCGAGTTTTCTTTACCGTGGACTACCTTAAAACAATGTTATGTCATAGAATTCCTCAATGCTGAAGGCGAGACCCCAATTTGCATCCACGAACGTTTGAAGAATGTTTATGGAGATTCAACAGTGGATGTTAGCACTGTCCAATGTTGGGTACATCGTTGTGACGAAGCTGAAGTAGGTCAATCCTCAATGGCTGACGCAAAGCGGACTGGCCGCCCGTCTACCGCAGTGACTCCACACAACATTCATCGAGTTGATGGCATCATTCGTGGTGACCATCGGGTAACACTGGATGAACTTTCTTCCATGTTGTCCATTAGTAAAGGCAGTGTCCAGAACATCATTAAAGACCTGGGTTATTCAAAAGTTTGTGCACGGTGGGTACCCAGAATGTTGACAGACAGACATAAAGAAACAAGGAAAACCATAGCCATCAACCTCCTGCACCGTTACGAAACTGAAGGAGAAGAGTTTTTATCGAATATTGTGACAGGTGATGAGACTTGGGTTCATTTTTTTGAACCAGAATCCAAGAGGCAGTCAATGGAATGGCATCACACAACATCGCCGACAAGAAAGAAGTTCAAAAGTTCACCATCTGTAGGGAAAGTTATGGCCTCGGTGTTTTGGGATGAGAAGGGTGTGATTCTTCTTGACTTCTTGGAACAGGGAAACACGGTGAATGCAGACCGTTACCTTTAAACTTTGAAGAAGCTTAGAGGTCGTATTCGGCGACTTTACCATTAAAAGATCAGAGAACTGCACTACTGTTGCACGATAATGCCACGCCACACACCGCTAAACGCACCATTGATGCGATTGCAGAATTTGGCTGGACATTATTACCACATCACCCTTACAGTCCTGATCTTGCATCTTCTGACTTCCATCTGTTTGGACCACTGAACGAAGATCTTCGCAGACATCACTTTGAGGACACCGAGACCCTTAAACGCGCCGTACGCCAGTGGTTTAGAAAAACGGACACAAATTTTTACCTTGCGGGGATACATGCCCTTGTGAGAAGATGGACAAAAACTGTAACAAATAACGGAGACTACATTGAGAAATAAATTTTTGAAGTTCAGACTTGGGGCTACATTTCAATGTGAATTTTATGTGTTTTCTTGCCTATTGAATGAAATTAAAAATTACGAGGCATTACTTTTTGACCGTCCCTCGTATTTTTTTTCTTTTCGCTATGGTGTTTAATGTTTCTGGTGTTATCAAATCTGGTCGCTTTTTTTCCTGGAGTCCCAAGAATGATTTGCTGCTTTCCTTGTTTATTGTTGAAATAGTGTTGAATTTTCGATCAACATCATCAATCGTTGCATCTTCCTGGCTATTGGCAATTTGATATCATCTCTTTACATCAACCACAATAGCTTTTCTGGTGAGGAGGTCCTTAAGTTTTATGATGTTATACCTTTTCTGTTTGTTGCCATTGGCCCAGCAGATGCGAGTTTCACCTTCAATCTTGCTACTACTAGGTGGTAATAACTTCCCACATCTGCACCTCTTCTTGCTTTCATGTTTTGTAACGCTTGCCTCCATCTACTTACTTACTTACTTAGTCGTTCCCCTTCTACCGTGTGGTGTAGAGGTACCCTTCATCTACCATTGATCATATTGTAGTTTATCTGATTTCTGTCCCGTCCATTTGGTGATTCCCATGTTAACTTGTGCACTTCATTGTGTGGAAAAAGTGTTCTTCCAATGACAAAGTTGTTAATGCTGCAGAAGTTTATTAGTTTGTCCCCATTTTCATTTACTGCTCCACTGCTGCATTTCCCCATTACTTTTTCATTATAAGCATTGTGTGTTCCAACTTTCATATTAAGGTCTCTGTTAAGTTGTTGTTTATGGGGTGATATGTTGGTGTTGTTGACTGGCACTACTGACAATGATGTTGTCAGAAAAAAAAGGTCGGGCTTACTGTTAGTGGCCGACAGTTTTTGACATGAATGTCATAATGGTGGGCCGTATGAATAGGCCAATGGTGAAGGCAATGTCAATGTAACAATAATGACATGGTCATAAAGTTGACCAATGTATAAGTCAATCAAGCTGGACTCGTCAAAAATACATCATTGACGAGGAACTTTATTGTACGAAGGCAACAGTAACATCACGGGTAGATATAGCACATCATCATGAATTGATTTTCATACAGCAAAAAATACGAAGTTAAGATATGGCATCATTAGCGAACTTGACCGGGCTCACTAGCCGCCGTCATCTCAAGGACGGTGGAAGCTCTATGGTGCTGAGTTCTTATGTTTTTAGTTTTCATTACGAAGATTTGAATAATACGAAGGGTGTCTCCCATGATGATACAATGCGTTACGATCCAGACAAAGCTCAGCAAGAATCTGGACACACTAGCGGCATGCCATGACAAGACGTGTCGAAGCTCTACCAGATCTTGCCAAGGATAAATAGCGTATCAGTCATGATACATGAATGAGCCAGGTTTGGCTAATAAAAATGCTCCACACAGGGAGATACTATACTGTTCAAAAAAAGAAACGCAACATTATTGCAGTGGTAATGGACACCAAATTTCAAACTTGTACCAAAATTTTATTTTACGGAGTTAATGTTTCAATCTTGGCATGAAGAAACTTTCAGACTTTAACAATGAAATGATGTTCATTAAATTTGGTTTGGACTTTTATTCTTTGCGACTGGGCCTCTGTTTCAGTAAGGTGTATGGCCTCCTCTGGCCTCTATCAGAGAATGACATCTCCTTGACATGGTTCTGATTAGTCGTTGGATCTGTTGTTGTGGGATGGCTGCCCACTCTTCCCGCAGTGCAAGAGACAACTGTCGGAGATTGGCTGGAGCCACGTCTATCTGGCGGAGTCTGTCGAGTTCATCCCATAAGTGTTCTATGAGGTTTATGTCTGATGACATGGCTGGCCACGGAATGGTCTGGACGTTGTTGTCAGCAAGGAACTGGGTGGTGAGTTGTGCCACATGAGGTCGAGCGTTATCTTGCTGAAAAATCGACCCTCGTGCAGCCAGAAATGGAAGGACGTGAGGACGAAGAATTTCAGCGACGTATCGTTGGGCATTCAGGCGTCCTTCAATTTGCACCAGGTCACTTCTTCCCATGAAGTTGATCGCCCCCCACATCAGTACACCTCCACCACCATGTGGAGGAGCCTCATCAACGCTGTTCTGGGCATAGCGCTCGTGGACTCTGCGGTAAACTCTTCTCCGTCTATCGTGTCGCTGGAGCACAAAAAATGATTCATCACTAAATCAAACCCGTCTCATCATTCCCAACGGTCCATTGACGATGCTGGTTTGCCCACTGCAGTCGGTTGTGGCAATGCCGGTCCGCAAAAACAGGACCTCTGTAGGGTCTTCTAGCCCAAAGACCAGAGTCGTGCAGCCAGTTCCTGACCATTTGATCTGAAATTCGACGAGCTGCTGACATTGACTGGACTGTGGAGGATGCAAATGCAAGTCGATTCCTGAGGTGACGCAGCTGTATGAAGCGGTCTTCGGCAGGAGTTGTAACTCTGGGTCTTCCACTGTGCTGCCAGTCTGCCACTGAGCCAGTTTCTTGAAATCGCCTCCAAAGGTGACTAATGGTGCTTCTAACCACATTAAATTGTCTGGCCACTACACTTTGTGACTGTCCAGTCTGTAAACGTCCAATGATGATGAGTCATTGTTCTGTAGGGAGATGAGCCATACTTGCGCATTGAATTTTAAACTGAATTTATTCGAGGAGCGTCAATCTTTTATAGGCATTCAATAACATGGTCAGAGAGCTTTGTGTTCAGTAAGATTCACGGGATTCTCATGAACCTGTCACGAGTTGTCAAAAATGTTGTTTTGACCTTGACCTCTTTCATGACCTCACGAATCATGAGGTGAGTACAATTCAGGTGACCATGAGAAGTTAATGACCAGGTGGACACAGTCGACAGGTTGACTGATGTCCAATCAGCGAATATCTTTTATAAAAGTAACACCAAAAAAGTTGCGTTTCTTTTTTTGAACAGTATAATATATATATCCATTGAGTCTTCCCACGACTTAGGGGTAAAGACTTAGAACAATCTCCGTCGAAGATGTCTGCCCTTAATCAAGGACTCCAGGGATCTGCTCGAACATCATCGCTGTTTGGCAACAAATCGATCGCACTGAGTTGCGCTATTTGGTTTAAATATAGTGCACGAATACCATCACCAACCAAGATCTGCTTACTCAGAGCAAGCAAGAGGACATGCACACCATCATAGCTGTCAGACGCTGGAGCTGGGTTGGCCATGTCCTCAGAAGAGACCCCGATGCCATCACAAGAGCAGCTATGCTATGGACCCCTGAAGGAAAATGAAAGAGGCCGACCAAAAACAACTTGGCGGAGGACTGTGGAGGCTGAGATGCAAAGAATGAACCAGAGTCAGGGCACTGTACGAAGGATGGCCACTGATTGAGCAAAGTGGAATCAATTTGTTGTTGCCCTACAAGACGCCACCAGGTGTAATGGCCACTGAATGCTTTGATGGTAGGCAGCTAAGGATCAAAGAAGAAAGAAGAATAGTGCACAAAGGTACATAAATAATTAAACATATTATTACTATAGATGTGTGTCTACAAAAGATTAGACCTGCATGTGAGGATCTCACACACTTAACTCCCACGTGAAAAAGGACTTAACAGTCTCCCATTACTATAATAAGATCATGCATAGGTGCAGTTTCCATTTCCTTTTGTAGCTGTTGATAGAATTCATCCTTGACCTTTTTATCGCAGTCATTTGCTGGTGCATAACATTGTAGTGTTGGTGAATCTCCCTCTCAGTCTTGTTTTTATCAGCCTGTTGTTGATGAGTTTCCATTCCAGTAATGACCTTTCTGTTCTGTTATTTAGGATAAAGGCAACACCTTCACTGTGCTGACCATCCTCTCTACTGGAGTGAAAGTACTATTTCTCCTGTAGCTGTTTTTATTCTGTATGTCCTGGTCCATCTGCTCTCACTTATTCCCAGGATATGTAATCTGTAGTTTGTCATCTCTGCTGTGATCTGCCTCAGTTATCTTGCCTCATTCATGGTTCTGACTTTCCAGAATTCAATTCTTGTTTCGTGTTTGCGATTGGGGCATTGTTTTCATGCCAATGGCTTCCTTTCAGCTTTCCCCACTGACAGTCAAACGAGCTTGAGACTCCCACATCAAAATTGTTCCATTTGTTCCTGTTTCCATAGCGGTTAAGATTTTTTTACATAGACAGGGGTATTTGACCCTGTACTAAAACTCCCAACTCAGAGGACCAGGGTACCAGCATGTTTCTTACCCCCTACTCTCACAGACCTGTCCAGCTTGGTTGAACCTACCAGGTGTAAAACTCCCACTGGCATGGCTCTGGGGGTTGTCAGGGTACACAAGTTGCCATACCACTCGCTGCAAGGTACAGGTACCATTGATGGTGGGAAAAACTCCAGTTAAATATAACTATTTCAGTTATTTTTTGTTTTTTTTTAACTTGTGTAGGATGCCATAATTGTTTATCTTTGTGGCTGCTAAAAATGTGAATTAATGTGTCTTATATAGAAGTAACATTTAATACTGCAGTGATATTACCTTTAAAAATGAAACATTCATTGTATGACAAACTCTAGATTAGTGATTATCAAACCAGCACTGCTCTGATAGTGTGTCTGCTTGTACAGCTTAACATGACAACTAATTGTGTGCCACTGAATTAGTTTATTTTATAGATGATTCACAATTTTCACCACAACATTTTTTATATACTCAGGTTATTAAATTTATGTACCAGTTTTTAAGCTCATTAAATAATTCTCATTGTTTGTTTACCTACCAGAATCATGATGGTCATAACTACACTGAAGACAGTGATACTCATGGTCAGATAGTTGACATCATGGATACAAAAACACCAAGAATTACAAAAGTAGAACAGCCTGGCTCATGTAAAGATGAAGGTAATACAATGGTAATTATAAAGATTACTTTAGATACTTAGATTACTTACTTACTTAGTCATTCCCCTCTTACCATGAGGTGTAGAGGTTTGGAAGAGAAAGCGCCAGACTATCCTATCGGCTGTCTTCCTCCTGGCCTGGTTCCATTCTAGTCCTCGGTCCTTCAAAGATTGTCTAATGTTGTCCTCCCAGCGGACTCTGGGTCATCCTGGAGGTCTGGATCCCTGGGTCTTTGTTTCCCATGCTTGTCGTGGTAGCCCATCTTCTCCCATTCTGCAGACATGGCCAAACCATCTTAGTTGGGACTGTTCTATTTGGGTCTGCAGCGGGTGGGATTTTAGGCCTTGACGTATCGTCTGGTTGCGGACCATGTCTCTTCTTGTTACTTCAACCACCTTCCTCACATACCTCATTTCTGAGGTTTTGATCTGGCTTTTGTGGGTTGTAGTCATTGCCCATGACTCGCATACATATGTCAAGACTGGGACATGGGTGGAGCGGTATACAGCCATCTTCGTTTTCTTACCAACCTCTTTCTTGCTGAGGAATCCTCGATTTATGGCCTGATAAAGTCTCCCAGCCGCTGCTTTTCGAGTGGCCAACTCTTCTTTGATGCCTCCCTTTCGGTCTATAATAGCTCCAAGATATTTAAAGTGGTCAACCTGCTCCAGGACCTGTTCTCCCAACTTAATCTGATGTTTTCTTTCTTCTCGTGATATCACCATGGATTTTGTTTTAGAGCTGCTTATGACCATCCCTCTCTTCTCCAGCTCTTCCTTCCAGACTTGCAGGTTGGATTGGAGATGTGTCTCTGATTTTAGATTACTTACATAGAGCTTAATTACTTTTTTTTTTTCTTTAATTTCTGAGAATAAAACTCTGCATTCCTCAGAAGTTACACACATTAATAAACAAGTCATTTAAAGTATTTTCTCTTTGTAGCTATTCTTTTAGTTATCTGTGTATCAATGTCTCCCTTCTTGGGCAATTTGACAATTATTCCTTTGTTCCACTCCGTTGGTGTTGTCCTTGTTTTCCAGACTTGTGCAAATAGGGGTTCTAGTAGTTCTGCTGCTAGCTCAGGGTCTGTCTTAAATAGCTCTGCATTTAAGTTATCATGGCCAGAAGCTTTTCCATTCTTTAACCCTTTGATTACCATGATGATTTCTTCCTTCCGTGGAATGTCTGTATTAACATCTAGATTGTTTTCAACCTCAGGAACATTCAACTGTGTCTCTGGTGGTTCCTTGTTCAGAGTTTCTCTGAAATGCTCTGCCCATCTTGTTTCCTGTCCCTCTGCTGTCATGATGAGATTTCCTTGCTTTTCTCTTACTAACGTAATATTGTTTGCACCTTGTTTCCTGCTGATGGTTTTAGTGATTTTATATACTGTGCTTTGTTCATTTCTCAGTGCTGCCTCTTCTGCCTGTCTTGCAAGATTGTCTAGGAAATTATTTATGTTGGTTCGGGTTTGGCATTTAACATCTTTGTCCAGCTGACTGTACTGTTCGCTATGTAGTTGCTTTAACCTGGGGGAACTTCACTTCTGTTTATTTTCTTTCTCATAGTGTTTAATGTTTCTGGTGTTATCCAATCTTGCTTCTTCCTTTCCTGAAATCCCAAGCATGATTTGCTGCTTTCCTTATATATTGTTGAAATGGTGTTGAATTTCTGGTCTGTATCATCGGCCAATGTCTTTTCCTGACTTTTGGCAATTTGATATCGTTTCTTTAAATCAGCCACAAAAGCTTATCTGGGGAGGGGGTCCTTCAGTTTGCTGATGTCAAACCTTTTCTGTGTAATTACAGTTGGTCCAGCAGTTCTGATTTTTGCCTTCAGTTTTGCTACCACTAAATGATTGTCACTTCCCACATCCGCACCTCTTCTTACCTTCACATCTTGTAATGCATGTCTCCATCTACCATCATGTGGTCCACCTGGTTTCTGTCCCAGCCATATGGTGATTCCCATGTTAATTTGTGAATTTCTTTGTGTGAGAAAAGTGTTCCTTCAATGGCCAGGTTGTTAATGTTACAGAAACTTATTAATTTATACACATTTTCATTTGCTGTTCCGCTGCCGCATTTCCCCATTACTTTTTCATTATATGAATTGTGTTCCAACTTTTGTGTTGTGGTCTCCCATTACTATAATAAGATCATATCTAGGTGTGTCTTCCATTTTTTTTTGCAGTTGTTGATAGAATTCATCCTTGACCTCTTCGTCGCTGTCATTTGTTGGTGCATAGCATTGTATTATTGTAGTGTTGATGAATCTCCCTCTCAATCTTATTCTTATCAATCTGTTGAAGGTGGGTTTCCATTCCAGTAATGACCTTTCTACTCCTTTCTGTAGAATAATGGCTACACCTTCATTGTGCTGTCCATCCTCTCTGCCAGAGTAAAGTACTGTTTCTCCTGTTGCTGTTCTAACTTTTCCTGTCCCTGTCTATCTGCCCTCGCTTATCCCCAGACTGTGTAATCTATAGTTTCTCATTTCCGCTGTGACCTGTTTTAGTTTTCCCATCTCGTTCACTGTCCTGACATTTCAAAACCCTATTCTTGTTTCATGTTTTGTGGTCAGGACGTCCATTCTTGTGTCAGTAGCTTCCTTTTGGCTTTCACCACTGACAGTCATACGTGCCTCAGACTCAGGATGTCCGCCCAGCAGCAAGGTGTGTTCATTTGTTGTCATTTCCGTAACTTTGTTTCTTTTTACATAGACAGGCGTGTCAAAAGTATATATGTTTACATAAATATTTATAGCGTGTTTTCTGTTTATGTGATAGAAACTGCTGAGACTTTTCATTTTCAGTAAAATTGTACAATTAAAACTGGTGACTGCCACACAAACAATTTATAAATTATGGATGTATTATTCCAGTGGATGGGTATTGGAAAACAAAATCTTGTATATACTTCTTCTCATTCTCAGGCTTATCATGACTCCCTTCCATTTTCCCAACTTATCTGCCTCCACCGTCTATGCCAAGACGATGATGACTTCCACTTCCAACATATGTCTTGCTAAAATGTTATATAACTACACAATTTAGGACATCTAACAGCTGATTGCTTATCAAGCACTAGTTATTTATTTGTTTCTAAATCCCTTATAATTTCAGATGTGCCTTACCAAGCCCAGAGCATCAACACCAATAAAATATTGAACAAGGATGATTATGCCAGTGTTGAATTGTTGACAAATGACAATTATGATGAGCAAGGGCCACTAGGAAGTGATGTAGCTGTGCATTCCATTATTTATCAAGACAGATCAGCAGACAATGGTAATAAACACAGGAGAATACATACTGGAAAGAAGCAATACAAGTGTGATATTTGTAGTATAGGGTTTACACGATCTACTGGTCTCAAAGCACATGTAAGAATTCATACTGGAGAGAAGCCTTACAAGTGTGATGTTTGTGGAATAGGGTTTAAACAGTCCTCTGATCTGAAAGCACACAAAAGAATACATACTGGAGAGAAGCCTTACAAGTGTGATGTTTGTGAAGTAGGGTTTACACAGTCTTCTAGTCTGACAGTACACAAAAGAAAACATACTGGAGAGAAGCCTTACAAGTGTGATGTTTGTGGAGTAGGGTTTTCATATTCTTCAGCTCTCAAAACACACACAAGAATACATACTGGAGAGAAGCCTTATAATTGTGATGTTTGTGGTGTAGGGTTTGCACACTCTTCCAGTCTGATAAAACACAAAAGAATACATACTGGAGAGAAGCCTTACAAGTGTGATGTTTGTGGTGTAATGTATACACACAGTGTTAGTCTGAAAGTACACAAAATAACACACACCGGAGAGAAGCCTTACAAGTGTGATGTTTGTGGTGTAGGGTTTGCAGGAGTTAGTGATCTTTATAGACACAAAAGAATACATACTGGAGAGAAGCCTTACAAGTGTGATGTTTGTGGAGTAAGGTTTACAGATTCTTCAACTCTCAAAACACACACAAGAATACATACTGGAGAGAAGCCTTATAATTGTGATGTTTGTGGTGTAGGGTTTAAACACTCTTCTCATCTGATAAATCACAAAAGAATACATACTGGAGAGAAGCCTTACATGTGTGATGTTTGTGGTGTAATGTATACACACAGTTTTAGTCTGAAAGCACACAAAATAACACACACCGGAGAGAAGCCTTACAAGTGTGATGTTTGTGGTGTAATGTATACACACAGTGTTAGTCTGAAAGCACACAAAATAACACACACGGGAGAGAAGCCTTACAAGTGTGATGTTTGTGGTGTAGGGTTTGCAGGAGTTAGTGATCTTTATAGACACAAAAGAATACATACTGGAGAGAAGCCTTACAAGTGTGATGTATGTGGAGTAAGGTTTACAGATTCTTCAACTCTCAAAACACACACAAGAATACATACTGGAGAGAAGCCTTATAATTGTGATGTTTGTGGTGTAGGGTTTACACACTCTTCTAATCTGATAAATCACAAAAGAATACATACTGGAGAGAAGCCTTACATGTGTGATGTTTGTGGTGTAATGTATACACACAGTTTTAGTCTGAAAGCACACAAAATAACACACACCGGAGAGAAGCCTTACAAGTGTGATGTTTGTGGTGTAGGGTTTGCAGGAGTTAGTGATCTTTATAGACACACAAGAATACATACTGGAGAGAAGCCTTATAATTGTGATGTTTGTGGTGTAGGGTTTACACACTCCTCTGGTCTGATACAACACAAAAGAATACATACTGGAGAGAAGCCTTACAAGTGTGATGTTTGCGGAGTAGGGTTTACACGCTCTTATAGTCTGAAACAACACACAAGAATACATACTGGATAAATGCCTTATAAGTGTGATGTTTGTGGAGTAGGGTTTACAAATTCTTCAAAAGCACACAAAAGAATACATACTGGAGAGAAGCCTTACACGTGTCATGTTTGTGGAGTAGGGTTTGCATGCAGTAGTGATCTTAATAAACATAAAAGAATACATACAGGAAAGAAGCTTTACAAGTGTGATGTTTGAGTAGTAGAGTTTACACACTCTTCTCGTCTGAAATTACATAAAAGAATATATGCTGAATAGAAGCCTTACAAATATGATGTTTATTGGTGTAATGTATACACACAGTGTTAGCCTGAAAGCAAACAAAATAACACACACCGACGAGAAACCTTACAAGTGTGATGTTTGTGGTGTAGGGTTTGCAGAAGTTAGTGATGTTTATAGACACAAAAGAATACATACTGGAGAGAAGCCTTACAAGTGTGATGTTTGTGGAGTAAGGTTTACAGATTCTTCAACTCTCAAAACACACACAAGAATACATACTGGAGAGAAGCCTTATAATTGTGATGTTTGTGGTGTAGGGTTTAAACACTCTTCTCATCTGATAAATCACAAAAGAATACATACTGGAGAGAAGCCTTACATGTGTGATGTTTGTGGAGTTCGGTTAACACAATATTCTGGTCTGACACAACACAAAAGAATAAATACTAGAGAGAAGCCTTACAACTGTGATGTTTGTGGAGTTGTGTTTAAATTCTTCAACTCTGAAAGCACATAAAAGAATACATACTGGAGAGAAGCCTTACATGTGTGATGTTTGTTGAGTAGGGTTTACATGCTGTATTGATCTTAATAAACACAAGAATTCATACTGGAGAGAAGCCTTACAAATGTGATGTTTGTGGAGTAAATTTTATGCACTCATCTAGTCTGAAATGACACAAAAGTATACATGCTGAAGAGAAGCCTTAACTCTTAGTATCCGGCAAGCCCCGTGAAGTGGCGCGGGTTTAGTACCAATTTTACGGCTCGCCAGTTCAAGTGGCGCGCGACGGTAACGATAGCTAAACTAGCGCGTAAAAACGCGGTTTTAGCTCCCGTATAGTAAGAGTTAAAAGTGTGATGTTTATGGGTAGGGTTTGGTTTGTATTCTCATCTGAATGAACACAAAAGAATACATACTGGAGAGAAGCCTTACAAGTGTGATTTTTGTGGAGTAAGGTTTACGAACTCTTCTACTCTGAAAGCACACAAAATAGCACATACTGAAGAGAAGCCTTACATGTGTGAGAGTATGGTTTACAGTTTTCTACTCTGAGACCATATGAAGCAATATATACTGGAAAGAAGCCTTATAACTGTTGTGTATGGTTTACACAGTCTTCTAATCTGAGAGAACACAAAGTAACACATACTGGAGAAAAACCTTACAAGTGTGATGTAGGGTTTACACTGTCTTCTCATCTGAAAGAGCACAAAAGAATACATACTGGAGAGAAGCCTTATAAGTATGATGTTCATGGAGTATGGTTTGTTTACACACTCTTCTAGTCTCAAACAACACAAAGGAATACATACTGGAGAGAAGCTTTACAGGTGTGTTATTTGTGGGGACAGGTTTACACACTCTTATAGGCTGTAACAACACACAAGAATACATACTGGATAAACGCCGTATAAGTGTGATGTTTGTGGAGTAGGGTTTACAAATTCTTCAACTCCGAAAGCACACACAATAACACATACTGGAGAGAAGCCTTATATGTGTCATGTTTGTGGAGTAAGGTTTGCAAGCTGTAGTGATCTTAATAAACATAAAAGAATACATACGGGAAAGAAGCTATACAAGTGTGATGTTTGTGTAGTAGAGTTTACACACTCTTCTAATCTGAATTTCATAAAAGAATACATGCTGAATAGAAGTCTTACAAATGTGATGTTTATTGGTAGGGTTTGCACTGTTTTCTCATCTGAAAGAACAGAAAAGAATACATTACTAGAGAGATGCCTTTGTGATAAACGAGCGCAAAGGCCTTATTGCTCTATCTTTTCCTACATCTTTCGTATTGTATTTTCTCCGACATTTGCTCTTTCACCCCACATTTGCTATCCCATATTTGCTATTTCATCGTTGTGATTACGCGCGACCGGTATCTAGAGAACCACATTTGTTCTTTCATCGGGGGAAATAAAGTCCTTTGATTGAGTCCCCATACCTGACATTATCGTTTGAAGCCCACATTGCATCGTGATAAATCTGGTGAAAACACATCTGGTCATCCCAATCAGACATCTGGGCATGCTGTAATTTCTGTGACACCACATTGGACGCCCAGATTGGCCAGGTGAAAACGTCTCATGCTGTAATGGTGTTATCTTTGGTCGGCCACTGTTCAGACAAGTGTTGGGTTACCACATTGGACGCCCAGCTTGGGCAGGTGAACAATAAACAATCAGAGAGTAAGGTGACAGCAATTTGACAGCACTTTTGCATTAGCCCGCCAATTATCTCCATACCTGTTTGTCAAACCACACCCACGTTTGGATTGACAGGGGACAAGAGCGATCCTGTGAATGAGTGACCAGAGGGGCTATTAAGGATTGGTTGGTATGGGCGGAGCTAGATGTCGGATCCAAGAAACACACATTGGACTTCCAGAAATATAATCTACCGCATAGTTTGCTAGAGGAGGGAGTCCAGTTTTTACATTGTGAGGAAGAGATTAAACCCAAATACGCCTAGCCTAAATACACGTGTTTATTCAGAGTGGATATAATTCAGTTCTGTGATGAATTGTTTTCTTAAAGGATTTTGCGAAGGGAAAAGAAGTTCATCAGAAGTCTGAGTCTATACGCAACGTGTCTGACGTCTAACCAGAAATAAGTTATCAAAAACGGACATTTGGCTAGCAGAATTTGCCATAGGACATTTTTCATTCCTCAATTAAAAAGGAATATTGTCTCACCCACAAGTCAGAAGGTGGACGCAGCATTTTTCGTCACCATATACTGCTGGCTCACAAGTTCAATACAGAGTTATCACAAGTTCAATACAGAGTCATCATAAATTCAAATCACTCGAAAGATCATTATTATCTGAAGTCAGGCAAAAGAGCTCAAAAGAGGAATCGCATATTTATACCAAGTGCAACACACTCTTAAGCACATTCTATGAAGCAGACTCTAAAGTATATTTTATGAATCATGACTACATACGCAAGATTATGAGTCTACATATCACTAACATTTCGTGAAGATATCCAGCCTGACCAGTACCCTCGGGAGATTAGACAACAGACCTTTTGTTCATAGGACAGTTATTAACTGTTGATCAACACTACAGAGAGATACTCAACCAGTGAAGGAATATCTATATCTCTCGTCAACGTTCTCAGTCCGACAACAGTTTTCATCAGAACATCCTCGACTTAGAGATACCCCACTCGACATAACGTATAACAACTTGGGACATTGTACGCATACATGTGAATCTTCATATCAATGAGAAGCATTTAGAGACATACGGACTGTGTAGATTACTCACCATTTTGGTAACAAGTATCATATCACATCATCATTTCGCTTTGCACCAGTTCATTCTTAATTAACCACTACTTAATTAACTGCAATTTTAGTATCTCATCTGTGTGTTTTGTGTGAATCGTCTTTCACCATCATCACGTTCTAACCATTACTAACCCTATATGTGTGGATATTTCATTAAAAAACCCAACGATCGTTTGATCATTATCTAGTTTGTTAATGTATCACTCGTGCTGTCGGTGTTGCATATTCACCTATAGGAACATTTTTCTACTCAGATGAGGTTGGGGGCTTTTTCTTTACGGGATCTAAGGGCAGAAGCTAAGGTCATGGGGAAACAGAACTCTTTCCATAATTAATTAGAAAACACTGTCTAGTGGAAAGCATTCGCCTTCTTGTCCCTATCTCGAATAGGTCTTTATTCTTTCTTAACGAGCCAATTTCTAGAGACCTTATACCTAATATCTCATAGACTATTCCTGGCAAAAACTACTGTTGTAGTTGCCCCAGTACACACCAAACGACAGCCTTACAAGTGTGAGATTATGGTTTACACAGTCTTCTAATCGGAGAGAACAGAAAGTAACACATACTGGAGTGAAACTTGCAAGTGGGATGTTTGGCATGTACGGTCTACATGACACAATGATCTTAATACATAAAATAATACTGGAGAGAAGCCATTCAAGTGTGATTTTTGTAGAGTAGGGTATATGTATTCTTTTAGTCTGAAGGTACATAAAATAACATGCTGGAGTTAAGCATTACAGGTGCGATGTGTGAGCAGTGTTCGTAGCGACCTGGAAAACAGTAAAAAAAATTCCAGGCCTTGAAAAGCCTGGAAAAATGGCTAAAAGCGTTGAATTTCCCGCATCGGACCTGGAAAAAAATTACAAATTGAAAGTTGTCCATTTTTTGGTTATTGGTGGAATTTATAGTTAAACTTCAGTCACCGCAGAATTTTTACTTCCCTTTGCGCACTAAATCCATTTCCAGACGTTTTTGTGAGTTTGTGTTTTCATCGGTTTGCGTTTATGAAGTGAACGCAAAAATTTATTTTTAGCGCTCGCGTCTGCTATTCGAATCAAGCATCGCCACCTTTTAAATTATTATTTAGAAACATGTCTGGTTGTCACTTTCAGTATAAATGGCTAGAAATTATAACACAAATTATAAAACATGGATAGCGCCTGGAAAAACTGCAAATTACGCAAATTGCACCATGTGTAAAAAAGAAATATATTTGACCTGCATGGGAGAAAGTGCAGTATTTTTTTATTTTTAATAAAGTTTTGCCTCGTTTTGGCGAAGCGTGTCCCGTTCAACCTAGTCGGTTATATTAGGGTGCATGTCCAAACATAAAAGACCCTGAGGTCTGGTTACTACTACAGAATTGAAAGTGCAGTAAAGTCGCATGCTACTGGAAAAAAACATGTCTGCGCATTCAAGTTGTATTAAATCATTCATTTCAACTGAGGTAAGTAATAAATTCATTTATAAAACATATTTAACACATTAACTACCGAATTGAAAAACACACTGTGGCCGAATTAAATTTTTTTCCCATTTTCATCCTGTAGGTGTTTGCACAAAGTAAGCTGTAGTTTTCGTAACTGTTTACAGATTTTTATGAATTACACATCATGTTAAAGATAAATGAATGCACTATTACAATAAACACCGGTTGTAACTCTAATAGAGGTTGTTGCTATTTAATGGCCCTCCGATGGCCGAGGACTTGCAATATTTTCACAATTATGACTGCTTGCGCCCCATCTTTATCAAAATCACAATTTCAATGAATGTGCACACCGTTTTCACTCTTATCCTCGTCGCTAGATCTATCAGTCAATTGTTAAAACAGGGACACCCTTGGTAATGGGAGATGGTAATGCTCTGGATTGCTGGTCAGCAAAGTGATAATTATATCTGAGAAAATTAGATGAGGAAAATATTCGAGTTTCCCATCCTTGAAAATCATGTGTTGGACCTGGAAAAGGCTGGGAAAAACCTGGAAAATGCTTGAAGAAATTTGCTATGAACCCTGGCGGTTTGTATTGTATTCTAATCTGGAAATATTAGAATCAATCATCATCAGCTGCTATCTCCACAATGAAGGTTGGCTATTATGGATCTCCAACGTCTTCTGTCTCTTGTCTTGGTGGTGCACTCTGATAGACTCTTTCCTGTCCATCTCCGAATGTTATCTTCCCACTTATAGCATTGTTTTCCCCTTGCATGTTTGCCTTCAACTCTCCCTTCTATTATGGTCTTCTGCAAGGTGTTATGCCTTTTTATGTGGCCAAAGTATTTTAGCTGCTGAACTTTGATCTCCCTCATTAGTTCTCTTTTCATACCAAGATTATGTAGGACCTCCTTATTTGTTTTCTTCTCCTTCCATGAGATGCACCCCATTCATCTATACATCCACATCTGAAGAGTCTCAATTTGTTCATCCAGCTGCTTATTCATTGTCCATTCTTCTATACCTACAGTAGTGGAGAATATTTCTTCTTCGTTCACCCTCAGATGTCAACTTGAATAAGTTCAAAGAAAGCAGTGGTCAGCCTGAGGCTGTTGATATCTCCGTAGATTTTCTCCAAGAATGGTACTGGTGATGGCCATATGCGTCTTCTCTGTTCCTCATATGTTGGGCACCTTTGAAGCAGGTGTTCGGCAGTCATTTTACCAGTGCCACAGTCACACTCATCCGTAGTTCCTATCTTTAATTTGTTGAACAGATGGTATCTCAATCTGTTATGACCAGTGCGAATTCTGAAGATTACCACTTGTTCACTTCTGCTGAGCTGGTAATACGGATCATTTTTTTGTGTGGCCTGGATGCTCTTCTTCCCACTTGTGCCTGTATCTGCGCTTGATAAAACTCTTGGACTCCTCATAGGTTATATTTGTGTCCAGCTGAGGAAGTTTTCCCCCTTCCTTTGCCAATCTGTCAGCCTCTTCATTTCCAGGGATGTTGCAGTGAGAAGGGATCCACTATATCACAACTCTTTTGTATTGCTGACATAGTCTGTGAAGTGTTACTCTTAGGTCATCCAGTTCAGCATTTATTTGACTTTTCAGTGTTGTAATCACTGACAGCGCATCTGAGAAGATAACTACTGGTCTCTCTGAGCTTTTTTCTGTCATTAGAATTTCTGATGCAGTTTTTATGGCCTCTGCCTCTGCTGTGAAGTTAGTTGAAAATTTCCCTGTTGCGACTGCTATCTTTTTTTGTGTGCCATTGCTTAAGCTCAGGAAGACTCCTCCACCCCCATCTTCTGTTGCATTAGTTGCTGATCCATCTGTGTACGCATGGATCCAGGTGTTGCTTGGGTAATGTTTCTCTATATATTTTGTGGTTAGGACTCTCCTTTCTGTTTCAGTTTGACTGTTCTTTCTCTCAATACCAGGAACATTTTCTATCATTTCAGGGAAGCACTGTTGTTTCCAAATTGGTAGCTTGTGTGCAGTACATATGGGCGTAGCTGTTGATATTGCATTTATGGGGTCTGCTCTCATCTTTGTTTTGACTGTCTCTACAAAGTTGCTTCGCTTCAGTCTTCCCCTTCCAAGTCCATTTATCCTCTGGTGCATTGGGTGATCTATCAGCCTCCTGAATTTCTCGGCTTGTTGCTGGGCTCTGCTATCTCTTCTATCCTCCATAGGCTGGAGGTGAATAATCTTTTCCAACTCTTTTATTGGTGTTGATTTCATGCCCCCAGTTATGATTCTCATTGCTTGGTTTTGGGTTCTGTTTATTTTGTCAAAGTTCGACTTAGCGGCTGTTGACCATGCTGCAATGCCATATTCTAAGACTGGTCTCACTCGCCCAGTATATAGATTCTTTAGTACTCTCTCGTCTGCTCCCCAAACCGTGCCAGCAAGTTTTTTCATGATTGCCATTCTCTGCCTTGCTCTTGTCCTGTTTTTCTCGAAGAATATTTAACATTTTATGATTCTCAGTTGTAATTTGTTTAGATGTCAGTACATATTTCATGTTGTTGAATGTAGCTTTGGCCATTCCTATTCTCTTCTTGATTTCTGTTTCAAATCTGCCATCTTCTGTTATTATGTGACCAAGATATGAGTAGCTCTTGACTTGTTCCAGGATTTCCCCATGTATGCTTACCTTTAATGTGGACTTATACTGTTCACTTGCTTCACTAGTTCTTGTAAATCCTGTTCACTTTCAGCTAACAGCACAGAATCATCTGCATATCTAAGGTTGTTTATTGACCTTCCACTGATGTTCAGTCCTAGTATTTGCTTTATCTGCTCTTCTTGGACTTCACTGTCTATCTTACTTTTTATTCTTTCCTGTATGATTTTGAGCAGTATTTTATTTGCATGACTCTGTGCCCGTGTCAGTTATCTGGCCAGTTGTTATCTTGGTTGGTTCTATTAAAAAAATAAATTTTTTGTAATTGTGTTTTTTTTTTCTGTTTGGTAATATGTTATTCAAGTGGCTACAGGCCTTCTGTTTGAGATGAAGATTCTTGATCTTACCAAATTTTCTTCCCAGGTTTGTTCTTACCCTTTTCAGATGTTGGTTGTTCTAATAGTGTGGCAAACAATCATATAGGTCTAGTTTTTTTTTCAATCATCCAGTTGTAACATTTCAAACAGCAACCCATATAGTTGAGTGAATGCAGTGATTTTCAATCAGAAGTTTATTGAAAATAAATTAACAAAAGAACTGGGATTTTAATGCCTCTATACTTCAACAAAATCTTTCTGACTTCTAACGAGGCTTACAATGAGCATATGTGTGTACTTATGCTTAATTAAATCCTCAGGAAAATATATCCAACAGAAAAACACTGGTCTTGATAATCTCAAAGACAAAGTTCACCTAAACACTATAAACTGCCTAGCAAACATTTCTATCTATCTAATCTCTCTTTCTCGCACATCTCTCCTTTTTATATACAGCTCCTTCTTTTTCCCATCATTTTACACACGTCTCACTCATTTTACACACGTCTCTCTGTTTTTGACATTTTGCACACGTCTTTCAGTTGTTTTGACATTTTCACATGTCTCTCGTTTCCACCTAAACAATGGAAAAAACTCAAGGATCACAACATTCACTTCATACTTCCCACGCATAACACCAACTCATTATTATTTTCTGAGACTGCTCTACAATGCCCTCTCAGAGCCCTGACTGCTATCTGAACCTTTAATGATACTGCATTTTGTGTGAAAATGCTGTATCTGCTTTTAATGTTTGTCATTCTTATATGTAGCTTTATAGCACATATAAATGCTAGCGTAGGCCAGCCAGTCACACAAGTCCCCGGGCTATAAATATGTATCCCATGAGGAAACATTTTTGTCCTATCAACTAAAAATATCAAGTCCCTAACTTACTTACTGGAACAAAATATCAAATGGGGGCATATACTACTGGTACAAACCATTGAATGGGGGCATACGCCTGTGAGCCAAATGAAAAAAAAAAATTTTTACAAAGTCTCAGTATACATGTCAGCAAAAAAAATTGTTATAATATATCGTCTGGGGCGCACACATGTGAGCCAATATGACAGGTATCTAATGGTATCTATCATGATCTGTTACAATCTTCATTTTAACATTTACAATGTGACTAAATTAACAGTATGGGATATGAATAGCAATACGCAATATGTAAATGATATTCATGTATTAATACAATACTTATGTAAATCTTTACTTAACAAACACTAGTAGTAATACATAAAAACATGGAGTTATGATACTCAATATACATAACAAATATAGGACTTATGAACTTTTCTCAAGTCAACACATAGAAGGTTTGGTCATGCCAAACAAAACTTGTGAACTTTTAATTAGTACTTCAGGACAATAATTGTATCATAATCAGAGTCGTAACTGAACTAAAACTATATTTACGTTTCACATTCACCTCCACGATTGTCACAGAGAGCAGGGAAGGTAACACTGTCTGGATGTATGATAACTCCCATTGATGGGCACAGTGTAGCGTAAACTAAGGGAGAGTGGGAGTATAATGAAATAGCTGAGGGGTTGCTGGAGGAATGGTAGAGAGAAAAATAAAACTCGGGAGAGTAGAAAAAGTAGTTTCAGTTTGGATGGATGAATTGAGAGGTTGCCATACCACGAAAGTAGTGAAGAGAAATTGAATAGAAATATTCTCAGTGGTAAATACATCTTGAGAACGGAAGATGTATGGTACGGGTCATCAGTCCAAAAATTGTTATAAGAAGTCGAGGAAGATGAAGGACGTGAAATGGAAGTTGGAACTGTGTGTCTCGACAGCAACACTTTGGTAAAAAGACATGATACATAGTTACTTATGTGATAGAAAAGACTATGAATGTTACAGAAGGAAAATGGTGATGCTATACATATGTCCTAATTGTGCTGTGATACAATAGTGAAGTACGTGTTAGCTTTGTTCACTGCAATAGCAATGAGCATATGCGACTTTGTGTAATAGATATTTGCCTGGTATACACAGAGGAGTCATAGTGAGAAATGATATGGGTAGACACAGGAGTAGGTAAAGGATGCACCCAATAGTTGCAATAAATAGTATCGATAATAAGAAGGAGGGTGACTCTGATCATCAATCTGTGTTTCTTTCTTGATGGTGGCGGTTGAAAAAGATTGAACCTTGTCTGTTATATTTGTTTTCACAAATTTTACTTGCGCTTTAATTGCACCGCATGCAATTGATGTCGCCTTCCCTGAGGTATTTAAAATCATTACAGGGAAATCACGGTTGGTGGTAACTTCCGCGATTCCTTCAGTGATACTTATGTGGGGATCTTCGTTAATGGCATTATCTGTTAAAGGTTGTACTTCAATTGTGTGTCCTGGACTGAAGTATTGGGATCCCTTAATACACCCTTTTACTATAGTAAGACAGTGTGGTTGCAATGCCACTGGTGCTGTTAGTCGGTCTAATGATGCGATATCGATGTCATCTTGCAACATAATATTAATATTCATCATTCATCTTTATTTTCTGCAGATCGAAGTAAATTCTTGCCTGATGTTTATTTAAGAAATCACCTCCTAATATGAAGTTTCAAGACATGCCTCTTGTAATTATAAAGGGATGAATAAGTTTTTGATGTCCGATCAGAAATGTCACACAAGCAGTTCCAATCGACTTCAACTGTTGGCCAGTTACAGAAGCCATATAGGTTTTTGAAGGTGCAATTGTGACATGTTTCTTGATCTGTAGCTATAATTGCTCTCTCGTCAAGCTAATGGTGGCTCCAGTATCTATTAGAGCCCTGTAATTTTTTTTGTTGATAGATATTATGCATGAACTGGGATCAGGTGATAAATGTATATGATTGATTTCTGTTAGCTGTGGTTTGCAATCGATTATATGATGTTGAGGTTTGTTTTTGTTGGTGTAAGACCTTTGTTCATAACTGTTGTTTATATTATGTCTGTTGTGGTCATACCGAGTGGTCCTATTTATCGGTTGACATGAGCGTTTCCCTGACCTGGGTTGTAAGATCTGGGCTGGCTTTGACTGAAGGAATGATTTCACTATGGGTGAGGTCATTGTTCATCACCATTGCCATAGTAAGAACGTTGTGCAATGTGAGTGGTTCTGATATTGTTGCGGATGTGCTGTATTGATTGTTACTCTGTGTTTGTCTACATTTGTAAGAAGTATGTCCTTGGCGCCCGCAAATAAAACAAGTAAAAGCAGTAATCTGATGCACTTTCTGTTGATGTCTTCTGGGTTGCTGATGAGAATGAGACTGTCCTGCATGTTGGTTGGCATGATTGTAATTTGATTGGACTCTGTGGGAGCTGTTCCTACTCCAATGTGGTCTTGAGTGGCCAGTTTCCATCAGCTCGTGGTACTCTTTGGAAAAGTCTAGTTTTGGTTCCCTGCCAATTCGTTGCTGGAACCTCTTACGAACATTTTCTTCAGGCACCGCTAGTTGAATGGTCTGTGTAATGGTCATAGTATCCTTTCTAAGAAGATGGAGCTTAAAGTTATCTGCGTGCAACCCATCGATAAAAATGCCAACTAAATGTCTTTCAAGCTGTTGGGAAGGGATGTTCCCATCCAGAAAAGCATCCTCAGCCAAGTTGAGTAATCGATCAGCATATAATTGCACTGGTTCATGTCTATCTTGGTGTATTTTGGGAAGTAAAGTCCAAGCATGTTGTCCATCAGTTATATCACTATAGCGTTGGTGTTAATGTGAAAGTATCGGCCACCATAAATGTAAACAGTCAGGAATGGTCTGTGTTCATCCAAGCGTAACAGTTGTCCGTGACCTAAATAGGACAGGCTCAGTTTGGCCACTGTAAATGTAGAGTGGAATGTTGAAGAATGTCCAGTATCAATGTTGGAAACGATTCTAAACCACACAGGTGGACATAATTATATACAGGCCCTGGTTGGCTGCAACAATGCTGGAATTCGTTTAGATGACTTGAATGTGTTGAGGTGTTGTATTAATATAGAGTGTGAGTAGACCTCAATGAATGCGAATGCGTGTATGAAAGTTCGTGGAAGACAATGCTTCTAAATGACATCACACTTGTCGTAGTAATTACATGCAGTAATTCACATAGTTCTTGTAACACCTCTGACGTTTGATTGACTTTAATACATCACAACGACAGGTACGCCGACATCAACATAAAATAGTCATTGACAATTCAGGACATAGCATGTATGAATACAGTTCATTCAGCAAGCTGTGCATGTATATAATAAAGCTGATCTCGTACAATTCCACCTTCGTCAGCTACAGCAAAATACAGCGAAGATGCGAGTTTACACAACTCCTTTCTGACATCAGTATGTCAGATATCTATATGGGTCTACAGCAGTCCGCGCAATATGGCGGGCTTATAGATATGACGGTCTCTGTGGTATTTCAATAATAAACAGGGTGAGTCAAACCTTGTTAAATGGTATCGCCGCCAATAGCGGGATACAGCAAATATAAAGTACTTTAGGCATACACAGGCCCGATGCAAATAATGTTTGCATACTTCATGAGTTCCAATTCTGGCAATCTTAAATGGACTCTTTCCTGCCCAGGGAAAAGTCACTGAGCTGGTTACAAAAAAGTCATATATCATTCTGGCAAACAAGGAAACTGTTTTAAGGGTAAATTACCTTAATGTCCCTTAGAATAAATATCACAACACTCACTCGCCTCCTAGGCACTTCAGAATATAATATAGGGAACAATCTTTAACCATCTTGGTCGATACACAGAGGACATTCCCCAAAACCGTCTTGACCCATTCAAAGACTCCAGCTCGACTCCTCTAACACAGGATATCTTAAATCACGCCCAATTCTTCGGGCATGCGTCATTGTGGTGGGGCGCTGTTCGAATATATTTTGTGTTTGTTTATTATTATTTCCGGTAAATTGCTACCCCTGTCCACAGTTAATGTATATGTTGATTCTGTTAATGTATATTTGATTGCCCCGGCGGTTGCTCATAATAATGCTCGTTACCCTGTTACATCCCGGGTAAAATCTCTCACTTTTTCATAGTTTTGTTCCATACTTCACAATACACATGCAGGTTCTTTAACTGACCAATGAGGAACTAAAACAGTCTTCTTTTGAAACGAATTCGACATCTTTTAATAACTGATATTCCTTGTAGCATGCATACTCGTTCGTCCCAATTAATCCTTATTTCTTAACTCTCTCCACACATATTAATTTTATTTCAAGAGTATTCGAGCTCTTGTACAAACTATCTCCTGTCAGAAGGTAAACACTTCGTAGTAGGTTCCTACTGGAACTTAAAAGCAAACACAGCCAAAACACAGCTGTCACAAAGCTCAAGGTTTTTCTTCACCTTGGCCATTCACTTATCAACAACAACTCTGTGTCATTTTCCGATGCGCCTTATTTTCAATATCCCAAATAGTGCCGCATTTATCAGCACTAACTCAAAATCAATAAATCTAACATGTGGTGTGCATGGGCAGACACCACATATTACCCCCCCTGCGCGCTACTGGAAACTGCAGGTTTCCAGGTCATCATTAACTATACTTAACTATAATGATAAAAAGGAAAATCAAATTCAAGCAATGAGTGAAATGATATCACGATGAGTGAAATGCAGTTAAAATATGTGGCAACAACTTGTGAGCAACATATTAATGCTACGAAAATATCGCTATATAATCTACCTATCAATTGATTATGAACATAAACAATGTTTGTTGTCACTTCCTGTACCCAGGACAGTTACATAGTTCAATGTATTACTCTCGACAGAGTATCAGCGATTACATTATTATGTCCTTCTATATGGACGATATCAAAGTCATACGCTTGCAACTGCAATGCAAATCTGTCATTATAGTAAAATGCATACCTACCACATACTTCAAAGTCCATACTATACCCAACAGTTCTCTGTCGAAAATAGAGTATTTGGATTCGGCTTCCGACAGTTTCCTACTCAAGTAGTAGATCGGATGAAACTTGCCATCAAAACTTTGTCCCAAACACCCGCCTATTGCATGGAGCGAAGCATCTGTTACAACAATAAATGATCTTTTTAAATCTGGCAGTCTTAATATCGGATACTGTGAAAAATAAGTTTTAATGTTTTGTAATGCCTGGTTACATTGTTCTGCCCAAACTACTTTGTTAGGCATACCTCTTTTAGTTAGATCAGATAAGACAGCAGTCAAAGACGAGAACCTTGGAATAAACTTGTGGTAAAAATTCACCAATCCTAATAGACTCCGTACTTGCTTCTTTGTAGTTGGGATTGTAAGATCAAGTATGCGTTTTAAATTAGATTCATCAGGTTGTATTACATGTTTGCCAATTTTGTGTCCTAGAAATGAAATTTCATTGAATCCAATTTCTATTTTGGATGGACGGGCTGTGAGATTGTGTATTCTTAGTGTCAGGAGTAAAGATTGTATACCATCTACATGCTCTTCCCATGTGTCATGAAACATGCAAATGTCATCTATATAAGATATTAGGTCATAACGGCTCCCAAATACTCGACGCATCATCCGTACAAAAGTTGCAGGCGCATTTTTGAGCCCAAAACACATGACATTGTATTGGAACAAACCCTTCGATGTTGCAAATGCCGTCAATGGTTTACATTCTTCGGTCAAAGGGATCTGCCAATACCCTTTTGATAAATCGAATTTGCTAAAGAAAGTAGCGGAAGCTAAACGAGGTAGCAAGTCCTCCAGCAAAGGCATTGGTTCAGAATCTGATATCGTGACTTTATTTAGTCGACGGAAATCAATACATATACGAATGGATTTGTCTTTCTTCCGTACTGCTACCATCGGAAAACAAAATGGAGAATCTGATGGAGAGATTATCCCCATTTTCAACATATTGTCGACCTCGTTATCAACCTGCTCTCTGATATGCAAAGGAATTGCATACGGTCGTAACTTAATCGGAGTGGGATCCGATAATTTTATTTCGTGAGAAATAATGTTAGTTCGTCCAGGCAGATCAGACAACACATCTTCAAAAGATTTCAATAGATTGAGAATCTGATTCTTCTGATCTGAAGGTAAATCGTTACAAATGATTACATCCTTCCAAGTTTCAGAGGCTTGGATAGGTACCACAGGAAAATCAAGCGGTACATCCGCGAAACTAGTTGCTTCTTCATCAACTAAAGCAATAGATGCCAGATGCGGAGATTGATTTGTGATAGATTCACAAATATGTTTGAGTGGAAGAGGTCTAGAAATGTAAGGTTGTAACATGTTAGTGTGGAATAATTTTCTTTTACCCCTAATGTCGATGATGTAATCCACGTCAGTTTTCTTACCCACAACTTTAAAAGGACCTTGCCACGTAACCAACAAATGATCACCTTTAAGTGGCAAGAGAACAAAAACTTCATCGTTAATCGATAATGATGTTAATCTCCTATCACGATTAATACGCGACCGAGTCTTATATTTTGCTAATTCTGATGCTTCAGTAGCGATCTCACATGCGTCCACAATGCATTGACGTAGATCTGTGACATATTGGTGACTAGATTTCGTAACCGTATTATCATCGTTTGTTATCACCAAATCATGTAAGATAGACATTGGTCCTCTTGGATTAGCCCCGAAAACTAATTGAAATGGTGAGAATCCAGTTTGACGATTAGGAACTTCTCTATACGCAAAGAGAACCGCTGGTATCAACCGGTCCCAATCATGGGGAAACATTGTTGTTACTTTGCCCAACATCTGCTTTAAAGTAGAATTCCAGCGTTCTACAACTCCGTTTGATTGCGGATTTAATCTGGCACTCAATGTATGACGGATGTGAAGCACATCACAAATTTCCGAGAACATACCTGAAGTGAATTGCGTGCCATGATCTGACAGAAGCTCTTCAGGAAATCCGATACGTGAAAATATCGATAATAATGCATCAGTCACCGACATTGTTGTTATGGACTTAACAGGTATGGCTTCAGGCCATCTGGTGCATAGATCGATACAAGTTAAGATGAAGCGGAATCCTCTGGATGATAACACCGGAAGAGGCCCGATTATGTCGACAGCCATCTTATAAAAAGGACGCACAGAGATATCTGTGGTCTGTAGGGGTGCAAACTGATGCGCACCCTTACGTGCAACTCCCTGACAAACAGTGCATGATTTACAAAACGTTGCGACGTCCTTATGAACCCCTGGCCAAAAAAAATGTGCCATCAATCTATAAGCTGTGCGGGCAATCCCCATATGACCCGCAAAAGGAACATCATGTGCATTAGATAAAACTAGTGATCGAAATGACGTAGGTACTACTATTTGTCTGAGTACCGAAGAATAATTGTCAAAACAACGTATCAAAATATTGTCATGAAATTGATACCAATGTCTGGCATTATTTGTATGTGTAATAGTTTTAGCCATAGCTAAAGTGAATAAAAATCCCAAAGAAGAGTCATCTTTTTGTTGGTTAATGAATGCATTTTTATTTATGTAATGACTTGTTGCCACGTGTGGGATATTATTGCTATCGTTAAGTTCATTTGCTTCTGCAACCAGCTGTGCTCTAGTAGTCACAGCATTGGATAAAGAAAGATATTCTCTTTCCCATGCAGAAATTTCATCAGTAGAACATTCTTTTATACCCTTTATGTTTCCCAAAATCAAGTCACAGCAAGGCTTGTTGAGAACACATACACGAACTTTCCCAGTAAAGAATGGCGTGGTTATTGTTACGTCGGCCATGGGATATATCTCTACCGTGCCTCCGAAAGTTATGCATTTCACTGACGTTCCAGTGAAACAAGACGGAGGGATTAACGACCTTCTAATCCCGACCGTTGTGCAACCCGTGTCCCTTAAAATTTTAATTGGAGTGTTAAACAAAAACCCATTATGTAAAGTGAGAGTACCAACACCGTCATAAGATGACAACACTGGTAAGGCATGTCCACATTTAAGCCGTGGTGTAGCTCCAGGTTGAAATAACATCTTACATTCTGTACAATTATTAGAATTTTCTAAATCAACGTTACACGCATTGGCATGATTATTGGTTGAATGAATGTCATTACTGACATTTCTATCTACCGTCTGACAAGCATTGGCTTGTGAGCGTGCTCTATTATGACTTCTAACGAAGTGAGATCTTCTGCGATCTGAAAAATTGTCTGAATGAGAATGTCCATTGTTGTCCCTGTCATAATGGCCACCCCGCGGTGACAAATTATGATTGTCAGTATATTTGTTGTGTGAATACTGGTTATTTCGATACCATTGGTTATTGTTATAATTGTTGAAATTATGCCTGTCTCTACCCCGTGAAGGTGAGCGATTATGGTAAAAATTATATTTACCCCTATAGGATGTGTGATTATTTTCTCTATGATTATATCGTCTATCCAAGCTACGAGTGCGCGATCTCCCGTGCGTCGCCGCACATGCAGTAGATGAGTCCAAGACTTTTGCTCTGCTCAATGACAAGTTTTGATGAGCAACGGAAAATTGTTGACCTAATTTTTCCATTTCCTCGATACTAGTCGGATTACGTTCTTGTAAGAATGATACAATATCCTGGTTTACCGAAGAAACAATTTTATCTCTTAATAAGAGATCACATAATCCTTCAAAAGTTTTAGGGATAGAAGCCTGTTCAACCCATCTTTGGAGACATAGTTTTATGGAGGAAACAAAATCCTCAAAATTTTTACCCTCTACCGGCAACATGGATCGAAACTTTTGTCTATAGCCTTCCTGATCCAGACCATATCTGCGTATAAATGCTGCCTTTACGACCTGAAAATCATGTCTTTTATCTTGGTCTATACCCAGATAGACCCCAACTGCATCACCTGTGAGGAGACCCGAAAAAACACCAGACCACGAATCTTTGTCAATATTTAAGCAAGAGACTCTTTCCTGAAATCTTAATAAATAAAAACTTATATCGTCGTGAGGAGGAGAAAAAGGTGGTAGTCTTAAATTAAAGTTAGGGGTTGTGATTGCCTTCTTCGATGAACCATTACTATCTGAATCATGGGAAACATGATGTTGTTGAAAACGAAGTTTCTCAACCTCAAAAGCTTTCTCCCTTTCAAATTTTGCCTCCTCGGCAGCAATTTCAGCTAAACAAATTGCCTTTTCATGTTCCATTTTCTCTCGTTCCGCAGCGATTTCTGCTATACGAATTCTTTCTTCCTTATTTGCTTTTTCTTGCGCCATAGCAAATTCCCTTTCTTCTCTTTCTCTTTTCTCATTTCTTTCTCTTTCTTCTTTTGCCTCTGCTTTTTCATATGCAGTCAAAGCAAAATTTTTTAAAATATCACCTTCCATACTCAGTGCTTTGCCTTGTTTAATAAAATAGTCAAGAGTCGCCATAGTATACCACAAATTATAACTTTTCTAAACAATAAATTAATATCTATGTTCTCCTCTGCCTTACTTAGACCATCACACTATGGAATAGTGTGTCTGATTGGTGTAGTCACAATGTGAATATATATAACTATATCACCTGCACAACTCCCTTAGACGCTTATTAATATAATAATTAGCGTTTATGATCCTGCTTCTTGTTATCGACAAGAATCGCAGGATATATCACCAACAACATTATAGTATTATAGTTAATCAATAAATAGTGTATCATATACATGCTGCAAAGGAAACTTATCACATGACATGACTAACGAAAGACATGGATGGAAACAAAATAAGGAAACGACAAAATTGTAAGTAGTCGAAAATTCTAAGACAAAAGAACATTAAAATTTCCACCAGTAATAAACGAGACAAAACGACAAATCACTTTTACCATTAATGTAAATTTTACAAAAGATAGCCAGGAAAGACCCACGCCAGACTAAATTCCCGAACAAAATTGAAATTTAAAAAAAAATACGACGAATCACAGCACAGCTAACACGCATGAAAGCCTTAATTTCAAACAGAGCGGTAATCACGACAGCACTAAATGCTGAATCCCTGAAAGAAATTAATGCAATCAACCTATAGAAATACGACACTGAAACGTAAAATGCCTCCTAAACAGTCGCCCGCAAGAGACAAAGAAAAGAAACATATAACACAAAAGAAGCGAGATTTGCCCAACAATGATAGGACCAACAACCATGACGTTACATAACATTACTTATCTGAATCGACCATGAGCGTCCATTCTTCGCTGTAACTCCAATGCGTCGTTCCACGCAATATTAAATTGAAATGTGGATAATGTGGTAATCTTATAATGTAGTAATCAGCAATCATGATGACGTAATATGAAGACGTTCTCGTAACTCGTTCACTGAGTATTCAGTTCAATAGGAATGTCCGACCTTCACTCGTGTGAGACACATTGTAGAGATAGTGTCAATATATAATGATGGAGACGAAATGTTAATTTCCAACGAGTGACCGAATAAACTGATGAGGTGGCCTTATCAGTGTCCTAACGGTTTGATCTATTACTTTCGAGTCCACTTGTCCAGCGAAACGACCTCCTCGTAAAATCCCAGATTCATATTTCTCCCGTGAAGATATTCGTCAGATTGGTATAGCATCCCTCTCATGGTAAATCAGCGTGAACGATTTCGTCATGGATATAATGTTTTTTTTTCTGATCCTCAAGTAAGGTACCAGGTCTGGGCATGACCTAGTATACGAATATTGTAAATTTCATGTCTGCACAAAGTTGCATTCCAACAGCTGTCTCTGCATAAAAATGTTCATTGTTGAACAGCGATAGATTGATCAAACTTCCCGATATTGTCCCAACATAGGACTCTGTCTGCCAATAACCTGAGCAACCTTCAAATGTCCTTCAAATCCAACGGACGACAGCCTCCCATATCTGTGGTGGGGCGCTGTTCGAATATATTTTGTGTTTGTTTATTATTATTTCCGGTAAATTGCTACCCCTGTCCACAGTTAATGTATATGTTGATTCTGTTAATGTATATTTGATTGCCCCGGCGGTTGCTCATAATAATGCTCGTTACCCCGTTACATCCCGGGTAAAATCTCTCACTTTTTCATAGTTTTGTTCCATACTTCACAACACACATGCAGGTTCTTTAACTGACCAATGAGGAACTAAAACAGTCTTCTTTTGAAACGAATTCGACATCTTTTAATAACTGATATTCCTTGTAGCATGCATACTCGTTCGTCCCAATTAATCCTTATTTCTTAACTCTCTCCACACATATTAATTTTATTTCAAGAGTATTCGAGCTCTTGTACAAACCATCTCCTGTCAGAAGGTAAACACTTCGTAGTAGGTTCCTACTGGAACTTAAAAGCAAACACAGCCAAAACACAGCTGTCACAAAGCTCAAGATTTTTCTTCACCTTGGCCATTCACTTATCAACAACAACTCTGTGTCATTTTCCGGTGCGCCTTATTTTCAATATCCCAAATAGTGCCGCATTTATCAGCACTAACTCAAAATCAATAAATCTAACATGTGGTGTGCATGGGCAGACACCACAGTCATGATGCTAGCTCCTTGAGCTAAACTCAAATGGGTGAACCTGTCAGGAAAAGCTGACATCGGTTCTCAAATTAGACACTGGATTAACAAACAAGTGGAGCAACCACCACTGTTAACTATCATCCCAGTAAAACATGAATTAATCCCCTTTGACCAAGAATTTAACAAATAATATCTTCAACATTAAACAGGTACATTTTAACATACTGTAGTCTCAGCAAACTGACCGCAACAGTTTACCACACCCCCCGGGAAAAAAAAGAAAAGTTTTTTTTAAAAATACATCCAAGAGCAAGATACAACAAGCTCATACCGCACGAATGATGTGCAGATGAGAAGTATCCCCAATAATATAACGCCTAATATGAGGCAAACTCGACGCATGGAGCATCAGGTGAGAATATATCTCAGCCCGTTAGAGAAAACATTTCTCTAAGTATACACATATCCTGGGAGGTGCCACCAATGTACACTACAGTGCTAACCAAGTTACAATGCAAACCAACAATTACATATATATCATATTATATTACATCAAGTACCTTATTTCCAAGTTTAGCAATGGACAAATCATCAAAAACAGTGATACAATCACTTTCACAAATAAAGGTACATCATTGTAACAAGCAATATATGATTTAATATAATGTTATACAATATTAACAATATATCAGATAAATGATGTCGCAGATCAAATTCTAAGCGGGCGCATCTACAGTGTCGTCCGACTGGTTAAGTATGGACATCGTAATACATCATGGATGACAACATGTACAGATTCTCCCAGCACCAGTAATGATTCTGCTGAGAAAATACAAATAATTCTCTATGATAACCGTAAGATTTTCTAATATACAGCAATCAAACATTCATTATAAACTATAAACTGTGGCTTTGCGAACTTTTGTCCCTTATATTGCGCTAACCAAACCTTCCTCCGTTATACCAAAGATGGTAACAGAGAAAGAAATCACCTAATTTACAACTCTAAGGTGACACAAATGTGTTAACATATATTGTTATAGTAAAGAACTGTCATAAGTCTAGACGTGTATCAGGAAATTTAGGACACAAGAGTTAAGTGGAGTCATGTTGGCATCTAGACAGTATATCTGCCATGACATTATCCAAACCACGGATAGCTCGTACCGTGAAATGAAAAGGTTGAAGAGCAATGGCATATCGAGTGGATCTCGAGCTCTTCAAGTTTTTGCTTTGAATAGCTGTAAGAGCTTTTTGGTCGGTTTCCACAATGAAATGCGCACCAAGAAGGAATCTTTGCAACTTAAGGATTGACCAAACCATAGCCAACAATTCACGGTCTAGAACTGAGTAATTCCTTTCTGCCGCATTCAGTTTCCTAGAGATATACATTACAGGATGCAGAGTTCCTGAATACTCCTGCATTAATGCCGCTCCGATCCCAGTGGATGAAGCGTCACTACGAAGCACAAAAGTCTTATCAGTAGTAGGTAGCATTAAGATAGGAGGAGATGAGAATAAAGCTTTAATCTGATCCAATGAAGATTGGCATTCATGGGACCAGTGCACCATATTAGGAGACCCTTTTTAAATAGGGTTGAAAGAGGTGCCATAATAGTACTGTAATAGTAGATAGATTTAGAATGAATCTCCCGTAAAATTGTATTAAACCTAAGAGACTACGTACTTGCTTCTTTGCCTTAGGAATAGAAATGTTAAGTATCTTAGAAGTGTTATGGTCCTCTGTCTTCCAGAGACCATGACCAACACGGTGACCCAGGAAAGAAATTTCACTAAACCCAACATAGGGTTTTGCAGTCAAATTATGCTCGCGTAGAGTAGACAGTAACTCATATAAACCCAAATAGTGATCTTCCCAAGAATCACTGAAAAGACAAATATCGTCCAAGTATGCAATGACATCTGAACGATATGAAAGAATTCGACGCATCATGCGTATGAAAGTAGCTGGGGCGTTCATAAGGCCGAAAGGCATGAAATTCCATTGAAATAAACCCCTAGGTGTTGAGAAAGCAGTGAGAGGTTTGGCTCGTTCAGTTAGGGGAACTTGCCAATAACCTTATGACAAGTCGAGTTTGGTAAAGAATCGAGAATTAGAAAGTCTACCAAGTAGATCTTCTAACAAAGGCATAGGTTCAGCATCGAACTTGATAACGTGGTTCAATTTGCGATAAATAACGCAAAGGCATATGTTCTTGTCTTTCTTTCGAACAATAACCATGGACGAAGAGTATGCTGAAGTGGATGGTTCAATTACACTGGCTAACAAACAAAAAAATTTTTTTTTCTTTCTCTAACATTTCTATGTTTTTCTGTTCAATTTTAATGCGCTGTTTTTAAATCTGCAAACCGTTTTTCTCTATCAGGTCGGGATCTCTAGAAATACAGTACGCAATTGAAGTTTTTTAACAACGCATACAGTTACAACATCATTCGTACAAGAAGTATAACAGTTATGTAGGCTTGAATTTCTTTGCAGTCGACTTTCGTCAGTGAATGGCATGTAGTACATCGCGATGAAGCATCCAACAATAATCGGCAAGCATGGTCACACTCCACCGTCCTTGATAACGTGACTCCATTACCGCGATATCTTGATACAATCGTTCTCCATGTTCATCGCTGACTTCGCCAAGGTTGTCAGGGAAAAAGTCAAGATGCGAATCGAGCAAATGGATTTTGAGGGACATGTTACAGCCCATAATTCTGTATGCATCTATGCACTGCTTAACAATATGCACATAGTCCACAGATTTGTGATTTCCCAGAAAGTTATCGACGATCGATTTGAATGCCATCCATGCGCGAAGTTCACTACCATGTAACAAGTTCTCGAATTGTTTGTCTGCATAAATTTTCCTAATCTGAGGTCCTACAAAGATACCTTCCTTTATCTTTGCATCGCTAACTTGCGGAAACTTTTCTCGAAGATAAGTGAAAGCTTTGCTCGTTTTATCTAATGCTTTTACGAAATTCTTCATGAGCCCCAACTTTATATGTAACGGTGGTAAAACGTCATTAATAGGCCGTACTGCCTATGGTAGACTTCCGGTGTTATGTCTTTCGGTTCGCACTATTGACCTGTCATCAAAGCATCATTTTTTGGTGATGCGTAGATGGCAGTGAGGATAGTGTGATTCGCTTGCATAGCTAGGCGGGGTTGTCGCACGGAAGGTCCAGTGTTCAAATCCTGGGTAAACCACTCATGTCTGTTGTTTTTCTGCTGTCTAGTGTTCTACTTCTTTATTTCTTACGAGTGTCTGAAAACATACCTTTATGTTTGTTTCATATTAATTTAAAATGATGCTGTCTTTGTTAACTAATGGCTCGTGTATTACATTTTTATGCCCGAGCTGCATACGATCCCTGATAGGCCACACCTTTCTTGCATAATGTTCCTGTCTGTTGCGGCTGTCCCATTCACATAGGAAGCAACAAAATTTATACTTGCATAATGATCCTGTAGTCTGTTACTTTATTTTTGCCAAAAGTCCCATTCACATAGGAAGCAACAAAAATTGAGTTGATACCCAGTCAATAACATGCCCTGGGAGAATTGCATTGATTTTTTACATCTTTGCAATAGCAAATGTCATCATCCATCTCAAAGTATTGAACAAGTTCTCTGTGTCTATAATGAAATTTAGATATCGGAGTATTGGGCGCTAAAAGATTCCATTCTTTGAGTCGCAAACCGAGTAATTCCGCTTGTCCTTTGGTAAGAGCGAGATCACGTATAAGATCTGAAAGTTCTGAATGGTTAATTAAGTGAACACCATTCACCGGTATATAATCCGAGTCAGAATTAGTTTCTAAAGCAGGTAAACTATCACTTTTTGATGGTTCATTCACGTCCAACGGATATTGTTCTGGTGGAACTGGGATCGGACACGTGATTGGATCATGAGGCACTGGTTTCGAAACCGATTCAATATTTGGATAAACCACAGACTTTTTAGTTTTAAAAGTGAAACCATGGATATTTGTCAAGCAGAAGTAACAATCAGTAGCGTGATTTGTCGGTTCATGCCATATTACTGGCACTCCAAAAGGCATCGACTTATGCGTCGGCGATTTTCGTAACCAACCTGCCAATGTATTTGCACAAGTCGAACAAACTGCATTTGGCTTCCAAGATTTATTTGTATCATCAACTTTCGAATTGAAATAAAGTTCATATGCTTTCTTTAGTAATGGTGTAAAGTTTTTCTGGTGAACACGATCGGTAAAATATCCGCACATGTAACAGAACAGATCAGCCGAATTTCTACAACTTCTAGAAGCCATATTTCACTCAGAATTATTTCAAAATACAGTAACTATTTGAAAAATAGCGTAACATATGGCATGCATCTTTTAGCAGTATAAAAAGTAGAATTATTTTGCATTTTATTAATTTTTAATAAGTTATATAGTAAAAATGAAACAGAGCAAATAACGGTTTCCCAAAAATATATTTATTCATAAATATCTTAAGAACCCGATGTGATAGAGATAAACGGATTTCAAATTTGAAATCAGCGCAAGAAACTGATTTAAGAACACTTATTCTTATATAAGAAAGAAAAATGTTGTTTGTCAGTGTTATTTTCAATTGAATCATTTCATCCAATTCTTTCTCGACCTGTGCTTGAAAATGAATAGGGATAGGGTAAGGTCTGACCCTGATAGGATTATGGTCTGTAAGTATTATGTCATGTTCAATGACATTGGTGTGTCCAGGAATGTCAGTAAGGACAATATAGTCGACATCGGAAATTCTTGAGACTATTGTACATGGACCTTTCCATGCAATAAGAAGTCTGTTTTCCCTACAAGGGAGCAAAACAAATGCTTTGTCGCCAGGACAAAGTTGTCATAGGCATCTATTCTTATTTGCAAACTGCCTTGCCTTTTCTTTAGCAAAGTCCGATGAGGAAGTTGCTAGTTTGCATGCCTCGATAATCTTCTGCCTGAGAGCAATGACATACTCATATGAAGATTGTGTGTCATCGTTAATATTATCAGCAGTTATAAGATCATGAAGGAAAGACATAGGACCGCGCGGTCGCGCGCCAAAGACAAGTTCAAAGGGAGAAAAACCTGTATGTTCGTTGGGAACCTCTCTATATGCAAAGAGAGCCGTGGGTAAAACCCTGTCCCAATCCTGAGGATGATCCTCAGTTATCTTACCAAGTAAGTTCTTAAGTGTTCTGTTCAGACGTTCGACCAACCCCTTAGACATTGGGGGGGAAATACTACTCAGAGACCTTTTAATTTGCAGAGTAGACATCACCTGCGACACAGTGTCTGATATTAATTGGGTGCCATGGTCTGACAATATATCTCTGGGAAATCCCAAACGAGAAAATATGAGCCATAAAGCGTCTGCGATATCGACAGTGGAGATGCTCTTAAGAGGTATAGCCTCTGGCCAACGTGCGCACATGTCAACACATGTTAGGATAAATTGATGTCCTCTGGCAGACTTGATCTTAAAAGGACCAATAATATCTATTGCCATTTTCTGAAACGGCCTAATAGGAATGTCTGCAGCCTGGATAGGCGCTGCATGACGTGGGCCTCTTGATTTCACCTCTTGACATATTTTGCAAGATCAGCAATAAATACGTATGTCTTTGTTTACAAATGGCCAAAAGAAAGCCGCAAGAACTCTAAACTTAGTACGGGAAAAACCCATATGTCCAGCACACTGAGAGTCGTGTGCATGTTGTAGAATTTGCACTCTCATACTCTTGGGCACGAGAATTTGTGAATGCATAGACGTAGACGAGTCTTGTACCATACGTACAAGTACGCCATTCTTCATTGTAATCCAAGATTTACGATTTGTGTTCTGATTCGGATCACCTTTTTTTGCAAGAATAAAGAATTTTTTTAAAGAAGGATCATCTTCTTGCAATTTTATGAAAAAGTCACGCGAAATTACCAAGTGATCATCTTGGCTATGATCTTCATTACTTTCAGTTGATGAAGTTTGAGGCATATTAAGAGCTTGTGCTCTTGTGACCACTGCATTGGCAGCTTGGATATTTTGCTCTTCCCAAGCAGCAATCTGCTGCGGGGAACATTCCTTAACTCCGTGAATATGACCGTTGATAAGATCCGCAATAGGATTCGGTAGAAGACACGCGTGAACATCTCCCGTAAAGAAGGGAGTAGCAATGTGAATGATAGCAGTTGGATATTTTTCCAAAGTGCCACCAAATGTCACACATTTGACCACTTTCCCAGTGGCACAGGTAGGATCTATAAGTGATTGCTTAACTCCGATAGTAGTGCATCCAGAATCGAAAAGTACAGAGACTGGATTACTATTCACTAGACCTTTATGTAAGACAAGAGATCCTCTCCCGTCATGCGCAACTGCAGCAGGAAGAGCGGGAAGAGGGTGACCACAACTTAAAGTACTTACAGTAGTCGGTTCGAACAATGTTGAGCATTGGGGGCATTGAGATGCCCTCCCAAAATCAAACGCAGAACAAGTGATAGCATTAGAGTTTTTATTATTGTTCACTTGACCACATTCTCCCTGAGACTCTTGTTGTCCAGCGTTTGCCTGGTGAAAAGATCTATGTTTGTTATGTTGAGATCTACCACGATAATTATTTCCTCTGAAATTGTCATTGTATCCTCTACTGTGACCATAGTTCTGGTTTGAATCCCAGTTTCCATAGTCACTATTATCATTTTCCCAATGATTAGAGTATCTACCAGTTTGGTTTCGCTGTCCCCGCGAAGAATAGCCTAGATAGTTTCTATTATAACCACCCTTGCGAAAATGTCTATAATTGTTAGACCCAAAATAACGAGGACTGTCAGATCGTCTCCAGTTCTTCGAAGAAGAACCATCATGTGATGGGTTGCCTTGATTTTGCTCATAATTACGATTGCTTTTCTTATTAAAGTTATGTTGAGCACCCTTACGAAGAAAGTTAGGGCCGTATGGTGCTGCAGAAGCAACTGGCAAACCTTCTTTAATTTTAGAATTGCTAACAGTTACATGAGGATGCGCAGTGACATACTGGCAACAATATTCTTCCATGTCTTTTATGTTGTTAGGTTTACGCTCGTGTAGGAAAGCAAGAAAAGGTTCATTGACCGATGACATAATTTTGTCTCGAAGTAATAAGTCCATAAGGGCTTCATATGTATGTTCTGTTTTAGACAGCTCAATCCATCTTTTGAACGTAATACATATTTTTGCGATGAATTCTGAGAATTCTACACCAGTTTCAGGTAAAATATTCTTGAAGCGAAGACGATAACCTTCTTCTGTAAGTTGATATTTCTTTAATAAGGCTGCCCTGACAACATCATAATTATTCTTGTCAGGCTCATCTACCATGCTTAACATAGTCAGAGCTTCACCCCCTTAAGTATCTCTGACAACTGATTAACATACTCTGACTTATCCACCTTATGAGATTGACATGACCATTCAAATCTATCCAGATAAAACGTTATTTCGTCACTGGAAGAATTGAAAGCAGGTAGCTTTACCTTATAAGTAGTAGCATTTGTCTTATTAGAAGTTGACTGATTACTTGGATTATTAGCATTACCCATATTCATCAACTTCAATTTTTCTAACTCCAAAGCTAAGAGTTTTTCTTCATGTTCCATCTTAGCTTTTCTCTCCTCAGCTTCTAACCTTTTATTTTCATTTTCCATTTGTAGCTGGATTTTTTTCTCCTCAGCTTCTAATCTTTTATTTTCAGCCTCTTTTTCTAATCTTTTATTTTCAGCCTCTCTTTCTAATCTTTTATTTTCAGCCTCTTTTTCCATTTGTAGCTGGATTTTTTTCTCTTTAGATTCTCTCTTTTGTTTTTCCATTTCCATCAGGAATCTCCTTTCATCTGCCTGCATCTGCAACCTTAAATTCTCAGCTTCCATTTTCTTTTGTTCAGCTTCTATTTTCTGTCTCTTTTCTTCCGACTTCAGTGCCTTGGCATACTGAACAGTCGCGAATTCTTCCAACTTCTCACCAGATTTACCAAGGGATTTCCCTTGCTCAATAAAGTACTCAAGTGTAGACATTATGTCTAATAATATGAGATCAGTATACTGAAATAATAAATTACTTTATTTCAACCTTAATGGTAACAAGTCTTCAATAAAGAACTTGTTTAATCAACTCACTTTATCCCAATCTCTGTGGGAGACAAGTCTTTGACAAAGAACTTGTATAATCACCTTTATAATAATATTACCAATAATCACCTCTATATTCTAAGTACACTATAGTACCAATAATGTATGACTATATATAAACAGCGTATGAAAACAGATACTAACATAAACAAAGAACAAGTATCAAAGACAATACGATAACATTCGCAGAAGTCCAATAAATTATAAAGCGAAACTAAAGAAAAATATCACAAAGCATGTGATGATAACTGCGAAAAGCAAACAAAACAAATTACGCAACAGTGTATAAACACAAAGATTGAATACAACCAAACGAAAGGAAGAGAAGGCGGACAGATACAAACAAATCAATTAAAAAACTATAGAACAAAAAATATGACAACAACAAAGAAAAGTACACCTCGTCACAACTAAACTAAAATAGCAACTAATGTCGCTAGAAACTTCCAGTGAAGGAAATTTGCAAAGTCCCCACAGAACGCTTACAATAGGTCATCTGTTACGTGGAATCTCCTATTATAAGACACCGCCCAACCAAGAGACTCGCTGAAATATCAATAACACATAACATGTAAACATGCATACATGTAAACACATAAAGCATAAACAAGGATATATAAATGTGGAAGGCTTAGGTCATACCACAATACAAGGCACAGTTCACAACAATAAACAGGCCACTTATCTTTACACTCCTCTCGTCAACAACAGCAACGATGAAGAACTATCGTCAGCATTCTAAGGATTAGATGATCCAACGCTGAAAACACATCAGAACTTGCTTCCAAATTGATGATAACGGTGATAATAACGGCACTTGACCTTCTTAAATACTGCATCAATGAAGGTATAGTAATTTGATCTTCTGACCTAGTTACCTCCTGTTAAGCTGGGATAGTCGATGTGTCAACAGACTACACAGCGCTGAGTACTCTCAATATTAGACGATTTGAAATCTTCCAAATAGCCCCATCAAGCTGGCACACCATAATGTTAATTTGAGAAAGTATCGGCCACCATAAATGTAAACAGTCAGGAATGGTCTGTGTTCGTCCAAGCGTAACAGGTGTCCGTGATCCAAATAGGACAGGCTCAGTTTGGCCACTGTAAATGTAGAGTTGAATGTTGAAGAATGTCCAGTATCAATGTTGGAAACGATTCTAAACCACACAGGTGGACATAATTATATACAGGCCCTGGTTGGCCGCAACAATGCTGGAATTCGTTTAGATGACTTGAATGTGTTGAGGTGTTGTATTAATATAGAGTGTGAGTAGACCTCAATGAATGCGAATGCGTGTATGAAAGTTCGTGGAAGACAATGCTTCTAAATGGCATCACACTTGTCGTAGTAATTACATGCAGTAATTCACATAGTTCTTGGAACACCTCTGACGTTTGATTGACTTTAATACATCACAACGACAGGTACGCCGACATCAACATAAAATAGTCATTGACAATTCAGGACATAGCATGTATGAATACAGTTCATTCAGCAAGCTGTGCATGTATATAATAAAGCTGATCTCGTACAATTCCACCTTCGTCCGCTACAGCAAAATACAGCGAAGATGCGAGTTTACACAACTCCTTTCTGACATCAGTAAGTCAGATATCTATATGGGTCTACAGCAGGCCGCGCAATATGGCGGGCTTATAGATATGACGGTCTCTGTGGTATTTCAATAATAAACAGGGTGAGTCAAACCTTGTTAAATGGTATCGCCGCCAAAAGCGGGATACAGCAAATATAAAGTACTTTAGGCATACACAGGCCCGATTCAAATAATGTTTGCATACTTCATGAGTTCCAATACTGGCAATCTTAAATGGACTCTTTCCCGCCCAGGGAAAAGTCACTGAGCTGGTTACAAAAAAGTCATATCATTCTGGCAAACAAGGAAACTGTTTTAAGGGTAAATTATCTTAATGTCCCTCATAATAAATATTACAACACTCACTCGCCTCCTAGGCGCTTCAGAATATAATATAGGGAACAATCTTTAACCATCTTGGTCGATACACAGAGGACATTCCCCAAAACCGTCTTGACCCATTCAAAGACTCCAGCTCGACTCCTCTAACACAGGATGTCTTAAATCGCGCCCAATTCTTCGCGCATGCATCGTGACGCTAGCGCCTTGAGCTAAACTCAAATGTGTAAACCTGTCAGGAAAAGCTGACAAATGTTCTCAAATTAGACACTGGATTAACAAACAAGTGGAGCAACCACTACTGTTAACTATCATCCCAGTAAAACATGAATTGATCCCCTTTGACCAAGAATTTAATAAATAATATCTTCAACATTAAACAAGTACATTTTAACTTACTGTAGTCTCAGCAAACTGACCGCAACAGTTGGACAAGCTCTTTCCTCAGTGAATCAAAGGTCTCATTGGGATCAGTTTTAGATCTACAATGGAGAAAATCGGTCACCAAAGAATCTTCTTCTTCTTCGTTCGCCCTGAAAAGGACGGTGGTTGCGTTGTGTCTGTTTACAACGTAGCTGTGATATCTGTACCTTTCGGTCGACACATCCGACTTCTGCACGGCATTTTTTAGGACCGGGTTTGCCTTCCCATTGCGATCCGTGCTCGCTCAGCCAGCCTGCATTGCTGCATACTGTTTCCAGGACCACCACGTGGAGGTGGAGCACGGTCTTGACCAGCTCTGGTTCGCTGGTCCTGACGCAGGCAGTCAAGCTATGAGTCGCTGACTGCGGTCTCTATTGCTGCGTCTTGAGGTCCCACCAAAGAATCTGAAGAAAGGTAAGCTATTGTTTTGCGGTCCTCATCACATGCAGCGTTTATAAGAGAAGCAAATGTGTCTATGTCCACCAGCCACTTCCTGAAAGTCTTAGCATCCCCAGCAAATGGACTTGCGACAGTTCGGACCTGTTGGTACTTTGTGAAATGGTCCGTAATACCCAAGGTCTACGTAATTTTCTGTAGAGCAACCATAGATGGCTCTGCGTCGTCTGGAAGGGGTGTGTGAATTGGTAGAGCTTGCTGTTGCTGTTTATTAATCAAGTGTTGTTGCTGCTGTTGTAGCAGTAATTGTTGCTGGTCAAGCTGCTGTTGCAAAGATTGTGGATCCATGATAGTGATTATTCCTGTCTGCTTTCACTAAAGAAAAGAGCTGGTCACGGCGCCAATGAGGGTGTATGTGCCCGTGTCAGTTATCTGGCCAGTAGTTATCTTGGTTGGTTCTATTAACTCTTTAAGTCCCAACAGCCAGTATACTGTACTTCCCGCTAGATCCATTTGGCCCGATCAAAAGTATACTGGCTTTCGTATCTATTGATCCTTTCTATGGCTGTTTTCTAATTTTGACTACTCAAAAACGCTATTTTCTTAAAGTATAGCCATCCATTTTGGACTTTTGTTATTTATGAATATGAACATTTTTAAAAAATTATTTCCAAACAAAAACAATAAAAACATACTGGGATGGCCATTTTTGTTTGGGCCAAACCCGCTTTTTTGCTTGGGACTGTGTCATAAAATTAACAAGTGATACAACGTAAAAATATCTCCAAAGGATAAAATGTAAGGATAAAAACATAATGCGTAGGCTGCTGATAGTACATGATCGCCCTGACCGCGGGTCATCACCCTCCATAAAAATTGACTTGCTAGACGGGAAAACAAAACGGTTACCATTTGAACGGGATGAGAACGGCGGATCAAAAGGAAAAAAAATATGACTGAAAAAATTGCGTGAGACTAGCAAGGCTAAGGAGACGCAATTGGGGGGGGAACGGAGAAAAAGTCACGTTTCCCAAGTTGACATAAAGTAAGGAACTCGACAGAAGGGACCTTGGATATGATACGCCACAGTCATTTATTGGACGCTTTTGCGATACCAAGCCTTTTATTTGAATTCAGCGGCAAACGCAGATGCTTGAAATATTACAAAATTTAAAAAGTAACTTTTTCTTAATATTAATGTTAGGAATATAAAAATTAGCTGGCCGGATGGCCCATTCTGAGCAGTGAAATAATATGCTTTTATTTATACAGACGGATAGCTAATAATGAAGATAAAGACAAAAGACAGTGTTGTTCACATCAGCGAAAGACTGCATTGAATCTAACATATCACTATTTGCACAAAAAATCGCGACCTTGAGACGCAAGTGTTCAAATCTAGTTAGAATGAAAGAGAAGGGACATTGGTGGGAGCTGTGGCTAAAAATAACTTTTCAGGCAAAAGTGTAGAGGGGAAGGATAGGTTGGTTCAAAAAAAACAAGTACGTTTTTGTGAAAACGCAAGTAGAGACGGACGGACTAACAGATAAAAATCCATACTTGACTGAAGCATGACTGAAATGACTTTAGTGTAGGAAATTTGAATTAAAAAAAACCAAGGCATTGATTGGCCACAGAAAATCATATTATCCGCGCTCAGACGAGCTTTTTTGCCATTCCTCAATAGTTGTCCAGTGATAGACACAGTAAATTTCAAGTGTGGTGATTTCCAAATGAAATAAATTGAAATAAGTTCAGGGACGCCATACTATAGCCAGCAGCTCAGCTGAGTTTTGCTAGCATTTCTGTGTTCTTTATTCATAATCTGGTAAGATTGAAATTATTTCTTTGCATATTTTGAATATTGTTTAAGGTTTCGAGTGATTTGATACTGCCATATCGAAATCTAGCCTTACAAACAAGTAAGGATTTGCTCTAGACCCCCCGCCCTAGTTCAGGGTCTAGGGACAAACAATATATATAAACTCCAGCAAGGATTAGGAAGGACAGATCAGGTGTTGAGATCAGTGGAACATATCACCTATCCTGTCCTAGGGCAAGAAGCTAATAAACATATTTATGAATATGTAGTCTGGGAGAACTTATCCTATGGGAAACCAACTTGGTAAGATGTGTTGTATGGTCAGAGAGATCTGACCCTGTCTAAATGGTGTTATTGTAAATTGTTACGTGTAGAAGTGGCTCCTTAGGTAAGGTTCTGAACCCAAACCAATACTTTATTTCAGAGCTGTGAGTTTTTATGTTGACACCAAAAGGTGGTGTCAAATGCTGGGGTAGATAATTGACAGTGAGGACCCGTGCAGTGTCGCATCTCGGCAGAACAGCCTTGTATTGCCCCAAGCCCGGAGAGGTGGGGCCACCTGATATATTGCCCCCAAGCACGGAGAGGTGGGGCCACCAGATTCCAGCACCAGCGCTACACCTTCAAAGTTATGTAAGCAGGCTGGTCTGCTGGATTTACACCAACTTCATAGACATAACACCCAAAGTGAATTCCTACTAAAACATCCCATTTACTTCCATCATTAATGGACAATGTTTGGTAAACTTAGACAGGGAGGGATGAAGCCACCCCAACAGCACATCTATTCATCGTTCTCCCAGGGAAAATAAAATTATAAACTGTAGAAATACTAACTAATCTTAAAATTTGTATACGTACACACATTTTATTTATCATGTCATTTATTCATGCCATTCACTCATAAATTTCAAAATCTTTTCATATGTTCTGGCCAAATAAAACCTTGGTTCAGAACAAATAAATTTAAAAAAAGATTTACTTTCTAAAATTTCACCAGCTGGATTTAGTTCATTGTGTTCTAAATTTTATTGATAATATATTATTTAATATCTGTGTGTGTGTGTTTGTATATGTCAATACAACACATTACATTCAGTACCCTAGATTATAACGTAGCCACATTCATTAGGAAAAAAGATAGGTGTGAGGTCGTAGTGGTAGCAAGAAAGGCCTTCTGAAAATTCACAACTACATTTTATCTCAGGAGCCTTCACAGCTGACCTCATACATCACACTTAGTAATATCACCATCATACAATACCATCAAAACCACTACATATATTGGGGTCTTGTCCAGGGATAATTAGCATAAACAGTAATATAAGGATCTCCTGGTGGGAGAAATAAAATTAGGGGAACAAAATTGTAAAATTCCCTTAAAATTAAAAGTGTCCCTTTAAATTAAAAGGGCAATTAGAAGTTGGTGAATCTTCACAGCCAGTGTTAGTTAATTAGTTAATTAGAATTATTTTGGTCTAGAATAATTATAATTACTTTAGTGATTGGAAATTTTACTTTGCTTATTGCTAGATTTGTTTAGAAAGTATGGCGGAGCTAGCAAAATTTAGATCAGCTGCTGTGCTGACCGCAAAGGAAATGGGAATGGATGGTCAGATTTTAATTCAATACGTAACGGCTGAATGTGATAAATATATTGAACGGGAAGAAAGGAGATTAGAAAAAGAGGCTGAAAGAAAATTAGAGTCTGAAAGGTTGGCTGAAGAGAAGAGGATAGAGGCTGAGACTAAGAGGCTGCAGATTGAGGCAGAAGACAAACGACAGCAAAGGGAGGCAGAAGATAAAAAGGCCGAAAGGGAGGCAGAACAAAAAAGATTGACTGCCGAAAGGGAGGCAGAAGATAGAAGGTTGCAAAGGGAGCACGAATTACGACTAAGGGAGCTGGAATTACAAGGCCAGGCTCCTGAAAATGGTGCCAGCCCTTTTGCCTCAGAGGCTACGCCCAGTCTGGGAGCCTCAAACTCAGCTATGGGGTTTCATTTAGACCATTTTGTTGAGAAAGACGATGACATAGAGGGGTACCTAGGACGTTTTGAGTTATTAGCTACTACATATGGGTTAGAGAGAGAGAGAGGTGGAGTTTAAAGCTATCACAGGGACTGAGAGGTACTTCTTATGAAGTCTTTGCTAAAATGAACAGGGAAGACCAAGACAATTATGACATGTTAAAGCAGGCTTTGTTATTAAGGTACGAGAAGAATGGTGAATTTTATCGTAAGAAATTTAGAAATGCCAAACTGTTGTCTGGGGAGACATACCACCAATTCTCTGCTAGACTGGAAACCTATTTGGAGAAATGGACTGCTCTGGGGAAGACCCAAGATCTTAAAGAAATGATCATGACTGAGCAATTGAGAGAGTCCATGGCTCCAGACATGAGAAAATTTCTCATGGAACAAGGTGCAGAGAAGTTGGGAGAGGTTTTAAATGTCGCTGAGAGGTATCAGGCAGCCCAGGCAGAGGTAAGTGGTGCTAAAAAGAAGCGCATAGATACTTTTAAAGCTCCACAGCAATTTAATAAATTTGATAATAGAGAGCAGGGAAATAAAGGTAGGACAAACTTTGAGCGGCCAAGAAATGACTATCGCGACAGAAACTCACAGTTCAATGACCAAAAGTTCAATGAAAGAAAACCGTTGAACCAAGGAAAAAGATGGTGTAAATGGTGCAAGAAAGATAACCATAACACCGAATTTTGTAGAAGGAAACCTTCAAACATTGCTGCAATGAAGTCGGGGACGCAAAGATTAAAGGTTAATCCTAATGGACAACAGGAACCTTATCACCCCCCAGTTTGTGAGGATGTTATTTGTAATGGGGTCACCATAAGGTGCCTTTATGATACAGGTTTGGATTATGGTTCAGTTGTGAAGTCTAGCCTAGTGGACCCAAGTCAGTATACCACAGAAACAGTGGAAATACAAGGGGCGACTAAGGACATACCACTCATGACACTTCCCATCGCAAAGATAACGGTGAAAACTCGCTATGTGGAAGGAGAAATCAGAGCAGCAGTGATAGATGAACCAATCTACCCTCTGATATTGGGGTGTAGATACGTCTTCTTGGGGAATCCCGAGAAACCTGTGATCATGGCGACAGTGCAGACCAGGTCACAGAAGAAGGAGGAAGAAGGTGAACCTATAAATGCTCATCCAGAGGAGATGAGAAAGGCGCAGGCTGAGGATAGGACACTCAAGCCATGTTTTAAAAAATTGCCCAAATGCCACACACCTCCGAGCAAGGGGGAATACTTTATGAAGAACAAACTATTATACAGGAAGGCCGGAATAGGAACAAATGGTCACAACCAGCTGGTTCTTCCCACTTCATATAGAGATAAAGTGATGGAACTCGGGCATGCGATTCCCTTCAGTGGTCACATGGGGATCAGCGCCACAGGACAACGTATAGCTTGTCATTACTTCTGGCCAGGGATAACGGAGGATATAAAAAGATATGTCAAATCCTGCCCTGAATGTCAAAGGGTAGCTCCAAAGCACTGGACTGCTCCTGCAACTCTAGGGGAAATGCCCATAGTGGGAACACCTTTTGAGAGGGTTGCAGTGGATATTGTGGGACCTCTCACTCGGACCAAGAGGAGGAACAGTTACATCCTTACTCTGGTGGACACTTGTTCTATGTGGGGAGAGGCGGTAGCCCTGCCATCAATTGATTCAAAACATGTAGCAGAGGCACTACTTACAATATTTACCCGATTAGGATTCCCGCATCAAATCTTGACGGATAATGGATCTCAGTTCAAGGGGAAACTAACGGAAGAAGTTTTTAAACTATTTCAAGCCAGACACTTTCATTGTAGTCCGTACCATCCACAAGGGAACGGCCAGGTAGAGAGGTTCAACGGGACTCTCATTTCTATCCTGAGAAAGCTGGCACACGAAAAACCGGATCTGTGGGATCAATTCCTGCCCGCCGCATTGTTTGCGTATCGGGAGGTACCACATAGTTCAACCGGGATGGCTCCCGCAACTCTGCTATTTGGGAGGCCAATAAAAGGTCCTTTAGAAGCTTTATTAAGGACCTGGACGGATGAGAAGGCCGAAGAACCTGTCACCTCATCTTATCAATACGTGAACGAACTGACCACTCGTTTGAAAGCTGGATGGAAACTGGCAAATGATAATTTGAAACAAGCCAGGAAGAAACATGCAGCATATTTTAATAGGAAGGCAAAGGACCGAGAACTAGCTGTGGGAGAGAAGGTGCTGCTTCTACTACCCGTTAACCAGAATAAATTACAAATTGGTTGGCAAGGTCCATATACGGTTCTAGAGAAGGTGTCTAGAACAAACTATAAAATTGACAAAAAGGGGAAGGAGAAAGTTTATCATGTAAACTTATTAAAGAAGTATCTGGACAGACCACTCCAGGAAAGCACCCCCTTATTGACCTTGGCTATTGCAACTCAGATGCAAAAGGAACCACTCACCTCACATGAATACCCATTACATCCTTGTGAAACAGCAGCACAGGTAAAAGTCAGTAAGCACCTGACTAAAAACCAGAGGGAGAGAGTTCAACAAGTTCTGGAGGAACATACAGATGTATTAACAGATAAACCAGGCCATACAAATTTGCTACAGTATGACATGAAACTGGTAGACTCAAACCCAATCTGTATGAGAGCCTATTCTATTCCGTTCGCGAAAGAGAAGGCATTGAAGGAAGAAATAGATTATTTGTTGAAGGAGGGGATTATTTCGCACAGTGAATCATCTTTTAGTTCTAGTGTCGTTTTGTTGAGAAAACCGTCTGGGGAACACAGACTGTGCATAGATTACAGGAAACTGAATGCTGTCACAGAAGGTCAAGTGGATCCATTACCAGACACAAAACAGTTATTTGCCAGACTGAACAAGGCAAAATACTTTTCAAAGGTGGATCTTAGTAAAGGCTATTACCAGATCCCAGTGAAGCCTGAAGTGAGACCTTATTTGGCTTTTAGCACTTCGGATGGACATTATGAATTCAATATGCTACCATTCGGACTGAAAAATGCTCCGAGTGTATTTTCAAGGATGATGCGCAAATTGTTGGATCCCCTGAATAACCTATGTATCACGAATTTCATGGATGATATTCTCGTCGCCACAGAGACATTTGAAGAACACATTGAAGCTCTAGAGATGTTATTTAATAGACTTCGGGAGGCGAACTTAACTGCTAGGCCAACAAAATGTTGTATTGGATGCAAAGAGTTGGAATTCTTGGGACACACTGTATATCAGGGTAACATGACCCCTGATCCTAAGAACTTGGAAAAACTGCAGAGAGCACCTAGACCACAAACAAAAAAGGACGTGCGATCATTCGTGTCGTTATGCGGATTTTATCAGAAATACATCAAACATTTTAACGCTATTTGTGCTCCTCTGACTGATCTGACTCGCAAGGGACTTCCAGATAAAATTATTTGGACTGCACAATGTGAACTAGCGTTCCAAGAGTTAAAGGAAAAACTCACTAGCAAGCCTATTCTCAAACTGCCTGATTTGACACAGGACTTTGTCTTAAGAACCGATGCAAGTAATGTAGGACTCGGAGGGGCTTTGTTGCAAAGATCATCTTCACCTGAGGGGGAACTGAAACCAGTCGCTTATGCAAGCCGCAAATTGAATAAGGCGGAACAATGATACTCCACAAGCGAAAAAGAATGTTTAGCGTTAATCTGGGCAATAAAGAAGTTTCAAATCTATCTGTATGGTAGGACTTTTGTGGTCGAGACGGATCATCAGCCTCTCGTGTTCTTATCTCAGGCTAAGCATGAAAACGCAAGATTGCTGAGGTGGTCTTTAATGCTTCAACCTTATCAGTTTAGTATCCAATATATCCCAGGCAAATTGAATGTCGGTGCAGATTTCCTCAGTCGGCACCCCTGTGATCAAAATTAGAGTAATGGCAGACGTGAGGAGAGATTTTATCTATGTGTATCACTGGTTTTAGAACTTGCCGTAGGCATGTTTTCAAGTGTGGAGATGTGTCATAAAATTAACAAGTGATACAACGTAAAAATATCTCCAAAGGATAAAATGTAAGGATAAAAACATAATGCGTAGGCTGCTGATAGTACATGATCGCCCTGACCGCGGGTCATCACCCTCCATAAAAATTGACTTGCTAGACGGGAAATCAAAACGGTTACCATTTGAACGGGATGAGAACGGCGGATCAAAAGGAAAAAAAAATGACTGAAAAAAATTGCGTGAGACTAGCAAGGCTAAGGAGACGCAATTGGGGGGGAGGGGGGGGGGAGGGGGGGGGGACGGAGAAAAAGTCACGTTTCCCAAGTTGACATAAAGTAAGGAACTCGACAGAAGGGACCTTGGATATGATACGCCACAGTCATTTATTGGACGCTTTTGCGATACCAAGCCTTTTATTTGAATTCAGCGGCAAACGCAGATGCTTGAAATATTACAAAATTTAAAAAGTAACTTTTTCTTAATATTAATGTTAGGAATATAAAAATTAGCTGGCCGGATGGCCCATTCTGAGCAGTGAAATAATATGCTTTTATTTATACAGACGGATAGCTAATAATGAAGATAATGACAAAAGACAGTGTTGTTCACATCAGCGAAAGACTGCATTGAATCTAACATATCACTATTTGCACAAAAAATCGCGACCTTGAGACGCAAGTGTTCAAATCTAGTTAGAATGAAAGAGAAGGGACATTGGTGGGAGCTGTGGCTAAAAATAACTTTTCAGGCAAAAGTGTAGAGGGGAAGGATAGGTTGGTTCAAAAAAAACAAGTACGTTTTTGTGAAAACGCAAGTAGAGACGGACGGACTAACAGATAAAAATCCATACTTGACTGAAACATGACTGAAATGACTTTAGTGTAGGAAATTTGAATTAAAAAAAACCAAGGCATTGATTGGCCACAGACAATCATATTATCCGCGCTCAGACGAGCTTTTTTGCCATTCCTCAATAGTTGTCCAGTGATAGACACAGTAAATTTCAAGTGTGGTGATTTCCAAATGAAATAAATTGAAATAAGTTCAGGGACGCCATACTATAGCCAGCAGCTCAGCTGAGTTTTGCTAGCATTTCTGTGTTCTTTATTCATAATCTGGTAAGATTGAAATTATTTCTTTGCATATTTTGAATATTGTTTAAGGTTTCGAGTGATTTGATACTGCCATATCGAAATCTAGCCTTACAAACAAGTAAGGATTTGCTCTAGACCCCCCGCCCTAGTTCAGGGTCTAGGGACAAACAATATATATAAACTCCAGCAAGGATTAGGAAGGACAGATCAGGTGTTGAGATCAGTGGAACATATCACCTATCCTGTCCTAGGGCAAGAAGCTAATAAACATATTTATGAATATGTAGTCTGGGAGAACTTATCCTATGGGAAACCAACTTGGTAAGATGTGTTGTATGGTCAGAGAGATCTGACCCTGTCTAAATGGTGTTATTGTAAATTGTTACGTGTAGAAGTGGCTCCTTAGGTAAGGTTCTGAACCTAAACCAATACTATGGTCAGCCTGTGAGAGGTGGGGCCACCCGATATATTGCCCCCAAGCACGGAGAGGTGGGGCCACCAGATTCCAGCACCAGCGCTACACCTTCAAAGTTACGTAAGCAGGCTGGTCTGCTGGATTTACACCAACTTCATAGACATAACACCCAAAGTGAATTCCTACTAAAACATCCCATTTACTTCCATCATTAATGGACAATGTTTGGTAAACTTAGACAGGGAGGGATGAAGCCACCCCAACAGCACATCTATTCATCGTTCTCCCAGGGAAAATAAAATTATAAACTGTAGAAATACTAACTAATCTTAAAATTTGTATACGTACACACATTTTATTTATCATGTCATTTATTCATGCCATTCACTCATAAATTTCAAAATCTTTTCATATGTTCTGGCCAAATAAAACCTTGGTTCAGAACAAATAAATTTAAAAAAAAGATTTACTTTCTAAAATTTCACCAGCTGGATTTAGTTCATTGTGTTCTAAATTTTATTGATAATATATTATTTAATATCTGTGTGTGTGTGTTTGTATATGTCAATACAACACATTACATTCAGTACCCTAGATTATAACGTAGCCACATTCATTAGGAAAAAAGATAGGTGTGAGGTCGTAGTGGTAGCAAGAAAGGCCTTCTGAAAATGCACAACTACATTTTATCTCAGGAGCCTTCACAGCTGACCTCATACATCACACTTAGTAATATCACCATCATACAATACCATCAAAACCACTACAGACTGAAAGAGTTAAAAAAATAATTTTTTTGTAATTTTGTTTTTTTCTGGTTGGTAATATGTTATTGAAGTGGCTACAGGCCTTCTGCCTGAGATGGAGATTCTTGATCTTACAAAATTTTCTTCCCAGGTTCGTTCTTGCCCTTTTTAGATGTTTTAATAGTGTGGCAAACTGTTAAGTTCTTTTTAGCGTGGGAGTTAAGTGTTTGAGATTCTCACATGCGGGTCTAGTCTTTTATAGATGCACTTGTGAGCGCATCTAAGTAAATTGTATGTTATTATTTGCGGGCCTTTATGCACGGTATTTGTGCAGAATAGCGCGGCTTGCTGCGCTTGATCTGTTGTCATCGAGCTATGATGCTTGAGCAGATCCAGAAAGTCCCTTGGTAGGGCAGACGTCTTTGAGGAATATTATTATATGTCTTAATCCCAAGTTGTGGGAAGACACACTGAAATATAATATGATATCTCCCTGAGTGGAGCATATATTTATTAGCCAGGACTGGCTCTTTCAGGTATCCTGTGGATACTCAGTTTTATCCTTTGCAAGTATTTGTTAGAGTTTATACACGTCTAGCGATGGTGTGCCGCTAGGGCGTACAAATTACTGCTAGAAGATTTATCGGATAATCATATATTATATTTATGGAAGTCCTGAAATATTATTCGAATCTTTTTATGGAAACTAGAACTATGTGGACATTTTGCCGCAGGGCTGCCGGCGTTCTTGAGAGGACTACGGCTAGTGAGACGGCCAACGTCCTATTTGATGATGATGTATTTACTGCCATAAAACGTACTTTTTATGAAATGCTACTGCCATTATTGCAATTGATGATTACTGCCTAGGATGTCTACGTTTTTCATGTAATAAATCGCTTTTGGACATTGATTCTCAACCATGGATCCAGTATGTTTTTTTCCCTTCTCAATTGGTCAGCTTTATGACCCAACCGTTATCATGACGTTCAACGTGTCTCCATTAACCGAATTAAAGAAACAATCCACGTATTAAGAGTTCACACCAACAACAAGACAACAACAATAATAAAACCCACACACCACATCAACAAAAAATGATGACAGTAACACAAACAATCATATAGGCCTAGTGGTTTTTTCAATCATCCAGTTGTAACATTTAAAACAGCAACCCATATAGTTGAGTGAATGCAGTGATGTTCAATCAGAAGTTTATTGAAAATAAATTAACAAAAGAACTGGTATTTTCACGCCTCTACACTTCAACAAAATTGTTCTAACTTCTAACGAGGCATACGATAAGCATATGCGTGTACTTATGCTTAATTAAATTCTCATGAAAATATATCCAACAGAACAACACTGGTCTTGATAATCTCAAAGATGAAGTTCACCTAAACACTATAAACTGCGTAGCAAACATTTATATCTATCTAATCTCTCTTTCTCGCACATCTCTCCTTTTTATATACATCTCCTTCTTTGTCTCACGATTTTACACACGTCTCGCTCATTTTATACACGTCTCTCTGTTTTCGACATTTTGCACACATCTTTCTGTTGTTTCAACATTTTTCACACGTCTCTCGTTTACAACTAAACAATGGAAAAAAACCCAAGGATCACAACATTCACTTCACACTTCCCACCCATAACACCAACTCATTATTATTTTCTGAGACTGCTCTACAATGCCCTCTCATACCCCTGACTGCTAACTGAACCTTTAATGATACTGCGTTTTGTGCGAAAATGCCGTATCTGCTTTTAATGTTTGTCATTCTTATATGTAGCATTATACGACGTATAAATGTTAGTGTAGACCAGCGGGTCACAACTCATCATGCTTGTTGTTCTTAAGTCTGTACATTCTGATGCATTATGTTTTTTTTGTTTTTTTGGGGGGGGGGGGCAATGTTATAAAAGACTGATTTCTTCATGGCATGTGGTATATATCCTAATTGTTTTTATTGTTGCATAGATCTGTGATTGTATCTGTACCAAAGCTCTCCAGAGCTTCTATTATTTCATTTTTTATGTTTTCCATGCTTGCTGATTTTCCTTTTTGTATCACATGTATTGCATTCTCTACTTCTGACCTGAGAATGTTTGGGCCTTCATCCAAATCTGGTGATGTCTTTTTACCTCTGTTATCCACGAATAGTTCTTTTACATACTCTACCCATCTGTTTGATATGTCTGTCTCATCAAGTAAGATTACACCATTTTTGTTCTTTATACAGCCTCCTACTTGGGCAAACTGCAACCTATTTGATAATTTCTTTATTTCTACATGCATATGTATAAGCGTCTGTTGGTCTCTTTTTATGTAGCCTGTATCCAATTGTCTTGCCTCTGCAACTCCCAGTATATCAATTTCATGTCTGTTGTCTCTAATATTAAATTGTCTAGCTGTTAAGAGATGTTTATACTCTCAGGCATATGCCTATACTTTCAGCGATATTTCTGAGCGCATTTTACTTTGTATTAATGATTTTTATTTGAGACAGTAATGCACTATCATTGAGTGGTGCAGTGTCTCTTTGTAACGTTAGCAATCATTCGCGCTTGTTACTTAACGATTAACGTTCGTGGCCTTTTCTAAGTAGACATCATCCTGAAAGGATGTATTTTAGTATGTTTCCCTATTGTGGGATATATATATATATATATATATATATATATATATATATATATATATATATATATATATATATATATATATATATATATATATATATATATATATATATATATATACATACATATATACATACATACATCCATCCATTCATCCATACACACACATATACATATATACAGTATATATATATTATAGTTTGCAAACGCATTCTTCATGTGGCTTTTATAATGAGCTATTACGCCATTATGTTATTGATCAGCCATGATGGGCTGTTGCTAATAATGCAAGTCTAGCAACCATTCTTGTTATGAATGTCTAGGAGGCCATATATTTTCGTCAATGTTATTGTATCAGTCAATGGTGTCTTTATATGCAAATATAATATCTTGAGAACACGAACCATGAAAACGACATTCTCTACAACAATCAACATATCCACCATCATCCGAGTCAGTAAAATTAACACTATGATCTTAAGATTCGTTTGTAACACTAGCTTTCCTTCACCATTTAGAGTTCTAACATTCCATGTTCATATTTTTAAGCTCCTCCTACTAGTTTTTAGGTGGTCTTTCTCAAAATGCTCCCTTTCAACAGAATTTGAGGAACCCTCGTCATTATGTACTTCCTTACTCATTAGAGCAGTTGCCTCTTTCCTGTTATTTTGTACAGTAGATTCTGTCCCAGGGGACAGAGAGTTCTCTAGATATCGATTCTTATCTTTTGGTTGTGATCTCATTTAATTCTGTAGGACATATGTGGTTAGACCCCAATCTTTTCCACAGTGGCTAGCCATTGTCTTTTTCTATGCCTGACATGCCTTTAGTGCGTCACACACTTTGCTGTTCCGCTTTGTGAGCCGTTGATCTTCTTAGATTCCCCCACCTCATTCACTGTCTCAGTCTTTGTGTACTAGGGATGGACATTCCCTTGAGTAAGATTACTCCTACTCCACTCATGTAGTTTAGCCAGTCAGCCAAGACTGTTGCCCGGGATGTGACCACTGCCATACACAAGCGATATTCGTGGAGCCATATATGAGCTAGATAAAGAGAGGAGAACCAAATAGGATCCTGACTATCCATTAAGGATATGGCTGTCTCTGACGGTGAGGTACTATCCCTCTCTCTTAATCCTACATCCAGGAATCAAAATATAAACTGTTTAAATGGCTGATATTCCCATGACATTTCTTGTTTTTTTTATTTTTATTTTAATGATTGTTCAAGTTAATTCAACATCAACATCTTATACTTTTTTTTTTTTAAATACTTGAGTTACTTCTGTTAATAACGTTCATCTAAACAAGTATGTCCTTCACATTTTTGTGGTATAAGCTGTCTACTTTTTATGGTTACATAAAGATTGTTTTTCTCTGCACAGAATACTCTACCAGGCACGGTTTTGGTTGTGTTTGACAAGTTTCACCCCTAAATATGGAATCATGTCTGTTTTTGGTTTTTTTTGGACACATTTTTGTGTCCTAATTATGAGATTGATTATATTATATTTCCAATGTATTGTGCTAATATCAGATCACCCTGGTAGAGCCAACATCCAATGGAAGAGGCAAGAGATGTTCTTTAGGAAATCCATCTGTCTGGTTCCATCCTGCTCACATCCCAGACAGCCAATCTATTAAGACTGCTCTCCCAGTAGCCATAAAGCCTTCCAGCACATTGGATCACCTTAGACTTGGGGTCATTTAACTAACAACTGTGATTGAAGATGCCTTGACTCAAGCTTTACCATGTTTATTACAGTGTGAAGAAATTTGTTGGTGATGCCATTATTTTTAAATATGTGTAGAAATTTCACGTCATCAATTTTGTGAACAGAATTTGCTAAGATGGCTGACAATGTCATCAGCTGAACTTTTAAAAAAGCATGCCTTCATTCAGGCATATATTCAACATATAGACATCGACTATTGCACAACAATGCAGGATGTCTCCTTATATGAACATACTGCCCTTCACCAAGTCATTTACATAGGACAAAAGCAGGCTAAGGAACTCATATTACAAAATGTGTCAGACATCTTGGACTGGAAACACATTACGTTCGATCATGGTATAAGCACCATACAGATCACATCATACAGAAATGCAGGAGAGGTCTGGCAACCCTGAAAATAATGATCGCAGTGCATCTGGAACAAAGATTACTATTTCTTCTTTGTTATCAGCTAGTCACATCGGTCATTGAGTATGGGCTGGAAATACTCATGCTGTCAGTAACACAATGTGAACAACCATAACGCATTCAAAATGAAGGGGTGCGTATAGTATTAGGCTGTACGTGAAGTACCACCATTGTGACAATGAGGTACATGCTTGGAGTGCTGTCGATTAGATCCAGATATGGTAAATAAATAAACAAACAACACACAAAGGTATGATCAGGCACTCAGTGGGAAAATAAAGAAGTAGAAGACCAGACAACAGAACAACAACAGACGTGATAGACTTACCGGGATCAAACCAGGACCTTCCGAACGGCACCCACCGCCTAGCCACGGGAGCGAATCGTCACTATCCACTCTGCCAGCTAAGCATTACAAGAATAATGCTTCACCGACAGAGGTCTAGCACGAACTCCCACGCATCCCGGAGATGTACCATAGGACGGCCCAGACTAATTATAGTCGCAATCACTGCTGCAGTTCCATTATTAAACAGTATAGGCCAGATTACACAAGACAAAGGCCTTAATACTGTGTCAAGTAAATGATTTAAGAATGAGAATAAGTAAAGGACATAATGTAGGTTTCTGGTATTTTATAAACGTATAAACATATAAGGAGGGGTAACCCGAGGCCTGTAAACAGTAAATAAATAAACAAACAACACACAAAGGTATGATCAAGCACCAACCCGATCCAGATATGCGATGTCCCAATGTCACGGCATATTTTTCTGCCGTGTGACTTACATGCTTGGTCGCAAGCCGAGCGGGTTGTACTGAGCCATGTACGAAACTTCTGAGTGAAGGCGTAAACGTCCGATCAAGTAGGGGTAGGGTCACGTGATCGCCTCGAATTTTGGCGCAAAGCGAAGCCTTTATAGACTTCTTGTAGAATAGCCGTCCAGTGTGGGCGTGTGTATGCCGGCAGCACGTTGCCGTATATTTTGGTTCATCAGCGGGACAGCGCCATTTAGTGTTAAGTCCTAGTATTTTGCGTGATGGGGAGCTAGGCAATTTTCTCAGTTTGTCTGTGTTGCATGCTCTTAGCTGATTCACGCATAGTGAGTATTTGAGTAGAATTTTGATTATTACGGGATACTGTAGCTTGCCACATACTCACTTTAGTGAGTGGTGTTCACAGTGACCGACGGGTGTTTTTGTTAGTGCATATTTGTCATATGTTGTTTTGCAGTGGTAGCATTTATATTTTGTATCTGACTCTGGCAATGTTTGACCAAGTAGTTGTAAAGGGATAATAGCTGTTGGAGCCTTCCTTTATTCTATGTCAGCCACTGTTCATGTGGTCCCCTAGTGTGTACGCGTCGGTGTTTTGCCCTGATATTAAATCCATCATGGATAATGGTAGTGGGGTGTGTTTGTAGTATTGTTAACACACATTCGCCATACTTTGACACCCAAGCAAAAGCCTATAGGCGAGTAACCACAGACAAACAGCACCCCCTGCATGGAAACATAACTGACAATAAGGGAGCAAAAATAAAGAGGGGAATTTCATGGATGGCACAGGCAGAGAAAATGGTCATGCAGGTGGCCACAGTTGAAAATATATTCAAAGGTGAAGAGTGGAGTAAGTCAGATGAGAAGTGAATTAAATACCATCACGTCATGATCAGTTTTGGCAGAGAGTGTAGAACGTGGGGCAATGGAAAAGCAGAACTGGAAATTAATCAACTAATACATTATCATGCTGGGGATAACGATGCCATTGTGTATACAGATGGGTCTGTGATCCATTGTGAGAAATCAGCTTGGGGCTTCTCTGCTAGGGTAAAGGGCATAATTTTCGATGAACATAGTGAGACTTACAAGATAACAATTTTCAGCATGAGAATGGAGGTTGAGGCAGCTACTGCATCCTTAAGGTGGCTGACTAAAACTGTAGAGTATTAACAAATTTGTGACTTTGTCATACCATTTCAGTCCTTCTATTCTACGCCAGCACCCGTTTATAAAAGTCTGTAGCTTTTTGGTTGTTGTTTTTTTATGTTTTCCATGTCTCAGAGCCTTACAAAATGACTGACTTCACATTTGAGTTGAAGATTCTTATTTTCGTTTTGGACTTGATTTCTCTTGTTCTCCATATGTTTCCCAGTGCAATTAAAGCTCCTCTTGCTTTTTGTATTCTTATTTTGATATCACTGTCTGTCCCTCTAAATTTGTCTATGTTACTTCCAAGATATGGGTGCGATTCTACATCTTTTAGTGGTGTTTCTTCAAGGTCAGCCTTCTTATCGTTTCTTGCATTTATTCTCATAATCTTTGTCTTTTCCGTGTGTATTTTTAGGCCCACTTGTTGTGACCTCTCATCGAGAATTTTCATTTTCTCTTGCATCTGATTATGGTTATGGGACAGAAGAGCCAAGTCATCTGCAAAATCCAGATCATCAAGCTGTTTAGTCAGCTTCAACTGGATTCCATTCCTATTGTGTGATGTCGATATTTTCATAACCCAATCTATTGCTAGTAAGAAAAGAAATGGAGACAAGAGGCATCCCTGTCTCACTCCCGTTCTAACCCTAAACGATTCAATAAGTTGTCCTTCATGAAGAACTCTGCATGTCATGTCTTCATAGGTCTTTTTTATTAAGATCACGATCTTCATGGGAACTCCATAATGCCTCATCAATTTCCAAAGCGATTCTCTGTCTACACTGTCAAATGCTTTTTTATAGTCCACGAATCCGATGTATAGCGGCGAATTCTATTCCAGACTTTGTTCAACTATTATTCTCAATGTGGCTATCTGGTCTGTACAGGATCTGTTGCTTGTCTATGGACTCTTTTAGTCTCTGCAGGATGATCTGTTTAATACTTTTCCTGGCACTGATAGTAACATTATTCCTCTATAATTTGTGCACTCTTGTAAATTTCCTTCTTAGGCAACTTGACCAGATACCCTTCCTTCCCTTCTGCTGGTATTACCTCTCTCTCTCTCAGACTTTGCTAAGTAGTTTGTATAATATCTCTGTAGAGGTATCAATATCTGTTTGATGGCCTCTGCTGGAATGCAATCTGGACCAGCTGCTTTTCCATCTTTCAGAAGCTTTATGGTTTTCTTTATTTCTTCTCTATTTGGTCGTTTACAGCTAATTTGTAGCTCTCCTTCTGCTGGCTGGATGTCTGGGGGATTAGTTGGAGATGTTCTATTGAGAAGTTCCTCAAAATGTTCTGTCCATCTCTTCATTTGTTCTTGTATATTACTAAGCAATTTTCCATTCTTATCTTTTATGAGGCCATTCGCTTGCTTATATTTCCCTGTTAGCTTCTTTGTGTTGTTGTACAGGTCCCTCAAATTTCCTTTGGCTGCAGCTTCCTCTGCTTCCCTTACCAAATCATCAATATATTTCATCTTGTCTCTTTTGATGTTTCTTCTTACTTCTTTGTTTGTGTCTATGTACACTTCATGAGCCTTGGCTTTGGAGCTTCTGGTTTTGTTTCTTGTTTTTCCTGTATTCTTTCTTACTAATGGTTTCTGTTGTTATCTATGCTTTGTGCTGATGTTCTCTTTTTCTCAGTATTTCGTCACATTTTTCTTGAGTTTTAATTTTGTTTTAGCCAACAGAAGATGGTGGTCTGATACAACGTCTGCTCCTCTACATACTTTCACATCATGCAATGATGACCTAAACTTCTTGCTCATGCATATGGGATCAATCTGATTCTCAATTCTGTGGTCTGGTGATATCCATGTTGCGTTATGTATTCTTTTATGTGAAAATATGCTTCCTCCTATAGCTGGTTCATTTGAAGCACAGAAGTATGCTAATAGTTCCCCATTCTCGTTCATCATATCTAATCCATGCTTTCCCATGATTTCTTCAAAGCCAGTGTTGTCTGTGCCTATTTTCGCATTTAGGTACCCCGTCAAAATTGTGATGTCCTTTCTTTTCTCATTGTCCAAGACACTTTGTAGTCTGGTGTAAAAGTCTTCTTTCACAGATTCTTCTGTATCGTTTGTTGGTGTATAACTTTGAATGATGTTTATATTTACTTTCTTTTTATCTGATTTAAACCTTGCTGTTATAATTCGGGATCCCATTGCTTCCCATTCTATAAGTGCCGTCTGTGCTTCCTTGGACAGCATTAGAGCCACCCCTTCACTGTGGTGGGCTATTTCCTCCTCACGTCCTGAGGACAACGCCATTTCTCCTGTGATCAATCTCCTCTTCTCTATGCCAAGTATACGTATAACTTATTACAAATTATAATAAACATTTACACATGATGTCATCAACATCCACTCCTTGTTGCAATCCGAGTCTGGGGTTAGTTTTGTTTTTGGTTCCTGAGACAACTCACATGAAGCAATCAACAGCACTTTGCTGTGATGATTCTTGAATATATCAATTATCATTCTCACATGCTGAGGTTGCCAGGCTTGTACAACCATCAGCAAGTGCAAACATGTCAAATTCAAAGTATAAAATATATGATTCAACTTGGGAAATCTAAACTTCTTGCTCGGTCAAATAGTCTTGGCAACTTGATGAAGATGCCTCAAACACACTTCTAGGGTATTAATTCTATTAAGATTCCCTCTATGACTTCTAAGCTATCATGTAGGATTCATATTTTCCGTATTAATAAAGTCAAGTTTTCAAATGATCTTTCAGAAGGTGCTATAATACACGTTTTGTCAAGTCCTATAAATTCAGAATACTGACTCTGTTCTTTCCTTTTGTTGTCTGGGCTGTCTATTTTGACGATTTTTGAATGCAGTGTCATATATCTCGAATGTGCTATGTTATATATCACAGTGTTCCTACCAATGCATCCACCTTGTTTTCTGACCGGCCTCAGTCAGATCAAATGCTGATTTCTAATCGATTTGAACATTCTCCCACACATTTCACTTCTTTGCAGCTTGACTTTTAATCCATCTTTCCACACTTTGTCAAATGATTTTTCCAAGTCCACCCAAACCACCAGTGTGTGCTTTTTTCTCGGAAAGCGTCTTCAATTTTCTGAGTTATATAAGTGATCTGATCTTCAGCGCATCTGTGTTTTCTGAATTCTGCTTGCTGTGGGGCTAAGAGATGTTTTTCCTCCAAATGCCACACCAGACGGGTATTAATTATGCACGCCATCAATTTTCCAACACAGCTAAGTATAGGTCTTTAGCCATTTGGTTCTGTCTGAACTGTGTCTTTCTTAGGTATTGGAATCAGTATGGCATCTTCCCATGCCTGTGGTACTATTTCTCTTTTCTAGCTGCAGTTTACGATGGCCAGAAGCTTCTTTTTTGCCTTTGTTCCTAGGCCTGTTAGCATTTCATTGGTTATCCCATCTTTTCCAGGTACTTCTTTTTTTAGCGCCCTGTTGCCTCTTCCATTTCTTGTATTGTTAACTTTGCCATCATGTGTTCTTCTGGTGCAAGCTTTTTGTTGTCATGACTCCTTTGTTCATCAGTGATGGCCTTTCTTCTGTCTATCGGGACACCAATGTGGTTTGTATTAGCATAGTGTTCCATGAGTGCATTTGCAGCTTTTTTCCCCGAGAGCATATTTTCACCTTGTTTGATTGTGACGTGATTTCTGTAAGGTTCTTCGTTGTTCAAAGCTCTAACTAGTTTCCACAGTTTGTTCCCTTTATCTAGGTTGAGATTTTGTGTTGTTTGCTTCCAGCAGTCTCTTTTTGTTTGGTTTAGTGTTCTTGTGTACTTTGTAGTGGTTGCTTTGAGCAAGATGTTTGCTTCAGTTGTTTGTTCTGTTTATGCCTTGTCTGTGGTTTCTGTAACCTCATCTTGAAGTTTTTGCAGTTCTTCATTCCAGTATGGTTTATAGTTCTTTCTTGCCCCTCTCAGAGTGGTCTAAATAGCTGCTTGAAGTATTGCTCTATTAAAACTTTCAACCATATTTGTCATGCTTTTGTTTCGTGTGTTGATGGTCTCACAAAGACTGTCAGTCAGCACTGCAACAGTGACCCAGTCAGCTCTTTTGTAATTCCATCAGGGCAATGGTTTCACTTCATGGGGAAGTGGAGAGGAACTGCGGTAAGACGTGGAGTACAATTTCTTTGTCTTTTGTCCTCGTAAGACGAATCACCTTTTTTTCGATTTTTTTTCAAACCCATCCATTCCACTTCATGGGGAACATACTCCATGTTAACGACTAGCCATAATGGTCTGTGGTCGCTGCCTGCTAGCTGGCCAAGTACCTGTTGGTCGATTTTGTGAAGGATGTCACCAGTGGCGAAAGCTAGGTCTAGAGTGGAAGTAGTGTGCCATCTTCTAAAGTAGAAACTGGGTTTATCATCTGGCCTGTTGATAAGGTGAAGGTTTGTGTCTATCTACCAGTCCTCCAATTCCTCTCCTCTACTTTTTGTAACCAGATATCCCCACCTTTCCGAGTGGCTGTTAAAGTGTCCGACCACTATGCAGGTTGAGCTCTTTATTTCCATACTTGCAAGTGACAGGTCTTTGCTCGGTGGGCCATACAAATTTTAGATACGCATGTTCATGTTCTTTATTTTAATGTCAACCCCTAAAATTTCCGACTGGTCGTTGAAGTTTACGGATACCTCCCTACTTGGTATGATTTTAGGGTAAGTAATAGCACATTTCTTTTCTGTCATTCTCGATCGAGTCGGAAAGCCTGGTATCCTCTTATTGAGAATCTGTGGTTGCTGTTGAGATGTGATTCTTGGATGCAAGCCACATTGGTTTGATCCTCATAAAGGCGATTTTTTTAGGGGACTTTTTTTTTTCAGAACTCCTTCTGCATTCCACCGCAGAATGTTTAGTGTTCTTGGTGTTTGGTCAATAGGTTTGCCCTTTCTCTTTCTGTACCTTGACTCCATAATTCATTGGAAGGTGACCACCAGAAGTATTGGTTGGACCACTTCGTGGCAGGGGTCCGGCACTCTCGCGGCCTTACGGGACGAGCACCTTTAAGCTTAAATTGTATTCGTAACATCTTCATTTAGCGAAGTACGTTGCACTGTTTTGTTAAGCATGTAGCCCAGTGCATCCTATTTCAACAGGCGTTTCTTTAGGGTTGCGTTCCTTAGCCCTTGACAGCCTCCAGCCTACCTGCAAGGGAGCAGGTGGTTTAAAATCAGAATTTTCCTTCTCCTATACGAACTGCCTTCCAAGGCTTACGAGCTTCATCTACCCGGAATTTAACCAATGCCAGGGTTCGGGTTGGTGCTGGCCAGAGCATGGTCCACTCACCGGTGAGTATTGCGGCTACACCGTAAGGGGTCCCAAACTACTCCTGAAATATGACAAACATTGAAGAATGAGGCAAGAAAGCATTTAACCCATGAAGTGGTGGGGGGGGGAATTGGTGCAGATCAGAGCATGTACCACTCGCTGGTGGATTCTGCATCTAAAGGGTTCCACCTACTCCTCAGCTGATGTGGTCTGACCCCTTACCAAAGACCTGTCCGGCTTGGGTGGCCCTGCCAGGAGTAAAACTCCCTCCGGCATAGCTCCCGGGATCATTGAGGCACTCAAGCTCTCCAACCAACGCGAGGTAGGCTTACATGTGGAGAAAGATTTCTAGTTGAGCGCCAAACGATAATAGTATAAAAGGACATGTTTTTCAGTTAGGGAGCAGCCTGAATCAGAAATGTAGCGTTGTGAAGATGTACGTCGCCTGCGGGTGATCCGCCCAGCTGGATAGTGATAGGAACCTGATGTGTGCGTAATAATCCAAAATATGCATACATACACACGCACCATTCTTACACAATAACACTAACGTGTGTGATCTAAGGGAGGAGTTCGGAGCACTGATGATGTTGTCCGTGTGCAGTGAAGATAGTTCTTAAAACCGAACCAGTAACACTAATATATTGGGGCAGATATGTTCAACTTCTAGATGTATGTAAAGCAGATATATTCAACCTCTAGATGTGTGTAAAGCAGATATGTTCAACTTCTAGATGTATGTAAAGCAGATATGTTCAACTTCTATTTGTATGTATAGCAGATATGTTCAACTTCTAGATGTATGTAAAGCAGATATGTTCAACTTCTAGATGTATGTAAAGCAGATATGTTCAACTTCTAGATGTATGTAAAGCAAATATGTTCAACTTCTAGATGTATGTAAAGCAGATATGTTCAACTTCTTTTTGTATGTATAGCAGATATGTTCAACTTCTAGATGTATGTAAAGCAGATATGTTCAACTTCTAGATGAATGTAAAGCAGATATGTTCAACTTCTAGATGTATGTAAAGCAGATATATTCAACCGCTAGATGTGTGTAAAGCAGATATGTTCAACTTCTATTTGTATGTAAAGCAGATATGTTCAACTTCTAGATGTATGTAAAGCAGATATGTTCAACATCTAGATGTATGTAAAGCAGATATGTTCAACTTCTAGATGTATGTCTTCTGCTTCTTCTTTGATCCTTAGCCGCCGACCGTCAAAGCAGTCAGTGGCCATCACGCCTAGTGGCGTCTTGTAGGGCAACAACAAATTGATTCCACTTTGCTCGGTCGGTGGCCATCCTTCGTACAGTGCCCAACTCTGGTTCATTCTTTGCATCTCAGCCTCCACAGTCCTCCGCCAGGTTGTTTTTGGTCGGCCTCTTTTTCGTTTTCCTTCAGGGGTCCAAAGCATAGCTGTTCTTGTGATGGCATCGGGGTCTCTTCTGAGGACATGACCAACCCAGTTCCAGCGTCTGCCAGCTATGATGGTGTGCATGTCCTCTTGCTTGCTACGAGTAAGCAGATCTTGGTTAGTGATGGTATTCGGCCAAAAGATTCGGTGAATTTTTCTTAGGCATGTTGTGTGAAAAGAGGACAATTTCGACATTTCCTTCTCTGTAACTCTTCAGCATTCTGCACCATAGAGAAGCACAGAAAGCACACAGCTCTGATATAATCTTAATTTTGTGCTTGTGCTGTATTGGGAGGACTTCCAGATGTTGTTTAGGCTAAAGAAGGCTGTTCTTGCCTTATTCATTCTGATGTTGATGTCTTTGCCTGCCCCGCCGTCTGGTGTTACTATGCTTCCTAGGTATGTGAAGGTATCTGTCTGTACCAATTGCTTATTCCTTACTGATATGGGCTCAGGGTTGCTCACATTGAGCGTCATGACCTCAGACTTCTTTAAATTGATGTTCAAGCCCACCTGCTGGCTAAACTTATTAAGTCTATCCGTTTTTTCCTGGATGTGTTGATGTGAATGTGCTTGTAGTGCAATGTCATCTGCATATTCCAGATCTTCCAATGTAGAAAATGTTGTCCATCTTATTCCTCTTGGACTGCCCTCTGTTGTCTGGCGCATCACCCAGTCTATGACTAGATGTATGTAAAGCAGATATATTCAACCTCTAGATGTGTGTAAAGCAGATATGTTCAACTTCTAGATGTATGTAAAGCAGATATGTTCAACTTCTAGATATATGTAAAGCAAATATGTTCAACTTCTAGATGTATGTAAAGCAGATATGTTCAACTTCTATTTGTATGTATAGCAGATATGTTCAACTTCTAGATGTATGTAAAGCAGATATGTTCAACTTCTAGATGTATGTAAAGCAGATATGTTCAACTTCTAGATGTATGTAAAGCAGATATGTTCAACTTCTAGATGTATGTAAAGCAGATATATTCAACTTCTAGATGTATGTAAAGCAGATATGTTCAACTTCTAGATGTATGTAAAGCAGATATGTTCAACTTCTAGATGTATGTAAAGCAGATATGTTCAACTTCTAGATGTATGTAAAGCAGATATGTTCAACTTCTAGATGTATGTAAAGCAGATATGTTCAACTTCTAGATGTATGTAAAGCAGATATGTTCAACTTCTAGATGTATGTAAAGCAGATATGTTAACTTCTAGATTTATGTAAAGCAGATATGTTCAACTTCTAGATGTATGTAAAGCAGATATGTTCAACTTCTAGATGTATGTAAAGCAGATATATTCAACTTCTAGATGTATGTAAAGCAGATATATTCAACTTCTAGATGTATGTAAAGCAGATATGTTCAACTTCTAGATATATGTAAAGCAGATCTGTTCAACTTTGATTTGGATGTATAGCAGATATGTTCAACTTTTAGATGTATGTAAAGCAGATATGTTCAACTTCTAGATGTATGTAAAGCAGATATGTTCAACTTCTAGATGTATGTAAAGCAGATATGTTCAACTTCTAGATGTATGTAAAGCAGATATGTTCAACTTCTATTTGGATGTATAGCAGATATGTTCAACTTCTAGATGTATGTAAAGCAGATATGTTCAACTTCTATTTGTATGTATAGCAGATATGTTCAACTTCTAGATGTATGTAAAGCAGATATGTTCAACTTCTAGATGTATGTAAAGCAGATATGTTCAACTTCTAGATGTATGTAAAGCAGATATGTTCAACTTCTAGATGTATGTAAAGCAGATATGTTCAACTTCTATTTGTATATATATAGCAGATATGTTCAACTTCTAGATGTATGTAAAGCAGATATGTTCAACTTCTAGATGTATGTAAAGCAGATATGTTCAACTTCTAGATGTATGTAAAGCAGATATGTTCAACTTCTAGATGTATGTAAAGCAAATATGTTAAACCTCTAGATGTATGTAAAACAGATATGTTCAACTTCTAGATGTATGTAAAGCATATATGTTCAACTTCTAGATGTATGTAAAGCATATATGTCAAAGAAAGTGGATATCCTATAATTTTTGTCAGTAGCTTGCTTCAAATATGAATCATCGAAATTTAAATAGACAAGTCATAAATTATTATTATATTTCAACAACTCATACTATACACTGTACATGGGCATAAACTACTACTGAAAATTTATATTTTGCAGTTCTATAGCAAATTATAACGTACATGGAGTTGAACCGGGTATACCTTGAACACAAATAACACCAGTTTTCAAGTGTGGGGTTCAAAAAACAAAAACCAAGTTCTATATCAGATACTGCCGCAGGAGAGTGAAGTGTTAGAAACTTCATTATACTAGGCCAAGTACCCATTTACAGCTGGGTAAACTGGGGTGTGACAATACCATGAATTGAACCCATGACTTTTGCCACGAGAGATGAGCACTGTAAAAACTATGTCCATCTGACGATCACCTGAGAAGTGCAGCTAGTAATACTGTTCTCACTTGTAAGTATGTGTGTCTGCAGTAGGCATATCAGACAAATGACACTTGAATGTTTTGTGCTCACCTGTAAGTATGGGTGTCTGCAGTAGGCATACCACAGACAAATGACACTTGAATGTTTTGTACTCACCTGTAAGTATGGGTGTCTGCAGTAGGCATATCACAGACAAATGACACTTGAATGTTTTGTGCTCACCTGTAAGTATGGGTGTCTGCAGTAGGCATACCAGACAAATGACACTTGAATGTTTTGTGCTCACCTGTAAGTATGGGTGTCTGCAGTAGGCATACCACAGACAAATGACACTTGAATGTTTTGTGCTTATCTGTAAGTATGGGTGTCTGCAGTAGGCATACCACAGACAAATGACACTTGAATGTTTTGTGCTCACCTGTAAGTATGGGTGTCTGCAGTAGGCATACCAGACAAATGACACTTGAATGTTTTGTGCTCACCTGTAAGTATGGGTGTCTGCAGTAGGCATACCACAGACAAATGACACTTGAATGTTTTGTGCTCACCTGTAAGTATGGGTGTCTGCAGTAGGCATACCACAGACAAATGACACTTGAATGTTTTGTGCTCACCTGTAAGTATGGGTGTCTGCAGTAGGCATACCAGACAAATGACACTTGAATGTTTTGTGCTCACCTGTAAGTATGGGTATCTGCAGTAGGCATACCACAGACAAATGACACTTGAATGTTTTGTGCTCACCTGTAAGTATGGGTGTCTGCAGTAGGCATACCACAGACAAATGACACTTGAATGTTTTGTGCTCACCTGTAAGTATGGGTGTCTGCAGTAGGCATACCACAGACAAATGACACTGTTGAATGTTTTGTGCTCACCTGTAAGTATGTGTGTCTGCAGTAGGCATACCACAGACAAATGACACTGTTGAATGTTTTGTGCTCACCTGTAAGTATGTGTGTCTGCAGTAGGCATACCACAGACAAATGACACTGTTGAATACCACAGACAAATGAACTGTTGCTCATCTGTAAGTATGTAGTATGGCATGACTGCAGTGTTGAATGTTTACTCATCAAGTATGACAAATGCATACCACAGACACTGTTGCTCATCTGTAAGTATGCGTGTCTGCAGTAGGCATACCACAGACACTTGCCACTGTTGAATGTTTTGTGCTCATCTGTAAGTATGTATGTCTGCAATAGGCATACCACAGACAAATGACACTGTTGAATGTTTTGTGCTCATCTGTAAGTATGTATGTCTGCAATAGGCATACCACAGACACATGCCACTGTTGAATGTTTTGTGCTCACCTGTAAGTATGGGTGTCTGCAGTAGGCATACCACTGACAAATGACAATGTTGACTGTTTAGTGCTCACCTGTAAGTATGTGTGTCTGCAGTAGGTATACCACAGACAAATGACAATGTTGACTGTTTAGTGCTCACCTGTATGTATGTGTGTCTGCAGTAGGCATACCACAGACAAATGACACTGTTGAATGTTTTGTGCTCACCTGTAAGTATGCGTGTCTGCAGTAGGCATACCACAGACAAATGATACTTGAATGTTTTGTGCTCACCTGTAAGTATGTGTGTCTGCAGTAGGCATACCACAGACAAATGACACTGTTGAATGTTTTGTGCTTCCTTGTACGCATGTGTCTGCAGTGGTCATGCCACAGAGAAATGACGCTGTTGAATGTTTTGTGTAGCATGATTAAAATACAAATTATGGAATGTTAAATGGTCAAGTAATTAATTGTTATTATATAATTAAACTGAACAGTGCACGTGACCAAAACATGCTATATAAACACGGAATATGACTACACTACCATTGTCTGTCTAAATCTGCTAGCGTCAAGTAACTGTGTCTAGTTTTTAGTTCTGACATGAACTGCAGTAGAGAGATAAGTAACTCTGACAAATAGTTAGTTCTGACATGGACTGCAATAGAAAGATAAGTAACTCTGACAAATTGTTAGTTCTGACATGGAATGCAATAGTGAGATAAGTAAATGTGTCAAGTTGTTAGTTCTGACATAGACTACAGAAATAAGTAACTCTGACAAGCTGTTAGTTCTGACATGGACTGCAATAGAGCAATAAGTAACTCTGACAAGTTGTTATTTCTGACATGGACTGCAGAGATAAGTAACTCTGACAAGTTGTTAGTTCTGACATGGACTGCAATAGAGAGATAAGTAACTGTGTCAAGTTATTAGTTCTGACATGGGCTGCAGAGATAAGTAACTCTCACAACTTGTTAGTTCGGACATAGACTACAATAGAGAGATAAGTAACTCTCACAAGTTGTAAGTTCTGACATGGACTACAAAAGAGATAAGCCATTCTGAAAAATAAACTTTACGCAAGTCAACACCTCGACCCATGCATACACAGGTAGATCAGCAACATCTGGACATGTACATACACAGGTAGATCAGCAACACCTGGACCCATACATACACAGGTAGATCAGCAACATCTGGACCCATACATACACAGGTAGATCAGCAACATCTGGACATGTACATACACAGGTAGATCAGCAACATCTGGACATGTACATACACAGGTAGATCAGCAACACCTGGACCCATACATACACAGGTAGATCAGCAACATCTGGACATGTACATACACAGGTAGATCAGCAACATCTGGACACATACATTTACAGGTAGATCAGCAACACCTGGACCCATACATACACAGGTAGATCAGCAACATCTGGACATGTACATACACAGGTAGATCAGCAACATCTGGACATGTACATACACAGGTAGATCAGAAAAATCTGGACATGTACATACACAGGTAGATCAGCAACATCTGGACACATACATTTACAGGTAGATCAGCAACACCTGGACCCATACATACACAGGTAGATCAGCAACACCTGGACCCATACATACACAGGTAGATCAGCAACATCTGGACACATACATTTACAGGTAGATCAGCAACACCTGGACCCATACATACACCAATAGATCAGCAACATCTGGACCCATACATATACAGGTAGATCAGCAACACCTGGACACATACATACACAGGTAGATCAGCAACATCTGGACACATACATACACCAATAGATCAGCAACATCTGGACCCATACATATACAGGTAGATCAGCAACACCTGGACACATACATACACAGGTAGATCAGCAACATCTGGACCCATACATACACAGGTAGATCAGCAACATCTGGACACATACATACACAGGTAGATCAGCAACATCTGGACACATACATACACAGGTAGATCAGCAACATCTGGACACATACATACACAGGTAGATCAGCAACATCTGGACCCATACATACACAGGTAGATCAGCAACACCTGGACCCATACATACACAGATACATCAGCAACATCTGGACACATACATACATACACAGGTAGATCAGCAATATCTGGACACATACATACACAGGTAGATCAGCAACATCTGGACCCATACATACACAGGTAGATCAGCAACACGTGGACCCATACATACACAGGAAGATCAGCAACATCTGGACCCATACAGACACAGTTAGATCAGCAACATCTGGACACATACATACACAGGTAGATCAGCAACAACTGGACCCATACATACACAGGTAGATCAGCAACATCTGGACCCATACATACACAGGTAGATCAGCAACATCTGGACCCATACATACACCGATAGATCAGCAACATCTGGACCCATACATACACAGGTAGATCAGCAACATCTGGACACATACATACACAGGTAGATCAGCAACATCTGGACCCATACATACACAGATAGATCAGCAACACCTGGACCCATACATACACCGATAGATCAGCAACATCTGGACCCATACATACACAGGTAGATCAGCAACATCTGGACACATACATACACAGGCAGATCAACAACAAATGCAACAGAAGATGAAGGTCCTTGTAGGGACCTTGTCCAATTCCACACACGAACGATAAAATATTCATTAGAAACTAATTTGATCATTTAAGATAATGTAGACATTAATAGAATAAACATTAGATATGAATGTGAACAATAAAAACACTAAAGGCAGTAGAAAGGTCAAGAACCTTTTTGCAACTATGTAAACTGGTTTTGAAACCAGAATGTGGGTTCTATGTGACTCAGTTTAGCTTCGTAAGTTAGTAATTAGAACTTATACATTTTCCAGTCAGACTTTTTCTAGTTTGTAATTGTGTGTCTTATTTTGTGATTCTGACATTGAGTTTTGTTTCTTACTTACTTAGTTGTTTCCCTTCTACCGTGAGGTGTAGAGGTTTGGAAGAGAGAGCGCCAGACCATCCTATCGGCTGTCTTCCTCCTGGCCTGGTTCAATTCTAGTCCTCGGCCCTTCAAAGATCGTCTAATGTTGTCCTCCCAGCGGACTCTGGGTCGTCCTGGGAGTCTGGATCCCTGTCTCTTTGTTTCCCATGCTTGTCGTGGTAGCCGATCTTCTCCCATTCTGCAGACATGGCCAAACCATCTTAGTTGGGACTGTTCTACTTGGGTATGCAGGGGGTGGGATTTTAGGCCTTGATGTATTGTCTGGTTGCGGACCAGGTCTCTTCTTGTTACTTCAACCACCTTCCTCACATATTGGGTACTGGAATTTCCCCCCTGCCAAACAGTCCCAAATTTTGCCCCAGGGGACCCCGTCAAATGCCCTCTCCAGATCTATGAAGCAAAGATGGATCTCATTCTTATACTCAAGGGCCTTTTCACTCAGCTGTCTGAGTGTGAAGATTAGGTCTTGAGTACTTCGGTTTGCTCGGAATCTGCACTGGACCTCATCCAACTGTGGCTCAGCCAGGCGTCGGAGTCTCCGCTCTAGGACTCCAGAGTAGACTTCACCAGGGACACTGAGAAGGGACATGCCTACATGGTTTCCACATTGTCGATTGTTGCCCTTTTTGAAAATTGATGTTATGATGGAAATCTCCCAATCCCCTGGTATGGACCCGCCGCACCACGCTGCCCGTAGGACCCTCAAGAGTAATTGGTCGCCCGATGCCCCAACCATCTCTGGTGTTATACCATCATGGCCTGCTGCTTTGCCCATCTCGATTTTCTCCAGTGCTGCATTCAGTTCTTCCATCTTTATGTCATCCTCACCATCATTGGTTTTCTCTTCTGTGCTAGTGGTTATCATTTCTGATGCCCCACCAAGCTCACCATTCAGGAGTTCTGAGAAATATTCTTTACATCCTTCCATCACCTCCTTCAGGGCAGTAAGCAATTTGCGCTGCTTGTCCTCTATAAATCTGAGAGGGCATTGTTCCCCCCCCCCCCACTCCTCCACGTTCCATAGGGTCCCACAGAATAATCTCTGGTTTTCCCACGCATCCCTCTCTAGCTTATCTCCAAATTCTTCCAGGACTTCTGTTTGCTGCTACCACCTTATTCTTTGCCTCCGCTCCGAGTGTCACACACTCTCTACATTTCTCCACCTGTCCTGTTGTGCCTCCAGCTCCCAAGTATTGTTTCCACGCCATTCTCCTCTCTCTCATGTTCTCCTTGACTTCCTCTGTCCACCAAGATGTCCTCTTTCTCTTGTTCCCAAGTCAGACTTCACCACATGCCTCCGCAGCAGCCGTCTTTATGATGTCCTTGAATTTAAGCCAGATCGTTTCCAAGTCATCAGGTTGTTCTTCTGTGTTGCAGCAATAAGCCCCTGATATCTGGTCTCAATTTCTGGCTCTCTCAGACTGTAGGTCCGAATGCTCACCTTTCCCGTTCGTCCACTTAGTCTCCTGCGTGATGCTGGGCAGCCCCCATGCCGAGCAACTCCCTCAGTTGTTCTTTTGATTGTAAGCAAGCAGTGATCACTTCCAATCTCAGGACCCCTCCAGACTCTAGCATCCCGGACATATTTGAATGAGCTCCTCCTAACAATGACATAGTCGATCCCTGACCACTCATTCTTTGTTGGCTCACATCTAGTGTATGCATGTATGCGTTTATGGAGGAACTATTCGTGGACAACAGAGGTAAAAAGCCATCACCAAATTTGGATGAAGGCACAAACATTCTCAGATCAGAAGTAGAATTTGCAATACATGTGGTACAAAAAGGAAATTCAGCAGGCATGGACAATATAAAAATTGAAATGATAGAAGTCCTGGAGAGCTTTGGTACAGATACAATCACAGATCTATGCAACAATATATACAATACAGGATATATACCACATGACATGAAGAAATCAGTCTTTATAATATTGCTCAAAAAACATAATGCAACAGAATGTTCAGACTTCAGAACAATCAGCCTATCATGCAATTAAAATACTGCTCAAAATCATACAGGAAAGAACAAAAAGTAAGGTAGACAGTGAAGTCCAAGAAGAGCAGATAAAGAAAATACTAGGACTGAACATCAGTGGAAGGTCAATAAACAACCTTAGATATGCAGATGATATTGTGCTGTTAGCTGAAAATGAACAGGATTTACAAGAACTAGTGAAGCAGGTGAGCAGTAAAAGTCAACATTAAGCATAAATGGGGAAATCCTGGAACAAGTCAAGAGCTACTCATATCTTGGTCGCATAATAACAGAAGATGGCAGATGTGAAACAGAAATCAAGAAGGAATGGCCAAAGCTACATTCAACAACATGAAACATGTACTGACATCTAAACAGTTAACTCACAAATTACAACAGAGAATCATAAAATGTTATATATTCTCCACTACTGTATGGTGTATAAGCATGGACAATGAATAAGCAGCTGGATGAACAAATTGAGACTCTTCAGATGTGGATGTATAGAAGAATGGGCCACATCTCATGTAAAGAGAAGAAAACAAATAAGGAGGTCCTACATAATCTTGGTATAAAAAGAGAACTAATGAGGGAGATCAAAGTTAGGCAGCTAAAATACTTTGGCCACATAAAAAGGCATAACACCCTGCAGAAGACCATAATAGAAGGGAGAGTTGAAGGCAAACATGCAAGGGGAAAACAATGCTATAAGTGGGAAGATAACATCAAGAGATGGACAGGAAAGAGTCTATCAGAGTGCACCACCAAGACAAGAGACAGAAGACGTTGAAGATCCATTACAGCCAACCTTCATTGTGGAGATGGCAGCTGATGATGGTGATGATTCTAATATTTCCAGATTAGAATACCATGCAAACCTCACACAACGCACCTGTAATGCTTAACTCCTGTATGTTATTTTATGTACCTTCGGACTAAAAGAATACGTATACCCAACTCCACGAAAATCGCACTTAAATGGCTTATCTCCAGTAAGTATTATTTTGTGTATTAAGACCATTGTGTCATGTAGACAATACATGCAAAACATCCTACTTGCAAGTTTCACTCCAGTATGTGTTACTTTCGATGTATACTATAGGGAGTGTGTCAGGTACAGAATTTCAGTGGCGTGCGGCGCGCAGTGGCTAAGGTTCGTCGGCTGCGCGCTCGTGTCTCAGTGTGTGTCCTTAGTTGTGAAGGGCGACGGAACGAACGGAATAATTTGTCTTTTCTTTGTTACTTTCACAATTGCCCCCACGGCTGGCGTTGTGGATTAAAAGTTGCTACCGTAAGTGAAATGGGTTCATTTTCGATACAAGACAACAGGAAGCTGAGACGCTTGGGAGTCATGACCCAAGTGGGCCCGCCCCCCTTAGAGTGTAAAGGAGTAATCGGGCCGAAACACTTGTCAGATGGGGGGACTTCTTCTGATGATCAGATTGCTTCCTGTTGTATCGCTCTGTAAAGAGTTTCCTATCATAGTTGCATGGTCAAACCAGTGACGATCGGGAAAAGACCGATTGACTTCTGGAAAGACAGATGACACTGGGAAAGACTAGAAACCGGCTGACCGGGTTAGCACCCCGTAAGCTGTATTCAATTGCTATAGGACCCAAAAACGATAGATGCCCCCAGGATTCACCGAAAGGGGGGGGGGGAGGATGATGAATCCACAGGCGCCTCAATGGAATCGACCAGACCCGTTACACGGACTTCGAGCTCTGAACAACGGCTGGAATTTCCATGTGCCTGTGGTAGGGAATTCTCTACTCAGAGAGGAATGAAAATCCACAGAACGAAAAAGGGGTGTGGGAGGTCATCAGGGGGAGATCAACAGCGCTCTGTCTCGACGGATAAGACGTTAGAAGAACGCAGCCAGGAGTCAATCCACAGTGCTGAGTACATTCAAGTTGATCTGCCTGATGATGATCTCACACACTTCTTGGACGGGAAGAGAGATGCAATAAAGTTTCCACCTGCCAGTGCAAAAGAGCTTTGGGAACAGCTGGACGAAGCCTTGGCAAAAGAGTTGGATAACAGCCTGAAGCAGCTAACTTTGGAGAAGAAGCTGGAAATCTTCGGCGACATAATATATCTGCACTGTCGCAAAGTGTTCGGAGTGAGGGAGGCAAGGGAAAGTAACCCACCACGGAAAAGTAGAAGACAAATTAAAATAGATGAAATCAGGAAACAGAAGAAGCATGCCCGAAAACTGTTCAAGAACGCAGTTGCCACAGAGAAGGAAGGGTTACGGCAAGTTTGGGAGCACCTGAAAGGCCAACATAATGCCCTTTGTAGAGCGGAAAGGTTGTGCAGGAAAAGAAGGAAGACTCGAAGGGATAGGGAAAGATTCTTTAGGGAGCCCTTCAAGTTTGCCAAAGAACTGTTTGAGCAGCCACGGTCGGGTACGCTAAACATCAGGAAAGAAGACCTGGAAGAACACCTTAGAATGACATATTCAGATGGTCGCAATAATGAGCCGCTCAGCAGCATGGCATGCCTTAAATGGCCGGGTAAGCCAGGAGCTGAATTTAACACCAAGCCCCCAACGGCGCAAGAGGTAGAAAGCATTGTCCAGAAAGCTCGGTGCAAGTCAGCTCCAGGTCCTAATGGTGTTCCATATGTGGTGTATAAAAGATGCCCTGAGGTTCTCAAACGACTGCTCCGTTTACTGAAGAATGCGTGGAAAACCCAACTCGTAAGCAAGGAATGGAGAAAGGCAAACGGAGTCTACATCCCGAAGGAACAAAATTCCACAGACATCAGTCAGTTCAGGCCAATCTCACTACTCAATGTGGAAGGGAAGATATTCTTCTCAGTAATGGCTAAAAGACTCACTACATACCTCCTGGCAAATGGGTACATTGACACTACCATTCAGAAAGGAGGTATCCCAGGTACACCAGGATGTCTAGAGCATGCCACAATGATCTGGGAAGCAATCCAAAAGGCAAAGTCTGACAGAACAAACCTCCATGTAATCTGGTTGGATCTAGCGAATGCTTATGGATCCGTTCCACACCAGATGTTGTGGCAGGCCCTAGAAATGTATCATGTTCCACAAGAGATTGCAGCAATGCTGAAGCTGTATTTCGCAGGGTTTTCTGTCAGATTTTCAACCAGAGAGTACACAACGAAGTGGATTGGCCTTGAAGTTGGAATTGCGATGGGATGTACCATCTCTCCGATACTATTCGTCATGGCTATGCAGGTAATCCTCAATGCGGCTGAAGGAATGGCTATAGGTCCAAAGCTCGGTGGAATGTGTCACATGCCACCGCTCAAAGCATTCATGGATGACACAACAATTCTGACATCAGATGAACATCAGGCCCGGAGGATGTTAGCACGCCTGGATGAACTAGTCAGCTGGTGCAGAATGAGCTTCAAACCCAAGAAGTCGAGAAGCCTATCAGTCAGGAAAGGGAAGATAGCAGAGGTCATATTCACGGTTTCCAGCCAAAGAATCCCTACTGTCATTGAGGAACCTGTTAAAAGTCTTGGCAGGGTGTACGATGCCTCTTTAAAAGACTCGAAGGCAGTGCAACAGACAATAGAAATGGCAGACAGAGGACTACAGATCATAGACCAAAGCAGACTCCTGGGAAAGTTCAAACTGTGGTGCCTCCAGTTCATGTTGATACCGAAGTTGCTGTGGCCACTGCTTATATATGAAGTAAGCACAAGTACAGTGGAAGCTATAGAGCAGAAGGTCAACAAGTTCATGAGAAAATGGCTAGGGGTACCACCAGGTCTGTCAGATGTAGCACTGTACTGCAAAAAGTCAAAACTTCTGCTTCCCTTCAAGTCAGTTGTTGAAGAGTACAAAGTTGGAAAAGCAAGGCTTGCAATGATGCTACGCGAGTCAGCTGATGACGTGGTTAAGTCCATTCAGCCCACACTGAAAACGGGAAGGAAGTGGAGAGTGGAAGAAGCTGTTGATGCTGCTGAAGAGTCACTCAAACTGAGAGAGGTAATCGGATACACACAAACGAATAGACGGGGATTTGGGCATGGTGACATCCGCTGGTGGTCCAAGGCATCAAGCAGGGAACGCAGAGACATGGTAGTTCAGGAGATACGAGGAGCTGAGAATGATAAGAGGTTGCTAAAAGCAGTGCAGCAGGTCCAACAAGGCCAATGAACTACATGGGAAGGAGCCCTGCAGAGATCCTTGACATGGAATGATATATGGCATATGGCACCTCTTAGGCTCAGCTTCGTGGTTAGATCAATGTATGACCTGCTGCCGTCGGCCACCAACCTTGTGAAATGGGGAAAGTCGGATGATGAGCAGTGCCCCCTGTGCCAGGGGAGGCAGACACTTGAACACGTGCTCTCAGCGTGTAAGGTGGCATTAGGGCAAGGACGATACACTTGGCGCCATAACAAAGTGCTAAATAAGCTTGCTGCGACAATAGATCAGGCAAGAATGAAAGCGAATAGAAAAGTCCGGCCAGACACCACAAACACATACTTTCTGAGGGCAGGAAAGTCAGCACACCCCAAACCGAGTAAACCTGGTAGCAGTTTACCATCTCTTCTTGACTGTGCAAACGACTGGGAGATGGCGGTAGACCTACCTGGACGGGGGGCATATCCAGAGAGTATCAGAAAATATCGGAGACGGCCGGATATAGTGCTTCATTCTTCAGCAACGCTTCAGGTCATACTGATTGAACTGACCGTGCCATTTGAATCCAGATTAGACGAGCAACATTCATTCAAAGCGGCCAAGTATAGCGATCTAGCCGCGGATCTGAGACACGATGGATTCAGTGCAAGGGTCATGGCGGTTGAAGTGGGCGCAAGAGGGCTTGTGGCTGCATCAATGTATGATTTATTGAAACTGTTGGGGTTGAAGGGACAGTCTAGAACAAGGGCACTGAAGAGGCTTAGCGAAACTGCCGAAAAGGCATCAGGCTGGCTGTGGAACAACCGCAGTGGGCAATGGAGATCGTGACGGTAAACGCTGCGGTACAGAAAACACCAAAATTTTTCTAAGTCCACAGCGCTGAGTTTATATGGTGTACTAGTGAGGGGGCTGCGACTCTGGGGCAACAGGCGATGTATACTATAGGGAGTGTGTCAGGTACAGAATTTCAGTGGCGTGCGGCGCGCAGTGGCTAAGGTTCGTCGGCTGCGCGCTCGTGTCTCAGTGTGTGTCCTTAGTTGTGAAGGGCGACGGAACGAACGGAATAATTTGTCTTTTCTTTGTTACTTTCACAATTGCCCCCACGGCTGGCGTTGTGGATTAAAAGTTGCTACCGTAAGTGAAATGGGTTCATTTTCGATACAAGACAACAGGAAGCTGAGACGCTTGGGACTCATGACCCAAGTGGGCCCGCCCCCCTTAGAGTGTAAAGGAGTAATCGGGCCGAAACACTTGTCAGATGGGGGGACTTCTTCTGATGATCAGATTGCTTCCTGTTGTATCGCTCTGTAAAGAGTTTCCTATCATACTTTCTGTTCTCTCAGACTAGAAGACTGTGTAAACCATAATCTCACACTTGTAAGGCATCTCTCCAGTAATGTATTCTTTTCTGTTCTTTAAGATGAGAAAACAGTGCAAACCCTACCAATAAACATCACATTTGTAAGACTTCTATTCAGCATGTATTCTTTTATGAAATTCAGACAAGAAGAGTGTGTAAACTGTACTACACAAACATCACACTTGTAAAGTTCCTTTCCCGTATGTATTCTTTTATGTTTATTAAGATTACTACAGCGTGCAAACACTACTCCACAAACATGACAAGTGTAAGGCTTCTCTCCAGTATGTATTCTTTTGTGTGCTTTCAGAGCTGAAGAATTTGTAAACCCTACTCCACAAACATCTCACTTATGAGGTGTTTATCCAGTATGTATTCTTGTGTGTTGTTTCAGACTATAAGAGTGTGTAAACCCTTCCTCACAAATAACACACTTGTAAAGCTTCTCTCCAGTATGTATTCCTTTGTGCTCTTTCAGATGAGAAGACAGTGTAAACCCTACATCACAAACATCTCACTTGTAAGGTTTCTCTCCAGTATGTGTTACAGATTACAGCCAAAATAATTATTACATCCCGAACAACAGCGATTCAAAACAAAACCAAAAAAAAAAAAATGAAGGGAAAAACTCACATCTCCATAATGCACTTTATGTTGTTATTCTAAAAGTTGGGGATCATCTCCCCAGATAAATTTTAATCCATAACATTTTGAGATTACGACGATAAACACACCTACATACAATTCATGACTACTTCTGTTTTGTTTTTAAACATGAAAAGTATCCAAACCATGAATGGTAGTTTGCGTGTGCGTGGGAGGCAAGCAGTGATATACATTTTATGGTTTTATTCTATTGACTAAGGCATGTCAATGTGTCTATTTTTCCCATTATGTTTGATCAGGAATAGACCCGTAATGCTGTCAGAGGGAGCTAATTTGTGTAACGATCTACGAGCGTAATTTCAAAATCTCATATTATATCGATTCTGATGAAATACTAAAAAAAAAAGTCATAGTGTAATGGCGAGCTTAGTTGCCTGGAAACAATCCATCTAGGTTCAATTTCCTGCGGTATTATGGCATTTTTGTCTTTCAGTCACGTGTGTTTTAACCGAAAGTAAAGAACATGACAAACGGTGTTGGTCGGTTCTGGTATAATACAATTAAATTAAAAGCGATACTTGGCAGTTTTGATAAATATATTATTTTACAAGTATGTGTGTCTGTGTGCATCTCGTTCTAATTGTAGTTTTCAAGAGCCCGTGTGCGTGTTAACAGAAATACAAGGTTAAGAGAACTGAACTGTTATACTAGAGTCACCTAACAGGAATCCCCACGACGTACGATAAAGAGCGTTATCATGACACAATACGAGTTGCTGGGAAATCTAAAAAAAACATGATATATCTATATACGAGGGACGGTCAAAAAGTAATGCCTCGTAATTTTTAATTTCATTCAATAGGCAAGAAAACCGATAAAATTCACATTGAAATGTAGCATAGTATAAGTAAATAAATTAAGGGGCTGCTGTAAAACTGGTAAGGAATATAAGTTTATAAACTAATAAAACGGTATTGAATCAGTTTTACAAATAACAGTTCACATGAGACAAGGGACGTTTCGGGTTTTACCCTTCGTCAGCCACAAACAGGTGACAAAGACAAAAATTACATATAGGTACTACAAAACTATACGATGATGAGAAATATACAACAAATGGGCGATACAAGCAGATGGAAAAAGTAAACAACAACAGTGATGAGAGAAAAAAAGAACAATAACAATACAAGAAAACCGTAAAATCTAAAAGAAATACTGAAACAAGAAAGTAAATAATCCAACGAAACGAAAAAAAAAGAAGAATAAACAAAATTGTGGAACTAGTTAAAGTTAGCTTAGCTCGATCCAAAGAATCCGTGGAAGAAAGCGGTAGTCTCTTGTCACAGAATGCAAAGGAAGTGACGTACGATAGCGACAAAACAAGAGATATAAAAAGCTCAATAGAACACACAATAAACCCCAATTATAACCAACTTTCAGGTTGAACAGGGTATTACAGCAACATAGTAGACGAAAACAACAACAACAACAGTCTCCGTCGATCTAACCTCACGTCTTCTGAATGGCGGGCATTGTCACGCCTTAAAAACCGTGATGATATTGTTATCAAGCCGGCAGACAAAGGTGGTGCTGTGGTTGTTTGGCGTAAGGACTTATATATTCACGAAGGAGTTACACAGCTAGGTAACACCACCTTTTACTCACCTTGTTCTGGTGATGCTACAGTCCGGAATAATCTTACTGTTTATGAGACTATCCGGGGCCTTGTCCATGATGATCTTACTATAAGTACAGGTCCGCTTCTTCGCCTTGCTGAGTTGGTTCTTAATCTCAACTCTTTTGAGTTTAATGGCCAATTCTTCAACCAAATCAGTGGCGTTGCTATGGGTACTAAGATGGGCCCTAGTTACGCTTGCCTTTTTATGGGCCACTTTGAATATTTGGTCTTTCAAAATTATGATGGGCCCATACCCGAGTTTTACCGCCGCTACACTGATGATGGTATTGGCATTACTGACATGTCTGAGGTAGACCTCCGTCGATTTATTGACTATGTTGGTAATTTCAATCCTGCCATCAAATTCACTTCCGAAATTTCTACGACCTCAGTGAACTTCCTTAACATCACTGTGACTATTAGCCCTATTGGTCTTAAAACGTCTGTCTATTATAAGGCTACTGACGCTCATGGTTTCCTTCTTTATACTTCATCGCATCCTCTTAGCTGTGAAAATTCCATTCCCTTTTCTCAACTTCTTCGCTTGCGTCGGTTATGTCACGATGACGATGATTTTCATCAGCGAGCTCAAGAGATGCTTGAGTTCTTTCGCCGACGTCTTTATCCAGAACATGTGTTATCTGATGCCCTTAATCGTATCACACGCGTCACTCGTCAGACGGCACTCACTACTAAACCTTCTGTCCAATCTGACAGACTCAAACTGGTTCTAACTTTCCATCCTCATTGCCTGGCGGTAAAAAGAATTCTGTTTCGACATCTGCCTATTCTCAACTCTGATCCTGATACCAAAGAGTTGTTTCGTGATACACCTTTGGTAGCTTATCGTAGGGATAGGAATTTTAGGGATATTCTTGTACACAGTCGCTTGCGACATTCTAGCCCATTTTACTTTCGTACTAAACCGTGCCAACGCCGGATATGCAAGACCTGTCCGTTTGTACTCCAAACTCAGACAGTCACTTTTCCGAAAGGAAAATTTATCATTAGAGAGTCTTTTACGTGCGAATCCAGAAACCTGATTTATGCTATCATCTGCAAGAGGTGTGGCATGACCTATATTGGTGAAACTGGTAGGCGTTTGGCAGACAGGTTTCGTGAGCACTTGAATGACGTCTATCATGACAAACATTTACCGGTGGCCCTTCATTTCAATAGGCCTGACCATTCAGGTAATTCCGATATACATGTCACTGCCCTCCGTTCATGTGCCGGTAATGACAAGACTCGCTTTTCGTTAGAGAATCGCCTTATTTTTAAAATGGGCGTTCTAGCTCCCGGTGGTTTAAATATACAACATCATTTTGCATAAATTCTGGTAGCTTTTCTCTTTTTCATTCTTTATTCGTTGTTTTTTAGATCTATCTTCTTGTGTTTTTGCTTTGATTCGTTTCGTATCTTTTTATATCTCTTGTTTTGTCGCTATCGTACGTCACTTCTTTGTTGTATATTTCTCATCATCGTATAGTTTTGTAGTACCTATATGTAATTTTTGTCTTTGTCACCTGTTTGTGGCTGACGAAGGGTAAAACCCGAAACGTCCCTTGTCTCATGTGAACTGTTATTTGTAAAACTGATTCAATACCGTTTTATTAGTTTATAAACTTATATTGAAATGTAGCCCCAAGTCTGAACTTCAAAAATTTATTTCTCTATGTAGTCTCCGTTATTTGTTACACCTTTTGTCCATCTTCTCACAAGAGCATGTATCCCCGCATGGTAAAAATTTGTGTCCTTTTTTCTAAACCACTGGTGTACGGCACGTTTAAGGGTCTCGGTGTCCTCAAATAGATGTCCGCAAAGATCTTCTTTCAGTGGTCCAAACAGATTGAAGTCAGAAGGTGCAAGATTGGGACTGTAAGGGGGATGTGGTAATAATGTCCAGCCAAATTCTGCAATTGCATCAGTGGTGCTTATAGCGGTGTGTGATGTGGCATTATCGTGCAACAGTAGTGCAGGTCTCTGATCTTTTAATGAGTAAAGACGTAGAAGACGACCTCTAAGCTTCTTCAAAGTTTCAATGTAACGGTCTGCATTCACCGTGTTTCCCTGTTCCAAGAAGTCGAGAATCACACCCTTCTCATTCCAAAAACACGGAGGCCATAACTTTCCCTACAGATGGTGAACTTTTGAACTTCTTTCTTGTTGGCGATGTATATGTCTGTCTGTCAACATTCTGGGTACCCACCGTGCACAAACTTTTGAATAACCCAGGTCTTTAATGATGTTCTGGACACTGCCTTTACTAATGGACAACATGGAAGAAAGTTCATCCAGTGTTACCCAACGGTCACCACGAATGATGCCATCAACTCGATGAATGTTGTGTGGAGTCACTGCGGTAGACGGATGGCCAGTCCACTTTGCATCAGCCATTGAGGATTGACCTACTTTAGCTTCGTCACAACAGTGTACCCAACGTCGGACAGTGCTAACATCCACTGTTGAATCTCCATAAACATTCTTCAAATGTTCGTAGATGCGAATTGGGGTCTCGCCGTCAGCATTGAGGAATTCTATGACATAACGTTGATTTAACCGAACGTCTTTGGCAGCCATTTTTAAACTGTTACAGTGAGCTAATTACTCCAGACCTAAGAGTCTTTTATATTTGGACATGTGCCTTAATATAACCAACTAGGTTGAACAGGACGCACCTCGCCAAAACGATGCAAAAGTTTTACATTAAAAAAAAAACTTACAGTGGTGCCACCTGTGACTGACACAGGTTGGTAATGCTATACAGTGCACAGAATAGTGTTTGAGGAATCCTGCTAAATTTACAAATTGCACACTGATGCAGTATTTACATACATAAAAAATAGGAGGCATTACATTTTGACCGTCCCTCATATATATAATAGGAAACACTATACAACAGTAGGCAATCTGATCATCAGAAGCAGTCCCCCGTCAAACAAGTGTTTCGGCCCTGTAGACTCCTCTACACTCTAAGGGGGGGCGGGCCAACCTGGGTCATGACTTCCAAGTGTCTCCGCCTCCGGTTGTCTTATGTAGAAAATGAACCCACTCCACCATGGTTGCAGAAAATGAACCCACTTCACAATTCTGCCAGCCGGAGGCAATTGTGAAAGTAACCCTTATGCTGAAAACAAATTATTGTGCCACAGCACACCACAACCAAGGACAGACACACTGCCCCACCTTAGCAAAGCCAACGAGGCTTGAAGCCACTGCACGCTAGCAACTGAAATCTACTTGGGCCCGACACCTCATATAAGTTATGCCACGTGTTCCCTGTAAGCCAACGTCCCTTCACCAATACAATGAAAAACCCTTACTTAGTCGTTCCCCTTCTACCGTGAGGTGCAGAGGTTTGGAAGAGAGAGCGCCAGACTATCCTATCGGCTGTCTTCCTCCTGGCCTGGTTCCATTCTAGTCCTCGATCCTTCAAAGATTGTCTAATGTTGTCCTCCCAGCGGACTCTGGGTCGTCCACGGGGTCTGGATCCTTGGCTCTTTGTTTCCCATGCTTGTCGTGGTATCCGATCTTCTCCCATTCTGCAGACATGGACAAACCATCTTAATTGGGACTGTTCTACTTGGGTCTGCAGGGGGCAATGAAAAACCCAACTTAGAAAAATTCCACTTTCCGGATGTTTCCTGTAATGCAGGTGGGGATATAGTTTACTGTCCCCGAGTTCAATAGCCCATTGCAATTGTTCCACAGCCAGCATGATGCCTTTTCTGCAGTTTCACTAAGCCTCTTCAGTGCTCTTGTTCTCGACTGTCCCCTCAGCCCCAACAGTTTCAATAAATCATACACTGATGCAGCCACGAGCTCTCTTGCACCCACCTTAACAGCCATGACCCTTGCAGTGAACCCATCGTGTCTCAGATCTGTGTCCAGATCTATATACTTGGCCGCTTTGAACAAATGTTGCTCTTCCAATCTGGATTCAAATGGTACGGTCAGTTCAATCAATATAACCTGGTGCGATGATGAAGAATGCACCACTATATCCAGCCATCTTTGAGATTTCCTGATACTCTCTGGGTATGCCCCTCGTCCAGGTAGGTCTACTGCCATCTCCCAGTCATTTGCACAGTCAAGGAGAGATGGTACACTGCAACCTGATTTACTCGGTTTTGGGTGTGCTGACTTTCCTGCTCTCAGAAAGTATGTGTTTGCGGTGTTTAATATCTACTCAGAAAAAAATGTGCATACAGATACAGAAAATGCCAGTACTGAACATTGGTGGAAAATCAAAATGACAACCTAAGATATTCAGATGATAACAGTTTTATTAGCATAAAGTAAACAGAACTTACACAAACTAAAGAAACATGTAAACAGCGTAAAGTCATCATTATGGATTGGATATTAACGATGACAAAATGTTAATCAGCAAATTAGATGGTGAGCCAACATTAACAATCAAAATAAATGGGAAAATACTGGAAAAGTCAAAAGTTTCCCATGTCTTGGACACATAGTAATAGCAATTGGAAAACATGGAGAACAAGAGAAATCAAGTCCAACACGAAAATAAGAATCTTCAAATCAAATGTGAAGCCAGTCCTATTTTATGGCTCTGAGACATGGAGAACAACAAAAACAACAACCACAAAGCTACAGACTTTTATAAACAGGTGCTTGCGTAGAATAGAAGGACTGAAATGGTATGACAAAGTCACAAATGTGGAATTGATGACAAGAACCAGTGGAACAAGAGTTGTGAAGAAGGCGCTGGCGATGGATAGGACACACATTGAGGAAACCTACTGATAGCATTACAAGGCAGTCCTTGTTCTGGAATCCACAGGGAAAGAGAGGCAGAGGTAGACCAAAAAACACATGGAGAAGAGAACTGGATACAGAGGTGAAAATGATGAGGAAAACATGGAAAGAACCTGAACAGATGGCACGGGACAGGAAGACTTGGCGTGTGTTTGTTGAAGGCCTATGCTCCTTGGGGAGCTAAAGGGTATTGATTGACCATAATTTTGGCCATGGTTAAAAATAAAACTGTAAAATAGGCCTACATTGTAAATTACAGACGTAAGTACAGTAGGCCTATCTATAAACTGGACGTATTTAAATGTTTTATAAATAAGATAAATGAATTTATTACTTACTTCAATTGAAATGAACGATGTAATACAACTTGAATGCACAGAGACAAGTTCTTTGTATTTTTTTTCAGAAGCATTCGAGTAACAACAGACACGAGCGCTAAAAATAAATCTGCGTTCGCATGATTAACACAAAGCGCCGAAAACGTCCTTAGTGCGCAAAGGGAAGTAAAAATTCTATGGTAACTGAAGTTTAACGAAAAATACCATCAATAACCGAAAAATGGACGCCAAGCATCCAACTTTCTATTCGTATTTCTTTTCCAGGTCCGATACGGGAAATTCAAGGCTTTTACCCATTTTTTCAGCCTTTTCAAGGCCTGGGATTATTTTCTTAATTTTCCATCCTTTCCCAGGTCGCTACGAACCCTGAGTGTATGTACATAGGGGGAGACGCCATTTAACCGTCCACATGAGTTGCTAAATGATCATTGGACGTGGCCATTTGCCATATGAATATAGTGCCAGATAGACGTTTGTGTTTATGAGTTCCCGGTTATGGACGAGTTGCTATATGACCATTGGTTGTGGTCATTTGCCATGTGAATATAGTCCCAGATAGACATTTGTGTTTATGAGTTCCCGGTTATGGGACACGTTAATAGTGTTTGGAGTCAGGGAGGCAAGGGAAAGTAACCCACCATGAAAAAGTAGAAGACAAATTTAAATAGAAGAAATCAGGAAACAGAAGAAGCATGCCCGAAAACTGTTCAAGAAAGCAGTTGCCACAGAGAAGGAAGGGTTACGACAGGTTTGGGAGCATCTGAAAGGCCAACATAATGCAGAAAGGTTGTGCAGGAAGAGAAGGAACACTCGAAGGGATAGGGAAAGATTCTTCAGGGAGCCCTTCAAGTTTGTCAAAGAACTGTTTGAGCAGCCACAGTCGGGTACGCTAAACATCAGGAAAGAAGACCTGGAAGAACACCTTAGAATGACATATGCAGATGGTCACAAAGATGAGCCGCTCAACAGCATGGCAGGCCCTAAATGGCCGAGTAAACCAGGAGCTGAATTTAACACCAAGCCCCTAACGATGCAAGAGGTAGAAAGCATTGTCCAGAAAGCTCAGTGCAAGTCAGCTCCAGGTCCTAATGCTGTTCCATATGTTGTGTATAAGAGATGCCCTGAGGTGCTCAAAAGACTGCTCCGTTTACTGATGAATGTGTGGAAAACCCAACTTGTAAGCAAGGAATGGAGAAAGGTGAATGAAGTCTACATCCCAAAGGAACAACATTCCACAGACATCAGTCAGTTCACGCCAATCTCACTACTTAATGTGGAAGGGAAGATATTCTTCTCAGTGATGGCAAAAAGGCTCACTACATACCTCCTGGCAAATGGGTACATTGGCACTAACATTCAAAAAGGAGGTATCCCAGGTACACTAGGATGTCTAGAGCATGCCACAATGATGTGGGAAGCAATCCAACAGGCAAAGTCTGACAGAACAAACCTCCATGTAATCTGGTTGGATCTAGCGAATGCTTATGGATCCGTTCCACACCAGATGTTGTGGAAGGCCCTAGAAATGTATCATGTTCCACAAGAGATTGCAGCAATGCTGAAGCTGTATTTTGCAGGGTTCTCTGTCAGATTTTCAACCAAAGAGTACACAACGAAGTGGATTGGCCTTGAAGTTGGAATTGTGATGGGATGTACCATCTCTCCGATACTATTCGTGATGGCTATGCAGGTAATCCTCAATGCGGCTGAAGGAATGGCTCAGTGGAATGTGTCACATGCCACCGCTCAAAGCATTCATGAATGACACAACAATTCTGACATCAGATGAACATCAGGCCTGGAGGATGTTAGCACGCATGGATGAACTAGTTTGCTGGTGCAGAATGAGCTTCAAACCCAAGAAGTCAAGAAGCCTATCAGTCAGGAAACGGAAGATAGCAGAGGTCGTATTCATGCCCTACTGTCATTGAGGAACTTGTTAAAAGTCTTGGCAGGGTGTACGATGCCTCATTAAAAGACTCGAAAGCAGTGCAACAGACAATAGAAATGGCAGGCAAAGGGTTACAGATCATAGACCAAAGCAGACTCCTAGGAAAATTAAAACTGTGGTGCCTCTAGTTCATGTTGATACCTAAGATGCTGTGGCTACTGCTAATATATGAAAAAAGCACAAGTACCGTGGAAGCTATAGAGCAGAAGGTCAACAAGTTCATGAGGAAATGGCTAGGGGTACCAACAGGTCTGTCAGATGTAGCACTGTACTGCAAAAAGTCAAAACTTCTGCTTCCTTTCACGTCAAATGTTGAAGAGTACAAAGTTGGAAAGGTAAGGCTTGCAATGATGCTACGCGAGTCAGCAGATGATGTGGCTAAGTCCATTCAGCCCACACTGAAAACGGGAAGGAAGTAGAGAGTGGAAGAAGCTATTGATGCTGCCAAAGAGTCGCTCAAACTGAGGGAGGTAATCGGATATACACAACTGAATAGGCAGGGATTTGATCATGGAGACATCGGCTGGTGGTCCAAGGCATTAAGCAGGGAGCATAGAGACATGGTAGTTCAGGAGATACAAAGAGCTGAGAATGATAAGAGGTTGCAAAAAGCAGTGCAGCAGGTCCAACAAGGCCAATGGACTACATGAGAAGGAGCCCTGCAAAGGTCCTTGACATGGAATGATATATGGCATATGGCACCTCTTAGGCTCAGCTTCATTGTTAGATCAATGTATGACCTGCTGCCATTGGCCACAAACCTTGTGAGATGGAGAAAGTCGGATGATGAGCAGTGCCCCCTGTGCCATGGAAGGAGACACTTCAACATGGGCTCTCAGCTTGCAAGGTGTCATTAGGTCAAGGGCGATACACATGGAGCCACAACAAATTGCTAAATGAGCTGGCTGCGACAATAGATCTGGCAAGGATGAAGGTGAATAGCAATGTCAGGCCAAACACCGCAAACACATACTTTCTGAGAGCATGAAAGTCAGCACACCCAAAAACCGAGTAAATCAGGTAGCAGTGTACCATCTCTCCTTGACTATGCAAATGACTGGGAGATGGCAGTAGACCTACCTGGACGAGGGGCATACCCAGAGAGTATCAGGAAATCTCAAAGATGGCTGGATATAGTGGTGCATTCTTCATCATCGCACCAGGTTATATTGATTGAACTGACCGCACCATTTGAATCCAGGTTGGAAGAGCAACATTTGTTCAAAGCGGCCAAGTATATAGATCTGGACACAGATCTGAGACACGATGGGTTCACTGCAAGGGTCATGGCTGTTGAGGTGGGTGCAAGAGAGCTCGTGGCTGCATCAGTGTATGATTTATTGAAACTGTTGGGGCTGAGGGGACAGTCGAGAACAAGGGCACCGAAGAGGCTTATCATAATAATCGCAGCCAGTGTTTGGCTTGCAGATGAACACATTGGCCATTAATTATGTTTTATTAGACCCGTCAGGCAATAAGTACGTATGGTGCGAATACGGGCCACAGAGATACACATTATTTTTGTCTGACCGCTTACTTCAACTAGGACATATGATGCCTAGTTGCTAGTCTTAATCGGCCAAGACCAGTTTGAAGTCTATTTCTATATATGTTAGCTGATCGTCAATTGCATGAAATGCCATGTCTGAAAAATATGTTGATGTCAACCGTGAAGACATGTGGTCAAATTTGTCGATAAGCGTCACCTGCAGTTATTGAAAAGTTCCCATGTTCTATACCACTGTTGGTATCTGTATACACTGAAGACGAACCGTATCACAACATTCGTTATAGTATTATTAGTCAAGTCAACTACCACAGTCTACATCATTTCAGCGACACACAATTTGACAGTAACATTGTGCATACTGAATTAGCTGCATTATTCTGTTGTTAGTACTCTCTTTTTCCCTACTGTCATTGTTCACATTTCACGCTTTGATGCATGACAGTACCAGACAAGCGTATCGCCCATCCCTGAGTCCCTTAAACGTGATAATACCACATTGAGTCCAGGTAAATGCGAGCATGAAGAATGTAAGAAGTTGTAATGTAAACATTACTACTAAGAATTGTTAGATGTAGCAGCTTCATACACAGAGGATGACTGTTTGAAATTTTCAACACATGAATCATACAGAATACTACATGAGGAAAAGTTTTCATAATATGAACTTTGAATGTATTGGCTGGCTTTTGAGGTGCCAATAAACAACCGCAGTGATTGGGAGTTGTCAGAAAATGCCAGGTGGAAGCGTGGGGTGAGAACTTACAATATAACGTAAAAAACGTTTGCTATCAGGCACTGCATTCCTGAAATCGTCAAAGTAGACAGCAAGGACCTTGCCAAAGAAAAGAACAGAGTTGGATTCTGAATTTTTAGGAATGGAAAAACGTATTAGAGCATCTTTTATCCACGGGAAAAGAAAATTCTCCAATATTAATACAGAACCGGACTCCTACAGAAACTACTCACAAGTCACAGAGAAATTCTAGAATAAGAAATACTATCCTAGACATGCATCTGTGTTAAATTGCCAAGACTATTTACATGAGCAAGATGTCTAAGATTTGCCTAGTTACTAGGGTGAGTTGTACACATATTTATACTTTGAATTTTACTGGTTTATACTAGCTAAGAGTGTTAAAGATTCATACGAGGATAGCAACCTTACCATGTGAAAATGATACATTGATGAACCACCACAGCAAGCGCTGGTGTTTGCTTCATGCTAGTTCTCATTGAAGAACCAAAAGCAGAGGTAATCCCAGACTCCAACTGGAGAAAGGAAGTGGCTGATGACATCATATGTATATTATCATTTGTAATGAGTTTTATGTATGTTTAAAGCTGTTCCTTCAGGCATAAGCCACGTGCTGCGGTTCAGTTCACATTTTTTCATTACATTAACTAAAAGAATGGTGATTTTGTTATCACATCCACTGAGTTATACGATATACACTCAGGGAGAGTACACATACAAAAATTGGTGACAGACAGCGGGGAGAGGCGCCTAATCTAAATCAGGAAAACAAATACTTAGTAGCGGAATGTGTTCTTTTATTCCCTCTAAAGTTTGTGGTACAGATTGGAGAGATCATTTATGGTTCTACTCACATTACCAGTTGTACTAGTCTGAGGTTTGAAGCTTGAGATCGACACATGAAACCTACATCCTACAGGTGGTGAAGATCCCTGCCTTGACCGCAAGCAGTTACCTTAAGAATCCTTTGGAGACATGCCTTTACCACAAAGACAGAGTGATGGAACCAGCAGCATCAACATTTTGGCAATTTGGAAGCTAAGTTATAAGTTTATTAGGCCACCTCAAAAGACTTTATTTTCATCTCCCAATCTGAGATCTATGATGAACCATAATTTCTCATAATCACCAGTCATATTTATTTACATTTGTTTCAAAGTAATTGATCATTAAATTTGTATATATTGATTTTGACAAATTCATAGTTGAATTAATCATTGCAGAGAGAAAGGGTAATAAAAGGAATTTCACTGAATTAAATCAGTTGGGGGCTTGAACAAGCAAATCATTTATATCCATCTTCAGAAAAGGCGGCGGGTCAGATTCAAAGTTAATGTGCTAAGAATCATTCAGCATTGTTCTAGACTTCTGAAATATCTTGTGGAAACACCTTCGAGGTAGAAGCACCATTATCCTTCTATCTACAACTCTGGCAAGAGTAATCTTGTGCAAACCCTTTGAAGACCCACATTAGATACTCTAGATTTTGGCCATGTTAGACCACTACTGCAGAGCCAGGGGAGGCAACCTGTGACATAACTTTAAAGCTATAGTTAAACATAATAATTATTGAGTGAATTGTATGTCTGCACCAGTATAACGCATGTTGTATTAAATACACAAATATAAAGCTATAAAATTAATAGTTGGTGAATCACCTTCAGCTGAGAAGACTTAAAAAAAACAAGAACAAAAAATAAACAAAAATCACCTCATAGAAAAGGTGGGAGAATAAAAAGTTTATGATGGCTTAGATAATCTCAGTTGTTGTGCTTGCTTTTCACTGACATCCTATGAAGTCCCCTTAAATAGATGCATCATTCTTCCATTTATATCTAGGACAAGAGTAATCTTGAGTGAAGGTTGATATGTCTGAATATCCTCATCAGTTTGGCCACTGTTGGACCACTACAATGGAGCAGGGGAGATGAACATGCCGCAATTGGGATCTTGTCTTGGAATAACTGAACCAAGACACATAATTGTGATAAATCACAATAGAGTGTCTTGTCTTGGGGTAACTAAACCTAATAGTTATCTCCTCATGACCACACCGACTTAGAACTTCTTTTTAATTTGTCAGATTGTATTTTTTAAAAGTTTATGCATATGGTGTGCAGTGCATAAATATGAGTTAAAATATTATAAAGAGAGAGATCACTATTAAGTGTAAAGCCCATTCCACAAACATCACACTTGCAAGGCTACTCTCCAGTATGTTTTCTTTTGTGTTTATTAAGATAACTACAATGTGCAGTCCCTACACAACAAACATCACATTTGTAAGGCTTCTCTCCAGTATGTATTATTTTGTGTGTTTTAATACTAAAAGAACGAATAGATCATACTCCACAAAAATCACATTTGTATGGTTTCTATCCAGTATATCTTTTGAGTTAATTAAGATATCTAAATCACACAAACCCTACGCCATGAAAATCACACTTGCATGGCTTCTCTCCTGTATGTATTCTTTAGTGTACTTTCAGATTACAACCATCTGTAAACCCAACACCACAAACATTACACATGTACGGCTTCTCTCCAGGACATTTTCTTTTGTGTGCTTTCATATGAGAAAACTGTGTAAACCCTACACCACAAACATCACATTTGTGTATGGCTTTCCTCCATTATGTATTATTTTGTGTTTTTTAAGATCTCTACATCGTGCAAACCATACACCACATACTTCACCCTGGAAGACCTATTGTCTCAGCCTGTTCTTGTCCTACTGAACACATTTCTGACTTCCTCGACAGCATTTTCCAGCCTATCGTTGAGAGTCTTCCCTCCTTCATCAAAGACACCAATCACGCTCTTACTACTTTCTCCTCTATCCGACTCCCAGCAGACCGCTCCTACCGTCTTTTCTTGCTAGACGTCTGCTCTCTGTATACCTCTATTCCCCACTCTGATGGTCTCCGAGCTCTTCGGTTTTTTCTGGATCAGCGCACTTGTCCTTCTATATCCACTGACACCCTTCTCCGTCTTGCTGAACTGGTCCTTAACCTGAATTCCTTTGAATTCAATGGTCAATTTTTTGACCAAATTAGTGGTGTTGCCATGGGAACGAAGATGGGTCCCAGCTATGCCTGTCTATTCATGGGCCACTTGGAGCATCAGATATGGCAACAATACTCCGGTCCTATCCCTGGGTTTTACCGCAGATATATCGATGATGGCATAGGTCTCACAGATATGTCTGAGACTGATTTACACCGCTTCATCGACTTTGTGAACCACTTTCACCCCACCATTAAGTTCACCTCCCTCGTCTCCACAGTTTCTGTCAACTTCCTTGACATTACTATTTCTATCACGCCCTCCGGCCTTAATACCTCAGTATACTACAAGCCGACAGATGCCCACAGCTACCTCCTGTATACCTCTTCTCATCCTCGGGCCTGTCGTGACTCCCTTACTTTTTCACAACTTCTCCGCCTCCGCCGTTTATGCCAAGACGACGATGACTTCCACTTACGAGCAAATGAGATGTTGGATTTCTTCCGTAACAGACTTTATCCAGAACATGTTCTCACCTTTGCTCTCCAACGTGTGCTCCCCATCTCTCGTCAGGAGGCCCTCATACCTCACCATAAATCCACTTCGGATAGAGTCAAATTAATCTTGACCCATCACCCTCATAGTACTACTGTCAAACAGATCCTTTTCCGCCACCTCCCTATCCTCCAAGCAGAGCCTGTGACCCAAGAAGTATTCAGTGAAGCACCTTTGGTGGCATATAGACGTGACAAGAACTTGAAGGATCTTCTTGTTCATAGCCGTCTCCCAAAGGAGAATGCCACTCACTTTGGCACACTACCCTGTGGTAGGACAAGATGCAACACGTGCAAGTATGTCACCTCAACCCAGAAGGTGTCCTTTCCTAAGGCTACGTACACCATCACTAGTAGCTTCACGTGTGAATCGCGCAATGTCATTTATACGATCATATGTAAACGTTGCTGCAAAACTTATATTGGCCAAACAGGCAAACGACTTGGGGACAGATTCAGCCAGCACTTAAATGACATCGCTCAGCAAAAGTCCACACCAGTTGCCATACACTCAATGGTCCTGACCACCATGGTCCCATCGACATCCAGGTCACAGCGATCCGATCCTGCTCCTCTGACACTGCCAGCCGAGAACAGCTTGAGAACCGTCTTATACACCGCATGGGGTGTCTAAAACCAGCCGGTCTCAACACTTTTCACACCTTTGTCTGAGGTCACCCTTTCCTCTCTTGCTCTATTTGACTCTTTCCACTCTTATCCTATTCTTCTATTTTTTTAATTTCATATTTATTTATCTCCCACTCATTCTGTCCTCTTCTATTTCCAGACCCCACTTTTATCCCGTTGGGTAGTTTATTGTCCGGTTTCGTTTTTTAGTTTTTCAGTATGTATTGTGTACACCCGGCGGCGGAAGTCGCTTTCTGTTCAGCCACGCGCTCTTCAACAGACAGCGAATTTCGGTTCTTGCCTTCAGGGAAGTACCCAGTTTTTATTTTATTATTTTATTAAGTTTTTTATGTGTCCTATCTAGACTTCACTTTCTTTCCTTTCCTGACGAAGGCCTTGTGGCCGTAACGTAGACTATTTTCTTTGTCTTTTGTCCTCGTAAGACGAATCACCTTTTTTCGATTTTTTTTTCAAACCCACCCATACTTCACACTTGTATTGCTTCTCTCCTGTATGTATTCTTTTGTATACTTTGAGACCAGAAGACTGTGTAAACCCTACTCCACAAACATCACACTTGTAAGGCTTCTCTCCAGTGTGTGTTGTTTTGTGTGCTTCCAGACTAACACTGTGTGTATACATTACACCACAAACATCACACTGGTAAGGCTTCTCTCCAGTATGTTTTTGTTTGTGTACTATCAGACCAGATGACTGTGTAAACATTACACCACAAACATTACACTTGTAAGGCTTCTCTCCAGAATGTAATCTTTTGTGTGCTTTTAGATTAGAACCATATGTAAACCCTACACCACAAACATCACACATGTAAAGCTTCTCTTCAGTATGTTTTCTTTTGTGTGCCTTAAGGTTAAAAGAGTTTATAAACATTAAACCACAAACATCACACTTGTAAGGCATCTCTCCAGTATGTATTCTTGTGTGAGCTTTCATAATAAAAGAATGTTTAAAATTTAATCCACAAATAATCACACTTGTAATGCTTCTCTCTGGTATGTTTTCGTTTGTGTACTTTCAGACTAACAGACTGTGTAAACCCTACACCACAAACATCACACTTGTAAGGCTTAACTCCCATATGAATTCTTACATGTGCTATGAGATCAGTAGACCATGTATACCCTACACTACAAATACCACACTTGTAAGGCTTCTCTCCAGTATGTATTCTTTTGTGTCTATAAAGATCACTCTCTTGCAAACCCTATACCACAAACATCACACTTTTAAGGCTTCTCTCCAGTGTGTGTTATTTTATGTGCTTTCAGACTAACACTGTGTGTATACATTACACCACAAACATCACACTTGTATGGCTTCTCTCCAGTATGTTTTCTTTTGTGTACTGTTAGACTAGAGGACCGTGTAAACCCTATGCCACAAACATCACACTTGTATGGCTTCTCTCTCGTATGAATACTTACGTGTGCTTTGAGACCAATAGACCGTGTAAACCCTACACTACAAATATCACACTTGTATTGCTTCTCTCCAATATGTATTCTTTTGTGTGCTTTCAGACTAATAGACTGTGTTTAACCCTATACCACAAACATCACACTTGTATGGCATCTCTCACATATGAATTATTACGTGTGCTTTGAGACCAGTAGACCGTGTAAACCCTACACTACAAATGCCACACTTGTAAGGCTTCTCTCCAGTATGTTTTCGTTTGTGTACTTTCAGACTACCAGACTGTGTATACCCTACACCACAAACATCACACTTGTAAGGCTTCTCTCCAGTATGTATTATTTTGTGTCTATAAAGATCTGTAACTCTTGCAAACCCTACACCACAAACATCACACTTGTAAGGCTTCTCTCCAGTATGTAATATTTTGTGTCTATAAAGATCTCTAACTCCCGCAAACCCTACACCACAAACATCACACTTGTAAGGCTTCTCTCCAGTGTGTGTTAGTTTATGTGACTTCAGACCAGAAGACTTTGTGAACCCTATTCCACAAACATCACACTTGTGTGGCTTCTCTCCAGTGTGTGTTAGTTTATGTGACTTCAGACCAGAAGACTGTGTGAACCCTATTCCACAAACATCACACTTGTATGGCTTCTCTCCAGTATGTATTCTTGTGTGTGCTTTCAGACCAGAGGACTGTGGAAACCCTATTCCACAAGTATCACACTTGTATGGCTTTTCTCCCGTATGAATTCTTACATGTGCTTTGAGACCAGTAGATCGTGTAAATCCTACACTACAAATATCACACTTGTATTGCTTCTCTCCAGTATGTATTCTCCTGTGTTTATTACCATTGTCTGCTGATCTGTCTTGATAAATAATGGAATGCACAGCTACATCACTTCCTAGTGACCCACAATCATCATAATTGTCATTTGTCAACAATTCAACACTGGCATAATCATCCTTGTCCAATATTTTATTGGTGTTGATGCTCTGGGCTTGGTAAGGCACATCTGAAATTATATGGGATTTAGAAACAAATAAATAACCAGTGCTTGATAAGCAATCAGCTGTTAGATGTCCTAAATTGTGTAGTTATATAACATTTTAGCAAGACATATGTTGGAAGTTGAAGTCATCATCGTCTTGGCATAGACGGTGGAGGCAGATAAGTTGGGAAAATGGAAGGGAGTCATGATAAGCCTGAGAATGAGAAGAAGTATACAAAAGATTTTGTTTTCCAATACCCATCCACTGGAATAATACATCCATAATTTATACATTGTTTGTGTGGCAGTGACCAGTTTTAATTGTACAATTTTCATGAAAATGAAAAGTCTCAGCAGTTTCTATCACATAAACAGAAAACTCACTATAAATATTTATGTAACCATATATACTTTTGACACGCCTGTCTATGTAAAAAGAAACAAAGTTACAGAAATGACAACAAATGAACACACCTTGCTGAGGGACAGAAATCCTGAGTCTGAGGCTCGTATGACTGTCAGTGGTGAAAGCCGAAAGGAAGCCACTGACACAAGAACGGATGTCCTGACCGCAAAACATAAAACAAGAATAGGGTTTTGGATGTCAGGACAATGAAAACTAAAACAGGTCACAGCCAAAATGAGAAACTATAGATTACACATTCTAGGGATAAGCAAGAGCAGATGGACAGGGACAGGAAAAGTTAAAACAACAACAGGAGAAACAGTACTTTACTTTGGCAGAGAGGATGGACAGCACAATGAAGGTGTAGCCATTATTCTACAGAAAGGAATAGAAAGGTCATTACTGGAATATAACCCATCAACAACAGTCTGATAAGAATAAGATTGAGAGGGAGATTCACCAACACTACAATAATACAATGCTACGCACCAACAAATGACAGCGACGAAGAGGTCAAGGATGAATTCTATCAACAACTGCAAAAAGAAATGGAAGACACAACTAGATACGAGTAATGGGAGACCTCAACGCGAAAGTTGGAACAAACAATACATATAATGAAAGAGTAATGGGGAAATGAGGCAGCGGAACAGCAAATGAAAATGGGGAGAAAGTAATAAGTTTCTGTAGCATTAACAACCTGGTCATTGGAGGAACACTTTTCTCATACTAAGACATTCACAAATCAACATGGGATTCACCATATGGCCGGGACAGAAACCAGATAGACCACATGATGATTAATGGTAGATGGAGACATGCATTACAAGACATGAAGGTAAGAAGAGGTGCGGATGCAGGAAGTGACCACCATTTAGTCGTAGCAAAACTGAAGGTGAAAATCAGAACTGCTGGACCAACTGTAACTACACAGAAAAGGTTTGACATCAGCAAATTGAAGGACCCTCTCACCAGATAAGCTTTTGTGGCTGATATTTAGAAACAATATTAAATTGCCAAAAGTCAGGAAAAGAAATCAACTGATGATATAAACCAGAACTTCAACACCATTTCAACAATATATAAGGAAAGCAGCAAATCATGCTTGGGATTTCAGGAAAGGAAGAAGCAAGACTGGATAACACCAGAAACATTAAACACCAAAGCGATGAGAAAGAAAATAAACAGAAGTGAAGTCCCCCAGGTTAAAGCAACTATATAGCAAACAGTTCAGTCAGCTGGACAAGGAAGTTAAATGCCAAACCCGAGCCAACATAAGGAATTTCCTAGATGAGAAGAGGCAGCACTGAGAAATGAGGTAAGCACAGTATATAAAATAACTAAAACCATCAGTGGAAAGCGAGGTGCAAACAATATTACATTTGTAAGAGATAAGCAAGGAAATCTCATCACGACAGCTATTTGCACAAGTCTGGAAAACAAGGATTACACCAACGGAGTGTAACAAAGGAATAATTGTCAAATTGCCCAGGAATGGACACATTGCAGACTGCAACAATTGGAGAGGAATCACTCTTCTCTCAGTTCCCAGCAAAATATTAGGCAGGATAATTATACAGAGAATTTCAAAAGCAGTAGACCACAAACTGAGGAAAGAACAAGCAGGATTTAGAAAGAACAGAAGATGTGCAGATCATATATTTACCTTCAGGACCATTATAGAGCAGTGCTCATTATAGCAGAGATAGCTGTACATTAATTTTGTTGGTTGTGAAAAGGCTTTTGACAGTATACATAGGGACAGTTTATGGAAAATACTGAGGGCTTATAGAATTCCAAGCTGCACAGTGTCAATCATAAAAAGCCTCTATACCAACTTTATGTGTAGTGTAGGGCAGAGCAACCTAACCTTTGAGATGAAGACAGGAGTATGACAGGGATGCCCCTTATCAACCACTCTATTTTTAACAGTCATAGACTGGGTGATGCGCCAGACAACAGAGGGCAGTCCAAGAGGAATAAGATGGACTACATTTTCTACATTGGAAGATCTGGAATATGCAGATGACATTGCACTACTAGCACATTCACATCAACACATCCAGGAAAAAATGGAGAGACTTAATAAGTATAGCCAACAGGTGGGCCTGAACATCAATCTAAAGAAGACAGAGGTCATGACACTCATTGTGGGTGTCCCCGAGCCCATAAAAGTAAGGAATCAAAAACTGGAACAGACAGACACCTTCACATACCTAGGATGCATAGTAACACCAGATGGCCGAGCAAGCAAAGACATCAACAACAGAATGAACAAAGTAAGAACAGCCTTTTTAAGTCTAAACAACATCTGGAAGTCCTCTCAGTACAGCACAATCACAAAATTAAGATTATATCAGAGCTGTGTGCTGTCTGTGCTTCTCTATGGTGCAGAATGCTGGAGAGTAACAGAGAAGGAAATGTCGAAATAGTCCTCTTTCCACACAACCTGCCTAATAAAAATTATCCGAATCTTTTGGCCGAATACCATCACCAACCAAGATCTGCTTACTCGGAGCAAGCAAGAGGACATGCACACCATCATAACTGGCAGACACTGGAGCTGGGTTGGCCATGTCCTCAGAAGAGACCCGATGCCATCACAAGAACAGCTATGCTATGGACCCCTAAAGGAAAACGAAAAAGGCCAACCAAAAACAACTTGGCGGAGGACTGTGGAGGATGAGATGCAAAGAATGAACCAGAGTTGGGGCACTGTATAAAGGATGGCCACCGACCGAGCAAAGTTGAATCAATTTGTTGCTGCCCTACAAGATGCCACCAGGCGTGAGGTCACCAACTGCTTTGACAGATCAAAGAAGATATACTTTTAGACACAAGAATATATGGACCCCATAAAGATTCACACAGACTGAAATATACAGATAACTAAAAGAATGACTACAGTGAGGTAATACTTTAAATGACTTGTTTGCTAATGTGTGTAACTTCTGAGGAATGTAGAGTTTTATTCTCAGAAATTATTTTTTTTTAAATACTAAAAAAAATAAGTAAAAGCTTTATTTCATCTTTATAATTACCATTTTATTACCTTCATCTTTACATAAGCTGAGTATAAAAAAAATGTTGTGGTGAAAATTGTGAATCATCTATGAAATAAATTAATTCAGTGGCACACAAGTAGTTGTCATGTTAAGCTGTATAAGCAGACATAATATCAGAGCAGTGCTGGTTTGATAATCACTAATCTATGTGTTACAAGGGCCCGAAAGGGGAGCAAAGAATAGTAACACTGTCCCCTACCAAGCATGTCGTAGAAAGCGACTAAGGAGGGTTGGGCATGGGGCCGGTTACCCCATCCCGTAAAAAATTTAAACCACAAAAAACTTCAACAAATATGGACAAGTCAATTAAAGAAAATAAAACACAGCCATCCAAGACAGGGGAAGGTCCTCTCGCAGGGAGGCATATGATGCAACACAGAGAAAGCCGAAAGGAGTCTGTGTTGCTGACTAACCTTCTTTCTTCTAGGAGAACTTCCAGATTTGGCACCTGGAATGTTCGGACATTAAATGAACAAGGGAAAGTGGCACAAGTAGCAGCAGAAATGAGGGAATATAAAATCGAGGTTCTGGGAATGTGTGAAACAAAGTGGAAGGGGGTAGACAGGAAGAAACTCATCACAGGTGAATTGGTGCTGTCCTCAGGACATGAAGATGAAAGTTTACACCACAGTAAAGGGGTAGCTCTTATGTTATCTAAAGAAGCACAGAAAGCACTCATTGAATGGGAAGCCGTTGGACCCAGAATAATAACAACAACATTTAAAACAGCTAAAAAGAAAATACATGTAAATGTCATCCAATGTTATGCACCAACTAATGACAAAGAAGAGTCTGTGAAAGAAGCATTTTATACTAGACTACAGGAAATTATGGATAAAGTAAAAAGAAGAGACATCACAATTTTGATGGGTGACATGAATGCAAAGATAGGTACAGTCAACACCAGATTTGAAGAAGTCATGGGAAAACATGGGCTAGGAATAATGAATGAAAATGGGGAACTATTCTCAAACTTCTGTGCTTCAAATCAACTGGCTATAGGAGGAAGCATGTTTCCACATAAGAGAATACACAAGGCAACATGGATATCACCAGACCATAGAACAGAAAATCAGATTGACCATATATGCATAAACAAGAAGTTTAGATCATCATTGCAGGATGTAAAGGTATATAGAGGAGCAGATGTGGCATCAGATCACCACCTTCTGATAGCCAAAGTAAAAATGAAACTCAAGAGGTATGCAACAATGCAAAATTATAGACAACAATTTAATGTAGGGCATCTAAGAAATCAAGAAACAAGAGACAAATTTGCGATCACAGTATCCAACAAATTCCAAGTGCTCCAACAGCTGGAAGATGTAAAGAATACAGAAGACTATTGGCAACAGGTCAAAACTGTATGGAATGAGACATGTGAAGAAATACTGGGGAAAAGGGAATGAAAACAAAAAGCATGGATAACAGCAGAAACCATCAATAAGATAAAAGACAGAAAAAACAAGAAAGCAGATTTAAACACAAGCAAAACCAGAAGTTCCAAAGCCAAGGCTCAAGAAGTGTACACAGAAGCAAACAAAGAAGTAAAAAGAAGTATCAAAAGAGACAAGAGGAAGTATATTGAGGAGTTGGCAAGAGAGGCAGAAGATGCTACAGCCAAAGGAAATATGAGAGAACTGTATAGCAGCACAAAGAAGCTAACAGGGAAATACAAGCAAACAAGTTGCCTCATAAAAGATAAGAATGGGAAACTGTTCAGCAATATACAAGAGCAAATGAAGAGGTGGACAGAATATTTTGGGGACCTTCTCAATAGACCAGCTCCACAAAACCCCCCGGACATCCAGCCAGCAGAAGAAGGGCTACAAATTAACGGTGAAAGACCAACGAAGGAAGAAATAAAGAAAGCCATAAAGCTTCTAAGAGATGGAAAAGCGTCTGGACCTGATGGCATTCCAGCAGAGGCCATCAAAGCAGATACTGAAACGGCTACAGAGATGTTATATAAATTACTTGGTAAAGTCTGGGAAAAGGAAGAGATACCAGCAGAATGGAAGGAAGGATATCTGGTTAAGTTGCCTAAGAAGGGAAATTTACAAGAGTGCACAAATTATAGAGGAATAATGTTACTATCAGTGCCAGGAAAAGTATTAAACATGATTATCCTTGAGAGATTAAAAGAGTCCATAGACAAGAAACTGGGAGATGAACATGCAGGTTTTCGACAAAACAGATCCTGTACAGACCAGATAGCCACATTGAGAATAATAGTTGAACAAAGTCTGGAATGGAATTCACCACTATACATCGGATTTGTGGACTACGAAAAGGCATTTGACAGTGTAGACAAAGAATCACTTTGGAAATTGATGAGGCATTATGGAGTTCCCCTGAAGATCATTAATTTAATAAAGAAAACATATGAAGACATGACATGCAGAGTTCTTCACAAAGGACAGCTTACAGAACCGTTTGGGATAAGAACAGGAGTGCGACAGGGATGCCTCTTGTCTCCATTTCTTTTCTTACTAGCAATAGACTGGGTTATGAGATCATCGACAACACACAACAGAAATGGAATCCAGTGGACTCTGACTAAGCAGTTGGATGATCTGGATTTTGCTGATGACTTGGCTCTTCTGTCCCATAACCGTAATCAGATGCAGGACAAATTGAAAACACTCGATGAGAGGTCACAGCAATTGGGTCTAAAAATACACCGGGAAAAGACAAAAATAATGAGAATAAATGCAGGTAATGATAACAGGGTTGAACTTGAAGAAACACAATACAAGATGTAGAATCGTACACATATCTTGGCAGTAATATAGACAAAGTTGGAGGGACAGACAGCGATATCAAAATAAGAATACAAAAGGCAAGAGGAGCTTTCATTGCATTGGGAAATATATGGAGATCAAGAGAAATCAGATCCAACATGAAAATAAGAATCTTCAACTCAAATGTGAAGTCAGTCCTGTTGTATGGGTCTGAGACATGGAGAACAACAAAGACAACAACCAAAAAGCTACAGACTTTCATAAATGGGTGCTTGCATAGAATAGAGGGATTAAAATGGTATGACAAGGTTACCAACGTGGAACTGATGATAAGAACTAGACAAGTGTCAGTGGAACAAGAGATGAGAAGAAGACGATGGCGATGGATAGGACACACACTGAGGAAACCTGTTGATAGCATTACAAGGCAGTGTTACCGTCCCAGTGTTTCCTATTTACTTGTAGAGCTGGGCACAGTACCAAATAGGGGTATTATGTGGCTGTGGTGTAGGTTTCTTATCAGTACCGGCACGGCACTAGATAGTGTTCTATGTTTTTCGAGTGAGTTTGTTTAACTGGCCATTCGCCAGAGGTGTTTCTTAGCTTACTTAGGTATAGTGGACCAGGTTCGTATTGATTTTATTTCTTTAAAGTCCTCTTAATTGCTGATGTTGTTTGGTTTGTTAAGAGTCTTATAACTAAGACAGAAATGAAACATGTTCTTTAGGCTACAACGTTCAACTGTGTTGAAACCATCAACAGCTGGTATTTTTCAAAGATTCGTTTATTGCTTTTAACAATGCAACAAGTCAAATTCAAATGTATATACAAAGGCATTTCATCAGATTGTGCAGACATGCATGCCGGCGGCATTTATATTCATAATCAGGCAATGAGTAATTGCTGGTTCAAGGTTCATTTGTTCCACCTTTAATTTTATCTCCTATATATTTTTCTTCAGTGATCCTGTACCAGGGGTTAGCACTTCTTATGCTACTGGGTTTCTGTTTGCTTTATCTATCTCTCCATATTTTTCCTTGGTCCGTGGGGAGATGTATCACGTTTCCACTTTTCTTCAATCTAAGTGCATGTCGTCGTTCACAGACATGGTCTAACCAAATACTTTGGCAAATCAAAAGCATGCAAATTGGTTCATACTTACAAAAATGTCAGAATTTCAATAATCATATAACCACCTGATGATCCAGAATACAATACTGAATAACTTTTACACCTTTTGTTGAGTTCTCAAACAAAGAAATATTGAACAGAAAGGGACACATCTTTCTACATTGAGGTTCAAATCAAGACTGCTCAATTATGGCATCCGTTCTCGCTGGGGAAAAGCCTCTGAGCTCCCTAATTGGGTAAAAAAATCACGTGACTAATTTTTGACATGTAACGCGACTCTTAGCCTAATTAAAATGTATGCCACTGAATTACTTTATAATCTGTTTCTAGGAAAGTAGAAATTTATATGCTAATCTGGGTTTTATTTTTCTTTGGTTAGAAAATAGCCTGTTTCCAAAGAAACAACGGTGTACACGGCTACATATAGATCCCGGGGCCCTGCAAATGTATCCCATAGGGAGACATTTGAGTACTATCAAATGTAAAAAAAATATCCCAAAATTTTCCTAAGTCCAAAAATATTTCAGAAAAATTTAAACTAATTCCTAAACCTGGGTTCCTATATGTATATATGGGACTGTCTTCCTTAAATAGGCCCTATTAATGGACATCATCTCAAAAATTGCAAACTATCTTTCATATTAATACATATGTCAACCAAATTTACCAATTGGCAACGCTGGCCAACAAAATTTTCAAAACATCCATAAGGTCATCACTCAAAAATGTGACGAGTGGCAACCTTGGGAAACATGAACAGCACAAATTCCGTTTATCAATAGTTGACTACATTCTCTTAGATATGGTTAAGGGGAGGGGGGGGCGGGGGGGGGGGGGGGGGGGGGTGGGGGGGGGGGGGGGGTGGGGAGGGTGGGGGGGGGTTTATCTCTTCTCTGTTCCTGTTATTGGCTCCATATTATAAGTCTCCAAGTACTTCCAAAATAATTTTTTTTTTTTCGTAAACTTATTTATTTTAGTTTCCAAGTACTCTGCAATATTCAAAGAAATGTCCAAAATCTCCAAATCCTTATGGTAATGGTAGTCCACCTTCATAAAATAGCCAATGTTCTCATGGGTACTCATCATTACATGTGGAAAACATCTCTAGACATAATGTGCATATATTTTCAAACGATAATATAACAAGCATCATTTTTATATGCAATCATATTTTACACAATGCAAATACTCAAAACCTCATGGCCAATCTTTATTAATTTGTACCTGAATTTTCTTCCTGTAGTAAATATTCTCCAAGTGATTCTAGTATGGGTGCGTTTCAAGTGTCCATCACTGTAGAAAATGTTCTATATGTTATTTTTTTTCAAAATGCACTGTTTTTCTCCAAAATATGTGAGTTATACGTTTGGTGGTGATCCTGTCCATAAGTCAGTTATTTCTAATCATTCCTTCTTTTCTGTCAACACAGTATTTTCCATGTGAACTCTTTCCTAGAAATATTATTATTTTATTTTTTTTCAAAGATCTTCTTTGACTTACAATTCATCAATTTTCAAACATCAAATTACTTCAGCAACCAACAGACGAATTATGTTACTATCATTTTATGAAATACAAAGGGAAAGGAAATTATATTTTCAAATCTTCATGAATTTTCTACATTGGGTTCCGTATTGGTTTATTTTCTCTGTTAAGACAACTGCTTATACTCTTGACAATATGTATCCAAGTTGTCACTCTCAAAGCATCCTTGTATACAGTTTACAATTGTCTAGTAACTCCCTATGTACCTTATCTAGCAATACATTTATCAAAAACACATCAAACAATTATTTATGGAACAATCAACTGAGATGTCAGAACTTTTTGACAATATGAGATGAAAAAATTGTGTACATTATGTGCAGGATTGTCAACATCAGCTCTGCCTTCGCAGGTCGAAGGTTTGTCAGAGTCGTGTGTTGTTTATAACATCTGGTGAATACAGCCAGATGGGCAGTCTAAAGTCCTCACCTTCAAACTTTTCCTGTTATTTATTATGTATTGTGGGGTATGTGTATCATGTTATTCATGAATCAGCAACATGTATTTCCAATCCAGGTATTCTTTATTTTTTTTTATATATATCCACCGTGTATATCTGTGACACTTCCGTCCTTGGGATAACATTATTCAGCCTCTGTATCATAAAGGCGATCAGACCTGTCTGTCAAAATTCATCAGTCATATATGACCCTCCGGTATATCTTGTCATTTAGTAAGTCTATTGAAAGATCATAGTATCACCAGTATTGTGAAATTGGTTAATCAGTATCTAGTAATAAGCAATTGTTATACATCTTTACAACAATATTCATATAACAAACATTGGGCAAAACCCTCATATATGGGTGTATTGTTTGTCCATTTTTTCTGGGTGCATCAGCATTCAATCTTTTTTTTTTTTCATTTAATCTCCATTGTGTCCTTAACACCTTTGGTTCCATAGGATTATCATAATTCATTTGTGTCTCTTGTCCAATGATAATCCATACATTTATGATTCTCATATGCAGCAATCATATTCCTCCGATTTGTTCTATGTTCATAGAATCCAGAAAATTTCAATTATTTTCTCTGTTATTTCGTAACAACCTAATATTATTCATTATCCCATCCCAATGTGGGCATTAGTGCATAAACCGCACAACAAAACATTAGTTGTGTCAACATAAAGTTTCACCATAATAGAAAATGGCATCTTCATCATCACTAAACAGTTGCTTCTTCCTCTCATGTGCCATCAGTGGTTATCATCCGGTAATAGGGTTTGTTCAATCTTGGGTCAGCATACATAAATGCTATAGAAGGGTATTTCATTTGCTAAGTCAGCATGTGCAAATGCTATTTTTAACATGGGGCAAAGGCAGCATCAACAAATAGTTGCAATTTATTCAATCTGGGGTCAACATATACAAATGCTTATACAGTATCAACAGAATACTGCTGGGGTGTCGTCTGCATAGTTGTCATGTGCAGATATCATGCTGATAGGGGGTATGACTGGCATAGGCAGTATGAGCAAAAACTAGTTGCTCACTCTGATGTGGTGATTTGTTTTTTTCTTTTCTTTTATGTCAGCTGCTAATATCAGGGCAGTCAATGTTATACAGTATTGGCTTATCATCATATTATTTATCATGTGTGAAACAAATGTGTAATAAACTGTCAATCAGTATCATTAAGATGTGTGAGGGTGGCATATAAACATATAATACATCCTATAAAAAACATTCAAAATGTGTTCACTTTTTCTTTTATGTCTTTTCTCTTTTCATTATTCAATTTCATTTCTTTTTCTTTTCTGTTTGATTTCTTTTCTTTGCATTTTCTGTTTTGTTCAGCTTTTCTGGTTTGCAAATTTTTCTTTTTTTTCAATATATCAAGATTTCAATTCTTTTCTGTCAATGTATCACAATTACAGGAGAATGATAATAATCAGAGATACACTAGAGATACTACCAACTCTAAACAATAGGGCTGCAAGCAATAGTTAAGGTCAGAAAAGAATTTACATAGTAGTGGCTGCCGTCAATAAGGAGTGAGGAGAGGGTACTGTAAGTTCTTGATAGATAGGGGAAAATTTAAGATCTCCTGATTACAACATTATTGTAATTCGAAGGGATGGAAAATGATTTGGATAGAAAAGCTCATAAGTCTAGAATGTCGTCTCAAAATAGTGGAAAGGAAAATAGTAAGTTAAGGAGGTGTGATAGTGGAGTGAGGAAAATCTTACAATAGGGAATCAAAGGTTGGATATACAATTTCTTGTGCAAAGTGTAATAATTTCAAACAAATTTCGTATACATGCTAAAATAAATACACCTGTGGAGAAAATAGGATAGCATGCCATAATAATTTTGGGTATGACATTTGTTATAATGTGACTAAATATGCTGTTAAGTAGATATCATAGTGGGATCAGTGCGATGGATCGAAGTGATAGATAATAGATGAGTTAAGATAATTGGGAACAAAGATATTAGTATCAGGTAAGAAGAACATTTCTCGTGCAAGGGTGCCTGTATGAATATGCACAAAGATGCATGCAAAAGAAATTACTGGGCTATGGAACTGTAAGGACAAGAAGTCCAGTGAATGAAGCGTGGAATATGATCAGTTACAAAAGTATAGATCAATGTTATAACAGAATCAGTGGGACACATGTTCTATAAGTGAGGTTGTGTAAGTTAACATTCTAAACATCAAAAACTGTCTGTGACTAATGAGTGTGTCTGTAAACTCGTAACACAGTATCTTGTCAGTTTTTTTTCTTCATTTTTATTTCACAAAATCATGAAATGTCTAATTAAAATCATCTGTAGGCTGTTCTTGAGTGTTCTCTGGTCATTAGTAGTATTATGGCTGGGAAAAACTTTCTTAGTTAGGCTTTTACATCTCATACTGGGAGCAAGTCATCTATGACCTAAACTGAGATAGTAACTTGCTCAGTCTGAAAATAGAGTACATGGGAAAGTTAGAACATTGTTAAACAGTAAGTTCACATGTGCGTTGACTGTGCATGGATGGGCATGCACTTGAAGATACGAGGGGCGTGTTTCAGCAAAGTTTTAGTAGTAGGTCCTTTAGTTTTTCAGCCATTTCCAACTTTGCAATGTCCCGACTGGTTAGGCGAGGATCATATTGAGTCACTGTGGGTGCAGCATGTGATACAATATTGGCTGATTGTTGGGGCGCTGAGGAAATTTGTGAAGACGGTGATGATCGCAATGTAGTTGGGGTTTTCATGGCTGGAACATCTTGTGGTTTGTGAACATGTTTGCGTTTCAACAATACTTTGCACCTGACATGGTTCTGTGATACTTTGCGCGACTTGGAGACCGGAGGTGAGTCATCAGATTCTGGTATATAGGGGTGTTTGACACTGGAACTGACTGGTAAGAATAGGGTGCTATCCGCACATTCTCTGCTACTGGTCTCCACACTACTGGGTGGGTCTGGTGAATCAATGTCTGTTTCTCTCTCATATACAACGAACATTTCTCTGTCGTTATGTTCGTTTGTGTCTAATGATACTGTAGTGGGGTTGAAACTCAGTTCCCTCATTTCTTGTTCAGCTTCATCTTGATGATAATGACTGGTAGACGGTTCAACGAACTGTTTGGGGATAGTTTCTTCTAGCTCTGTTTGTTCGGAATGACCAACCTTGTTCTTGTGGTATAGCAGTGTTTGGTTGTCACTAGTATTCCAACCTGAGCTGCCTGAACTGGGAGTGTGGTATGTATCAATTGATGAGTGATCACTACGGGAGTAAGTTTGAGTGTGGATAAAGGTTAACTTGGTAATATCTTCTCTTAGAGTTTGCGGCCTGATTTCTTTATTTTGTATACACAGGTCTCTGTCTTGGAGTCGATTTCGCAGTTCTGCCGGTGGAATGTCCTCTTCGCTTTCGGACGAATCTCTTTGTTGCTGTAAACGTTGTATTGCATCTGTGGGTGGTCTGGGTATATGGTCGTACTGGTACAATTTAGAGTCTGTTGATTCTGACTCTGATATTTCAGACGAATCTGTGCTGGATGGGTTATAGTGTAGGGTAGCTTTTCTGACTGGTCTGGTGGTCGTCGTCAGCGGCGTAATGGGTCGATGGTTATCAATTTTAAGTTGTTTTGCATGCGCCTTGGTAGTGTGGTTTTTCTCTTCGTTCCAAATAGTGAAGTTTATGGGGGTCATTTTTTCAGTGATTTTATATCCATCCATCCATCCATCGTCAAACTTTGTGCTGCGGACATGTTTCTTGTAATAAACTTTGTCTCCTATTTTGAACGTTGGTAGCTTGGCTGACTTATTATGTTGTTTCTGTTTTTTGTGAAATGCCTTCTGCGTATTTCTGTGTGCAATTTGGTGAGCTTTATGCTTTTCTTTAAGGATTATTTCTATGGGATCTTCTCCCATATATTTTTGCTATGGACGAAGGAGGTTGTCCAAAGAAAAGTTTGGCTCCCTTCCGTACAGCATGTAAAATGGTGACATTCCTGTGGTATCATTCACATTTACACGGATGGCTTCAAGGGCTTGGTTAATGTATAGGTCCCAGTATTGGTGGTTCCCTTTGATATATTTGCTGATAATATCATGCAGAGTAGCATGCATCCGTTCATTTCTACCGTTTGCATTTGGGTTGTAGTAACAAGTGGTGGTATGCTCAATATTCAGCTTATGTAGGGTAGCCTTAAATGGGTTTCCAGTGATTTGTTTTCCGTTGTCCAAAATAATTTGTTTGGGACAGCCATGCCTGGGAATGAATTCTTGTAGCAAAATTTGTGTGATAGACTGTGACGTGGCATCGCTGAGTGGGTAGCTTTCTGGCCAAACAGAGTAGTGGTCCACTATATGCAGAAGGTACTTGTTGCCTGATTGGGTGAGTGGATAGGGACCTGATATGTCTAAGCTTACTGTTTGCATGGGATAATGGGAAGGTTGCATTTCTTGGAGGGGAATTGAATTTGGTTTCATGTTTCGCAGCTTACAAGTTTTACAGGTGGCCACGTATTCTGTAATGTCCTTATACATGGTTTGCCAATAATATCTTCTCTTTATGATATCAATGGTTTTGTCTCTTCCCATGTGTCCATTGTTATCATGGAACTGTAGCAATACTTCTGGGATTATATGTGTTGGAATGACTTTTCTTAGTGTCCCTTCTTGTTTATGATCGATATAATATAGAGCTCCATCCGTTGGGTGTACTGTAAAATCTTTACTTTTTGTTGGGTTTTTCTGGACGTATGTGAGCAGCCTGACAATTTCTGGATCTTTTGCTTGTTCTAACCGAATGTCAAACTTATCTTGACTGTCTTCCTCTACTTGGGATGAGGAATTTGAGGTAGTTCTTGGTTCTGGTGAGGTAATTACATTGATTTCTTTAGCATTATCGTCAATTTCTGAGGATGTGCCATCATTTTTTACTCCGTTTGTTTTCACCTCTGTTTCATCATCATATTTTATTCTTGATAGAAGGTCTGCGCAGGTGTTCAATGTGCCTGGGATATATTCGATAGTGGTGTTGTATGACTGCAAATTCATTGACCATGTCTGTAACTTCTTAGGCTGTTCTTGTGTTTTGGTGAGCCAGTTAACTAAAGGCTGATGATCAGTTCGTATAATGAGTTTAGTTCCCCTGACGTAAAAGTCCTAAGGGCTATTAATGGTTCAGCTGCTCTGGAGAAATTTATGATATGGCGCTTATAGTATCCCACTGAACCGATAAAGGAACGTGTTTGTCTGACTGTCTTGGGGCTTGGCATCTCTCTTATGGCCTTAACTTTGTCCTCGTCTGGTCTGATACCATCTCTATTGATGACAAAGCCTAAATATTTAGTTTCTGTCTTAAGAAATTCACACTTCGACAGTTTTAACTTTATTTGGTGGTGCCTGAGTCTATCGAAGACTATTTCTACCTTGCGAAGGTGGTCTTCTATCGTGCCCGTGGTATGTATCAGTATATCGTCTATATATGCTAGGGCGAATGGTTGTAAACCCTTTAACACTTCATCCATGAGTGACATATATGTTGCTGGCGATCCCTTAAGACCAAATGGCATAACATTCCAAGAGAAACTTCCCACGTGTGAACAGAATGTGGATTTCTGTTTTGCCTCAGGTGTCATGGGGATACACCAAAAGCCTGACCTTGCATCAAGTGTGGTGAAGTAGGTAGACTTTCCCAACGTCGCCAGCAAATCGTCTATTCGGGGCAGGGGGTAGGAGATGACTTTTGTGATTTTGTTCAGGGCGCGGTAGTCACAACAAAATCGGCTGGAACCATCTTTCGTTGATACTATAACTATGGGGGAGGACCATTGGGATCTGGATCTTTCAGTAATTCCTGCCTGTAGCATCTCATTTATAGATCTTTCCACCAGTTCTGTTTTTCAAGGGCGTATGGTAGGGTTTTAGATGTATTGGCTCTTCTGTTATTGTTTGTATATCCATCGTGACAGTATTTGTTCTGCCTAATTCCATGTCATTTAATGCGAATACGTCCTGGTGCTTTTCAACAAATGTTTGCAATCGTGGCTTATTTTGATCCGGGGCATTTAGTGTTTCAAGTAATTGAGATATCCTCTCTTGGTACCTGTTATCCGCTATGTTATCTCGATTTTTCCTTATACTCTCTGTTTCTCCTCTGTAATGCTGGGGAACGTTTCGTGACATCTGTGACCATCTCTGTCCTTGGTATTCGGTATTCCTTGGCGTATTTCTCCTTGGGTAGTTGGGCTGTGCTCTGGCGGGGTATGTATAATGCTGGGTTTTATACTTCCGTTGCTGCCATCTGCTGTGTGCATTTTCGTGGGTCACTTCATTCACTGTGTATACATTTCTTACTTTATTATTGGGGTGGTCATTATTGTGCCATTTCTTTTGGTTATTTCTCATGTAACTGCGCCTATCCGCGTGCGTTACGGTATCCCTTTCTTTTGTGCTATAGGGCTGTCTTCTTTCTGTGGGCGAAAATTTTTCATTCTTTCTATTTAGAGCCTTATTGCTATAGTATCCTCCTGTGGTGGAGTCGTACAAAAATTCCTCCTTCTCTGTAGGGTATTCCATTGGTTTCGGGACTGCATTATATCCACCTGTTTCTGGATTATATTTATATTCTATGGGGCATGTATCTTCATCCTGTAGGTTAGGATATCCTCCTGGCAGGACAATTTTTGTTTCTGTCTCTCTTGGATATACAGCACTTCATCTTCGTTCTTCGTGTATTGGGGCGTAAAAATGAGTGATTGTAGGCTTGTTTACATAATAGCATTTCTCTTTCTTCTTTTCTTAAGGAAGGGTGACTTCTTTTCTGTATCATCTGTCGTTTGATCGGGGTAGGCTGTGGTTCCGAATAACTGTGACCAATATTCCTCGTGCTGCGGCGATTTTCCTCGTCTCTATATGGGTTGTTGGTCCACTTATTCTCTTTACTGTAGCGGTGATCTTTCCTTTTCTGTGTCTCTGGGTTAGTGGTGCAATACTTTCGTGTGATATGTCTGGGAGGAGCGGGTGAGGCAAACTGTGAATCATCTCTGTCGGCTGGAGACTGTCTTGAAGAAGACATATCTACGTGTGCTACAATTGCACCTCTATTTATAGTGGTGGTTTTTCCTGACGTATTCAATATCATAATAGGAAAATCTCTGGACTTAGAAACTTCAGCGATCCATTCAGTGATTACTAACAATGGATCATCTATTATGCCTTCATCTGCTAGGGGCTGTACTTGGATTGTCTGACCTGGTGTGATATACACGGAATTTTTCACTCTACCCTTTGCTATTGTTAGTGAGTTTGGGGCCAACATTATAGGAGCTGTGAGTCTCACCACGGAAGCTATGTGAATATCGTCCTGGGGATCTATGTAGGCATTTTTCACTCTCGTCCTATATGAGATTCCTGAGATTCCTGGACATACCTTTTGCGATAATAAAGGGGTGCTCAAACGTTGTTACACCTAGGGAAAATTTTACCCATGCCGTCCCAACAGATTTCAATCTTTGACCTGTAACTGAAGCTAAATGTGTTTTGGACGGTTGGAATCTTACTAAATGTTGAATTTTCTTGAATAGCTGATACCTAATAAGACTAATGGATGCTCCAGTATCCACCAGTGCTCTATACTGCTAACCCTGAATAGACATGATGCAGGAACTGGGGTCTGGATGGATTTTGGTTCCAGTGTTCAACATTTCTTCATGATGTATTTTTCTGGATGGGCCTACTTGTTGTACTCTGTTCTGTGTTGTTTCTTGTTTGTTATTAGACCATTTTCTACATTGGTTGCCCTCACTAACGGTCCTGTTTAGCGAGTGGTGCGACCGTTTACCTGACGCATGAGGGGTTGAGGTGTGCCTCTGGTATACTTATTTCTGGTGTAATCACGTCGGGGTGGTGCGGGTTGTTGTGGTTGGTAACCGGCCTCTCTTCTGAATGGTGCATTATTGTAATTTGCTCTGCAGGACTTGTAACCATGTCCGAACCTACCGCATGTAAAGCATCCATTTGGATTGACATTATTAACGTCCTGTGGCCTCTGTGTGGGGGGGTCTGTAGTTGCGGGGCCTATCATCCTGTTGTCGTGGGCGACATGAGAAGAAGACGATGGCGATGGATAGGACACACACTGAGAAAACCTGTTGATAGCATTACAAGGTAGTGTTACCATCCCAGTGTTTCCTATTTACTTGTAGAGCTGGGCACAGTACCAAATAGGGGTATTATGTGGCTGGGGTGTAGGTTTCTTATTAGTACCGGCACGGCACTAGATAGTGTTCTATATTTTGTGAGTGAGTTTGTTTAACTGGCCATTCGCCAGAGGTGTTTCTTAGCTCACTTAGGTATAGTGGACCAGGTTCGTATTGATTTTATTTCTTTAAAGTCCTCTTAATTGCTGATGTTGTTTGGTTTGTTAGGAGTCTTATAACTAAGAAAGAAATGGAACATGTTCTTTAGGCTACAACGTTCAACTGTGTTGAAACCATCAACAGCTGGTATTTTTCAAAGATTCGTTTATTGCTTTTAACAATGCAACAAGTCAAATTCAAATGTATATACAAAGGCATTTCATCAGATTGTCAGACATGCTTGCCGGCGGCATTTATATTCATAATCAGGCAATGAGTAATTGCTGGTTCAAGGTTCATTTGTTCCACCTTTAATTTTATCTCCTATATATTTTTCTTCAGTGATCCTGTACCAGGGGTTAGCACTTCTTATGCTACTGGGTTTCTTTTTGCTTTATCTATCTCTCCATATTTTCCTTGGTCCGTGGGGAGATGTATCACGTTTCCACTTTTCTTCAATCTAAGTGCATGTCGTCATTCACAGACATGGTCTAACCAAATACTTTGGCAAATCAAAAGCATGCAAATTGGTTCATACTTACAAAAATGTCAGAATTTCAATAATCATATAACCACATGATGATCCAGAATACAATACTGAATAACTTTTACACCTTTTGTTGAACTCTCGAATAAAGAAATATTGAACAGAAAGGGACACATCTTTCTACATCGAGGTTCAAATCAAGACTGCTCAATTATGGCGTCCGTTCTCACTGGGGAAAAGCCTCTGAGCTCCCTAATTGGGTAAAAAAATCACGTGACTAATTTTTGACACGTAACGCGACTCTTAGCCTAATTAAAATTTATGACACTGAATTACTTTATAATCTGTTTCTAGGAAAGTAGAAATTTATATGCTAATCTGGGTTTTATTTTCTTTGGTTAGAAAATAGCCTGTTTCCAAAGAAACAACGGTGTACATGGCTACAGCAGTCCTTGTTATTGAACCCCCAAGGCAAGAGAAGCAGAGGTAGACCAAGAAGCACATGGAGAAGAGAGCTGGAAACAGAGATGAAAATGATAAGGAGAACGTGGAAGGAACTTGAGATGATGGCACTGACAGGAGGACTTGACATGTGTTTGTTGAAGGCCTATGCTCCTTTGGGAGTGGAGGGTTATGAATGAATGAATGAATCTAGAGTTTGTCATAAATGAATGTTTCATTTGTAAAAGTAATATCACTGCAGTATTAAATGTTACTTCTATATAAGACGCATTATTTCACATTTTTAGCAGCCACAAAGATAAAAAATTATGGCATCCTACACAAGTTAGGACCCCGATGCCATCACAAGAACAGCTATGCTTTAGACCCCTGAAGGAAAACGAAAGAGAGGCCGACCAAAAACAACCTGGCGTAGGACTGTGGAGGCTGAGATGCAAAGAATGAACCAGAGTTGGGGCACTGTACAAAGGATGGCCACCGACCGAGCAAAGTGGAATCAATTTGTTGTTGCACTACAAGACGCCACTAGGCGTGATGGCCACTGACTGCTTTGATGGTCGGCGGCTAAGGATCAAAGAAGAAGAAGACACAAGTTAGGAGGACTGTGAAGGCTGAGATGCAAAGAATGAACCAGAGTTGGGGCACTGTACAAAGGATGGCCACCGACCAAGCAAAGTGGAATCAATTTGTTGCTGCCCTACAAGATGCCACCAGGCGTAATGGCCACTGACTGCTTTGATGGTCAGCGGCTAAGGATCACAGAAGAGAAGAAGTGGCACACAAGTAGTTGTCATGTTAAGCTGTACAAGCAGACATACTATCAGAGCAGTGCTGGTTTCATAATCACTAATCTAGAGTTTGTCATACAATGAATGTTTCATTTGTAAAAGTAATATCATTGCAGTATTAAACATTACTTCTATATATGACACATTAATTCAAATTTTTAGCAGCCTCAAAGATAAACCATTATGGCATCCTACACAAGTTAAAAAAAAAAGAAAAAAACAACATAAATAGTTATATTTAACTGGAGTTTTTCCCACCATCAATGGTACCCATACATTGTAGCGAGCAATATGGCTACTTGTGTACCCTGACAATCCCCAGAGCTATGCCAGTGGGAGTTTTACACCCAGTAGGTTCAACCAAGCTGGACAAGTCTGTGAGAGTAGGGGTCAGAAAAAAGCTGGCACCCTGGTCCTCCGGGGTGGGGGTTTTAGTACAGGGCCAAACACCCCTGTCTATGTAAAAAATCTTAACCGCTATGGAAACAAGAACAAATGGAACAATTTTGATGTGGGATGGACATCTGGAGTCTCAGGCTCGTATGACTGTCAATGGGGAAAGCTGAAAGGAAGCCATTGGCATGAAAACAATGCACCAATCACAAAAAACGAAACAAGAATAGAATTATGGAATGTCAGAACCATGAATGAGGCAGAATAACTGAGGCAGATTACAGCAGAGATGAGAAACTACAGATTACATATCCTGGGAATAAGTGAGAGCAGATGGACCAGGACAGACAGAAAAAAAAAACAGCTACAGGAGAAATAGTACTTTTAATCCGGTAGAGAGGATGGTCAGCACAGTGAAGGCGTTGCCTTTATCCTAAATAACGGAACAGAAAGGTCATTACTGGAATGGAAACTCATCAACAACAGGCTGATAAAAACAAGACTGAGAGGGAGATTCACCAACACTACAATAATACAATGCTATGCACCAGCAAATGACAGCGATAAAGAGGTCAAGGATGAATTCTATCAACAGCTGCAAAAGGAAATGGAAACTGCACCTATGTACGATATTATAGTAACGGGAGACCTTAATACGAAAGTTGGAACACACAATACTTATAATGAAAAAGTAATGGGGAAATGCGGCAGTGGAGCAGTAAATGAAAATGGGGACAAACTAATAAGCTTCTGCAGCATTAACAACTTGGTCATTGGAAGAACACTTTTTAGACACAATGAAGTGCTCAAGTTAAAATGGGAATCACCAAATGGATGGGGCAAAGTCTTTTACAGACAGGGGGTATGATGTGTTAGTGTTGTGGGTAGTGGGTTTCCCCCCTTGCTTCACCCTAGGCCTAGTGAATTCTTGTTCATGAAAGGAGCGACCATTGCGGTGTTAGTCTCTTGGCCTAGCAAAACCTCTCATACCCCAAGATCGTTGTGCGTGGTGAAGAGCCACACCCTCCTCGAGGTAGTCCTGGTAACTGAGGGTGCGAATCATCAGGCTAAACACAACGGATCTAGAGGAGCAAACCTCGATAATAAAACCGGTGCACTACACCGTACATGCCCTCTGTGGGTGGGAAGGAGCCAGATGGATACTGAACAAGTCTTGGGAGTGGGAACGAGTGTGGACTGCTCCCTGAAGATCGGAACCCATCGTACAGGCCCAGAGACTCAGGACGTGACGATCCTATTGTCTTCAACTCTTGGTCACATGCCTAGAGCCTCGGAGAACTCGGCGTAACCAGCAGGCAATTTGGTGGTGGGGAAAGAGCACTGTGAGCCCTACCTTGGCTACGTATCACAAGGAGATGCAGAAACACCCCCTTTATCTCCCCAAGAGCTGGCACAGTACCCTTCTGGCTAACCCGGGGTGGTAGGAAATCCACAGGCACCCCAGCATCACAATGCCCTGAAGATGACAAAGTTGGAATTTACTAACTCAAACCTGGCAGAGCAAGTTCTCCATCAGATGCGGCCGATGCTGGGCCCACTGGCTTGTGGACACGTCCCGATCCCTATCGAGACTTGCGCGGGGAGCCCACCCCGGCTCAAAAAAGCAGAGAAGGCCACTCTCCAAACCTCCGATGTCTTGCGGGCAGTGTTAGGATGTGCAAGAACATGGACAGGAAGACTCCACAACTTCCCCACTGAAGACACGCCCACGATGACCGTTGCCTCAATTGGCTGTGTGTGGTGTACCCGGAAACGGGGCCTCCCAGTACTGAGGCACAGTTAAGTCCCCGATGTCACTTATCGGTGCAGAGTTGAGAGAGATTGCTGAGCATCACAATCCCCCCTGTGTTGCAGCATGATGAGAACCCAGCATTGCACACTGAGCTTGGGGGGATCACTTGGGCACCAGACTTAATACTGGCTCTTGACTGGATGGCCGCATGCAGGAGATTTCTACAATGCAGAGATGGCAGGTGGTGGATATCTGGAAGTGGCTCTGTGCAGGGCGTGAGGATTCCTTGGGAGAGCCCAGAACCAGAGCACAGCATTGTGCAAGCTCTGCATAGTTGGAGAGCCCCCCTGGATGACGGGGAATGCACAGTGTGCCACCCCACCTATCCCCAACTGCTAACTTAGAACCAGAAGTGGGGTCCTCTGTATGCGTGCCAGGTCAGGATAAAATGCCTGGGAAAGAGACTGGAGCTCAGAACTCCCTAACTCAAAGTTGCAGGATGGCAGAAAAGCCATGGGAAAGACAGGTCTATTTTGAAGATAACGCAACCATATTTTCACCATACGAGCTCGGACGCCGCCTCGGTAAACAAGGTCCGCGCAGAGCAGTGACACCCCAGGCTGCTTGTGAATAGTGTACTACTGGGAACATAAACAGATTAGGGATGAGCCCACTCTCCCGTTGAAGAGGTGCTAAAGTCGTAGATACTGGGCCAGAAGGCGCACCGGAAACCACAGTATCACGCAACTCGCTTTTTTTTATGGATGAGTACACCGTCAAATAAATCTCGTACTGGTGCTCGCCCTGTGGAGCTCCACCAGGCAGGTGCAGTGCCGGGCTCTGAGCCTCGACAGAGCCCACCCTCAGCTACTGGAGGACCCTCTAGTTCGTCTTGTGGAGTCAGCAGACGGCGGAGGAGAACTACTAACCGAAACAAAACAGAAAAAGAGAAACCCAGAGTGCCACTTGTCATGATGCACTGGAATGCAGAGGGAGTGAACAGCAAGCAGGCTGGATACAGCAAAAAGACAGAGCTGGAAAACATCTTGTATGAGAAGCAAGTCAGTGTTTGCTGTATCCAAGAGACTCACTTGAAAGCAGATCAAACCTTTAAAATAAGGGGATATCAATGCTTCAGATCCGACAGACAAGATAGACGAAAAGGAGGAGTACTTACTCTTGTAAGGAATAACATTCATTGCACACGAAAGGAAAACCTACATGGATGGAGCAGAATATCAGCTGTTGCAGATAAAGGTAGACAAGATGGAAATAGAACTCCTGAACTATTACTGTCCAAACAACAAACCCCTGAGTCTCAGCTCTATACAGGTACCAGCCACCAACTTTATAGCAGTTGGAGACTTTAATAGCCACTCCCAGAGCTGGGGCTATAACCATCTAGATCACAGAGGTGAAGAGGTTGAAACTTGGCAAGATGATCACTCCCTAATCCTAGTCAATAATGCCACAGATACTCCTACCTTCTACTCCAGAGGATGGCACACAACTTCAACACCAGATCTTGCCTTCTCCACACCAGATATAGCTGGATCTATTAGTAGAGAGTAGGAGACCAACTAGGGGGAAGCGACCATCGCCCAATCTTTCTTACTGTCCAGAGTGCAACTCTCAGTACAGGCCCAGCCATTACAAGATGGAACTACAAAAAAAAGCCAACTGGGGTTTATTCAGGCATCAGGTAAACACGCTGCTGTCTACCCTCAAGGTACAGAACAGAGACATTAATGAAGTGGTAAAAGACTTCAACAGATGCATACTACAAGCTGCAAAAGAAACCATTCCCAAAGGATGCCGGTGTAACTACATACCATACTGGTCCAGCACACTTCAAGAACGTCAGGAAGCTATGGACAGGGCTAGAAAGGATGCAGAGTCTCAGCCTTCACTTGAAACTCACAACAAATGGAAAAAGGCTGTAGCAGAGTTTCAGAGAACAAAGCTAGAAGAAAAACGGAAAAGCTGGAGAACTAAAATGGCATCGCTGAACCTTGAGAAAGACGGCAGGAAACTTTGGAGATTAGTCAAGTCTCTAAATTCTTCTTCTTCTTCTTCCTCGTTCGTCCTGAAAAGGGCGATGGTTGCGTTGTGTCTGTTTACAGCAGAGCTGCGATATCTGCGCCTTTCGGCCAGCACATCCGACTTCAACACGGCATTTTTTGGGACCGGGTTTGCCTTCCCTCTTCGATCCCTACTCTCTCAGCCAGACTGCAGTGATGCAGCCTGTTTCCAGGACCACCACGTGGAGGTGGAGTAGGGTCTTGGTCAGCTCTGGTTTGCTGACGCTATTTCCAAGCTTAAGTTTCAAAAGTCACCCGGCCCAGACAAAATCAGTAACGAAATGCTATTAAATCTGAGCTCAGCAGCAAAGACAAAACTGCTTGAGATATTCAACCACAGCTGGTTGAATGGAACGGTACCCCAAGTATGGAGAGAAGCCATCACAATACCCATACTAAAGAATGGGAAATGTAAGACCGAGGCTGCAAGTTACCGGCCAATCAGTCTCACAAGCTGTGTTGGAAAGACTATGGAACGAATAGTCAACCACAGATTGAAATGGTATTTAGAGTCTGAGCAGATCCTGGTGCCAGAACAAGCTGGATTTAGAGAATGCTACAGTATAGAAGACCAAGTTACTTACTTGTCTCAAGCAATAGAAGATGCCTTCCAGGAGAAGAAAAAGGTCCTAACGATCTGGGTCGACTTCAAGCAGGCCTTTGACAAGGTGTGGAAAGATGGCCTCAGTGCAAAACTTAGGAGAAGTGGAATCCAAGGCAACATGATGAAATGGATCCAGTCATACTTGCATAACAGGAGAACTAGAGTCACTCTTGATGGTCTGCAGAGCAGAAAAGTGTTGCTCCATCAGGGAGTACCTCAAGGAGGAGTAATTTCCCCAACACTCTTCCTTGTTTACATCAATGACCTGGTGAAAGATCTCCCTGCAGGAGTGAAAGCTGCCTTATATGCAGATGACCTAGTACTCTGGTGCGCTGATGAAAACGTCACCACAGCAAATTATAGAATGCAGCGGGCAGCAGACATGCTAGTGTCATGGGCAGAGAAATGGCTTATTACAATAAACACAGACAAAACCTCCACAACACTGTTCTCCCTTGCCCCCAAGGACAAAGCAGCTAACATACACCTAGGGACAACCGTGATCAAGGAAGAAAGCTACCCCACCTATCTTGGGGTGACATTTGACCAAAGGCTTACATGGAATAAGCATATTGAAAATGCAGAAGGAAAGGCCCGAAGACGACTAGGCATACTCAGAAAATTAGCAGGTACTAACTGGGGAGCAAATGAACGAAATCTAAAGAAGATTTATAATGGAGTAATAAGACCACACTTAGAGTTTAGCTCAGCAGCATGGTCATCAGCTGCTAACTCACATCTGCAGTCTTTGGACAAGGTGCAAAATCAAGCTCTCAGGCTCATTACAGGAGCCATGAAAACTACACCAATATCAGAGATGCAGAAGGTTGCTGGATTACAGACATTGTCCCATAGAAGAGACACAAAAACCATGATCCAGATGGAAAAGTACAACAGTATGCCAACGCACCCAATGAAGGCAAGACTAGATGATCTGGCATTGGGACGTCTAAAGCGTAGCAGCTTTGTGCATCGGGGAAAAATACTTAAAAGACAGCATCAAGAAGACCTATCCATGAAGACTACACCACTGAAGCCCACCCTATACCCTGTACCATGGGAGCAGGCCAGAAATGCCCTCCAAATTAATACATCAGTCGGTGGTCTCACAAGTGGATGTGAGTATAATGATCTGCAAAAACGAACTGCTACATTGAGTATGATCCAAGAAAGCTATCTCGATCAATCATGGATACATGCCTATACAGATGGATCAGCAACTAATGCTGTTAGGAATGGAGGTGCTGGTATTTTTATCTCATATCCTGACAACCACTATGAGACTAGGCACATTCCCACTGGTAAATTCTGTTCCAACTATACAGCTGAGGTTCAAGCTCTAGAGCAAGCTGCAAATATGATTTATAACACCAACTCTGACTGCCACCAGGTAGTCATCCTCACAGATGCACTGTCTGTCCTGCAAGCTCTCAAGGGAGATAAACTCCAGCATCTGAGAAATGAACTAAACAAGGTAGCTGCCAAAAAGAGAACCATACTTCAGTGGGTACCATCTCATTGTGGTGTACCCGGAAATGAAAAGGCAGATAAACTTGCAAAAAAGGGAGGAGAATGTGAACAAGAAGATAATGAAGTCACATACTTTGAGAAAAAGAGAGCTATCCAGACTATCAGAAGAGAACAGAACCAACCCAAAGCCGACTATCACACTCTCGACCGGCAGGGACAGATAACCATTTTTCACCTTAGGACAGGGCATAACAAACTGAATTGTCCTCTGTATGACCAGTTAAGAAAGATATACTGGCCCAATGACTCAACACTAAACTCAAAGCTATATGGAGCTAAAGAGGAACTTCAAACAACAGTCGAATTCATCATGAGAACTCGTCTGACGGTGTAAACATCAAAGATGCGATCGCAAGAAGAAGAAGAAAACCAAATGGATGGGACAGAAACCAGATAAACTACAATATGATCAATGGTAGATGAAGGGTACTTCTACACCGCACGGTAGAAGGGGAACAACTAAGTAAGTAGATGGAGGCATGTCAACAATTAACAAAGGAAAGCAGTGAATCATTCTTGGGATTCCAGAAAAGAAAGAGACAAGATTTGATAACACCAGAAACGTTAAACACCATAGCGAAGAGAAAAGAAAGAAAATAGAAGCAAAGTCTCCCAGGTTAAAGGAAATGTACAGTGAACAGTACAGTCAGCTGGTCAAGGAAGTAGAATGTCAAACCTGAGCCAATAAAAGGAAATTGCTGGATGATCTTTCAAGACTTGCAGAAGAGGCAGCACTAAGAAATGAACAAAGCAGTTTAAAAAATAATGAAAAACTATCAGCAGAAAACACATTGACTGAGATAAGCATTGATTAAAAATGGTTAAACAATGTAGAAAGACCACATATATCAAGATGCTTTGTGAATTAGTGGTTAATAAAAAGTTTACCTGCTAAACAAAAAATTTGCATTCAACTGCTGGGAGAAATTTCTTACTTTAAAAAAATATGTTCTTTATTCATTTTAATTCAGTCATACAAGCGAGAGCATACTTTTAAGTGGGAATACTTTTGCACTTCCATTAATCAGGGTTCATAGCAAATTTCTTCAAGCATTATCCAGGGTTTTTCCAGCCTTTTCCAGGTCCAGGCACATGATTTTCAAGGATGGGAATTTCTAATATTTTCCTTATCTAATTTTCTCAGATATAATTAACACTTTGCTGACAAGCAATCTGGAGCATTACTGTCTCCCATTACCAAGGGTGTTTGCAGATTTCTTTAAAAACTGGTTTTTTTTTGGGGTTGAAAATTCATAAAAAATTGAAAAACAGACATAGGTCTTTGACATTTTTAGAGTATCATTATGAATGGTTGCCACATCCGAAAAAAACATTTTATGCAAATTGGTCACATGATCATGGTGACCATCTTGAATTTGTGTGGCTATTTATAGAAATGTCAGGAGATGTTTTAAAACTATGATCTTTTTCCACTTTATAGTGAATTTGTTCAATGTCAGTGCAATAAAATGTTAGGGACATGGATGGCAATGAATAAAATAAGCTTGATTGATGTATTGATTTAACGATTAACCACGTATTTCAACATAAAAGGCTAACAAAATTTGTGAATAAAATGCACACAAAAATTTAATTTTTGTGTTTGTCTTTTTTGAATGTATTCTGCGTCTGTGGCATCTGACAATGAGTGTTTTTGAATGTTTGAGTAGTTAAGTACCTCTAGTTGGAGTCTGAGCTGCTTCCTTCATTAACTGGGGTTGAAGTTGTAGCTGTAGGCCTCTGCAAGAGTCATTGTCTGGATCGTTGATAATCCTCGACTGTGTGGTATAACTTGAAGCAGGGTATCAGGCATAGAGGTACATTGCAATCTAGGCAGTACATGCAAGTCTGGCTTCTGTTCCCTGCAGCCTTACACACTTTACAGTCTGGTTTGTACCTTGCCCTTTCATATTTATCAATGAAGTGGTGCTCAGTAAGTCGTTTTGTTGTGACCTGTGGTTTTGAAAGTGTCACATTGCATCGAAGAATAGCAGGTCCAATAAGAGCCAGACTGACATCCTGATCTTTGCTTTGATTTTTTTTGTAGAAATGGCGGAGTTGTAGGTTATGTGCCCAGTAACCAGGGCAGTTTCAACTAAGAAATGATATAAAAATAGGATCTGTGTGGGTAGGGGTAGCTTGCACCTAGTTGGCCGAAGTGGTCGACACCTCCCATATTTTGTCTGTAAGCACTGGCTTCTGAATTGTTCTGTCCTAAAGAAATTGTCTTTCTAACTGTCTTGTTTACATTATCGTTGGAGTGAACAGTAGAAATACGGTTAAATATTTTTGTATCATGCCAGGTGACTGTCGGCATGCCTTATCTTCTGTCACACAAAACACAGTATGATTTGCATTTTCCAATTTGAGTTGCTTTTTCTTCAGTGCTTCAGGAAAATGCTTCCTATTTTCAGCTACTGTTCCAAATGCACCAATCTGAATTTCTTTCAGGTCTTGAAATAAAGCTGAAGGCTGAATAAAAACTACCACAGAAGAGAACATGTGTCCGAGGGAGTAGTGTTAGATGGTTTTGATGTTTCTGAGGGTAAAACTGCTCCTTGGGGGTTGTGTTCTTTTCTGTAAAAAAAAAAGGGGAACACACAAATAACTTATGAGTAGGCCTAAGCTTTGTATATTTACCAAGTCAAAGTTCTAAATGCATACATAATATAGTCAAACAATATTTAACTAGAACAAAAGCTAATATATAGTAATTGGGAGGGTGAAGGTATGATAATATTCTTATAATACTTATGATAAGTGAAAATCTATTAAATATCTAACAGGAAAAAGCGGGCCTTTACACCCCCTCCCCCCCATCTTTACTGTTTTTTTTAGTTTTTTTTTGGGGGGGAGGGGGGGAGGGGGGGGGGATTTGTTTTATCTCGTTTCTGTTTGTTTCGCTTTTTTTTTTTTTTTTTAAATAACAGGCCTATGCACAAAATTGGTAATTTTCATTTATCCTAATTACAGTCACCCGTGTGTTACCGGGGCCCGAAAGGTAGCAAAGAATAGTAGCACTGTTCCCTACCAAGCATGTCGTAGAAAGCGACTAAGTAGGGTTGGGCATGGGGCTGGTTACCCCATCCTGTAAAAAATTTAAACCACAAAAAACTTCAACAAATATGGACAAGTCAGTTAAGGAAAATAAAACACAGCCATCCAAGACAGGGGAAGGTCCTCTCGCAGGGAGGCGTATGATGCAACACAGAAAAAGCCAAAAGGAGTCTGTGTTGCTGACTAACCTTCTTTCTTCTGGGAGAGCTTCCGGGTTTGGCGCCTGGAGTGTTCGGACATTAAACGAATGGGGGAGTGTGGCACAGGTGGCGGCAGAGGTGGGGGAATGTAGGATCGAGATTCTGGGAGTGTGTGAGGCAGGGTGGAAGGGGGTGGACAGGGGGAGACTCATCACAGGTGAATTGGTGCTGTCCTCGGGACGTGAGGATGGGGATTCGCACCACAGTGAAGGGGTGGCTCTTGTGTTATCTAGGGAAGCACGGAGGGCACTCGTTGGGTGGGACGCTGTTGTACCCAGAGTAGTGACAGCTACTTTTGAAGCAGCTAGAGAGAGAGGGTACATGTAGGTGTCGTCCAATGTTGTGCACCGGCTGATGACAGGGGGAGTCTGTGAGGGGGGCATTTTATACTAGACTACGGGAAATTGTGGATGGAGTGAAAAGAGGAGGCGTCACGGTTTTGATGGGTGGCATGGGTGCAGCCAGCGCTGGATTTGGGGGGGGTCATGGGGGGACATGGGCTGGGGGGTGATGAGTGGAAATGGGGGGCTGTTCTCAGGCTTCTGTGCTTTGGGTCAACTGGCTGTGGGAGGAGGCATGTTTCCACGTAAGAGAGTGCACAGGGCAACGTGAATGTCGCCAGACCGTGGGGCAGAGAATCAGATTGGTCATGTGTGCATGGACAAGAGGTTTGGATCATCGTTGTAGGATGTGAAGGTATGTGGAGGAGCGGGTGTGGCGTCAGATCACCACCTTCTGATGACCGGGGTGAAAATGGGACTCGGGAGATGTGCAACAATGCAGGGTTATAGACGGCAATTTAATGTGGGACATCTGGAGACGAGAGACGGGTTTGCGGTCACAGTGTCCAAAGGGTTCCAGGTGCTCCGGCGGCTAAAGGATGTGGAGAGTGGGGAAGACTGTTGGCAACATGTCGGAGCTGTGTGGAATGAATGAACGAACGAAATCTTTATTTCATCAGGGTAAAGAAATAGGCATAATTGCCTTTTTACATTTCTGCCCTGCAATACATTTTTGATCGTTTTAACAATTAAAATATTAAAAACTTCAGACAGGATCAATTAATATTATCATCACAATCAGAAACTTAGCACTCACAAGTACATTTACTCATAGTCATTCATGCACATAGAGAGAAGGGGAGAGAGAGAGAGAGGTCAAGCAATAAAGCTACTTAATATAAAAAATTCAATTTAAAATGAAAATATTACAATGATAGTTAAATGCTCATGGAAACCTTGAAATAACTGAAACAGAATTGTCGTTAAATGTGTGTACAAGATTTCATGACATATGAATGCAGATGTCTTTTGAATGTGGTGTAATTATCAGTTTTGACAGACTTGGGTAGGGAATCCCACGCTAAAGCACCTGCACAACTAAAACAACTTCGGAAAAGGTCAGTTCGAGGTTTTGCAAGGTCTAAAAGTAGGTCGCCTCGTATAAAATATGAGCAGTATTTATAGCGAAAGAACATTTGCAAGTATGAAGGCTTTCTGCCATGTAAAATTTGATGCACAAATAGGAGATCTTGGAAGAAGAAGAATTTTTTAAGAAGAACATTCAGCTGTGAAAATAGCTGAGCACTGGGAATGTTATCATTCAGGCAAACAAGTTGTAGCGCCCTTTTATGTAAGGATTCTAGGCATTTCAAAAATGACAAGCCACAGCGACTCCAGATATTTGAGCAATAAGAAAGGTGACTTTGAATATGTGCATAATAGAATAAAAGTCTAGAGTGTTTTCATAAAAAATGTTTGATTTTTTAGAGTTGAAACAATTTTTGTGAGATCTTGTTTGCAATGAAATAGACATGTGACTTCCAGCTTAGAGACTAGTCGATGACCACACCCAACAGGTAGTGGTCCGTAACTTGCTTAATACGTTCTCCGTCTAGAGATAAAGATAACGTATAATCAAAGATTGAGTTTTGTTTTTATTAAAGGACATACTATTAATAGTGCACCAATCTTGTACAATGTCCAGGTGATGCTGTAAAATGAGAATGAGACATGTGGAGAAGTGCTGGGGAGGGGGGAGCGACAGCATGGATGACAACAGAGGCCATCAGTAAGATGGGAGACAGAGAGAACAGGAGGGCAGTTTTGAACACAGGCAAGGCCGGAGGTGGGCTCGGGGGGTGTACACAGAGGCAAATGGAGAGGTGAAAGGAGGTGTTGAGAGAGACAGGGGGAGGTGTGTTGGGGAGTTGGCGGTGGAAGCGGAGGATGCTGCAGCCGGGGGAAGTGTGAGAGAACTGTGTAGCAGCGCAGGGAAGCTGACAGGGAAGTGCAGGCAAACGGGTTGCCTCGTAAAAGACGGGAATGGGAAGCTGCTCAGCAGTGTACAAGAGCGGATTAGGAGGTGGACAGAATATTTTGGGGACCTTCTCGGTGGACCAGCTCCACAGTGCCCCCCGGGCATCCAGCCAGTGGAGGAGGAGCTGCAGATTAATGGTGAGAGACTGGCGGGGGGAGACATAGAGAAAGCCATGGGGCTTCTGGGGGATGGAGGGGCGTCTGGACCTGGTGGCATTCCAGCGGAGGCCATCGGGGCAGGTGTCGACATGGCTGCAGAGATGTTATATAAATTACTTGGTGGGGTCTGGGAGGGGGAGGGATGCCAGCGGAGTGGAAGGAGGGATATCTGATTGGGTTGCCTGGGAAGGAAAATTTACGGGAGTGCAAAAATTATGGAGGAATGGTGTTACTATCAGTGCCAGGAGCAGTATTGAGCGGGATTATCCTTGGGAGATTGGGGGAGTCCATGGACAGGAGGCTGGGAGATGGGCGGGCAGGTTTTCGACAGGACGGGTCCTGTGCAGACCAGATGGCCACATTGAGAATAGTGGTTGAACAGAATCTGGAATACCAACGGGCTGATCACCCGTTTGCCAGTCACTTCGATTACGGAAACAACGGCAGATGGATTGATTTGCCATTGCCCTAAAGACGCCAATAGGCATGATGGGAAACAATGGCAAAGAAAACCTATCTGCTGTTGCCCTAAGACGCCACTAGGCGTAATGGCCACTGACTGCTTTGACGGTCGGTGGCTAAGGACGGAAGAAGAAGAAGAAGAAGAATCTGGAATGGAATTCATCACTGTACATCGGATTTGTGGACTACGAAAAGGCATTTGACAGTGTAGACAGAGAGTCGCTTTGGAAATTGATGAGGCATTATCAAGTTCCCTTGAAGATCATTAATTTAATAAAGAAAACGTGTGGGGACATGATGTGCAGAGTTCTTCATGAGGGACGGCTTGCAGAACCATTTGGGATAGGGGCGGGAGTGCAGCAGGGATGCCTCTTGTCTCCATTTCTTTTCTTACTGGCAATGGACTGGGTTGTAGGATCATCGATGGCACACAACGGAGATGGAATCCAGGGGACTCTGGCTGGGCAGTTGGATGATCTGGATTTTGCCGATGACTTGGCTCTTCTGTCCCATGGCCATAATCAGATGCAGGACAAATTGAAAACACTCGATGAGAGGTCACGGCAATTGGGTCTTGAAATACACGGGGAAAAGACAGGAATAATGAGAGTGGATGCAGGTAGTGATGGCAGGGTTGAACTTGGGGAAACACCAGTGCAGGATGTGGAGTCATGCACATGTCTTGGCAGTAGTGTAGATAAAGTTGGAGGGATGGACAGCAATGTTAAAATGGAGGTACAGAGGGCAGGGGAAGCTTTCATTGCATTGGGAAATGTGTGGAGATCAGAGGAGGTCAGATCCGGCATGAAAGTGGGAGTCTTCGGCTCAGGTGTGAGGTCGGTCCTGTTGTGTGGCTCTGGGGCATGGGGAGTGGCAGGGACAATGGCCACGGAGCTGCAGACTTTCATGGATGGGTGCTTGCATGGAGTGGAGGGATTGGGGTGGTACGACAGTGTTGCCAACTTGGAGCTGATGACAGGGGCTGGACGGGTGCTGGTGGAGCGGGAGATGAGAGGAGGACGATGGCGATGGATGGGACACACACTGAGGAAACCTGTTGGTGGCACTGCAGGGCGGTTCTTGTTCTGGGGCCCCGGGGCGGGAGAGGCAGAGGTGGACCAGAGGGTGCATGGTGAGGAGAGCTGGAAATGCAGGTGAAAGTGATGAGGAGAGCATGGAGAGAGCTTGAAATGATGGCACGTGACAGGAGGACTTGGCATATGTTTGTTGAAGGCCTATGCTTCTTTGGGAGTGGAGGGTTATGAATGAATAATTACTGTGATTTGACAGATGCGATGATACTTTCATGTATCGGCTGGTTATTCATGTTATCTGGAACTGAAAACATGTAGCCTAGGCCTATCCTAATTATAACCCTGTAGAGGTAGAATGAGATATGTCTCTTCCTCATAAGTATAATAAAAAAGCATTCAAAATATATTTATTTCCAAACAATGTGGTGAAATGAACCATGGGACATGGTCTGTTAACAGGGTAGGATATGGAATCGCCATCAATTTCTATTCCTGTCCATCTTTAACTGTGTCAAACATATTCCCATAAGCAGTTGTAAACCAAGAAATTTCATTCAAACACTATAATTTTGGCCATGGTTAAAAATAAAACTGTAAATAGGCCTACATTGTAAATTACAGACGCAAGTACAGTAGGCTTATCTATAAACTGCACTTATTTAAACATGTTTTATAAATGAGATACATGAATTTATTACTTACCTCAGTTGAAATGATGTTTTTTCCCAGTAGCTTTCGAGTAACAACAGACGCGAGCGCTAAAAATAAATCTGTGCGTTCACAACATTAATGCAAAGGACCGAAAACTCACACCACCGAAAACATCTGGAAATGGATTTAGTGCGCGAAGGGAAGTAAGAATTCTACAGTAACTGAAGTTTAACGAAAAATACCATCAATAACCGAACCAAGCCCAACTTTCGATTTCATATTTTTTTTCCAGGTCAGATGCGGGAAATTCAAGGCTTTTAGCCATTTTTCCAGCCTTTTCAAAGCCTGGAATTTTTTTTTTCGTTTTCCAGGTCACTACGAACCCTGATTAATGCAAAAAACATTCACTGCAGGCAAACGTGGAGCATTTTTAATTTCAAAAAATTAAAGACATTTAGTGCGATTGTCATGTTTATTCAAATCAAACGGTTCTGTGTATAATAATGTGCACTGTGGATAAGATGTATGTACTGATGACTGTAAGAGATATAACCATTATATTAATGTCATGTTTGTACACAACAATACAGAAACTGTACAGCTTTGAAGCCAAAATTAAAAGAAAGATTATTAATTTTAATTCAGTCATCAAAGCGGGGCCTGCTGGTAACTGAAAATATTGTTTGCTTCCAATAATGCCATTACATTCTTCGCTGGTATGAGAATGAATATTAAATAAATATAAATGGTACCAATCTCAGACAAGTCGAAACATTCAAACACTTGGGCATTCTATTAACATCATGTACAAGGTTATTCTCAGAACAGCACCAGGAAAGCTTAATTCTAGAAAATGAGAAACAAACTGTACAAAACATCATTTTAAATGACAGTAAGAAAATGTGGTTTTTCCAATGCTACAATGAAATAGTACTTTTTATGGGTAGTGGAGGAAAATAATTGCATAAGCTGCCCTCACAGGATATTATGATCATAAGGTTTCAGGTGTTTGATGCAATATTACAAGTGTAGATCTGTTCAATAAATGAGTGTCCTAAGGCACACTGATAGTTTACTAAAATAATAAACAAATAAGCTACTCATTTCATAACATTGGTTCCAATTTTTTTTTTTTTTTCAAATAAATGTAGCTGTGTTCTCAACATGCCTTGAAATCTGGACAATAGCAGGATACCTTACACTGCATTATGGCAGCAAAACTAAAGTACATATCAAAGCTGTACACATAACAGACAACTTGCAAATATTATCTACTTCAAATATGCTCCATTAAATGTATATTTAAAACATTAAATAAAGTTGTAACCTCATTATCGTGTTCCTGTTTCAGCTTGACAGCCAGATCAGAGATGCCATTTTCAATAATAGTTTCATCCTAGTGGGGAAAAGAAATCAGAAGATGATATTAAAAGATTCTAACAAAAATATTACATGATTTTTCTGAGAATCACTAGAAACTTTTAATTTATTCCACAGGGTTGGAGCAAACATTAGGAAGAGTTAGCATTTAATTTTGTCATCCACAAATGGTAACTGCGTTTCATTATTTCTTGGAGGCTGGAAAGAAAAATTATGTTTCATATAAATAAACAACAAAGTCTGAAATCCTGAAAATAACCAAACAAAAAGAAAACTCTAGTAGAGTAGAAGATGATGTAGAGATGTAAGTGGTGATAACTGCACACATTATATTAGAGAAAAATCAATTTTCCAGCAAGCTGCGGTACCGTAAAATCTCGCGTATAATACGCACAATTTTTACTCATTTTTGCCCGCTATAACTCGGGTGCGTATTATACGCGAGTACTAAAAAATACGTAATTTTCGATATCGAAAGTAACCTACATTGGAAAGTCTGTCAAGTTTTTGTCACAATTTGACAGTGAAAATGGCGCAAAATTGAATGTGCCATGTGTTTTCTTATGTGTCAGACATTGTTGCAAAACGCATTTCGCACTCTTGGTCTTCAATCTGTTTTGATATTAAGCTTGGTTGTGAAGTTTGTCATTTGAGCCCTAAAAATGAATTCGAGAAAATGTACTGCAGCAGAAAAGCTCTTAGTGGTAAAATATGCAGAATCTAATGGCAATTGGGCAGCAAGTCGACATTTTTCCATTAACGAGTGCAACATTCGATTATGGCGAAAAAACAAAGAGGCGCTGCAAGTGTTGCCTAGTAAGAAAACATTAATCGTGGGTCCTGGAGACCTAGAAAAAACATTATTGGAGTGGGTAGTGGATAGAAGGCAACAAGGCATCGGTGTTTCATGCATTGAAATCCGACTTAAATCTCTGGAACTTAAAAAATCTCGTACAGGCACAACAACATTTAAAGCGTCATATGGATGGGCAGTTCGTTTTATGAAGCGACATGGTCTTTCAGTTCGTCGAAGAACTACTATCGCGCAGCATCTTCCATCTTCTTTCAGTTTTGTAACAAATGTTTCATAAAATAAAATCTTGAAAAATTATGGTGCGTGTTATACACAAATTTCCATTTTACCTGAAAATTTTGGGCTAAATCAAGCATGCGTATTATACACGAGTGCGTATTATACGCGAGATTTTACGGTATTTATCTCACCTAATATTCTTGCTATCTAATTTCTAGTTGCATTATGTGCTGCATTACTTTTCTGTGTTTCAACTCCTTTCATTTATTCCCTGTGGTAAAGGGTAGGAGTAACATTCCTTGTGGTAAAAGTTTAAGAGTAACATTCCCTGCATATCTAATGATGTGTAGGAGTAACATTCCTTGCATATCTAATGAAGTGCACAAAATTAAAACTGATTTATTTTTTACAAGAATACTTTTATTCTCCATTTTCTCACTATGTGACATTTAAAAATAATTTTCTATAAAGCCAGTATTCTTATGTCCCTTCACTGTTTTTCTCCCCCCTGATTTTCCAGCCTTTGTCATTCAATTATTCATGACCTTATAGCTCCCATGCAACACAGTCCTGCAACAAACACTTGCAATGTGCAAAAGGTCAAGGTCTTCCCATGTCTGCTTTGTTGATGATCTTGTCTTTTCATTTCTTTAAACCTTTCTGCATGTCATGTCTACTTGTTTATGAGCTTGTCACTTCATTTCAATTCTTCATGTCTTTCTACTTTTCATGTCTAATTTGTGGATGAGCTGCCATTTAATTAAATTTTCTTCAAGTGTTACTAATTGTCATCAATGTTTCTCTTCTCCCTAGGCAGAAGCAGCTGAGACCACAACAAAAACAGTTACCAAATACAAGGTCAGACTGAGGATATAACCTCTAGAACAGCAGTTCTTATTTTGTCTGTGTGTGCCATAGACCACCTTGATTGTGCAGTAAAGGCTAGAGATGACTTTGATTGACCCTTGAAGGCTATTCCCCCTTCTTAGAAAAAATCTACACAAATGCACCATTAAAAGTTTTGCAACCAAATAATAAATTTTTTTTTTTAATTTGTTAAGCTTGTATACAAATAAAATTGTAAAAAAAAATACATTTCTTTGAATGCCAAGAGCTATGATAATTTTTGGAATAAAAACTCTGATGAAAATAAAAATCACATTTTTAGGTTATATATACAGACATCATTCTATCCATTTATGTACCCCTCAAGGGGTCAGTGGACAACAGGTTAAAAAAAACCTGCTCCAGAACAACAATTGACACCTATCATCAACTAAATAGAAAGTCTATATTTTTATAGTTAGACCACAAAATGACACCTTTCATCAACTCAACAGAAAGTCAATATTTTTAGTTAGGCCTGTGGTAAAGTGGGATGTTATAAATATTTATAGGGGACTTAGTGTACTGACTGAGATCAGCTGTGAAGGTATCTATATCTAATAAGAGTAGTGTATTATAGATAACCTTACTTACTGCCACATATGTATACCTCAGTCAGAATTATTCTGGAATAGTGTGATGACTACGTTATATGTCTAGGGTATGTGTATGATGAAGTGTAAGTCATAACAACAACAGACAGATAAACAATTTAATTTATTCCACCACACTTGACAACACTGTGACACTCACATACATAAAACACTCTAAGAGGATATCTTAAAGGAGTCACTGATAACTTTTCAAATAACAATATGTATTCAGTGCTGTCATGAATGTATATGTGTCCTGATTCAAATACAAAGGGAACCAGGAATCACAATCAATTTTAATTACAAGTTATATGTACATAATTTATTAATATGATTCTTGTAGTGACATATATTATTAATGGTATCCTATGTGTGTCAGTTGTGTAGTGGTAATATGAGGTAATACTGGTTTTGTTTTGTTCAAGCTCTGTTGGTATTTGTCATCATGACTTCAATAGTTTGTTTCTATTGGAACCAGTATTGGAGATGTTCTCAGTTCCTGGTATTAAAACAATTAAATTCCCTCTTAATTTTAGTTTATAATGTCATTTTAAGATGGGGGTACATAATGTTGAGCTCCATGGCCACACTCTCTTATCTTGCGTGATGACTGCAGTAAAAGACTCCTCTGCTCGATTACTTTAATGAGTTCTGGAGCCACCCCACTGGTTGCTATATGGACCAAGGAGTATGCTGTCCACCTCTGGCTTCAGCAAAGCTCTGACCAGGTGCTGCTCAATAACTTTAAGACCACGGTCCCTGAAACAAGAAGGTTGTACCTTCTACGTCAGAACTAATTTATACTCCATTTCTACACTGAGCACAATACATCACAAACATTGAGTTCAGAGCGTTAGGCCAACTGTCAGCTTCATCTGAAATACTTTATACCAGTATTTCCCTCCCTAATGGTTACTACGCCTCTGCAATTCCAGCATTATTTCTTTCTAGTTAATAATCTAGGTGTCAGTGTACTGTTTGGCCATTCCATGCAGTTTTACTTTCCTCCGACACCTTCTGTTCAGGCTGGAGCACTATAGGCTTTACATCATGTTCGCTACTGAACCACACATATATACAGACATAAATTATCAATTTACATTCAATTTTTTTAAAAGATATTGAATATTTCAAGCTTACCACAATTCATGGAAATAATAAACAGTTTCGTTGACTGGCAATGAATATAGCACAACTCCGATCTGCCGATGTCCCAGGCTTTATTTTATAAAAAATATACACTGGTGCTCAACGCACTGCTTCTTAGTAGGTTTATTACAAGATGTGGCAATGAACAGACGCTCTGAATTGAGTATATTCGCAGCTCTACCCAATCAAACCATGTCTACACATCTTTTCAAAAAAAGTACCCTTTCTCACGTTTCCCCTGACAACACAAGATAGTATTTATAGTCCGACCAATCGTGTTTAGTCTTTCATTTGTTGCGCTCCAATCAAATAGGAGTTAACATGGTAGGCTATTTCCGTAACGTAATGTTTTTTCAAACACGTTATAAAAAAAATTTTATGAGCAGAAATGATTTCATGCTGTCAGGCACCCCCACTATTTTATTTTGGCCATAACTTGGTAATTCCTAGACTATTTGCGTAACGTTTTACATATTCTTTGTCAGCAAACCCTAAGGAACCCAAATATACGAATTTAATGGAGCCAATATGCATTTTCTTCTAGGATAGTCGTGCTGTTACTACCTTCTCACTTCCAAACTTGAGGGTGTCTGGGTACTGTCATGTTTTCAAACGTAAACCGGTATAATGTCATAATTCCCAATAAGCGTTTTTCAGGATTTTAAAACCTAACTCTGGTATGGGTAGTGAATTTTATCACTGTCGATTTGAAATAAAGTTAGTGCATGTGGCCTTACACGCGTGATGGCAGCAATTGTGTATCGCGCGACGCGTGTTTAGTGTTGCAGGTGTCCCTGCTTTCTGCCTCTCCCTTCTCTCTATCCTTTAGTCCATCTGTCTTTTAGTTACGCCGTGTATAAAATGGAATGAATGAAATATTAAATTTAGGTCATTGATCAGCTTGCGTATCTCAAGGTTTTTCCAAGAAATACAGTACACGTTTCATTGAAGAAAGCGGGTAATAATACAGTAGGCTTTTACTATCAACGTGAAAGCGTTACAATTTGCAGACGAAGTAGAAAACAAGGGGGATTTCGAGTACAGTCATTGTGACAGCACTGTTCTTTACCATTCTTCTTTCCTTTTATTAAATTTATTTGTTAGGCTTTGCATTTACGTTTTAATTTATATATGGGGATTAGAATAATTCACGACATCTCCCCTCTTAAAACAGACATTATATGTCAGTCCTTTATTCTATATACACATAGAGAAATTTATTATTATTTCTGGGGTTTACGGTGATTCTCATCACACGGATGGCGGCTTAAAAAATCCGCTCCCAAATTTGTTTTTCCAGATATATACTCAATGCTAAAATTATAGGGAGCCAAAAGTAAGGACCATCGGAGTAACCTAGAGTTCTCATGCCTAGCCTGGGCTAGAAACGATAAAGGTTTGTGATCCGTTTGCAACTTAAATGCCTTCCCATACAGATAAATATTGAATTTCTTTATTGCCCATATTACTGCAAGACATTCTTTTTCGCTAGTTGAGTAGTTGATTTCAGCTTTATTCAATTTTCTGCTAGCATATGCCACTGGGCTTAATTCCCCATCCAATGCATCTGATTTCTGTAGTAGAGTTGCACCCAACCCAATATTACTGGCATCCGTCCTTACTATGAATTCTTGACTTAAGTCAGGTAATTTCAAAATAGGTTTACTTGTGAGCTTTTCCTTCAATTCTTGGTAAGCCATTTCACATTGTGGTGTCCATGTAATGCGATCTGGATGTCCTTTACGTGTCAAATCAGTTAACGGTGCACATATGGAATTAAAGTTTTTGATATACTTCTGGTAGAAACCACATAATGAGACAAAGGATCTCACGTCCTTCTTGGTTTGTGGTCTCGGGGCTTTCTTTAGTTTCTCTAAATTCTTTGGGTCAGGGGTCATGTTTCCCTGATAAACTGTGTGTCCCAAAAATTCCAATTCTTTACATCCAACGCAACATTTGGTTGGTCGGGCTGTTAAATTTGCTTCCCTAAGTCGATCAAACAGCATCTTCAGAGAGTCAATGTGTTCCTCAAATGTTTCTGTTGCTATAAGGATATCATCCATGAAATTTGTTATACATGGATTATTCAGAGGGTCCAATAATTTTCTCATCATTCTAGAGAAGACACTAGGCGCATTCTTCAATCCAAATGGCAATCTATTAAACTCATAGTGTCCTTCTGAGGTACTAAAAGCTAGGTATGGTCTAACCTCAGGCTTTACTGGAATCTGATAGTATCCTTTACTCAGATCCACTTTTGAGAAATATTTAGCTTTATTTAGTCTGGCAAACAGCTGATTTGTATCCGGCAATGGATCCACCTGTCCTTCTGTAATAGCATTCAGTCTCCTGTAATCTATACAGAGTCTATGTTCTCCAGAGGGCTTCCTTAAGAGTACAACACCGGAACTATATGAGGATTCACTGTGTGAAATAATTCCTTCCTTCAACAGATAGTCTATCTCTTCCTTCAAAGCTTTCTCCTTAGCAAACGGAATCGAATATGGTTTCATACAGACAGGTGTGGGGTCTATCAGTTTCATATCATATTCCAATAGGTTTGTATGCCCTGGTCGGTCTGTTAACACCTCTGCATGATTATTTAGAACCTGTTGCACTCTCTCTTTCTGAGTTTTTGTTAAATGTGTACTGATTTTCACCTGTGCTGCTGTCTCACAGGGGTGTAATGGATATTCAAATGATGAAAGTGGTTCCTTTTTCATCTCCATGGCGATGGACAAGGTCAACAAGTGTGTCTCTTCCTGATGTTCTCTTTCCAAATATTTCTTCAGGAGATTCACATGATAGATTTTTTCTTTCCCCTTCTTATCTATCTTATAATTTGTTCTAGACACCTTCTCTAAAACTGTATATGGACCTTGCCATCCAATCTGTAACTTATTCTGACTCCCGGGGAGAAGAAGCAGTACCTTCTCTCCCACAGCCAAATCTCTGTCTTTCGCCTTCCTGTTATAATAGGCAGCATGTTTCTTCCTGGCTTGTTTCAAATTTTCATTGGCAAGTTTCCAGCCAGTTTTTAAACGAGTGGTCAGCTCATTCACATATTGGTATGAAGATGTAATGTTTTCCTCTGCCTTTTCATCAGTCCACGTTCTTAACAAAGCTTCGAGTGGACCTTTTATTGGCCTTCCAAACAATAATGTTGCCGGGGCCATACCGGTTGAACTATGGGGTACCTCCCGATAAGCAAAGAGGGCGGCGTGCAGGTACTGGTCCCATGTATCTGGTTTTTCGTGTGCCAACTTTCTCAGGATCGACATCAACGTGCCGTTAAATCTTTCCACTTGGCCGTTCCCTTGGGGATGGTACACACTACAATGGAAGTGTTTGGCCTGGAAGATCCTGAAAACTTCTTCAGTTAGTTTCCCCTTGAACTGAGAGCCATTATCAGTCAAGATTTGATTGGGAAAGCCTAACCTTGTGAAAATTGTGAGCAATGCCTCTGCCACATGTTTAGAATCAATCGATGACAGGGCTACTGCCTCTCCCCACATAGAACAAGTGTCCACCAGAGTCAGAATGTAGCTGTTCCTTCTCTTGGTTCGGGTGAGAGGTCCCACAAGATCCACGGCAACTCTCTCAAAGGGTGTTCCCACTATGGGCATTTCCCCCAGAGTTGCTGGTGCAGTCCAATGTTTAGGTGCTACTCGTTGGCACTCTGGACAGGATTTTACATATCGTTTGATATCTTCAGTTATTCCTGGCCAGAAATAATGACAAGCTATTCGCTGTCCTGTTGCGCTGATTCCCATATGACCACTGAAGGGAATCGCATGCCCTAGTTCCAACACTTTAGTCCTATATGAAGTGGGAAGGACCAGCTGTCCGTGACCATTGGATTCAGATCCAGCCTTCCTATATATCAGTTTGTTCTTCATATAAAACTCTCCCTTGCCTGGAGGTGTATGAGATTTGGGCAACTTCTTGAAACATGGCTTGAGTGTTTTGTCCTCAGCCTGTGCCTTCCTCATCTCATCTGGGTGAGTATTTATTGGATTATCCTCCTCCTTTTTAGACTGTGATCTGGTCTGCACTGTTGCCAATATCACAGGTCTCTTGGGATTCCCCAAGAAGACATATCTACACCCCAATATCAGAGGGTAGATTGGCTCATTTATCACTGCTGCTTTTATGATTCCTTCCACATATCGCGTTTTCACTTTTATTCGGGCGACGGGAAGTGTCATGGTAGCTACATCCTTGGTTGCAGTTTGAATCTCCACTGTTTCTGTGGTGTATTGATCGGCCTGCACCAGGTGAGAACTCACAACGGAATCGTAATCTAAACCGGTATCATATAAACACCTTATAGTGACACCATTACAGATGACATCTTCACACACTGGGGGGTGGTATGGTTCCTGTAGTTCTTCAGGTTTGACCTTCTTTTCCTTTTTCCCCGATGTCATAGCAGCACAATGAGGAGGTTTCCTTCTACAATGGTCAGTGTCATGATTGTTCATCTTACAATTTTTACACCACCTTTTTCCTTGGTTGAAAGATTTTCTTTCATCATATTTCCTTTCATCGAATTGTGGGGTTTTATTTTTATTTTCATACCGTGGCCTATCAAACTGGTGCTTACCTTTGTTTTGATCCCTAGGATCAAATTTATTAAAGTTCTGTGGTGCCCTAAAGTTATCCACTTGTTTCTTTTTATTACCTGTTACCTCTGCTTGAGCTGCTTGATACCTTTCAGCAACATTTAGCAACCACCCAGCCTCTCTGCACCTTGTTCCATGAGAAACTTTCTCAGGTCTGGAGCCATGGACTCTCTTAATTGCTCTATAAGGACCATTTCCTTAAGATCTTGGGTTTTTCCCCAGAGAAGTCCATTTCTCCAAGTATGTCTCTATTCGTGCAGAGAACTGGTGATAGGTTTCACCTGACAGTAGTTTAGCATTCCTAAATTTTTTCCTATAAAATTCTGCATTCTTTTCATATCTTAACAAAAGAGCCTGCTTTAGCATGTCATAATTTTCCTGATCACTTCTGCTCATTTTTGCAAAAACTTCATAAGCTGCCCCACGAAGTCCCTGAGATAACTTTAAGCTCCACCTTTCTCTCTCTAACCCATATGTGGTAGCTAATAGTTCATACCTATTTAGATAGCTCTCTATATCATCGTCTTTCTCAACAAAATGATCTAAATGAAAATTCATAGCTGAGGTTGAGGCTCCCTGGCTAGCAGTGGCATCAGAGGCAAAGGGACTGGCACCATTTTCAGGAGCATGGCCCTGAAACTCAAACTCCCTTAGTCGTAACTCATGTTCCCTTTGTAATCTCTTCTCCTCCTTTTCTGCTTCCCTTTCTGCAGCTAATCTCTTTTCTTCTCTTTCTGCAGCTAATTTCTTCTCTTCCCTTTCTGCTTCAATTTCTGCAGCTATCTCTTTTCTCCTCTTTCTTTCAGCCTCAATCTGCAACCTCTTAGCCTCAGCCTCAATCTGCAACCTCTTAGTCTCAGCCTCTAATTTTCTTTCGGCCTCTTTTTCTAATCTTCTTTCTTCCCGTTCAATATATTTGTCACATTCAGCAGTGACATAAGAAATCATAATTTGCCCGTCCATTCCTAACTCTTTCGCAGTCTGTACAGCAGCAGATCGAAATTTTGCCAGGTCGGCCATTGTCTAACAGATAAATGTCTAAACAATTTTATCTATGACTAATTAACTCAAGACAACACAGGCACTGTGAGCTCAACCTTATTTATTTTCACCCAAGGATACCTTTTAATTCTTATTATTCCCTGAAGTGAATTACCCCCAATATTTGTAATAGGGAAAGATTCAAAATCCCGAGGGCGAGACCCCAATATATGTGGTAAAGTGGGATGTTATAAATATTTATAGGGGACTTAGTGTACTGACTGAGATCAGCTGTGAAGGTATCTATATCTAATAAGAGTAGTGTATTATAGATAACCTTACTTACTGCCACATATGTATACCTCAGTCAGAATTATTCTGGAATAGTGTGATGACTACGTTATATGTCTAGGGTATGTGTATGATGAAGTGTAAGTCATAACAACAACAGACAGATAAACAATTTAATTTATTCCACCACACTTGACAACACTGTGACACTCACATACATAAAACACTCTAAGAGGATATCTTAAAGGAGTCACTGATAACTTTTCAAATAACAATATGTATTCAGTGCTGTCATGAATGTATATGTGTCCTGATTCAAATACAAAGGGAACCAGGAATCACAATCAATTTTAATTACAAGTTATATGTACATAATTTATTAATATGATTCTTGTAGTGACATATATTATTAATGGTATCCTATGTGTGTCAGTTGTGTAGTGGTAATATGAGGTAATACTGGTTTTGTTTTGTTCAAGCTCTGTTGGTATTTGTCATCATGACTTCAATAGTTTGTTTCTATTGGAACCAGTATTGGAGATGTTCTCAGTTCCTGGTATTAAAACAATTAAATTCCCCTCTTAATTTTAGTTTACAATGTCATTTTAAGATGGGGGTACATAATGTTGAGCTCCATGGCCACACTCTCTTATCTTGCGTGATGACTGCAGTAAAAGACTCCTCTGCTCGATTACTTTAATGAGTTCTGGAGCCACCCCACTGGTTGCTATATGGACCAAGGAGTATGCTGTCCACCTCTGGCTTCAGCAAAGCTCTGACCAGGTGCTGCTCAATAACTTTAAGACCACGGTCCCTGAAACAAGAAGGTTGTACCTTCTACGTCAGAACTAATTTATACTCCATTTCTACACTGAGCACAATACATCACAAACATTGAGTTCAGAGCGTTAGGCCAACTGTCAGCTTCATCTGAAATACTTTATACCAGTATTTCCCTCCCTAATGGTTACTACGCCTCTGCAATTCCAGCATTATTTCTTTCTAGTTAATAATCTAGGTGTCAGTGTACTGTTTGGCCATTCCATGCAGTTTTACTTTCCTCCGACACCTTCTGTTCAGGCTGGAGCACTATAGGCTTTACATCATGTTCGCTACTGAACCACACATATATACAGACATAAATTATCAATTTACATTCAATTTTCATTAAAAGATATTGAATATTTCAAGCTTACCACAATTCATGGAAATAATAAACAGTTTCGTTGACTGGCAATGAATATAGCACAACTCCGATCTGCCGATGTCCCAGGCTTTATTTTATAAAAAATATACACTGGTGCTCAACGCACTGCTTCTTAGTAGGTTTATTACAAGATGTGGCAATGAACAGACGCTCTGAATTGAGTATATTCGCAGCTCTACCCAATCAAACCATGTCTACACATCTTTTCAAAAAAAAAGACCACCTTTCTCACGTTTCCCCTGACAACACAAGATAGTATTTATAGTCCGACCAATCGTGTTTAGTCTTTCATTTGTTGCGCTCCAATCAAATAGGAGTTAACATGGTAGGCTATTTCCGTAACGTAATGTTTTTTCAAACACGTTATAAAAAAAATTTTATGAGCAGAAATGATTTCATGCTGTCAGGCACCCCCACTATTTTATTTTGGACATAACTTGGTAATTCCTAGACTATTTGCGTAACGTTTTACATATTCTTTGTCAGCAAACCCTAAGGAACCCAAATATACGAATTTAATGGAGCCAATATGCATTTTCTTCTAGGATAGTCGTGCTGTTACTACCTTCTCACTTCCAAACTTGAGGGTGTCTGGGTACTGTCATGTTTTCAAACGTAAACCGGTATAATGTCATAATTCCCAATAAGCGTTTTTCAGGATTTTAAAACCTAACTCTGGTATGGGTAGTGAATTTTATCACTGTCGATTTGAAATAAAGTTAGTGCATGTGGCCTTACACGCGTGATGGCAGCAATTGTGTATCGCGCGACGCGTGTTTAGTGTTGCAGGTGTCCCTGCTTTCTGCCTCTCCCTTCTCTCTATCCTTTAGTCCATCTGTCTTTTAGTTACGCCGTGTATAAAATGGAATGAATGAAATATTAAATTTAGGTCATTGATCAGCTTGCGTATCTCAAGGTTTTTCCAAGAAATACAGTACACGTTTCATTGAAGAAAGCGTGCAGCGACACAGTAGGCTTTTACTATCAACGTGAAAGCGTTACAATTTGCAGACGAAGTAGAAAACAAGGGGGATTTCGAGTACAGTCATTGTGACAGCACTGTTCTTTACCATTCTTCTTTCCTTTTATTAAATTTATTTGTTAGGCTTTGCATTTACGTTTTAATTTATATATGGGGATTAGAATAATTCACGACAAGGCCACAAAATGACACCTATCAACTCAACAGAAAGTCAATATTTTAATATTTTGACTTAAAAAAAAAAGCCACAAAACACAGATAAACTAATTTTTTAAAACTATTAACAAAGGGGAAATTTAACAACACTTTTATTCAACACAGCAGAACATTACAGGCAATACTTGTTTTAGAATACTAGCAGAAAAATATAAAGTGGTCCCAAAAGTATTTATGCTGGCTTTTCTTGACTATAAAAAGGTTTGACATGGGTCATAATGATAAAATAATTTAATGCCTTGAAGAAATTGGTACTGATAGAAAAGACATATGTATACTAAGCAATCAAAACTGAGAACATACTACAAAAGTAAGATCCAGCAATTATTACTTATCATATTACACTTTTTAAATTCCTTAAGTGTCACATCAATTTTATAACAAATTTCTACCACATTACAAACTTTTCATGGTGCATTTTCTGGAGATTACAGCAAAGAAACTAAACTGACTGCCCATTGAAATATTTTTATAGAAATATATATGCCTGCAGTTGTTTTTTATTTTTTTTCTCCACAATTTCTGGAATTTTCTCCATTTATATTAAGCATTTCAAGTTAGTATTAATAAATATTTCCATCTTACAGTGATATATTTAGCCACAGAAGCATCATTGTTCATCATAGATGAAGCTTCTATGCTTTCATGCCACTCTTTGTATGTCTTTGATTTATTTTAGAAGGAAGATGGAAATGAATGAAGGGACAACCAGAGAATTAGAGGACATGCAGGAGAAAGAAAATCAATCAATACCCTTTAGCCCCACAAAAAAGCATCGGCCTTCAACAAACACATGCCAATACCTCCTGTCACATGCCATCTGCTCAAGTTCTTTCCATGTTTTCCTCATCATTTTCACTTCTGTATCTAGTTCTCCTTTCTATTTGTTTTTTTGTCTACCTCTGCCTCTCCTTGGCTGGGAATTCTAGAACAAGGACTGCCTTGTAATGCTATCAACAGGTTTCCTCAATGTGTGTCCGTATCCACCATCAGCGTCTTCTTCTCAACTCTTGTTCCACTGGCACTTGTCTGGTTCTTGTCATCAGTTTAACATTTGTGATGTTGCCATACATTTCAATCCTTCTATTCTTTGCAAGCACCCATTTTATGAAAGTCTGTAGCTATTTGGTTTTTGTTTTTCTCCATGTTTCAGAGCCATACAATAGGACTAACTTGACATTTGAGTTGAATGTTCTTATTTTCCTGTAGGACATTTCTCTTGATCTCTATATGTTTCCCAATGCAATGAAAGCTCCTCTTGCTTTTTGTATTCTTATTTTGATATCATTGTCTGTACCTCCAACTTTGTCTATATTGCTGCTAAGAAATGTGTATAATTCTACATCTTTTAGTGGTGTTTCTTCAAGCTCAACCTTGTTATCATTTCTTGCATTTATTCTCATAATCTTTGTCTTTCACCTGTGTATTTTTAGACCCACTTAATGTGACCTCTCATAGAGTATTTTTAGTTTGTCTTGCATCTGATTATCGTTATGGGACAGAAGAGCCAATTTATCTGCAAAATCTAGATCATCAAGCTGTTTAGTCAGATTTCACTGGATTCCAATTATGTTGTGTGATGTCGATGTTTAAATAACCTAATCTATTGCTAGTAAGAGAAGAAATGGAGACAGGAGGCATTCCTGTCACACTCCAAAGTAATTCTCTATCTACACTATCAAATGCCTTTTCATAGTCCACAAATCCGAAGTATAGCAAGAAAGATAATAATATTCCAAAACATTTATTTACCACCATATTTTGACATGTTAAGTGCTTGTATAAACATAAAAAGAGATGTGACTAAATAATGCATGCTGTCCCCCTGCCTATTTAATATCGGCACAGAAAAATATTTTCAGACAGATACGGGAATTGCCAGGACTGAACATTGGTGGAAGATCAATAAACAACCTTAGATATGCAGATGATACAGTTTTATTTGCTGAAAGCAAATGGGACTTACAAGAACCAGTGAAGCAAGTAAATAGCATAAGTCATGATTATGGATTGGACATTAACTGATTCAGTACGTAATTATTTTCAGCTCTGGACGGAATTATTTTTAAGCCCCAAAAATTTACACATACATAATTTACGTTTACTGACAATGTGTGTCTAATCATGAGTTAAGTATAACATATTATATATCAAATTAAAGTACATTGGATGAACAATATAAATCCATATACCTTTCTAGCTAATTTTATGTTATGTTTATGTTATAACAGATAACATGGGAAAAAAGATAACTTGAAATTTTGAACAAAAATCTTCGACTTACGTAAGGCTTGTAACATAAATTGTTATCACAATACAATTTCACTGCTCTCTTTGTACAGGTAATCCATTTAGAAACACAGAAAAAGTAAGAAAGTTATGGTTGATCACACAGTTTGTTCACTGTTCACATATTAGTAACATATCCTGTGTGTTTCCGGCCATTATGGTGATACGACAAAACACGATTAAAGATGAAGATAAATGTGAAAAATTCCCTTCAAACGCAAATAAAAGACGTTTAAGCTTGTTAAAATTTGCCCAGTTTTGCGTTTACTTCCATTCGAGATAAATTCCGGGCAGTATAAAATATCAGATAGGAAAGAAACATGGAAATAAATCAGCGTCTTTTAAAAGATCTTGCGGATACAGCGGTCGGCCATTGCGTCTTTTAAAAGATCTTGCGTACGGAATCAGTTAACACTGACAAAAAGATAATTAGCAAAGCAGATGGTAACCCAACATTAAAGATAAGAATAAATAGGGAAATTCTGGAAAAAGCTAGAGTCTGCCATGTTTTTGACACAAAATAAGAGAAGACAGCAGATTTTAAATGGAAATCAAGAAGAGAATAGGAATGGTGAAAGCTTCATTAAACAATATGAGATAAGTACTGAAATCTAAACAATTAACTCCAATTAAAATTAAGAATTATCAAATGTTAAATATATTCTTCATTACTGTATGGTGTGGAAACATGGACAATAAACATGCAATTGAAAGAAAGAATTAAGGGATTTGAGATGGATATATAGAAGAATGGGGCACACTCATACATTTAAATAAGACATTTATCAAGTGCTATTATTTTTATTACTGTGTGGTGTAGAAACTGGGATGATGTCCAAACAGGAGAAAGATTTGAGGCCCGTGAGATCTTGATATATAGAAGAATGAGGTGATTAAGACTAAAAGTGCAGGAACAAATCCTAGAGCAGCTAGGAATGACAAGAGAAATAATGAACAAGATCAAAGTCCAAATATTTTTATCATATACAAATATATAGGTCTACCACTTTGTTGAAAATTATAATGGGAGGTCCGATTCAATTCCTGTTGAGGTTTATAAAGATGGCAGTACAGTTCTGATAGAGAAACTTCACATGATCTTCTAGCAAATGTGGCAGAGTGAAACCATCCCACACGATCTCAAAGATTATACATCTATATAAACGTAAAGGTAATCGCCAAGACTGTAACAATCATCGAGGCATCTCTCTTTTATCAATCGCTGGGAAGATATTCACCAGAATCCTTCTGAATCGCCTTACGGCTCATCTTGACAAAGGTCTTTTACCTGAAAGTCAGTGTGGATTCCGGAAAGAACGTGGAACCACCAATATGGTGTTCGCTGCAAGACAGCTACAAGAAAAATGCCAAGAACAGCACTGTGACCTGTACACAGCTTTCATCGACTTGACAAAGGCGTTCGACACGGTCAGTAGAGAGGGTCTATGGAAGATCATGGCAAAATACGGCTGCCCAAAGAAATTTATCTCAGTAGTGCAGCAACTGCATGATGGAATGCAGGCTAGAGTTCAGGAAAACGGTGAGCTGTCGGAGCCTTTCCCCGTCTCAAACGGAGTTAAACAAGGGTGTGTACTTGCACCGACTCTGTTCAGTATCATGTTTTCTGCTATGCTGACTGATGCTTTCAGAGACGGGGACACAGGAATCGACATCAGATATCGTATTGATGGAAAATTGTTTAACCTTAGGAGGCTTCATGCAAAAACCAAGGTCAAATCACACACCATCAGAGATCTTCTGTTTGCTGACGATTGTGCCCTTAGTGCTGGCTCAGAGGCTGATCTGCAGCACAGCATGGATAGATTCTCCGAAGCCTGTGCCAACTTTGGGCTTACCATCAACATGGAGAAAACAGAAATCATGTACCAACCAGCTCCTGGCACTGTTTATACTGAGCCAATCATCAAGGTAAATGGTGAGAAACTGAATGTTGTGAACAGATTCACATACCTTGGTAGCACACTTTCCCAGAACATCATCATTGATGATGAGGTAAACACCAGGATCTCCAAAGCCAGCAGCACATTTGGCAGACTATACACCAACGTTTGGCATCGAAGTGGCATTAGTCTACAGACAAAGCTGAAGGTGTACAGAGCTGCGGTGCTTCCAGTGCTGCTTTATGCATGCGAAACATGGACTGTATACAGGCGCCACGTAAAGAAGCTAAACCACTTCCATACAGTCTGTCACAGGAAGATAATGAACATCAAATGGCAAGACAAGATCCCGGATACCGCCGTTCTTGACAGAGCTGGTATCCCTAGCATGCATACTATTCTGATGCAGTCACAGATTCGCTGGGCAGGTCATGTAGTCCGCATGCCAGACCATCGACTGCCAAAGATACTCTTTTATGGTGAGATGCAGAAGGGTAAATGCTCCCATGGTGACCAAAAAAATGCTTCAAAGACACGTTAAAGACATCATTGAAAACCTTTGACATAAACCCAGACATATGGGAAGCTGCTGCGCAAGACCGAACTGCTTGGTGCTCATCTCTTCGTAAAGGTGCAGCGGCATTCGAATCATCCAGAAGAGCAGCAGCGGAACAGTGGAGACAAGCTAGAAAAGACCGTGAAATAAAACCATCACATGAAGCAAACATTCCCTGCCCGAGATCTTTCAAGGCCCGCATCGGGCTCATCAGTCACCTTCGTACCCATAGAGTAATCTAATATATTCCTAATAATTGGATGAACCGTGATGGACGAACAACATAACTGCTCTTAAGTAAAAAGGAGTTTAATATTTTTCAAAAAAGCTTGAAATGGGGAATGGGTTTAGGTTGAAATGAAGTATAGTTGATTACCTTCTTTGAAGCCATCTAAAAAATATATACACATTATTAGGGTTAGAATTAGGCAGAGCTGTCATCAAGTTTTTCCTGACAAGTCTCAAGTGTCTAAGTTGCTCTACATGTCTATGTCCCTAAAACTGGTATTAAGTCGAGTCAGTCAAGCCTCATTTTTGATCTAACACTGCTTACAGCCACAATTGAATTAGCAAACAATTACATCAATAACTACAACAAATGTTAATAAAACAGAATAATAGGCCTAGGCCTACATAGTTTTAGCGCTTTTACTATTTTTTACTACGCCTCGTGGTACAAGGGGAACGACGAAGTAAGTAAGTACTATTTTAATTTCTGACCTGTAATTCAATTTTAAAAAATTTGTTTCAAGATTGCATTTTAGAAATAGTATCTTGTCACGTAGGCCTACATCCTACTTTGTTTCACCCTGGGTCTGTGTTAATGTTAGTGCTTGGGTCTTTTTCTTTGATAAAGCTCAAAACAGTGGTTGGGTTAAGTTTAGCTTAAGAGGCAAATTTTTTAAAAAAATAATTACTGAGGCGACACGGCGGATGTATAGATATCCCTACGGTCAACATGGCAGGGTAAATGTGAAGGATAGTAGAAAAAGAGTGCCATTTTGACCAAACGTTATTCACGTGGACACGTGAACGTATCAATTTGACACAGTGTAAAACACCCACTATTAAACTTAACAAATTTACAAATTTCAATTGAAATGAACTAAAAAATATCCATTTCAACATCTTACAATCATGATATATAGGCCTAATGCTCATTAAATTTATGTTACGTGCAAACACACCACACCACACGCAAAATACACCACACGGAGTCACAATATGGCGGCGGCCGGTTGACTGTCTTTCGCATAGGCCCATAGCAAACGTTGTCTATTTTTCTTTATACTATCATACCTCATAATCTAGTTCCTGTTTTATTTGTGTCGTTTCTTCACATGTCTTCATCTTCGTACAGTTCTGGATCATGGTTTCTTTTGGAGTAGGCCTATACATGGCGTCTTTCTCAAATTTTTAATGAAGGAAAGATTAAAACATGAAGTGGATATTTTTGGCGTTCCAGTTATCCGCCGTGAAATGTCAACAGTCGAGCTGGCTAAATGGTTACATTGCTGGCTTCTCAAGTTCGAAACCAGATTAACAGAGGACTAACGGATGTCCTACGATATTTGAAAGGTCATGGACAGGGTGCACAAACTAAGACAATAATCATGTTCCATAAATAATTCATTAGAGGCAAATTTGATTATGAAAGCATAGTATATGGCTCTGCAGCACATAGTCACAAGATTAAATTAGACATAATTTAACTCCAAGCATTATGTACAGCGGCATGTACTATTAGATCTATGGTGTTTAAAGGAGGACATTTTCTGAATTATTGACTAAAAAGGAGGACAAGGGAAGACACTTTTTAAGAAAAAGATGACACAAGGGTCGACACGTTAATTTCACTAATTTAATAGAGTTATGTAAAGAATCATGATAAAATATATAGAAATACTTCAACGAAATAAAACAATTTTTTCTTTAAATTTTCATAAAATGCATGTTTTAAAAATTATGTAATCAAGCATTATTTTTGTCAATATCACGTTAATATTGAGTCTTTAACATTGTAACATTATTATTTTTTCCCAGTAAGTCTGAACTTCCAACTAAATAATCATGGAACTCTGTACATGAAACATTCTTACAGTTGTATTGAACTTGTAATATTCCTTTAAAGCGAACAGGAGTTACAAGAACTAGTGAAGCAAGTGAACAGTATAAGTCAGGAATATGGACTCGACATTAATATTGAGAAAACAAAAACTATGATAATTAGCAAAACAGACGATAAACCCACATTAAAGATAAGCGTAAATGGGGAAATCCTGGAACAAGTCAAGAGCTACGTATATCTCGGTCATATAATACAGAAGATGGCAGATGTGAAACAGAAATCAAGAAGAGAATAGGAATGGCCAAAGCTACATTCAACAACATGAAACATATACTGACATCCAAACAGTTATCTCACAAATTAAAACTGAGAATCATAAAGTGTTATATATATTCTGCATTTCTGTATGGTGCAGAAACATGGACGATGAATAAGCAGTTGGAAGAAAGAATTGAGGCTCTTGAAATGTGGATATATAGAAGAATGGGGCGTATCTCATGGAAAGAGATGAAAACAAATAAGGAGGTCCTAGAAAATCTAGGTATGAAAAGAGAACTAATGAGGGAGGTCAAAGTTCGACAGCTAAAATACTTTGGCCACATAAAAAGGCATATGTTAGGAAACTCTTTACAGAGCGATACAACAGGAAGCAATCTGATCATCAGAAGAAGTCCCCCCATCTGACAAGTGTTTCGGCCCGATTACTCCTTTACACTCTAAGGGGGGCGGGCCCACTTGGGTCATGACTCCCAAGCGTCTCAGCTTCCTGTTGTCTTGTATCGAAAATGAACCCATTTCACTTACGGTAGCAACTTTTAATCCACAACGCCAGCCGTGGGGGCAATTGTGAAAGTAACAAAGAAAAGACAAATTATTCCGTTCGTTCCGTCGCCCTTCACAACTAAGGACACACGCTGAGACACGAGCGTGCAGCCGACGAACCTTAGCCACTGCGCGCCGCACGCCACTGAAATTCTGTACCTGACACACTCCCTATAGTATACATCGCCTGTTGCCCCAGAGTCGCAGCCCCCTCACTAGTACACCATATAAAACTCAACGCTGTGGGACTTAGAAAAATGTTGGTGTTTTCTGTACCGCAGCGTTTACCGTCACGATCTCCATTGCCCACTGCGGTTGTTCCACAGCCAGCCTGATGCCTTTTCGGCAGTTTCGCTAAGCCTCTTCAGTGCCCTTGTTCTAGACTGTCCCTTCAACCCCAACAGTTTCAATAAATCATACATTGATGCAGCCACAAGCCCTCTTGCGCCCACTTCAACCGCCATGACCCTTGCACTGAATCCATCGTGTCTCAGATCCGCGGCTAGATCGCTATACTTGGCCGCTTTGAATGAATGTTGCTCGTCTAATCTGGATTCAAATGGCACGGTCAGTTCAATCAGTATGACCTGAAGCGTTGCTGAAGGATGAAGCACTATATCCGGCCGTCTCCGCGATTTTCTGATACTCTCTGGATATGCCCCCCGTCCAGGTAGGTCTACCGCCATCTCCCAGTCGTTTGCACAGTCAAGAAGAGATGGTAAACTGCTACCAGGTTTACTCGGTTTGGGGTGTGCTGACTTTCCTGCCCTCAGAAAGTATGTGTTTGTGGTGTCTGGCCGGACTTTGCTATTCGCTTTCATTCTTGCCTGATCTATTGTCGCAGCAAGCTCATTTAGCACTTTGTTATGGCGCCAAGTGTATCGTCCTTGCCCTAATGCCACCTTACACGCTGAGAGCACGTGTTCAAGTGTCTGCCTCCCCTGGCACAGGGGGCACTGCTCATCATCCGACTTTCCCCATTTCACAAGGTTGGTGGCCGACGGCAGCAGGTCATACATTGATCTAACCACGAAGCTGAGCCTAAGAGGTGCCATATGCCATATATCATTCCATGTCAAGGATCTCTGCAGGGCTCCTTCCCATGTAGTCCATTGGCCTTGTTGGACCTGCTGCACTGCTTTTTAGCAACCTCTTATCATTCTCAGCTCCTCGTATCTCCTGAACTACCATGTCTCTGCGTTCCCTGCTTGATGCCTTGGACCACCAGCGGATGTCACCATGCCCAAATCCCCGTCTATTCGTTTGTGTGTATCCGATTACCTCTCTCAGTTTGAGTGACTCTTCAGCAGCATCAACAGCTTCTTCCACTCTCCACTTCCTTCCCGTTTTCAGTGTGGGCTGAATGGACTTAACCACGTCATCAGCTGACTCGCGTAGCATCATTGCAAGCCTTGCTTTTCCAACTTTGTACTCTTCAACAACTGACTTGAAGGGAAGCAGAAGTTTTGACTTTTTGCAGTACAGTGCTACATCTGACAGACCTGGTGGTACCCCTAGCCATTTTCTCATGAACTTGTTGACCTTCTGCTCTATAGCTTCCACTGTACTTGTGCTTACTTCATATATAAGCAGTGGCCACAGCAACTTCGGTATCAACATGAACTGGAGGCACCACAGTTTGAACTTTCCCAGGAGTCTGCTTTGGTCTATGATCTGTAGTCCTCTGTCTGCCATTTCTATTGTCTGTTGCACTGCCTTCGAGTCTTTTAAAGAGGCATCGTACACCCTGCCAAGACTTTTTTACAGGTTCCTCAATGACAGTAGGGATTCTTTGGCTGGAAACCGTGAATATGACCTCTGCTATCTTCCCTTTCCTGACTGATAGGCTTCTCGACTTCTTGGGTTTGAAGCTCATTCTGCACCAGCTGACTAGTTCATCCAGGCGTGCTAACATCCTCCGGGCCTGATGTTCATCTGATGTCAGAATTGTTGTGTCATCCATGAATGCTTTGAGCGGTGGCATGTGACACATTCCACCGAGCTTTGGACCTATAGCCATTCCTTCAGCCGCATTGAGGATTACCTGCATAGCCATGACGAATAGTATCGGAGAGATGGTACATCCCATCGCAATTCCAACTTCAAGGCCAATCCACTTCGTTGTGTACTCTCTGGTTGAAAATCTGACAGAAAACCCTGCGAAATACAGCTTCAGCATTGCTGCAATCTCTTGTGGAACCTGATACATTTCTAGGGCCTGCCACAGCATCTGGTGTGGAACGGATCCATAAGCATTCGCTAGATCCAACCAGATTACATGGAAGAAAGAATTGAGGCTCTTGAAATGTGGATATATAGAAGAATGGGGCGTATCTCATGGAAGGAGATGAAAACAAATAAGGAGGTCCTAGAAAATCTAGGTATGAAAGAGAACTAATGAGGGAGGTCAAAGTTCGACAGCTAAAATACTTTGGCCACATAAAAAGGCATAACACCTTGCAGAAGACCATAACAGAAGGGAGAGTTGAAGGCAAACGTGCAAGGGGAAGACAGCGCTATAAGTGGGAAGACAACATCAAGAGATGGACAGGAAAGAGTCTATCAGAGTGCACCACCAAGACAAGAGACAGAAGACGTTGGAGATCCATTACAGCCAACCTTCGTTGTGGAGATGGCAGCTGATGATGATGATGATGTTCAACACGGTGGTTTGCGAGCAACATTTTAGTTTTTATTGCCCGCGCTATTTATAGCTATCGTGACAGAGGTCACGTCGTCTTAAGAATAAATCCCAGATCGAAGGGTCTTTTATGTTTGGACATGCGCCCTAATATAACCGACTAGGTTGAACGGTGCGCGCCTCGCCAAAACGAGGCAAAAGTTTTACATTAAAAAAAAAGTCACGTCGTCAACTTCCTAACGGAAAAAAAATATGGCGGTGTTTACTTTTGATAGGGCTTAATTAATGCTTTTAGGCTACATGATTATTATAAATACCGGCTTTAATTTTGCATTAAGCTAGACTAGAAATGTTAGAGTAAATTTTAGAACAAAAACAAACATTTTATCACAATTAGAACAGAAGATATAATAGTCTGAAATAGTGTAAAATTTACGTTCTTTTAATATTTTGTTATGGTTTGTTTCTTATGCAATTACACTAAAACGATCACAATCAACATGCATAACAAATTACAGAAATTAAAAGTAGATAACCTGCAGAAAATGGATATCATAGTTTTGTTTTGGATTCATGCGTCAAACATTAATTATTGAAACATTAAATTGCAAGTCCACATATGTGACAGCAAGGTGACTGAACGAAGGGAACGGCACCACTTTACATATGTGTGACCGGGGAGTAGCACTATTTTGTCTTATGTGACAGGTGGTTAGGTTTTGGTGATTGTTATGGAAATCTCTCGAGTGTAACTGGTTATCACCAGAGCTGTTGGTACTCGAATAAAAGATGATTCAACCCAAGTTCTTACTACTCACACAGGCTGTCACGTTATCTATTCTCCTTGATACCTTCCACTACGACATGCTTAACCAAATGACTCACTGGTTTTACAAACAATCAGTTTTATTTATAAGTCCAACTGGACTATAAGGTTCATATAATGGACACATCTCAATATCCTGACTACTAACGGTCAGATCGTTCACAGTCAAAAAGAGCATTGTTCCTTTATAAAACGACAGCCGTAATTTGCTTTAGCCCCAAAATATTATTCACTTATTCACACTTCCTTTTTTTTATACGAGGAATCTGTACTTTCACAGATCGAGAAATTTGTAACAAAATAGTTGCCATTATAAATTTTAATTGTGAAGTTATATTTTTAATACCGCTGTAATAAGCAAGATTAAAGGGTTGCAATGGAAAAATGGCAGTGGTTTGCACTAAATCTCTAGCCATATTACATGCTCTATAGCCTGCATTCAATGGTCATGAGAAATATGTAATGTAGATTGTATTACAGTTTACTGTACAGTCTGAAATCTTGTAAAGAGGGTTAAGGTTAGTAGTAGTGTAGCAAATTTACGGTGCTGTTAAGTTCTTATTTCAAGATGATATCATAAGGGATTTAGTGTTAGACAGAAACATGGCCCCTGACTAAATTTGCAACACGATGGCCAACTTCACAGTAAACTGTAATTCAACCATAATGTATATTAATAGCAAACAGAAATGCTGTACTTTTATTTACCTGTGATAATTTTGATGGCTTGTTGTTTAACTACGGCTGTTGAGTTTGTCACTCTTTCGCAGCCAATGTCTATTTGAAGAATTTGCATGTGTTCCATAACTGTTGGCTATGTCGTATAGAGTGTTTGTGATTGTTGGGGAGTTTATCAGTTGCTTTCTGTTTTCTGTAGTGAGTCTTGGAAGATTGAATGGTGAGGGTAAGGGGGTAGATGTTTATAAGGGATGGCTAAGTGTCTTCCTCAAAAGTATATATTAAGTACGGCCTACTATAGAGAAACAGATTATTCGAGTAAGTGCTACGTATATCCTCTCCACAACAAGAGAGACCATAGCTCCTTCATACAATTGAACATTCATTAGTACATTTAGTGTTGTCAGCGTCTTTAGTTTTCACTGTGTGAAGTAAAATCCAGGTATTTTACGGCGCTATCTTTTGAAGTTATTCACATTTGTGCTGTGTTCCTATTTTCTGCATTACATTTATTACACAGCTGGTGACCCACTTGGAAAATGGAAAACGCTTCTTTGTAGTTCTCATTACTCAATTTTATGAGCTCAAGAGCGATCTTCTGTTAATTCCTGGTCATGAGTTGTCATGGTACTCAGAAGTAGTTCTTACCAGCCCAGGCCTGAAATTAAGTCACTCGTGTCTCAAATTACAGGCTAATTGCACTGCGCAGCCAATCAGTGCATCAACATTAAAGAAGCCTTTGTTTGGTCACATATATATATTTTTTTATTGTTCAGCAAGCACTGACAGGACTACTCTATCTCATCAGGTGACTTTTACACTTGTATTAAAATCAGAAATAACTCAAGCTACATGTTTAAATGGCACTGATGGTGAATCCATGGACACAAATGGTGGTGGGAGCTGAAAATCCATGGTTACGCACAGCTACCCCATATTAGCTGAAATATACAAAAATTATTTTTTGTGGATAGTCGGAACCTTGTTAGTAATATCTGGTTGGCAAGGAATTAACGTATTTGGTAGCCAGAATAATCAGGTGTCATACTCTTAAGAGAATATATAAGGATGTAAATAAAATAGTCCTTATCTCACACACAATTAAAAAAAGACATTCATATTATAAATACAAGATGAACAAGACTTGAAAGATAGATCAAAGTATGTAGAAGTAATCTATCTATAGCTTTACATGTTTTCTTACGCTTATATACGTAGCTAAAAATCATTATAAATGAATCAAAATGCAAAAACAGATGGTACGGTACTTTACAAAAAGTTATTTTTGTAAAACCTTATTTAAGATTTGCGAGTATCAGGAATGCGTTTACAGTGATTTAAATATTATAAAATCTGGTGACAATATGCTTGTTTTTGTAATGCCAAACTCACAAAACTGACTACCACACATTCTCAAGATAAGAAACCAAAAAAAAAGTATGTGGAAATAATCATTAGCTTCCGTTCGAGAAGTCTATATAATTATAAACACTTAAGAATGGTCCGATTTTCAGATATTGCATTAATAAATAGATTACTTCTGTTATGAATTTCCTCAAATGATGGCGTTGTTTTCAAAAGTCTGTAACTCCGTCAAATATAATTTCAAACAAATAAAAATGCAATCAAAAATAGAACACAGAACAAAGTTATAGTACACAAAAGAATTTTAGCGCTGTGTTTATCCAGAACGAGTGTGTAATGATTTATATCATTTCTGATGTTACACACACGTCAGCTGATTTTCCCCGCCAACACTAGCAGTAGGCGTTTACGGTGCACAAGAAGATTTATTACCCGGTGTCAGAATTCCGGTCACCGAAACTACAAGAGCGCTCTGGTATAAGGTCCAAACAGCCATGTCAACAGTGAATCGGTTTCTGTCTTTTGTCCAACTTTCACTGAAGGCCACTTATACCAAACACTTTTTCCACAGACTAGGACCACCATTTGGAACCACTGACTAGTATCATGAAATAAGAGAGAAACAAATACCCTCATAAGTATTGGATTTCCTAAGACGAAAATCAGGTGCCCCTATCCTTTCATTCCACCATCCAAACTGGCTTAGAACATTATCCTCTCTGAGCATTAATGTTAATCCCAGTGAGCAAAAAACACCCATTCCATTTATATAAAACATGTTTACATCTACATTTGCCCTGGTTGAAAAGGTTATTTATAATGTGTATGTACATTATTTATGTCATCACCCACTCATTGTTCTATATGGAACTTGGGACTACCTCTGCGTTTTGTTCTCTAAGAGAAACCCGCATTAATCAGTCACCAGCTCATGCAGTTGTGATTCTTCTTCTTCTTCGTTCACCCTCAGATGTCAACTTGAATATGTTCAAAGAAAGCAGTGGTCAGCCTGAGGCTGTTGATATCTCCGTAGATTTTCTCCAGGAATGGTACTTGTGATGGCCATATGCGTTTTCTCTGTTCCTCATATGTTGGGCACCTTTGAAGCAGATGTTCGGCAGTTATTTTATCAGTGCCACAGTCACACTCATCAGTAGTTCCTATCTTTAATTTGTTGAATAGATGGTATCTCAATCTGTTATGACCTGTATGAAGTCTGAAGATTACCACTTGTTCACTTCTGCTGAGCATTTTTTGTGTGGACTGGAGGCTCTTCTTCTCTCTTGTGCCTGTACCTGCGCTTGATAAAACTCTTGGACTCCTCATAGGTTATATTTGTGTCAAGTTGAGGAAGTTTTCCCCCTTCCTTTGCCAATCTGTCAGCCTCTTCATTTCCAGGGATGTTGCAGTGAGAAGGGATCCACTGTATCACAACTCTTTTGTATTGCTGACATAGTCTGTGAAGTGTTACTCTTAGGTCATCCAGTTCAGCATTACTTTGACTTTTCAGCGTTGTAATCACTGACAGCGCTTATGAGAAGATAGTTGTGATTCATGAAACCATCATTCTATATGCTGAGATTACCCGCCTCGTATGACTTGGACATCCACTACCAATTTTCACGTGATAATATTGCAAATATAGAATGATAAAATGTACAACCCACGTTGTTTGTTGTTGTTTTGAAAAGGTAATGGATAGAGAGCAGGCACTTAACAGCTAACCGTTAATGCCTCTTCTCGTTCCATTTTGGTCTATTTTGTTTAACCTGAACATTGGTTATAATTGGGGTATTTAGTGTCATTTTATTTACTAATTTTGAATTCACTTTAAATAACTATTGCCTTTTGCTGTTGCTGATTTTATTTTATATTAGTATTTGTCATTTTATTTTCTCTTTTGTATGGTTTATAGATAACTATTGTCCTTTACACTTGGTTTTAATTTGATTTTGTATTTGTTCTTTTTGAGTTGTTATCTTTTTCTTAAACCTCGTTGTCTTTCCTTGTCCTATGAGCTAGTAAGTTTTTTTTCGTTGTTTTTTTTTTTAAAGATTTGTTAGTTCTTGTTGCTGAATTTCTATTTGGTTGAATGTTTTTTCTGAATTACAAACCTTATATGTTTTCCTTTGTTTTATTTAATATATCTTTTAAGTATTGATTGGGCATCTCCTGGGTCATCTATACTTAAAACCGTATCACCTGTCAAGTCTATATTGTGATTTATATAGTAAGTTTTTAATTCAAGCCTTTGTTGTTCGTACTTTTTACAGTGGATCAGGTAGTGTTCTATGTCATTCTCTTCCTGACAGATAATGTCTGTCAAGATGGACAACTTATCGTAACCATTGCCTACAACAAGTGTGCCCGGAAATGATCACATCATTTACCGGCTACAAATCCCATGAAACAGCTGTTGTTCCACAGCAAGACTAGGTGATTGTTACTATTCCCTGGCATTGGGATAATCTTCTTTTTCCTTTTTCCTCGTTCGTCCCAAAAAGGACGAAGGTTGTGCTGTGTCCGTTTACAGCGAAGCTGCGGTATTTGCGTCTTTCGACCAAAAATCCGACTTACGCACGGCATTTTTTGGGACCGGGTTTGTCTTCTCTTTTCGATCTTTACTCCTCAGCCAGACTGCAGTGATGCAGCCTGTTTCCAGGACCACCACGTGGAAGTGGAGTAGGGTCTTGGTCAGCTCTGGTTCGCTGACCCTGACCAAGGCTATCCAGCTATGGGTCGCTGACCCTGACGAAGGCTATCAAGCTATGGGTCGCTGACGGCATTCCTCACTTTTGATGCGTGTTGGGCCCCGCATTGGAGAATGATAGAAATGTATCCTTCTTTGAAATCATTTTCCTTTCACATGACAAACCTCCAACTGCTGTCAAAAGGCATTTGAATGTGAAATGGCTGAATTATGTCTTCTACAAGTTTATTCTCTAATGAGTATTTTCCTCACCAACATAGGCAAATTGAAAGAGAGTGGAAGTTTTTAACTATGTTAAAAATGTAATAGATATTTTAAAGCTCAGGATTAGTGAGGAGTTTGTGCCCATGAAAGTACAATCTTTGCTTTGAAGGGAAGCAAAAAAAAAAGAAGGATTATCATATGATACGTTTTTAGAGGAAAACAAAAGTCACTATGGCAATTTTATCGAACACCTTGAGGTATGGGTAAAACCTTTAGAGAGACTTTTTTTTTTATTTTTTTACCGGACAGTCGGTGGACAAAAGACAGAAACTTTTGAGCATATTAAAGGAATATTACAAGTTCAATACAATTATAAGAATGTTTCATGTACAGAGTTCCATGATTATTTAGTTGGAAGTTCAGACTTACTGAAAAAAATAATAATGTTACAATGTTAAAGATTGAATATTTCGTGATATTGAAAAAAATAATGCTTGATAGAAAAATTTTTAGAACATGCATTTTATGAAAATTTTTAAAAATTGTTTTATTTCGTTGAAGTATTTCTATATATTTGATCATGATTTTTTTTTTTACATAAATGTATTAAATTAGTGAAATTAATGTGTCCTCCGTTGTGTCCTCTTTTTCTGAAAAGTTTCATCCATTGTCCTCCTTTTAGTCAATAAATCAGAAAATGTCCTCTTTTAAACACCCTAGATTTAATAGTGCCTGCCTCTGTACATAATGCTTGGTGTTGAATTATGTCTAATTTAATTTTATGACTATGTGCTGCAGAGCCATATACTCCTTCATTGATCCTAAGCCGCCGATCGTCAAAGCAGTCAGTAGCCATCACGCCTAGTGGCGTCTTGTAAGGCAACAACAAATTATTCCACTTTGCTCGGTCGGTGGCCATCCTTCGTACAGTGCCCCAACTCTGGTTCATTCTTTTCATCTCAGCCTCCACAGTCATCCGCCAAGTTGTTTTTGGTCGGCCTCTCTTTCGTTTTCCTTCAGGGGTCCATAGCATAGCTGTTCTTGTGATGGCATCGGGATCTCTTCTGAGGACATGACCAACCCAGCTCCAGCGTCTGCCAGCTATGATGGTGTGCATGTCCTCTTGCTTGCTCCGAGTAAGCAGATCTTGGTTGGTGATGATATTCGGCCAAAAGATTCGGAGAACTTTTCTTAGGCATGTTGTGTGAAAAGAGGTCAATTTCGACATTTCCTTCTTTGTAACTCTCCAGCATTCCGCACCATAGAGAAGCACAGAAAGCACATGTAATGTTATGATGTATGTATATACTCATTACCTCGTCATCTACACAAGCACACACGTTTCAGAAGGGACTCAGTAAAAGCATGTTCAATTCGTAGCCATGTTTATTTACAGAATATCGTACATGTCAAGATTCGCATTATATTACAATGTGTGGTTCGTACTTTAATGTATTCATATTACATCCCCCCTTTTTTGAAAAAAAAAAAAATGTGTGTAAACATTTCCAACGAAATGTTTCATGTGAGAAAGGATAAGTATGTGTAATGCTCAGTGTGAGTATATATATGTCACTGTCTGTATCGGCTGGGAGGTGTCACTGTACGGCCAGAACGAGTGGTGTAAAGTGCTGGTGGTTCTGCGGAAGTCCCTGGTTTAGCTTGAGTTGGTTGTGATTTCGGCCTTGGCGCTTGTTGGTTTTGTGGGGCACCAAAGTCTGGAGTTACTGCATTGTCTGTTGAAAGCATGGGAATTCTCTGTTCTGTTGTATTCTGTGGGATTTCTCTTATGTCCACTCTGTTTCGCCTCAGGAGGTTGCTGCTGCTGTCTGGTCTTAAAGTATAGCTCCTGGGTTCAGGGTTTCTGGAAATGATTGTTGCTTTTGACCATGTGTCATTGTTGTGGTTGTAGGTAGTCACATGCTGACCAGGATATAATGGTGGTAAGTCTTTAGCACATTTGTCATAGTTGGATTTCTGAACTTGCTGACGATGCTGAAATTGATCATATGTGCTGTCTCTATGTTGTGGACGGAAGTGGACCTTAGATGGTAGGAGGTCTTTAATTCTTCTATCAAACATAAGTTCTGCTGGACTGTCGATCTTACTGTCTACCGGTGTTGTTCTCCATCTCAAAAGTGCTAGGTGTACATCCTCTGTTCTTGTTTTCTTCATGATTGACTTGATAGTTTGTATCTGTCTCTCAATGAAACCATTAGATTTAGGGTATCTAGGTGATGATGTTGTGTGTTTGATCTTCCAGTCCTTAGTGAAGTTTCTGTATGCTTGACCTGAGAAATGTGGACCGTTGTCTGATCTAATTTCATCTGGGATGCCAAACATGCTGCAATACTTCTTTGTAATGTCTGCAATAACAGCTGATGGTGAGGGTTGTGGAAGTTTCTCAATGATGGGAAATTTGCTGTAGTAATCAGCAATAATAAGATAGTCATTATTGTCGATTGAGAAAATATCAGTTCCTATAATGCTCCAAGGGCTCAATGGTATGTCTGATGGTATGAGAGGTTCTCTGCACTGCCTATTTGCATGTTCTTGGCAAATTGAACAGTTTTTACATAGTGTTTCTATGTCCTTGTTTATCTGTGGCCAGTAAACATCTTTCTTTGCTCTCAGTTGTGTCTTCACAATACCAAGGTGACTATTATGGAGCTGTTTAAGGATGATATCGCGTTGTGTTTCTGGTACAACAATGCGATCTCCTTTAAGGATCAGACCATCTTCGATGCTTAACTCGTCCCTCATCGAGTAGTATGGACGGATGTGTGTTGGAACTTCCCTGATAGAGCTTGGCCATCCATGGTATATCAGTTCTTTGAGAGAGTTAAGGATAGGATCTCTCATTGTGTCTTCTCTGATGTGTTCAAGCCGATTATCGCTAAACTTGACAAAATCAACTTTGATGTTTGGGGTAAGATCTGCTGTCTTGTTGGGGTTTGGTAATCTGCTGAGAGCATCTGCAAGACCTATATCCTCTCCTGGGATATACTGAATATTAAAATCATAACCTTGTGTTTCCAATAACAGAGCTTGTAGTCGTGGTGGTGCTGAAGCTATTGGTTTTTTATGAATCATCTCAAGTGGCTTATGATCTGAGAGAATTGTAAATGGGCGGTTGAAAAGAAATGTGTGGAAGCGTTTGATTCCAAAACGTACAGCTAGCATTTCTCTTTCATGTTTGCAAGTTTCTTTTCGCCAGAACTTAATGATTTGCTTGCGTAAGCTACAGGACGAAGTTCTTTGGCATAGTGTCCTTCAGGATTTTTGTCTGGTTGCAAAAGTGCTGCTCCTAGGCCTTTCAGACTGGAATCAACCATGAGAAAAGTGGGTGCTTGCATGTCATAGTATTTCAAGCATGCATCAGATGATATGAGGGTCTTCAAGTGGTTGAATATGTGTTGGTAGTCTTCTGACCATTCATACGGAGTTTCATTCTGTAGTAGAGATCGCAAAGGTTCTGCAGCAGCTGACAAATTTGGTATGAATTGTGCTAGGAAATTGACAGCACCTAAGAATTGTTGCAGTTCCTTCTTTGTAGCTGGTGTTGGCATGTCATGAATATCTTCAACCTTTTTAGGGTCTGGTTTTACACCATTCTGGGTGTACAGCAATCCAAAAAATTGTATCTCCGTTGCCTTAATTGTACACTTTTTGCTGTTGAATGTTAGCATTGGCCTGTGCTACATGCATCAAGTTAATCAAGTTACGGTCGTGTTCTTGTTCTGACCTGCCGCAGACTACAATGTCATCCGCAATAGCCACTGTACCAGAACATTGCTCAACAATGTTGTCAATCTTCTGTTGGAAGATGTCTTGTGATACATTCAAACCAAATGGGAGTCTCTTGAAACAATATCTGCCGAATGGTGTTCGAAAAGTTGTAAGGAGTTGACTTTCCTCTGCTATCTCAACACTCCAGTATCCGTGTACAGCATCTAGTTTAGAAAAATATTTGGCATTGTGGAATCTGTGAGTTATCTCTTCCACTGTATGCATTTTGTGTGGACAGCGCTTTAGACTGTTGTTTAAGTGTTTTGGGTCAAGGCAAACCCGAAGAGAACCATCCTGCTTCAGAACGGTTGTGATACTACTACACCAATCAGAATGCTCTTCAACCTTTCTAATAACATCATTCTGCACCATCTTTTCTAGTTCTGTGGCAAGTTTCTGTTTAACATGTATAGGATACTTTCTAGGTGGGTCTATCTTTGGCTCAGCGTTGTCTTTTAAAAAGAATCTTGCCTTTCCTGGAAGTTTGCCTATTCTGTCGAACTGTTCTGGGAATCGCTGTTTAAGGTCATCTACTCCAGTGACGTGTAGAGTAAGATGTTCTTTTTTGTCAGCTTTAATGTTGTTAATAGTTACCACACTCAGCTTTTCGCACATTGGTAAACCCAAAATTGCAGGTCCTTCAACATCTACCAAGTAAAATGTTGACGATGTCCATTCAGAGTCTCTGTATAAACATTCAAGTGTTACTGCTCCGAAACAGTCTATACTTGTTCCATTGTAAGCTCTTAGCTTTGTCCTGCCACTCCTACTTTTTACATCCCTTGTGGGAAATCCTTGCTTATCCACCTTGTCAGGCATGATCTGTCTGAATATTCTTAAGGGTAGAGTGTTACCTTGGGCACCTGTGTCTATCTTGAACCGAATATATATCTTTCTTTGTGCCTTTTAATTCCTGGTATTCGGAATTGTACCTTGCAGAAAGCCTGCGTTCTCTTTGGTTCATTACTGAAAGTTAGTATCTTCACAGTATCAAAAGTGGAAGGATCACTTTCTTCACTGGAGTCAAGGTCCTCAGTCATCATAGAGTGTGTTTGTTTTGACGACTTTCTGCTGTGAAGTTTGTGTTGAGCACTGTCTTGTTTCCTCTTGAAACATAATTTTATCCAGTGGCCCCTCTTTCTGCAGTAATGACATGTAGAGTCTTTAGCTGGACAGTGGTTTTGTATGTGGTTTAGGCCACAACATTTACACATAGCACCTCTGCTTGTGTTGTGTTTTTCTTGTTGTTTCGAACCAGTTGCTTTGTTGTGTCTAGGTTTATAGCTTTTCACTGCATCCACCTGGGCTGCTAATGTACCTTGCTGAATTTGTTTAATGTTTAGTGCTTGTGCCTCGTGTTTCCTGCCTTCATCCAGAAGTTGTTGTAAAGTTAGCGTATCACTCTGGCTCAGTAGCCATTTCTGGAACTCTGGCATTGGTGTGCTAAGAAGAATCTGTTCAATAATTCGCTCTTTTTCTTCTTCGTTGCTAAATTTACATACTCTTGTTTTCTCCTTAATGCGAGTGAAGAAATCATCTAGGCTTTCACCACGTTTCTGTCGCAGGTGGTGAAGCTCTAATCTTGCCGCTCTAAAGTTTGTGTGCTTTATGATCAGACGCTTTTCAAATTCGTCCAATATGGCTACGGGGTCGGTTGCCGACTCAACCGGCATGGCGGTAGCAAAACTGTTGTAAATTTTCAAACCTTCATCGTCCAATGCTTCTAGGATATATGGAGTTAGGGTTTGTCCTTCCAGACCAGTGGTCTTGGAATATAGATCTATGCGTTGGCGCCATAACAAGAAAGCTTCACTCTTATCATCTTGACCGGCAAATCTCATTTGCGGTGCGCTGCGGTAATGTTTAGCTGCCATTGTTGACCTCGATGACGAAAATTAGCCGAATAAACTGTACTCACGTGTTATCGTGTAGCTGTTTTGCGTCAGTCCGGTATCGACCGCTGCCACCATGTAATGTTATGATGTATGTATATAAGCATTACCTCGTCATCTACACAAGCACACACGTTTCAGAAGGGACTCAGTAAAAGCATGTTCAGTTCGTAGCCATGTTTATTTACAGAATATCGTACATGTCAAGATTCGCATTATATTACAATGTGTGGTTCGTACTTTAATGTATTCATATTCTTCTGACTTCTTTAAATTGATGTTCAAGCCCACCTGCTGGCTATATTTATTAAGTCTATCCGGTTTTTCCTGGATGTGTTGATGTAAACGTGTTAGTAGTGCTATGTCATCTGCATATTCCAGATCTTCCAATGTAGTAAATGTAGTCCATCTTATTCCTCTTGGACTGCACTCTGTTGTCTGGCGCATCACCCAGTCTATAATTGTTAAAAATAGAGTGGTTGATAAGAGAGGATTTTTTCTTTAGCGGAAAACGGTGGACAAAAGATAGAAACCGATTCACTGTTGAGCATATTAAAGGAATATTACAAGTTCAATACAATTATAAGAATGATTCACGTACAGAGTTCCATGATTATTTAGTTGGAAGTTCAGACTTACTGAAAAAATAATAATGTTACAATGTTAAAGACTGAATATTTCGTGATATTGAAAAAAATAATGCTTGATAGAAAAATGTTTAGAACTTGCATTTTATAAAAATTTTTAAAAATTGTTTTATTTCGTTGAAGTATTTCTATATATTTGATCATGATTTTTTTTTACATAAATGTATTAAATTAGTGAAATTAATGTGTCCTCCGTTGTGTCCTCTTTTTCTAAAAATAAGTTTCCTCACTTGTCCTCCTTTTAAGTCAATAAATCAGAAAATGTCCTCCACACCCTAGATCTAATAGTATCTGGGTTGTCGCTTTGAAGGTCCGGGGTTCGAATCCTGGGTAAGCCACTCATGTCTGTTGTTTTTCTTTTGTCTAGTGTTCTACTTCTTTATTTTCTACGAGTGTCTGATAACATACCTTTGTGTTTGTCTCATACTAATAGTACCTGCCTCTGTACATAATGCTTGGTGTTGAATTATGTCTATTTTAATCGTGTGACTATGTGCCGCAGAGTCATATATAATCAATTTTAGTCTCTAATGAATGATTTATGAAACATGATCATTGTTTTAATTTATGCAACCTATCCATGACCTTTCAAGTATCTTAGGACATCCGTTGGTCCTCTGCAAAACTCTTCCAGTCGATCTATGTGCCTATTCCAGCTCAGTTGTTGGTCTAGTGTTATTCCTAAGTATTGGGTGGTTTGGATTGTCTTAATTTTGTGCTCCTCTATGTTTATGCGAATTATCCTATTTTATCAACCATGTCGATTCTGTTCAACTATAACTAAAATATTTATGTCAAAGACACACTCTGCACAAAATTCAACGAATGCTCCTATAAGGGGAGGTCACTCTATAGGCTACTCAAAATTACCAAGTAGCCTAGTCAGACTGGTTCTCTTCTTCAGTGCCTTTGTCAACATTAGCTCTCGAGCAGTCACTGAAACCCATTTACAGCTGGGTAGACTTAATCTGGTTTCGAACTTGAGAAGCCAGCGTTGTAACCATTTAGCCAGCTCGACTGTTGACATTTCAAGGCGGATAAGCGGAACGCCAAAAATATCCACTTCATGTTTTAATCTTTCCTTCATTAAAAATTTGAGAAAGACGCCGTGTATAGGCCTACTCCAAAAGAAACCATGATCCAGAACTGTACAAAGATAAAGAAATGTGAGAAAACAACACAAATAAAACAGGAACTAGATTATGAGGTATGATAGTATAAAGAAAAATAGACGACGTTTGCCATGGGCCGATGCGAAGGACGGTGAACCGGACGCCGCCATATTGTGACTCAGTGTGGTGTATTTTGCGTGTGATGTTTTGTGTGTGTGACCGTGCAACTATTTGTGCGCAGGTCGCGGCATCAAATAGTATCGTGTAGCCGGACTGTGTTTACGGCATCAATGAAAAAAAAATGTGTGTGTGTGTGTCCGTCGGCTGGTCGGATCAGTTCAGTTAAGCATGTTGAGCGCAGGTAAATATTTTGAAGTGCGCTAACTCTTGTACGTTTCTTGGTTCAAGTCGTTACAGGTCTGTCTGCCTGAGATGGAAATTCTTGACCTTATTTTATTCTTCCTTCCCAGAGTTCGTTCGTACCCTTTTTATGGTTAGTGAAAAGCAATGTCTTTTATAGTGGTTTAGTCAAATAATCCAACTGTAATGTTTCAAGGAGAACGCAGCAATGTAGAAAAATAGAATATATTTTATTAATGTAATTTGGAACAGCAATGTTATTGACACAATAATGAAGCACTTATTTCTTTCTTACCCAAAGTAGTGAATATCCAAAACAAAAATGAAAAATGGAAATCCACAGGAATAAAATATCCAATAAAGTAAAATAAAAACTTGTCTACTTAAAAAATACTAGTCTAACTTGAAAAACTTGTCAAGTTAAAAACAACTTGTCTTGATAATCTCAAAGACGAAGTTCTGTAAAAATCCTCTCGCCTAACGACTCCTAAAATCTGTACAAGCCCTGGATCCTGTCAATCGCCCACGTCTCTTCTTTATATACAGCCCACTCTTTTTTTCCCGCCAATTTTCACACGACGCTTTATTTTTAACACGTATTCACTCTGCCTAATTCTAACCCTAACAATGTGTATATCTTTTTTAAGATGGCTTCGAAGAAGGTGTTCAACTATACTTCATTTTAACCTAAACAAACCCATTCCCCGTTTCAAGCTTTTTTGAAAGATATTAAACTCCTATTTACTTAAGAGCAGTATCGATAGCTGTTTGAGCAACTTGGCAGCAGGTGTATACTAATATAGTTTTTAACATAAGGTAGGCCTATTATTTATTTATTGTGACCCACGAACTGAATGATCTGAACTCTGATCACATCAACTACTATTTTCATTTAGAAACCAGTTTGCAATAGATTTCTAATGTCTTCTGCCTCTTATCTTAATGTTATCTATAATAGACTATTTCTAATCAATTTCTTCATGTTAACTTCCTACTTACAACACTGTCATCTTCTTGCACACAGGGCCAGATTTAGACATGGTGAGGCCCTAAGCTATAGGAATCTCTGGAGGCCCTATTTGGCCTTTGGTACCAGAGAATAAGGCTGTGAAACAACTAAAATTGGCAAGAGAGGCCCCTTCATACTGTGACACCCCAAGCTATAACTTATTTAGCTAGACTAAATCTGACCCTGCTTGCACATATGCCTTTAACTTTTCCTCCCATTATAATTTTCAACAAAGTGGTAGGCCTATATATTTGTATATGATCAAAATATTTGGACTTTGATCTTGTTCATTATTTCTCTTTTCATTCCTCGCTGCTCTAGGATTTTTTCCTGCACTTTTAGTCTTAATCACCTCATTCTTCTATATATCGAGATCTCAGGGGCCTCAAATCTTTCTCCTGTTTGGACATCATCCCAGTTTCTACACCACACAGTAATCAAAATAATAGCACTTGATAAATGTCTTTTTTAAATGTATGAGTTTGCCCCATTCTTCTATATATCCCATCTCAAGTCCCTCAATTCTTTCTTTCAATTGCATGTTTATTGTCCATGTTTCCACACCATACAGTAATGAAGAATATATGTAACATTTGATAATTCTTAATTTGTGAGTTAATTGTTTAGATTTCAGTATTTATTTCATATTATTGAATGACGCTTTCACCATTCCTATTCTCTTCTTGATTTCCATTTCAAATCTGCTGTCTTCTCTTATTTTGTGTCAAAAACATGGCAGACTCTTGCTTTTTCCAGGATTTCCCCATGTATTCTTATCTTTAATGTTGACTTACCATCTGCTTTGCTAATTATCTTTTTGTCAATGTTAATGTGCAATCCATAATCATGACTTATGCTGTTTACTTGCTTCACTGGTTCTTGTAAGTCCCATTTGCTTTCAGCAAATAAAACTATATCATCTGCATATCTAAGGTTGTTTATTGATCTTCCACCAATGTTCAGTCCCAGCACTTCCTGTATCTGTCTGAAAATATTTTTCTGTGCCGATATTAAATAGGCAGGGGGACAGCATGCATCATTTAGTCCCATCTCTTTTTATGGTTATACAAGCACTTAACATGTCAAAATATGGCAGTAAATACATGTTTTGGAATATTATTATCTTTCTTGCTATACATCGGATTTGTGAACTATGAAAAGGCATTTGATAGTGTAGATAGAGAATTACTTTGGAGTGTGACAGGAATGCCTCCTGTCTCCATTTCTTCTCTTACTAGCTATAGATTGGGTTATTTAAACATCAACATCACACAACATAATTGGAATCCAGTGAAATGTAAATAAACAGCTTGATGATCTAGATTTTGCAGATAAATTGGCTCTTCTGTCCCATAACGATAATCAGATGCAAGACAAACTAAAAATACTCGATGAGAGGTCACATTAAGTGGGTCTAAAAATACATCAGTAAAAGACAAAGATAATGAGAATAAATGCAAGAAATGATAACAAGGTTGAGCTTAAAGAAACATCACTAAAAGATGTAGAATTGTACACATATGGTAGCAGCAGTATAGACAAAGTTAGAGGTACAAACAGTGATATCAAAATGAGAATACAATAAGCAAGAGGAGCTTTCATTGCATTGGGAAACATATAGAGATCAAGAGAAATCAAGTCCAACATGAAAATAAGAACCTTCAACTCAAATGTCAAGTCAGTCCTATTGTATGGCTCTGAAACATGGAGAAAAACCAAATAGCTACAGACTTTTATAAATGGGTGCTTGTGAAGAATAGAAGGATTGAAATGTATGGCAACGTCACAAATGTGGAACTGATGACAAGAACCAACAAGTGCTAGTGGAACAAGAGTTGAGAAGAAGACACTGGTGATGGATACGACACACATTGAGGAAACCTGTTGATAGCATTACAAGGCAGTCCTTGTTCTAGAATTTCCAGCCAAGGAGAGGTAGACCAAAAAACACATAGAAAGGAGAACTAGATACAGAAGTGAAAATGATGAGGAAAACATGGAAAGAACTTGAGCAGATGGCATGTGACAGGAGGTATTGGCATGTTTTTGTTGAAGGCCGTGCTTTTTTGTGGGGCTAAAGGGTATTGACTTTCTTTCTCCTGCATGCCCACTAATTCTCTGGTGGTCCTTTCATTCATTTCCATCTTCCTTCTAAAATAAATCAAAGACATACAAAGAGTGGCATTAAGCATAGAAGCTTCATCTATGATAAACCAGATGCTTCTGTGGCTAAATATATCACTGTAAGATGGAGATATTTATTAATACTTCCTTGAAATGCTTAATATAAATGGAGAAAATTCAAGAAATTGTGGAAAAAAATAAAAAACAACTGCAGGCATATATATTTCTATAAAAATATTTCAAGGGGCAGTCAGTTTAGTTTCTTTGCCATAATCTCCAGAAAATGCACCATGAAAAGTTTGTAATGTGGTAGAAATTTGTTACAAATTGATGTGACACTTTAGGAATTTAAAAAGTGTAATATGATAAGTAATAATTGCTGGATCTTACTGTTGTAGTATGTTCTCAGTTTTGATTGCTGAGTATACTTATGTCTTTTCTATCAGTACCAATTTCTTCAAGGCATTAAATTATTTTATCATTATGACCTATGTCAAACCTTCTTATAGTCAAGAAAAGCCAGTGTAAATACTTTTGGGATCTCTTTATATTTTTCTGGTAGTATTCTAAAACAAGTATTGCATGTAATGTTCTGCTGTGTTGAATAAAAGTGTTGTTAAATTTCCCCTTTTTTAATAGTTTTAAAAAATTAGTTCATCTGTGTTTTGTGGCTTTTTTTTTTTAAAGTCGAAATATTAAAATATTGACTTTCTGATGAGTTGATGATAGGTGTCATTTTGTGGCCTAACTAAAAATATAGACTTTCTATTTAGTTGATGATAGGTGTCAATTGTTGTTCTGGAGCGAGGTTTTTTTAACCTGTTGTCCACTGACCCCTTGAGGGGTACATAAATGGATAGATCGATGTCTGTGTATATAACCTAAAAATGTGATTTTTATTTTCATCAGAGTTTTTATTCCAAAAATTATCATAGCTTTATCCTCAATCTGACCTTGTATTTGGTAGCTATTTTTGTTGTGGTCTCAGCTGCTTCTGCCTAGGGAGAAGAGAAACATTGATGACAATTAGTAACACTTGAAGAAAATTTAATTAAATAACACGCTCATCCACAAATTAGACATGAAAAGTAGAAAGACATGAAGAATTGATATGAAGTGACAAGCTCATAAACAAGTAAACATGACAACTAGCAAGGCTTGAAGAATTGAAATAAAATGACAAGATCATCAACAAAGCAGACATGGGTAGACCTTGACCTTTTGCACATTGCAAATGTTTGTTGCAGGACTGTGTTGCATGGGAGCTATAAGGTCATGAATAATTAAATGACAAAAGCTGGAAAATCATGGGGGAGAAAAACAGTGAAGGGACATAAGAATACTGGCTTTATAGAAGATTATTTTAAAATATCACAAAGTGAGAAAATGAAGAATAAAAGTATTTTTTGTAAAAAATAAATCAGTTTTTTTTGTTGCACATCATTAGATCACCCGTGTGTTACCGGGGCCCGAAAGGGGAGCAAAGAATAGTAACACTGCACCCTACCACGCATGTCGTAAAAGGCGACTAAGGAGGGTATGGGCATGGGGCTGTTTACCCCACCCCGTAAAAACTTCGCACAGTGGGCTGATCACCTGCTTGCCAACCAATCTGATTACGGAAACAATGATAGATTGTTTGGTCTGTTTTTGTTCCACAAAGACGCCACTAGGCGTGGTGGAAACAGCGATAGATTGATCAATTTGTTGTTGCCCTAAGACGCCACTAGGCGTACTGGCCACATACTGCTTTGCCGGTTGATGGCTAAGGATGGAAGAAGAAGAAGACATCATTAGATATGCAGGGAATGTTACTCCTACACTTTTACCACAAGGAATGTTACTCCTACACTTTTACCACAGGGAATAAATGAAAGGAGTTGAAACACAGAAAAGTAATGCAGCATATATGCAACTAGAAATTAGATAGCAAGAAAATTAGGTGAGATAAATACTGCAGCTTGCTGGAAAATGGATTTTTCTCTAATATAATGTGTGCAGTTATCACCACTTACATCTTTACATCATCTTCTACTCTACTAGAGTTTTCTTTTTGTTTGGTTATTTTCAGGATTTCAGACTTTGTTGTTTATTTATATGAAACAATTGTTCTTTCCAGCCTCCAAGAAATAATGAAACGCAGTTACCATTTGTGGATGACAAAATTAAATGCTAACTCTTCCTAATGTTTGCCCCAACGCTATGGAATAAATTAAAAGTTCCTAGTGATTCTCAGAAAAATCATGTAATATTTTTGTTAGAATCTTTTAATATCATCTTCTGATTTCTTTTCCCCACTAGGATGAAACAAATATTGAAAATGGCATCTCTGGTCTGGCTGTCAAGCTGAAACAGGAACACGATAATGAGGTTACAACTGTATTTAATGTTTTAAATATACATTTAATGGAGCATATTTAAAGTAGATAATATTTGCAAGTTGTCTGTTATGTGTACAACTTTGATCTCTCTTTGATATGTACTTTAGTTTTGCTGCCATAATGCAGTGTAAGATATCCTGCTATTGTCTAGATTTCAAGGCATGTTGAGACAACAGCTGCATTCATTTGAGAAAAAATAAAATTGGAACCAGGTTATGAAATGAGTAGTTTATTTGTTTATTATTTTAGTAAACTATCAGTGTGCCTTAGGACACTCATTTATTGAAAAGATATACACTTGTAATATTGCATCAAACACCTGAAACTTTATACTTACTTACTTAGTCGTTCCCCTTCTACCGTGAGGTGTAGAGGTTTGGAAGAGAGAGCACCAGACTATCCTATTGGCTGTCTTCCTCCTGGCCTGGTTCCATTCTAGTCCTGGGTCCTTCAAAGATTGTCTAACGTTGTCCTCCCAGCGGACTCTAGGTCGTCCTGGGGGTCTGAATCCCTGGCTCTTTGTTTCCCATGCTTGTCGTGGTAGCCGATCTTCTCCCATTCTGCAGAAATGGCCAAACCATCTTAGTTGGGACTGTTCTACTTGGGTCTGCAGGGGGTGGGATTTTAGGCCTTGACGTATCATCTGGTTGCGGACCATGTCTCTTCTTGTTACTTCAACCACCTTCTTCAGATACCTATTTCTGAGGTTTGGATCTGGCTTTTATGGGTTGTAGTCATTGCCCATGACTTGCATCCATATGTCAAGACTGGGACATAGGTGGAGCAGTATACAGCCATCTTCGTTTTCTTACCAACCTCTCTCTTGCTGAGGAATTCTCGATTTATGGTCTGAAAAAGTCTCCCAGCTGCTACCTTTTGAGTGGCCAACTCTTCTTTGATGCCTCCCTTTCGGTCTATAATAGCTCCGAGATATTTAAAGTGGTCGACCTGCTCCAGGACCTGTTCTCCCAGCTTAATCTGATGTCTTCTTTCTTCTCATGATATCACCACGGATTTTGTTTTAGAGCTAGTTGTGACCATCCCTCTCTTCTCCAGATCTTCCTTCCAGACTTGCAGGTTGGATTGGAGATGTGCCTCTGATTTAGCAATCAGGGCAACATCATCAGCAAATGCCAGCTCTGAAAGACAGACCTGTCTCATCTTCCAGTACCCCACTGAATACTTTCTTGTTCTCTCCTTACATGACTTGATAACATCGTCCATGAGGAGTATGAAAAGATAAGTGTTGCTTGCATGGTTGCAATCGTGTTTGAAGGGTGTTGATGGGTGTTGTCAAAATTAAGGCAAACAAAAGCTCAACTCGACCTACGCAATGGTGTGTAGACATGGAGTGAGGATGCAGTACATGCGAATGATGGCAAACGTTCGTTAGAGTTGACAAATAGACCAATCTCACTCACTTATGGCTGGAAGTCATTTATGCCAACTACTGTGTACGTTTCATACAGTTTAATTGGAACGATCACACTTGACAGCACGGGTACAGTGACAAACAGACAGGTTTGCATAAATCATAATAATGTTGATCAATGAAATGCACTATCACATGAGCATTCATGTTGCATAACAGTACCAATGGAATGTCAGTAGACAAGCACTCAGTACTTCCAATATATATCGTCTGACTTCACTGACAGAGCACGTCAGTTCATAAACAAGGTTCAAGATGGTCCCTAGACCTAACCTCGTCTAGCAAAGATTCCTTTAGCTAAGGTTCAGCACATATTTTTTTGATAACAATATTGAACCACTAGTAGTGGGTTCTCTTCTGTAGCAGTGATCTCTGGACTCATTAGGTGATAGTAAGGGGTCATCCCTGTTCTCTCCTTGATGATTGAAAAATATAGGATTCAAAATGGCTTCTCCTCCCAGTGAGTTGTCACTCACCCAGGATACAAACTATGAAGCGCAATCAAAGCTGATCATTCATTAAATGTCCTCATTGCTTTGTAGATTCTACCATTGATACTATTGACTTCATCACATAATATGGTGCTGCTAGGTATGAATGTCATCTTCATCTAGTTAATATTCATCTAAACGTACAACCGTACGACTGCCCATCGAATACAATGCCTCAGGAAAAGTTCATAAGAAATGCGTCTTTACCTTGGTATCAGAAATACACTAGAATATGATTCTGCCATTCCTTGGCAGTAAGAATAAACACGGGTGCATAATACATGATATGTCTAAAGAGACTACCTCTTTCCCCATTAATATAGAGATCACTTTTCGGCGATAGGCCGCTACAACAACTCAGCACCCATCAGGGCGGAACCTTCTCACCTTCACTTAGCGACACATCCGCCGAACAACCTTTGACCCCGAGTTCAACACCGAAGATATAGTTCGACTTAGACATACAAAGATATTAAGATATAAGACAGACTCGTCCTACATAGACAAGAAATACACATAGATTCGGGTCATAGATATTCTGAAGCAAGAACAATCTATTTCTAACCAAACAAAGAATAGATCGCTGTAAACCTAGATTCCTACGCTGAGTTCGATATTCAGGAAAGATAACCCATATAATAAAAGTATAAGTTCAACATGGGTGATATCGCTTTGACCAGGAAAATATTTCGATACACAAAATAAATATTATAATAAATATATACATTGTCAGACAAACAATTACATTTTACATTTGTATGCGTACTAACAGTAATCTGTGCGCCACACAAAAGAATATGTGCGCAACAGACTACCACACCCCCCGGAAAAAAAAATGAAAATCATACAATAGGCTCACAACGCACAAATACTGCGCAGATGAGAAATATCTGGAATTTATAAGCCAAATTAAGGCAAAGTCGAAATATAGATCGACTGGTGAGAATACATCTCAACCTCTCAGAGAAAGCATTTCTCTTAAGCATAAATGTTTCCAGGAAGGTGCCACCAACGTATACTACAATGCTGGCAATGACACAATGCATATAACAATTTCATATTTAAGCACTATAAGTACATGATTGACAAAAAAGAAAAATCATCAACGAGTATCGGTGAATATATATATCAATGAACGTAGTGATAGTAGTGATACAATCACTATATTACAAATTACAATGTGTATTTATCTTGATATAGAAAAGAAAAACTGTTGTAGAGTTGGATGTGTTAAGAAGTCCAAGACCCAACAGTTAGGTGGAATCATGTGGGCATCTAGACAAAATGTCTGCCATCACATTATCTGATCCACGGATAGCTCGTACTGAGAAATGAAAAGGTTGAAGAGAAATTGCATATCGAGTAGACCTCGAGCTCTTCAAATTTTTACTCTGTATAGCCGTAAGAGCTTTCTGATTGGTTTCTACTATGAAATGTGCGCCTAGAAGGAATCTTTGTAGTTTGAGAATTGACCAAACCATAGCCAATAGTTCACGGTCTAAAACCGAATAATTCCTTTCTGCAGCATTAAGTTTTCTAGAGATATACATTACTGGATGCAGAGTTCCAGAGTACTCTTGCATTAGTGCCGCTCCAATCCCAGTGGATGAAGCGTCACTACGAAGAACAAATGTCTTATCTGTAGTAGGTAACACTAAAATAGGTGGTGTTGAAAACAAATTTTTAATCTTATCCAAAGAGGATTGGCATTCCTGTGACCAGTGGACCATATTAGGCGACCCTTTCTTTAGTAGTGTAGAAAGAGGTGCCATGATAGAGGATAGATTCGGAATGAATCTTCCATAAAATTGAATAAGACCTAAGAGACTTCGTACTTGCTTTTTTGTCTTAGGAATAGAGATGTTAAGTATCTTAGTGATATTATGGTCCTCTGTCTTTAGGAAACCATGACCCACTCGATGGCCTAGGAAAGAAATTTCGCTAAAACCAATGCAGGCTTTAGAGGGTTTCGCTGTCAGGTTATACTCGCGTAAAGTAGATAGTAATTCAACTAACCCCGAATAGTGATCTTCCCAAGTATCGCTGAAAAGACAAATGTCGTCTAGGTACGCGATGACATCTGACCGATAAGATAGGATTTGACGCATCATGCGTACGAATGTAGCTGGTGCGTTCATAAGGCCGAAAGGCATGAAATTCCATTGAAAAAGGCCTCTAGGTGTAGAAAAAGCCGTAATTGGTTTGGCGCGTTCAAATAAAGGAACTTGCCAATATCCTTTTGACAAATCTAGTTTAGTGAAAAAATGAGATTTAGAAAGCCTAGTAAGTAGCTCTTCTAGTAAAGGCATAGGTTCAGCATCAAACTTCGTAACTTGATTCAATTTGCGATAGTCAACGCAAAGACGTATGTTATTGTCTTTTTTCCGAACAATAACCATCGGCGAAGAATATGCAGAAGTGGATGGTTCAATGATTTTTAAATCTATCATCTCATCCAACTCCTTCTCAACCTGAGCTTGAAAATGTATAGGGATAGGATAAGGTCTGACCCTAATAGGATTATGGTCAGTTAGAATAATGTCATGTTGAATGACATGAGTTTGTCCAGGAATGTCAGTAAGGACATCCTGAAATGTTTGTAACATAGCAGAAACTTGTCGCTGTTCTCCTAGAGACAAATCCGGAGAAACAGTAACGTTTTTCCATGATTCACTAGAATGAAGTGGAATCATCGGAAGCGGAAGATTAACATCCGAAAAACTTGTTTCCTCATCCTGTATTACGGACAGTGATGAGTAATGACCATGTTAGACTGGTGAATCGTCCGTTGCCTGGAAAATAGGCTGTAAATAATCCGGACGTTCATGGTATTCCGTAAGCATATTGATGTGGAAGGTTTTATGCTTTCCATCAATATCGACAATGTAGTCAACATCGGAAATTTTTGAGATTATATCGTATGGACCTTTCCAAGAAATAAGAAGTCTGTTTTCCCTACAAGGTAGCAAAACAAATGCTTTGTCACCAGGACAAAGTTGTCGTAAGGTTCTTTTCTTATTGACAAATTGTCTTGCCTTCTGCTTAGCAAATTCAGAAGAAGAAGTTGCCAATTTACATGCTTCGATAATCTTTTGTCTCAGCGCGACGACATATTCGTAAGAAGATTTTGTGTCATCGGTAATATTATCAGCGGTTATAAGATCATGAAGCAGAGACATAGGGCCGCGTGGTCGCGCACCGAAGACAAGTTCAAAGGGAGAAAATCCTGTATGTTCATTGGGGACCTCTCTGTACGCAAAGAGGGCCGCGGGCAAAACCCTATCCCAATCTTGAGGATGATCCTCAGTTATCTTCCCTAGCAAGTTTTTGAGAGTTCTATTTAGTCTCTCAACCATCCCATTGGACATAGGATGATAGATACTACTCAAAGATCTCTCTATCTGCAGAGTCGACATCACTTGAGACATGGTATCCGATATTAGTTGGGTGCCATGGTCTGACAATATTTCTCCGGGGAATCCCAGACGAGAAAATATAAGCCAAAGAGCATCTGCAATGTCAGCAGTAGTAATGCTCTTCAGAGGAATAGCCTCTGGCCAACGTCCACACACGTTAAGATAAACTGATGTCCTTTAGCAGATTTGATCTTAAATGGACCAATGATGTCTATCACCATTTTCTGAAATGGTCGAATAGGAATGTCTGCAGCCTGAATAGGTGCAGCATGGCGTGGACCTTTGGATTTGACTTCTTGACATACTATTCAAGATCGACAATAAATCCGTATGTCTTTGTTCACAAAAGGCCAAAAGAAAGGCGCAAGAACTCTTGACTTTGTACGGGAAAAACCCATATGTCCAGCACACTGAGAGTCGTGAGTGTGCTGCAAAATTTTAACTCTCAAATTCTTGGGAACAAGAATCTGAGAATGACTTGACTTAGTGGAGTCTTGCACCATACGTACAAGTACACCATTCTTCATTGTAATCCAAGATTTACGCTTTGTATCTTTATTCGGATCACCTTTTGTTGCAAGAGTGAAGAATTTCTTTTGAGTCAGATCATCTTCTTGCTGTTTTATAAATGAGTCACGAGAAATTACCAAGGGATCATCTTGGTTATGCACTTCATTATCTTCAATAGATGAAGTTTGAGGCATATTAAGAGCTTGAGCTCTAGTGACTACAGCATTAGCAGTTTGCATATTTTGTTTTTCCCAAACGGAAATCTGTTGTGGAGTGCATTCTTTGACTCCGTGAATACGACCGATGATAAGATCAGCGATCGGATTCGGCAGAAGACATGCGTGTACATCTCCTGTAAAGAAAGGAGTAGTAATCCTAATGATAGCAGTAGAGTATTTCTCTAAGGTGCCACCAAACGTTACACATTTGACTACTTTTCCAGTGGCATGAGAAGGATCTACAAGCGACTGCCTAACACCAATTGTGGTGCATCCAGAATAAAAAAGAACTGAGACTGGATTGTCATTTACTAAACCTTTATGTAAGACAAGAGAACCTCTTCCATCATGCGGGACTGACGCAGGAAGAGCGGGAAGAGGATGGCCACAACTTAAAGTGGACACCATAGTTGGTTCAAATAATGTTTTGCATTGGGGGCACTGAGATGCTCTCCCAAAATCAAAAGCGGAACATGCCATATTTTTAGCATCATTATTATCTTTAGTCTGTTTATAGGCTTCATGTGACTCTTGCTGTGCAGAGTTTGCCTGATAATGTGATTTATGTTTTTTGTATTGTGATCTACCTCGATTATTATTGCCTCTGTAATCATTATTGTTTCCTCTATTTGGGTTTGAGTCATAGTTCTAATGGTTACCATTATCATATTCATTATAATGAGTATCTCTATAACTATGGTCTTGTTGTCTCCATGATGGATGACTTGGATAGTTTCTATAATGACTTCCTCTGTGGAAATTCCTATAATTATGACCACCCCTGAATCGAGGGCTGTCAGCTCGTCTCCAGTACTTCACAGAAGAACCCTGAAATGACTGGTTACCTTGGTTTTGATAACTATTATGGTTACCCTTTTTATCAAACCTGTTTTGAGGTCCCTGAAATTTGTGTGAATAATTAGGGTTGTATGGTGTTGCTGATGCAACTGGCATACTTTCTTTAACCTTAGCATTGCTAAAGGCTACGTCCGGATGTGCTGTGACGTATTGGGTACAATATTCTTCCATTTCTTTTAGTGTCTTGGGTTTACGCTCATGTAGGAATTCAAGGATGGTTTATTAACACTTGACATAATCTTGTCTCTGAGCAGCAAGTCCATGAGGGCTTCATATGTCTTTTCTGTTTTGGACAACTTAATCCAACGATTAAATGTAAGACGTGTCCTTGCAATGAATTCTGAGAATTCTACCCCTGATTCAGGTACCATTTTCTTAAACAAAATACGGTAACCTTCCTCTGTTAATTGATATTTTTTCAATAAAGCTGCTCTAATAACATCATAATTATCCTTGTCAGCTTCTTCAACCAAACTTAAACTAGTCAGAGAATCACCTTTCAAATTTTCTGATAACTGGTTAGCATATTGTGATTTATCCACATTATGAGCTCGACAAGAGCGTTCAAATATATCCAGCCAGAATGTTATGTCATCACTGGAAGGATTGAACGCTGGTACCTTGACCTTGTAAGTAAAGGGTTTACCATTACCACTAGAGGACTGATTAACATTACTCATATTTGTCAATTTCAATTTTTCTAACTCAAATGCTAAAAGTTCTTTTTGATGTTCATGTTCTCTCATTGCTTTTCTCTCCTCAGCTTCTCTGTCTAATCTTTTTTGTTCAGCCTCAGCTTCTCTTTGCAATCTTTTTTCTTCAGCTTCTAATTTTTTTTTCTTCTATTTGAAGCTTTCTCTCCTCAGCAGCAGCTTTTTTCTCCTTAGCAGCAGCTTTTCTCTCCTCAGCTTGCATCTTCAATCTTAAATTCTCAGCATCTATCTTCTTTTGTTCAACTTCTGCTTTCCATTTATTTTCCTCTTTTTGCTTCTTTTCTTCTGACTTTAATACCATGGCAAATTGAGCAGTTGTAAACTCCTCTAATTCCTTACCAGACTTATCAAGTGATTTTCCTTGTGCAATAAAGTATTCCAATGTAGACATGATGTCTAATAATGATAGCAATCACTTGAAACAATAATGTAATCTATTTCCAAGTAAATAGGAACAAGTTCTAAATGAACTTGATTAATTAGCTCACAATCCCAATCTTTGTTGGCAACAAGCCTTTAAATAAGGTCTTGTATAATCAACTGTGTACCTCTAGTAACAGCAATTAGTCATCAGTTGATTATTTCTCATAAGTTCACTACACAGCTAGTAGTGTATGATCAAGTATATTTTATAGTATATGTCACCCAACAACATACATAAAGTACAAATAAGAAAGACAATATGAAAACATTTGCAGAAATCAAATAAATCAAATAGGGAAATCAATGAAAATAATCACAGAATCTGTGATGACAACTGCAAAGGGATAACAACAAAACAAATGACGTCACACTGTATAAATATAAATGTGTATAGAACTAAATTTTAGAAAAGGGTAGATCTACAAATACGAACAAGTCAAAACAAAACTGAAGAACAGAAAAAATATCACAAAAACAACGATAAGCACAGTCTTCACAGCTAACAAAAAATAGCAACAGATGTTGCATGCAAATTTTCAATTAAGAAAATTGCTCCCTACAGAACACTAATATAGGACCAATATGACTCGGTATACCCTATATTAGTCACCTCACCAACCGCCCACGACATAAACACAACCAGAAATAAATACATGTAATATAAACATAAATACATATCATGTGCATAAGATTGTTGTAAAGGCTCAGTTTTAGAATGCAATGGTACAGTTTCTAATTACTAATGAAAATAAACTGCCACTTTAATCAATATTAAATTCTTGTACTAACTTATTACAATGTTCAACAATGTGAAAAATACACAAGAGGATCCATCGATGACAGTTCCAATAACTACGACATGTAGGACCTCTCAGTTCACTGTAATACTTGTTAACACAATTAATTTTTGCCTGCAAACGTTCTGTGATGTACCATGAAAAATGTCCACAAGCGCTGACCTAGTTCCAGTATTCGCTCGATAGGTCACGTGACAAAGTGTTGACAAAGAGCAAACTAGTACTGCAGGTGTGTTGTATCAGCCACAGGAAACGGTCTGGTATCAGTAGTCTGTTGACTTCTAAATTTCTGCGAGGTCAAACCCAGAAAGCTGGCCACCAGTGTTGCTTGCATGGTTGCAATCGTGTTCGAAGGGTGTTGATGGGTGTTGTCAAAATGAAGACAAACAAAAGGTCAACTCGACCTACGCAGTGGTGTGTAGACATGGAGTGAGGATACAGTACATGCGAATGATGGCAAACGTTTGTTAGAGTTGACAAATAGACCAATCTCACTCACTTATGGCTGGAAGTCATTTACGCCAACTACTGTGTACGTTTCATACAGTTTAATTGGAACGATCACACTTGACAGCACGGGTACAGTGACAAACAGACAGGTTTGCATAAATCATAATAATGTTGATCAATGAAATGCACTATCACATGAGCATTCATGTTGCATAACAGTACCAATGGAATGTCAGTAGACAAGCACTCAGTACTTCCAATATATATCGTCTGACTTCACTGACAGAGCACGTCAGTTCATAAACAAGGTTCAAGATGGTCCCTAGACCTAACCTCGTCTAGCGAAAATTCCTTTAGCTAAGGTTCAGCACATATTTTTTTGATAACAATATTGAACCACTAGTAGTGGGTTCTCTTCTGTAGCAGTGATCTCTGGACTCATCAGGTGATAGTAAGGGGGCATCCCTGTTCTTTCCTCGATGATTGAAAAATATAGGATTCAAAATGGCTTCTCCTCCCAGTGAGTTGTCACTCACCCAGGATACAAACTATGAAGCGCAATCAAAGCTGATCATTCATTAAATGTCCTCATTGCTTTGTAGATTCTACCATTGATACTATTGACTTCATCACATAATATGGTGCTGCTAGGTATGAATGTCATCTTCATCTAGACTGCCCATCGAATACAATGCCTCAGGAAAAGTTCATAAGAAATGTGTCTTTACCTTGGTATCAGAAATACACTAGAATATGATTCTGCCATTCCTTGGCAGTAAGAATAAACACTGGGGTGCATAATACATGATATGTCTAAAGAGACTACCTCTTTCCCCATTAATATAGAGATCACTTTTCGGCGACAGGCCGCTACAACAACTCAGCACCCATCAGGGCGGAACCTTCTCACCTCCACTTAGCGACACATCCGCCGAACAACCTTTGACCCCGAGTTCGACACCGAAGATATAGTTCGACTTAGACATACAAAGATATTAAGATATAAGACAGACTCGTCCTACATAGACAAGAAATACACATAGATTCGGGTCATAGATATTCTGAAGCAAGAACAATCTATTTCTAACCAAACAAAGAATAGATCGCTGTAAACCTAGATTCCTACGCTGAGTTCGATATTCAGGAAAGATAACCCATATAATAAAAGAATAAGTTTAACATGGGTGATATCGCTTTGACCAGGAAAATATTTCGATACACAAAATAAATATTATAATAAATATATACATTGTCAGACAAACAATTACATTTTACATTTGTATGCGTACTAACAGTAATCTGTGCGCCACACAAAAGAATATGTGCGCAACAATAAGGTGACAGGATATCACCTTGTCTTACACCAGTGGTGGTCCTGAACTCTTCTGACTTATGGTTTGCTGTCCTCATATAATTTCTGCAAGACTTGTAGAAGCTCTGTATAGCATGAATCAGAGGTGCTGGAATGTTCTTCCTTGCCAAACAGTCCCAAAGTTTGCTCCAGGGGACCCTGTCAAATGCCTTTTCCAGATCTATGAAACAAAGATGGATCTCACTCTTATACTCAAGGGCTTTTTCACTCAGCTGTCTGAGTGTGAAGATTAGGTCTTGAGTACTTCAGTTCGCTCGGAATCCACACTGGACCTCATCCAATTGTGGCTCAGCTAGGCATCGGAGTCTCTGCTCTAGGATTCTAGAGTAGACTTTACTAGGGACACTGAGAAGGGATATGCCTCTATGGTTTCCACATTGTTGATTGTCACCCTTTTTGAAAATTAGTGTTATAATGGCAATCTCCCAGTCCTTTGGTATGGTCTTGTTGCACCACGCTGCCTGTAGGACCCTTAAGAGTAATAGGTCGCCTGATGCTCCCATGTACTTAACCATTTCTGGTGTTATACCATCATGCCCTGCTGCTTTGCCCATCTTGATTTTCTCCAGTGCTGCCTTCAGTTCTTCCATCTTTATGTCATCTTCATCACCATTTTTTTCCTCTTCTGTGCTAGTGGTTATCATTTCTGATGCTTGACTTTGCTCACCATCAAGGAGTTCTGAGAAATATTTTTTCCATCTTTCCATTACTTCCTTCGGGGCAGTAAGCAATTTGCCTTGTTTGTCCTATATAAATTTGAGAGGGCATTGTTTTTCCTTCCTCATGTTCTTTAAGGTCTTATAGAACAATTTCTGGTTTTCTTGCGCATCTTTTTCTAGCTTTTCTCCAAATTCTTCCCAGAACTTCTGTTTTGCTTCTAGCACCTTGTTCTTTGCTTCTGTTCTGAGTATCACATATTCTCTATATTTCTCTATTTGTCCTGCTGTGTTTTTAGCTCCTAAGTATTGTTTCCATGCCATTTTCTTCTCTCTTATTTTCTCTTTGACTTCCTCTGTCCACCAAGGTGTCCTCTTTCTCTTGTTCCCAAGTCGGACTTCACCACATGCTTCTGCAGCAGCTGTCTTTATGATGTCCTTGAATTTAAGCCACAGGGTTTCCAAGTCATCAGGTTGTTCTTCCGTGTTTCTCACCGCTGTAGCAATAAGCCCCTGATATCTGGTCTTAATTTCTGGCTCTCTCAGCTTGTAGGTCTTAATGCTCATTTCTTCCGTTCGTTTACTTGGTTTCTTGCGTGATGCTGGGCAATTCCTAGGCTGAGCAACTCTTTCAGTTGTTCTTTTGATTGTAAGCAGGTAGTGATCACTTCCAATCTCTGGCCCCCTCCAGACTCTAGCATCCCGGACATATTTGAATGAGTTCCTCCTAACAATGGCATAGTCGATCACTGACTTCTCATTCTTTGTTGGTTCACACCTAGTGTATGCATGTATGCGCTTATGGGGAACTTTGTGTTGGTAATGATCAGATTCTGCTCACTGCAGAATCTAAGGAGTCACTTTCCATTGTCATTGAGAGTATCTTCTCCATATCTTTCGATAACTCCACCCCATCTAGCATGGTCATTTCCAACTCTGGCATTGAAATCTCCGAGCATGATAATTTCATCTAGGCAGTCATCCACTGTCCTTTGAAGCAGCTCAAAGAATTCCTCTCTCATCCTCATTTGGCCCATACACTATGACCAGGTTGACTATGGTTTCTCCTTCATTTAGTTTTACAACCATAATGCGCTCCGAGACAAAGTTCCATCCCTTGATACTATCTTTTTGGTTTTTGGCCACAATGCAACCCACGCCCCCTTTAGCTCTTTCAGATGTGGGTACACCACTGTATAGCAGCATGTTGCCATCGAGATCATTGACTCCTTGTCCCTTTTTCTTTGTTTCCATAATAGTTTTGCTTTCCTCATCTCTTCCACCAGCTCCTCTTCTTTCCCATTTATACTTCTTGCGTTCCAAGTTCCATAAGTCATTGTCCGTAGTCCGTTCCAGTTCGTCGCCTTTAGAATCAGTCTGGTTTTCTCTCTTATATTACTCGTAATCATAGTTTAAAGCAAACAGGTGATTGGCCTGTTGTGCCTTTGCATGGTGGAGGGGCTGCCTCCTTACAGCCTCCATGCAGGCCGCCCTCCTCCTTTTTCAGCCTGGCTTTATTATGATCATAATATACTGTGAGGGCAGCTTATGCAATTATTTTCCTCCACAACCCATAAAAAGTACTAGTTCACTGTAGCATTGGAAAAACCACATTTTCTTACTGTCATTGAAAATGATGTTTCGTACAGTTTGTTTCTCATTTTCTAGAATTATGCTTTGCTGGTGCTGTTCTGTGAATTACCTTGTACATGATGTTAATAGAATGCCCAAGTGTTTGAATGTTTCTACTTGTCTGAGATTTGTACCATTTATATTTATTTAACATTCATTCTCGTACCAGCGAAGAATGTAATGGCATTATGGGAAGCAAACAATATTTTCGGTTACCAGCAGGCCCCACTTTGATGACTGAATTAAAATTAATAATCTTTCTTTTAATTTTGGCTTCAAAGCTGCACAGTTTCTGTACTGTTGTGTACAAACATGACATTAATATAATAGTTGTATCTCTTACAGTCATTAGTACATACATCTTATCAACAGTACACATTACAGTGCAGACCGCTTAAGGCGATCTCGGATGTGGCGAATTTCTGTTATGAAGAACAATTTGTTTATCCCCAGCAATGTTTCTTCTTTGTCTTTGTAAAAAATGTCCGGTTAAGCGGAATCCGTTTATCACGAATTTTCGGATATGCCAAACGATTAAACGTGTCCCGACTATATAATTTGATCTGCTTAAGGCGAACTTTTTTCAAATACAGTACTTGGACATTTGTACAACTTTTCAGCTATTTTCGGAAATTGCGCGCTTCGTCGGTGTTAGAATTTGAGTTATTTCCCCTCTAAAAATGGCTGGAAAGTTAAAATCCATATCTTTGAAAAGAAAGATTGAGCTATTACAAGAAGTGGAAAATAGTGGCAAAAAGAAAACGGAAATAGCAAAGGAATTCGACATTCCACAATCATCGCTTTCAGGAATCATAAAAAATAAGGATCGGTACAGAAAAATGTTTTATAGTGGACAAGTAGATTGTCACAGAATGAAGAACCGAAAAGCGGCGTGTGATGTGGTTGACACGGCTCTCCTAAAATGGTTCACCATGGCGAGATCAGCAAATGTTCCTGTAAATGGACCTATATTAACTGCAAAGGCAGAAGAGTTAGCACTTCTGGAAGGTCGGACTGGCTGGAAATGTAGTCCTGGCTGGTTGGGTCGTTTTAAAAATTGGCACAACATTACTTACAAAGCTTTGTGTGGGGAAAGGCATTCTGTTAATGAAACGACCACCGAGTCATGGACGGGGGAGGTGCTAAAACCAGCCATGAGTAGGTATAATTCCGCTGATGTGTTTAATGCTGATGAAACTGGATTGTTTTGGAGATTGCTGCCTGACAAGACTTTGTCCTTCAGAAATGTAAAGTGTCATTGGGGGAAAAAATCGAAAGAAAGAATCACAATTGTTGTGTGTACAAATATTGGTGGTTCAGAAAAATTGCCATTACTTGTAATCGGTAAATTCAAAAATCCACGCTGTTTTAAAGGTTTGAAAAAATTGTGTGTTGATTATGCAGCTAATTCAAAAGCCTGGATGACATCAGACATTTTCACCAAGTGGCTACATGCATTTGATCATTCTAGGGAACGTCAACATTGCAAAGTTCTTTTGGTGCTTGACAACTGTTCAGCCCACCTAAATGTTCAAAATCTAAAAGCAACAGAACTTTTATTTTTACCACCAAATGCGACATCCAAACTTCAGCCTTGTGACCAAGGTATTATTCAAAATCTAAAGGTTCATTATATGTCAGCAATGTTGTCCAAACTTGTAGGTCACATTGATGCAGACTTGGTTGCTGAAGACTTCAAGATAACCCTTCTGGACGCTATTGTTATGTTGAAATCTGCATGGGGTAAAGTGTTGCCTGTGACTATTGCAAAATGTTTTCGAAAAGCAGGCTTTAAAGTTGGAGATGATACAGATGATGAAAACATGGTTGTATCAAATACTTGTAATGGAACTGTACATTTCAGCAGAAGATTTTGTCAACATTGACAATGATATTGTTACTACATGCAGTGCTAGCCTTGCCAGTGCTGATATTCTAGGGATGTGTATGCCAACAGTTTCATCTTCTGTCCTTTCCAGTCCTGATTTAGATGGAAATGATGATGATGACTGTGGGTTGCCAGTGCAAAATGGAAATTTCAAACTGCATGGATAAAATTAACATGTATATAATGCAGGCTGGATGCCAAGATGATTTAATTTCTCATTTCTTTGGATTTAAAGAGGCCATGGAAAGACACTTTATTAACTCAGGTACCAAGGTACAGAGGAAAATTGCAGACTTTTTCATTTAAGAGTGCTTTATCATTTAAGAGTGTACACATTCTAGAGATAATGGCGACTGTGGGTTAACGGTACAAACTATTTCACAGTTGGAAGTTTCAAATTGCATGGATAAAACTAACATGTATATAATGCAGGCTGGATGCCAAGATGATTTAATTTATCATTTCTTTGAATTTAAGGATGTCATGGAAAGACATTTTTATTAACTCAATTACGGGTACTAAGATACAGAGGAAAATTGCACCTTTTTCATTTCAAAGTGTAAACAGTGCTGTTATTCTCTAGATATTTGTGCCAACTTTGTACATTAACACTTTTGGTGATTTACATATTTTCTTTGTCATACATCTGTCATATTCAACGCTAATTCATTATTGTATTGTACGTTGTAAATGCATTACCTTATGCTTGAACTCTTATCTGGATAAGAGGAATTTCTGATAAGAAGAACTATTTCTTGGGTCCCTGGTGAGTTCTCCTTATCAGGTCTGCACTGTATTATACACAGAACCGTTTGACTTGAATAAACATGACAATCGCACTAAGCATATATTGGCACTAAATGTCTTTAATTTTTGGAAATTAAAAATGTTCCACGTTTGCCTGCAGTGAATGTTTTTCGCATTAAAGGAAGTGCAAAAGTATTCCCACTTACAAGTATGCTCTCGCTTGTATGACTGAATTAAAATGAATAAAGAAAATTTTTTTTTTAAAGTAAGAAATTTCTCCCAGGAGTTGAATGCAAATTTTTTGTTTAGCAGGTAAACTTTTTTTTACCACTAATTAACAAAAGCATCTTGATATATGTGGTCTTTCTACATTGTTTACCCATTTTTAATCAATGCTTATCTCAGTCAATGTGTTTTCTGCTGATAGTTTTCATTATTTTATAAACTGTACTTTGTTCATTTCTCAGTGCTGCCTCTTCTGCTTGTCTTGCAAGATCATCCAGAATTTTCCTTTTATTTGCTCAGGTTTGACATTCTACTTCCTTGACCAGCTGACTGTACTGTTCACTGTACATTTCCTTTAACCTGGGAGACTTTGCTTCTATTTTCTTTCTTTTCTCTTCACTATGGTGTTTAATGTTTCCGGTGTTATCAAATCTTGTTGCTTTCTTTGCTGGAATCCCAAGAATGATTTGCTGCTTTCCTTGTTTATTGTTGAAATAGTGTTGAATTTCTGGTCAGCATCATCAATCGCTGCATATTATGATTGCATACTGTAAATGAATGCTGTTATGTTAACTTTATAATGTTGCATGCTTTTAAATTAATGCTTAAAGTATCATGTGGGAATGAAAGGATATAGTATGCAAGATTAATGAGAGTGGAAGGGCAGAATGTTGGACGGGCCTGCGCGCCCAATTCTTTACCCTTCGAAAATAAAGTTTGTTTGTTCGTTCGTTCGTTCTGTATTTTCCTGGCTATTGGCAATTTGATATCATCTCTTTACATCAACCACAAAAGCTTTTCTGGTGAGGAGGTCCTTAAGTTTCATGATGTTATACCTTTTCTGTTTGGTTGCCATTGGCCCAGCAGATGCGAGTTTCACCTTCAGTCTTGCTACTACTAGGTGGTAATCACTTCCCACATCTGCACCTCTTCTTACTTTCATGTTTTGTAACGCATGCCTCCATCTACTTACTTAGTCATTCCCCTTCTACCATGTGGTGTAGAGGTACCCTTCATCTACCATTGATCATATTGTAGTTTATCTGGTTTCTGTTCCGTCCATTTGGTGATTCCCACATTTACTTGTGCACTTCATTGTGTGGAAAAAGTGTTCTTCCAATGACCAAGTTGGTAATGCTGCAGAAGTTTATTAGTTTGTCCCCATTTTCATTTACTGCTCCACTGCCGCATTTCCCCATTACTTTTTCATTATAAGTATTGTATGTTCCAACTTTCATATTAAGGTCTCCCATTACTATAATAAGATCGTACCTAGGTGCAGTTTCCATTTCTTTTTGTAGCTGTTGATAGAATTCATCCTTGACCTCTTTATCGCTGTCATTTGCTGGTGCATAGCATTGTATTATTGTAGTGTTGGTGAATCTCCCTCTCAGTCTTGTTTTTATCAGCCTGTTTTTGATGAGTTTCCTGTTCCTTTATTTAGGATAATGGCTGTGCCTTCACTGTGCTGACCATCCTCTCTACCGGAGTAAAAGTACTATTTCTCCTGTAGCTGTTTTTATTCTGTCTGTCCTGGTCCATCTACTCTCACTTATTCCCAGGATATGTAATCTGTAGTTTGTCATCTCTGCTGTGATCTGCCTCAGTTATCCTGCCTCATTCATGGTTCGGACATTCCAGAATTCATTTCTTGTTTTGTGTTTTGCGATTGGGGCATTGTTTTCATGCCAATGGCTTCCTTTCAGCTTTCCCCACTGACAGTCATACGAGCCTGAGACTCCGGATGTCCATCCCACATCAAAATTGTTCCATTTGTTCCTTTTTCAATAGCGGTTATGATTTTTTTCATAGACAGGGGTGTTGGCCCTGTGCTAAAACCCCTAACCCAGAGGACCAGGGTACCAGCATTTTTCTCACCCCTACTCTCACAGACCTGTCCAGCTTGGTTGAACCTACCATGTGTAAAACTGCCATTGGCATAGCTCTGGGGGTTGTCAGGGTACACAAGCTGCCATACCGCTTGCTACAAGGTACAGGTACCATTGATGGTGGGAAAAACTCCAGTTAAATATAACTATTTAAGTTGTTGTTTTTTTTTAACTTGTGAAGGATGCCATAATTGTTTATCTTTGTGGCTGCTAAAAATGTGATTTAATGTGTCTTAAATAGAAGTAACATTTAATACTGCAGTGATATTACCTTTACAAATGGAACATTCAATGCACGACAAACTCTAGATAAGTGATTATCAAACCAGCACTGCTCTGATAGTATGTCTGCTTGTACAGCTTAACACGACAACTACTTGTGTGCCACTGAATTAATTTATTTCATAGATGATTCACCATTTTCACCACAACATTTTTATATACTCAGCTTATTAAATTTATGTACCAGTTTTTAAGCTCATTAAATAATTCTCATTGTTTGTTTATCTACCAGAACCACGATAGTCAAAACTACACTGAAGACTGTGATACTCATGATCAGATAGTTGACATCATGGATACAAAAACACCAAGAATTACAAAAGTAGAACAGCCTGGCTTATGTAAAGATGAAGGTAATAAAATGGTAATTATAAAGATGAAATAAAGCTTTTACTTATGTTCTTTAGTATTTTTTTTTTGTCTTTAATTTCTGAGAATAAAACTCTAGATTCCTTAGAAGTTACACACATTAACAAACAAGTCATTTAAAGTATTATCTCTTTGAAGTCATTCTTTTAGTTATCTGTATATTTCAGTCTGTGTGAATCTTTATTCTTCTTCTTCTTCCGTCCTTAGCCAAAGACCGACCAAGCAGTCAGTGGCCATTACGCCTTGCGGCGTCTTAGGGCAACAAAAAATTATCCATTGTTCCGTTACGCCAAAAGGCGTTTATTGGTACAACAGAATATTAATTGTTGTTTCCGTAATCAATGTGACAAGCAAGCGGTTGATCAATCCGCTGTGCCCCGAACTTGCCCTCGTGTATACTGCCGCTATACAACCACTTCGCTACCGAGACGTCTGTCCAGCCAAAATTTTTCTCGGGACCGAAGGTCCGCGAAAAAGAGCAATCTGGTACAGGCACAACACCCATTCGCTGCCTCCACTGCGCTGGGAGGACCCGGCAACCGGGACCACACACAGCCTTGAGAGGACAATGGTCGCCTGAAAATAGTGAATCTTTATGGGGTCCATATATTCTTGTTAAAAGTATATCTTCTTCTTTGATCCTTAGTCGCCAACTGTCAAAGCAGTTTGTGGCCTCACACCTGGTGGCATCTTGTAGGGCAGCAACAAATTGATTCCACTTTGCTCGGTTGGGGGCCATCCTTCGTACAGTGCCCCAACTCTGGTTCATTCTTTGCATCTCAGCCTCCACAGTCCTTCGCCAAGTTGTTTGTGGTTGGCCTCTCTTTCGTTTTCCTTTAGGGGTCCAAAATATAGCTGTTTTGATGATTGCATTGGGGTCTCTTCTGAGGACATAACCAACTCCAGTGTCTGCCAGCTATGATGGTGTGCATGTCCTCTTGCTTGCTCCAAGTAAGCAGATCTTGGTTGGTGATGGTATTCTGCCAAAAGATTCGGAGAATTTTTCTTAGGCAGGTTGTGTGGAAAGAGGACTATTTCGACATTTCCTTCTCTGTTACTCTCCAGCATTCTGCACCATAGAGAAGCACAGAAAGCACACAGCTCTGATATAATCTTAATTTTGTGCTTGTGCTGTATTGAGAGGACTTCCAGATGTTGTTTAGGCTAAAAAAGGCTGTTCTTGCTTTGTTCATTCTGTTGTTGATGTCTTTGCTTGCCCCGCCATCTGGTGTTACTATGCATCCTAGGTATGTGAAGGTGTCTGTCTGTTCCAGTTGTTGATTCCTTACTGTTATGGGCTTGGGATACTCACAATGAGTGTCATGACCTCTGACTTCTTTAGATTGATGTTCAGGCCCACCTGTTGGCTATACTTATTAAGTCTATCCATTTTTTCCTGGATGTGTTGATGTGAATGTGCAAGTAGTGCAGTGTCATCTGCATATTCCAGATCTTCCAGTGTAGAAAACGTAGTCCATCTTGTTCTTCTTGGACTGCCCTCTGTTGTCTGTTGCATCACTCAGTCTATGACTTAAAAATAGAGTTGTTGATAAGGGGCATCCCTGTCATACTCCTGTCTTGATCTCAAAGGTTAGAAATTAATGTACAGCTGTCTCTGCCATTCTGAGCACTGCTCTATAATGTTACTTACTTACTTAGTCGTTTCCCTTCTACCGTGAGGTGTAGAGGTTTGGAAGAGAGAGCGCCAGACCATTCTATCAGCTGTCTTCTTCCTGGCCTGGTTCCATTCTAGTCCTCGGTCCTTCAAAGATTTTCTAATGTTGTCCTCCCAGCGGACTCTGGGTCATCCTGGAGGTCTGGATCCCTGGCTCTTTGTTTCCCATGCTTGTCGTGGTAGCCGATCTCCCATTCTGCAGACATGGCCAAACCATCTTAGTTGGGACTGTTCTATTTGGGTCTGCAGCGGATGGGTTTTAGGCCTTGACGGATCGTCTGGTTGCGGACCATGTCTCTTCTTGTTACTTCAACCACTTTCCTCAGATACTTCATTTCTGAGGTTTGGATCTGGCTGTTGTGGGTTGTAGTCATTGCCCACGACTCGCATCCATATGTCAAGACTGGGACATAGGTGAAGCGGTATACAGCCATCTTCGTTTTCTTACCAACCTCTTTCTTGCTGAGGAATCCACGATTTATGGCCTGAAAAAGTCTCCCAGCCGCTGCTTTTCGAGTGGCCAACTCTTCTTTGATGCCTCCCTTTTGGTCTATAATAGCTCCGAGATATTTAAAGTGGTCGACCTGCTCAAGGACCTGTTCTCCCAACTTAATCTGATGTTTTCTTTCTTCTCGTGATATCACCAGGGATTTTGTTTTAGAGCTGCTTATGACCATCCCTCTCTTCTCCAGCTCTTCCTTCCAGACTTGCAGGTTGGATTGGAGATGTGCCTCTGATTTAGCAATCAGGCAACATCATCAGCAAATGCCAGCTCCAAAATATAGACCTGTCTCATCTTCCAGTACCCCACTGAATACTTTCTTGTTCTCTCCTTACATGCCTTGATGACATTGTCCATAAGGAGTATGAAGAGGTAAGGTAATAGGATATCACCTTGTCTTACACCAGTGGTGGTCCTGAACTCTTCTGACTTATGGCTTGCTGTCCTCACATAATTTCTGCAAGACTTGTAGAAGCTCTGCATAGCATGAATCAGAGGTACTGGAATATTCTTCCTTGCCAAACAGTCCCAAAGTTTGCTCCAGGGAACCCTGTCAAACGCCTTTTCCAGATCTATAAAACAAAGATGGATCTCACTCTTATACTCAAGGGCCTTTTCACTCAGCTGTCTGAGTGTGAAGATTAGGTCTTGAGTACTTCGGTTTGCTCGGAATCTGCACTGGACCTCATCCAATTGTGGCTCAGCTAGGCGTCGGAGTCTCTGCTCTAGGATTCTAGAGTAGATTTTACCAGGGACACTGAGAAGGGATATGCCTCTATGGTTTCCACATTGTCGATTGTCACCCTTTTTGAAAATTGGTGTTATGATGGCAATCTCCCAATCCTTTGGTATGGTCTTGTTGCACCATGCTGCCTGTAGGACCTTTAAGAGTAATAGGTCGCCTGATGCTCCCATGTACTTAACCATTTCTGGTGTTATACCATCATGCCCTGCTGCTTTGCCCATCTTGATTTTCTCTAGTGCTGCCTTCAGTTCTTCCATCTTTATGTCATCTTTACCATCATTGGTTTTCTCTTCTGTGCTAGTGGTTATCATTTCTGATGCTTCACCATGCTCACCATCCAGGAGTTCTGAGAAATATTCTTTCCATCTTTCCACATCTTCTGTTCTTTCTAAATCCTGCTTGTTCTTTCCTCAGTTTGGGGTCTACTGCTTTTGAAATTCTCTGTATAATTATCCTGCCTAATATTTTGCTGGGAACTGAGAGAAGATTGATTCCTCTCCAGTTGTCGCAGTCTGCAATGTCTCCCTTCTTGGGCAATTTGACAACTATTCCGTTGTTCCATTCTGTTGGTGTTGTCCCTGTTTTCCAGACTTGTGCAAATAGTGGTTCTAGTAGTTCTGCTGCTAGCTCAGGGTCTGTCTTAAATAGCTCTGCATTTAAGTTATCGTGACCAGAAGCTTTTCCATTCTTTAACCCTTTGATTACTGTGATGATTTCTTCCTTTTGTGGAATGTCTGTATTAACATCTAGATCGTTTTCAGCCTCAGGAACATTCAACTGTGTCACTGGTGGTTCCTTGTTCAGAGTTTCTCTGAAATGCTCTGCCAATCTTTTTTCCTGTCCCTCTGCTGTCCTGATGAGATTACCTTGCTTATCTCTTACTAATGTAATATTGTTTGCACCTCGTTTTCCGCCGATGGTTTTAGTTATTTCATATACTGTGCTTTGTTCATTTCTCAGTGCTGCCTCATCTGCCTGTCTTGCAAGATCGTCTAGGAAATTCCTTATGTTGGCTCGGGTTTGGCATTTAACTTCCTTGTCCAGCTGACTGTACTGTTCACAATATAGTTGCTTTAACCTGTTGGACTTCGCTTCCATTTATTTTGTTTCTCATTGCTATGGTGTTTAATGTTTCTGGTTGTCACGAGAGGTTCAGATGTTAATTAAAGAATAAGATATCCTGGACATAAAGGTGTATCAGATGATACCAGGATAGTGCCAGATAAGAGTCTGGTCTTATCAGTAATACCCCCTTCTCTGAAAAGAGTAAGGGTGTATAGACAACAAAGGTAGGGTCAAGCTGTATAAGTTCCCAGAGAAGATGGTACTGTATTACTCCGAGTCCCTATGTGCTTCCTCTCCTGATCCTACTCTGTTAATATGATGTTTATTATGGTTTTTAACTCTGCTAGGGGTAATTATTTAATTAAATTCACCAACCAAAACTATATCTTAACTTAAAGAATTTAAGTAAGTCTGTTGGTAATTATTTACTTAAATTCATCAACAAAAACTGTAACTTAACTTAAAGAATTTAAGTAAGTCTGTTGGTAAATATTTACAATTTATTTGTACAGTTACTTTTTTTCTGTTTGAAAAGTTTTAAAAGAAATCATATTACAATATGAAATAAATAATAAAATGTTCAGCAAAGTCTTTCACTGAATTAAATTGTCTATCACTATAGAGAAAGTCTTGCTTGGTTGGTCTCTCTCTGATTAAGTAATATTTGTTAATGTCACAGATATGATTGGAGATCTACACTGCTTTGGTCATTGTAACGAACAGTTTTAGTGTAAGGGGAAGTAAACTGGAGTATGTTAGTAGTTGAAATAGATTTTGAGTTATAGCACTTAGTTGCTTGTTAGCTATCGAATTATTTAGAGAGTATCTCGTGATAGTTTCGAGAGACAGATTACAGACAGCGTGAAAAGCGCTGATATATTTATTCTGTAATGTTTGAGCGGAGTGAGAATAGCTCGCGGCTAGGAGCAGATGATTGATTGACTGAGTTGTGTTGACCGTGAGAAAGTCTCGTGACTGCTTTTGAGCGGGACGAGTGTGTTATCTAGGGAGAGTGTTCCGGGCGTTTTGACCGGGTAGGAAGACAGTGTTTTTGGGAAGTGTGAAATGCCTGTACAGTGCTGAATTTAAAAATGTCGACGGATTTTTCGCTGTGGGTACAGCGTAGTATAAACCTGCAGTTTTGATTATTGTGGAAATGTTTATAACTGCAGTGTGCAGTCTTTAAAGGCCATTATCTCCTGTGTGAGGAGTCTTGATTAATAAGAGTACTTTAGGCAATGAATCATGATAGCTCCTGTGAGAGGATTGTTATTGAGGATTCTTTATAGCGCTGAGTTTAATAAGAGTACTTTAGGCCATGAATCATGATAGCTCCTGTGAGAGGATTGTTATTGAGGATTCTTTATAGAGCTGAGTTTAATAAGAGTACTTTAGGCCATGAATCATGATAGCTCCTGTGAGAGGATTGTTATTGAGGATTCTTTATAGCGCTGAGTTTAATAAGAGTACTTTAGGCCATGAATCATGATATCATTGTAGCTGCCGGGTGCGCAGTATTATGTGGTAATTTATATCTTGTGTTGTGCTGTGAACGGTATTCTATTTTTATTTCGTATCAATGTGTTGTGACGTGAATAAACCCATATGAAATGTTACCAGTCGTTTACAACCCTTCATGACTCGTGTGTATGCACCTGTGGCGTGAACGACTAAACCAACACACGCACTCAATATTATAAGTGTGACAGAGAACTTAACACGTATTGAGAAATAGCCCTGGAGTGGGCGTGGTCTATCTGTATCGAGAACCTGTGCATCGCTTACCAGTAGACTTCTACAGTGTTTGCCTGTGTGGCGTATATGTATGTATCAAATGTAGACATTACCAGATCCACAACACAGCAGCAACGTTAGCAGATAATCAATAAGACACCCTTACCGTACCATACACCAATCCTTTGTATCAGTTTCAGTGACAGCCATGATTGACTTTCACGTGCTTGACGGAGGTACAACAGTAATGACCTCCCGGATTTTCCTATTAACATTAGGGGGGTGTAACAGTGGTGTGCTAGTTTTATAGGATCAGACACCCGCGAAATTCGCGTGATATTAATTTACAAGTGTTAGCGTGTAGCCTGAGTGGCGTTAGTATATGAAAGACAGACATCACATTTGAGACCTGTATCCAGGCCCAAGGAAAACTTATTCAGTATCAGTTAAACTGGGAACTGTTAACTCAAGTCGCAAGTCGCAACTCGCAAGTCAAGAAATTTATTACTCAAGATTATGAGATGTCATGATATACAGTGGCGTCTGTATACCAGTACAAGTAATCATCTGGCAGTATGAACGAGCGGTGTACCTCCTTTCAACGAAATTGACAGACGGTGACCCATTTCCTGCTTTCCTGTGCGGTGTGTTAGCACGTAGCGTGCTGAATCGAGAACCTGAGCGGAATCAAGGTGTCAAGTTCCAATGCCTTTCTGTTGTCGATTGTTTTACCATTGAACTTTGTGATATCAAGGGTGTTAACGGAAAGGAACAGAAGAGTTTTCATTCAAGATAAGTAGTTATGTTTGTGGTGTGAACTGTGTCGCCTTAACTATGTCAACGAGCCTTCCTGTGCTTTGCATCTCCTATACTGTTGAAATCTGTTGTTTTTGTTGTCTAATTCTATATAGACATATTATTAGGATTTAGTATTGATGCTAAGTATTGATGGTTGTATGATATAGGATGACTTCCCTCATATGATGTTATAAGGGTTCTTTGAAAAGGAATTGATGATACAAAGTTTATGAATAATATTGTTGGTATACATACTGAACTGTGTGAAATGGAAGGGTAATTGTCAGAACTTCTTGAAACATAAACTTGCGACATTAATAATTATACTGATATAGATATATAGTTAACTGAGTGATTAAATCACCATGGATTTTGATAATAATCCTGCAGATATAAGGCCTATGTTGGAGAGTGCATTGTTAATAGGTAGAGATGAAAAGGGATTGAGAGGTCCAAAACTTGGAGTATGGATCATGGACGATTTGTTGGTTAATGTGTCAGTATCCCTAAAGTTATTTGCTGAACATAACTTTAAGCTTCTTTGTAATTCAATAATGGCTAAGGATTTGATTGCTTTCCTACAGCACCTTCGTGTGTTTTTACAACAGTATATTGAACTTGAACACGGACAGATAGTGCAAAGTATATTCAAAATAATCCACAACGGTATTCCTGATGAGCAGAAAAAGGAATTAGGAAGTGAGAAACAAATAAAAGTCAACAAACAGAGTGCCCTACGGGAAAGGGACAATTGTTTAAAAGTTACTACTGAAGTGAGTAAACTACACGAAACAGTCTCTAAACTCGCAAATGAGTTAGATAAGTCAAACACGGAACTTACTAAAGTACATGCGGCGTTAGATGAAGCATTGAACAAGAACAAAGAGTTGGAAATTCGGGTGAAAGACAAAGATAACGAAGTTGGTAATCTCAGACAGGAAGTTCAAGAGAAAAAAGAAATGTATGACATATTAAAGATTGAGAGCAATGTTCGTGAAGAGACTTACATAAATATGCTTCATGAGGTGTTGGAGGATAATGATATTATCAGTTGCCAACTGAAAGAAAAGAAAGATATACATGATAAATTAAAAGTTCAGGATAAGAAATGTGAGAAATTAGGTAGTGAAACATGTCAAACTAGAGCAAATAAAGAAAAGGATGAGAAAGACAAATTAGAAGAGTTAACGACTGAGAGAGAGGAGATGATTAAGATTGAGAGATTGTTAACAGAGGAGAGAAGTAAAGTCTTGATATTTGACAAATTAAATAGGAAATTAAGTGAAGAAATTTCACAAAAAAATGTTGAAATTGCAGAAAGTACAAAAAGGGTACAGGGTCTACTCGATGTTATTTTGAACAGCGGAATATGGTCTTCTGTAAATGTGGACAATGCTAGACAGAAAGTTGTTTGCCAACAGGTTAAAAAGATCCAGCCCTATACAATCTTTGCGGATAGAAAGGTTAGATGTGATAGACAAATATCTTTTCGAGGAAAATATAACTTTCGAAGGTCTTTTGATTCTGCTTCCAATAGCAACGAATCTTGGCGGAAGTGTAATAGAGAGAATGATAAGGTAACAGTCAGTCCTGATAGATTTCAAGCTAAAAGCCCAAAGATTAAACGAGTAACTGATTTTGGAGGTTCTCAGAAGATGATAACAAGGGATAAAGTTATAAGTAGTGGTTCCAAGGATGAAACCCATTATAGGCGTAACGATAACGATACTTATAGATCAGCAGATGATACTGTAAACAAGCATATTGTCAAAGAAAAGAATGGAAAGAGTTTTTGTAGGAGAGATGTTTCTAAGGTTAGAAAGTACCAAGGAAATTCATATGATAATAATTTTCCTTCTCAGAGAGATAAGAGACAAGTTAATGTATCTCAACAGTTTAATTCTCAGAATTTTGAAAATAATGGTACAGACAAATACAAGAAGAGTTTTCAATCGTGCAATAATTTTTTTCTGACAGATTTTTTGTGCGGAGTAGAAACGTTAATCATAACAAGTCTAACTGGGATTATAGACATAATAATAGTCTCAAACAAAGAGGAAATGATGATAAATATTTTGATCAAACGACGAATAAGTGCAATTATGCTAATTTTGCTCGACATGAGCCTAGAAGCATTGTTATTAAGCAAAGTAGCAATGATAATGATGTCACAAATACTACTGCTTGTTATGTTTCTGATTTTGAAAGAGCAGCACGTTGTTGTGAACTTAAACGAAGAGTCGATGACATCGTGGGGTGACCAGATTTCCACATGAACCACAGTGCGGGGTAATTGTTTGTTTAACCTCTCCGTTGTTCGTAGTAAATTTCACCATTCATTAAAATGGAATTTTCATTTGTATTTTTTTAACAGAGGCGACTTCTTGATATGGGTCAGCGCTCCTGTTTACGTTAACGGCTGTTTACGGTAGCGACAAGAATATAGGCCAAGATTGTGCCCGAGTGAGTGTTTTCTCAAGCAGAACATATCAGCGTGCTAACCATGATTCGACGTTTTACCCCTAGTGTTTATGAGATGTCGGCAAGACCTATGGAGATTTTTGTTTGCGTTTGATTGTTGTTTTGTTTGTTTATTAGGACAGAAGATGTTAATGTATTCTATTGCATAGATCATTATAGGTTGTTATATTATGATCATCATCTTTACGCATCATTTGATGTCTATTGTTTTTTATATTTATGACTGTTTTAATTATAAATTAGTTCATTTCGATGCTATTTTTATACTATTGTGTTTTGGATAATATGTAGTGTGTTATATGGTAGTGACGTGTTGTTTACTATTCATGAATGCAATATTTAACCTTACTGGTTACAAACTTATACCTATTTTTTATACTCTGGTGTAGAACTTGCAGTTTTTTTTTGGTATTTGTTTTACAGATGTGTTGGGTAGAATAGTTTTGTACATGATGAGTTTGTTAGCCCTATGCACATACTCATTAGTTGTAATGTTACAATAGTTATTTTTAATATATCAGATGGAGATAGATATAAATTATTAACTATATAACACTGTAGCTAAGCTGAACGTGATTGTCAGCCGGAAATATTTAAAAGTTTAAATTGAACTGTATAGAGAAAATTAACAGCGTTTGCTGATATTGTTATTTGATTGAGAAATCTAGAGATCTGATTTAAACACTTGCTTAACATACATTACGTTGTTTTCATGTATTTGCAAACTTGTATTTTGGTAATAGTGTGTTTTTCTATGTGTTTCTCTGTGACGTATTTTTAAAAAAAAAACTTACACGTGTTGTTTAGTATTTGCTTAGATGCAGGAATTGTTATATGTCTCTCATTTTGCTAAAGCTAGTTTTTTGTTAATTTGTTAATTATAGATTTGAATTAATTTAATTAAAATCCTATTTTTATGTAACTTAGCATTACGAAATATTTTTGTACTGTATTTTTTGGAAAATATTTTTTTTCCCAGACATTGTAATTTTTTATTTTTGGTTTTGTGTGTGCTTAGCGTTTGACTATGTGCTATGTTTGATATGTAGAATAATGTTAGTTCTTTAAAGAAAGTTTTTTTTTTGTTTTTTGGATGTTATGTTGTATTAGCGCTTGATTGTGCGTTGTTCGAACTTGGTTATAGCAATGCTATTACTTTTTTGTGTGGTGTCGATAATTTATTGTTGATTATGTATAACTTGTATAACTTGTTTAAATTACTGATTATGTTTTGTTTAGTTATAAACTATTTTTTGTAGTATTAGTATAGGAATACTTTGTTATTTTGTTTTGTGCTTTTCGATCATATTTGTATGTATTATAAAATACGTTGTTGATCTAAATAGTTATTAGTATATATTTTACCAACTTTCTCTATATTCTTACCTTTTGCTTTCTATCTGTCTCTGTTGATTATCCTTCATTCCATTCCTTCTTTTCTATTGTCTTTTCAGTATGGTTTCATATTTTGTTTACATTTCGTGCTTTATTTACGTTTCACTTCATTTTCCTTGTATACTTCTTCTTTCGCTTCTTATACTTTCATTCTATGTATTGTTACTTTAATGGTATAACTTAATATAGTGTAGCTACTTGTGATATTTGTAATTATTTTACATATAACAAATTGTTTGAATGTAATACTATTGTTTTTTCCTCATATTCTGATTTCATACTTACCTTTATTACGGATCATTTTTCGTTTGCTTGATCTTGTCTTTTCTTTTACTATCGGTTGTTCCCTATTTAATTGTTCTGTATTCACTTAACTTGGTTTTGTAATACATTATTTTTGGTATGCTTAATTGATTACATTGGATACTTCATTTTTACATTTCACTTAATGCTTATATTTTGTAGATGTCTTATTTTAACTTAACTTAAAGTAATTCTTAGACACATATGTTAGAGATTCATTGTCCTTTTAATTTTTTGGGGGTGTATTTGTTAAAAAATTGATAGAATCAATTTTTTTCTCTGGGGGTGAGGTAAGATGTAACGAACAGTTTTAGTGTAAGGGGAAGTAAACTGGAGTATGTTAGTAGTTGAAATAGATTTTGAGTTATAGCACTTAGTTGCTTGTTAGCTATCGAATTATTTAGAGAGTATCTCGTGATAGTTTCGAGAGACAGATTACAGACAGCGTGAAAAGCGCTGATATATTTATTCTGTAATGTTTGAGCGGAGTGAGAATAGCTCGCGGCTAGGAGCAGATGATTGATTGACTGAGTTGTGTTGACCGTGAGAAAGTCTCGTGACTGCTTTTGAGCAGGACGAGTGTGTTATCTAGGGAGAGTGTTCCGGGCGTTTTGACCGGGTAGGAAGACAGTGTAATGGGGAAGTGTGAAATGCCTGTACAGTGCTGAATTTAAAAATGTCGACGGATTTTTCGCTGTGGGTACAGCGTAGTATAAACCTGCAGTTTTGATTATTGTGGAAATGTTTATAACTGCAGTGTGCAGTCTTTAAAGGCCATTATCTCCTGTGTGAGGAGTCTTGATTAATAAGAGTACTTTAGGCCATGAATCATGATAGCTCCTGTGAGAGGATTGTTATTGAGGATTCTTTATAGCGCTGAGTTTAATAAGAGTACTTTAGGCCATGAATCATGATAGCTCCTGTGAGAGGATTGTTATTGAGGATTCTTTATAGAGCTGAGTTTAATAAGAGTACTTTAGGCCATGAATCATGATAGCTCCTGTGAGAGGATTGTTATTGAGGATTCTTTATAGCGCTGAGTTTAATAAGAGTACTTTAGGCCATGAATCATGATATCATTGTAGCTGCCGGGTGCGCAGTATTATGTGGTAATTTATATCTTGTGTTGTGCTGTGAACGGTATTCTATTATTATTTCGTATCAATGTGTTGTGACGTGAATAAACCCATATGAAATGTTACCAGTCGTTTACAACCCTTCATGACTCGTGTGTATGCACCTGTGGCGTGAACGACTAAACCAACACACGCACTCAATATTATAAGTGTGACAGAGAACTTAACACGTATTGAGAAATAGCCCCGGAGTGGGCGTGGTCTATCTGTATCGAGAACCTGTGCATCGCTTACCAGTAGACTTCTACAGTGTTTGCCTGTGTGGCGTATATGTATGTATCAAATGTAGACATTACCAGATCCACAACACAGCAGCAACGTTAGCAGATAATCAATAAGACACCCTTACCGTACCATACACCAATCCTTTGTATCAGTTTCAGTGACAGCCATGATTGACTTTCACGTGCTTGACGGAGGTACAACAGTAATGACCTCCCGGATTTTCCTATTATCTTTAGGGGGGGTGTAACAGTCATCATGAAATGTTTTATTTTCTGTTTTGTGAACTGGGATATGCTGTACACTAAGTAATATATCAAACCATACAGTAATCCAATTACTTTCATCCTTCCTTATGTTCCTGGTATGTGTGTCATTCCTTTAAGAAATACTTCTTTAAATACATTTCCAAACTTACAGACACCCTTTGGCCATCATTCTCAATATTTGACTATTTCTTAAGGCTGGCTTTTCCTCTAGAATTACACACAAGCCTGTAAGTACAGCAGCAACACACTAATTTTCTAACACATCTATGCACTTCCTATAGTACAGGTGGATTAATCACTAGAAATGCACATAATTATATATATATATATCTATATATATATATATATATATATATATATATATATATATATATATATATATATATATATATATATATATATATGTATATATATATATAGATTCATTCTTACCCTCAGGCACACACACAGACGAGCTGTTAATGGCTGTTTAATGTCTGCTTCCAAGTACAGAAGGCAAATCACTTGCACTAACACTTTCTTTCTTTAGCCACTCGCTGTCGCTTTCAAATATTGTGACTGACCTGATTCTGTTAGACAAGCACTATTTATAGGGTTTAGACACGCACTATTTATAGGGTGACCTCGACCATCTGAGGTGGTTCCCCAAGGAATGTGTTTTGAGTTCAGAAAATATTGGTAAATTTTGCCTACTGTGCAAATCAGGACAACTAAGATTTTATTTATCTAAGTTATTCCTGGAGCGATTTTATTCATCTAAAGTTTAAAATACGCCCTATATTATTCTACTTATTTCTAGTAAACAACCTTTTCATTCCTAAATGCATTTTACTCTATGCATACGTTACACAGCTATTTAATGGACTAACCTGAGGCTACGAGGCCTTCAACTAGAGGTCTTTCCCATCCTACATCAGTATTTGTAAAAGTATTATTACTTACGGGTAGAGCAACATCCCTAATATCATTTTGGTAGCCTCTTCCAGGTGGTACCTCTTTCATAAAGATGTAGTTAATTGTCCTCCGACACTTGTTTGCGCATATTTGGACTTCCATTTTTTTTTCCAAGGCTGTAGTAAACATGGCATAATGGAGCGTTCTGATTGGTCTGGGTATCTTGCAGTTCTTACAATGTATGGCGCGCGGTGTGGTCAGAGGTATGCAGAATTCGTGTTGTGATACAGACGTCACTTCACAACACTGGTGTCATCCAATTTTGCTTCATCCTTTCCTGAAATCCCAAGCATGATTTGCTGCTTTCCTTATATATTGTTGAAATGGTGTTGAATTTCTGGTCTATATCACGTTCGATGTCTTTTCCTGACTTTTGGCAATTTGATATCATTTCCTTATATCAGCCACAAAAGCTTATCTGGTGAGGGGGTCCTTCAATTTGCTGATGTCAAACCTTTTCTGTGTAGTTACAGTTGGTCCAGCAGTTCTGATTTTCACCTTTAGTTTTGCTACGACTAAATGGTGGTCACTTCCCACATCTGCACCTCTTCTTACCTTCACATCTTGTAATGCATGTCTCCATCTACCATTAATCATCATGTGGTCTATCTGGTTTCTGTCCAGGCCATATGGTGATTCCCATGTTAGTTTGTGAATTTCTTTGTGTGGGAAGTGCTCCTCCAATGACCAGGTTGTTAATGCTGCAGATTAATTTATCCCCATTTTCATTTGCTGTTCCGCTACCGCATTTCCCCCATTACTCTTTCATTATATGTATTGTGTGTTCCAACTTTCGCGTTGAGGTCTCCCATTACTACGATAAGATTGTATCTAGGTGTGTCTTCCATTTCTTTTTGCAGTTGTTGGTAGAATTCATCCTTGACCTCTTCGTTGCTGTCATTTGTTGGTGCGTCTTCTTCTTTGGTCCTTAGCCACCAACCGTCAAAGCAGTCAGTGGCCATCACACCTAGTGGCGTCTTGTAGAGCAACAACAAATTGATTCCACTTTGCTCGGTCGGCGGCCATCCTTCGTTCAGTGCCCCAACTCTGGTTCATTCTTTGCATCTCAGCCTCCACTGTCCTCTGCCAGGTTGTTTTTGGTTGGCCTCTCTTTCGTTTTCCTTCAGGGGTCCATAGCATAGCTGTGATTGTGATGTCACCAGGGTCTCTTCTGAGGACATGGCCAACCCAGCTCCAGCGTCTGCCAGCTATGATGGTGTGCATGTTCTTTTGCTTGCACCGAGTAAGCAGATCTTGGTTGGGGATGGTATTCGGCCAAAAGATTTGATGAATTTTTCTTAGGCATGTTGTGGGAAAAGAGAACAATTTCGACATTTCCTTCTCTGTAACTCACCCCTGTCTATGTAAAAACAAATTGAAGTTACGGAAACAACAACAAATTGTTGGTGCATAATAATAATAATAGCCCCTTCAGTCATAACTGACTATGGGAATGCGCCCCTGAGGTGACAGCCCTCAGCTGCTTATTTTCCTGGTGCTCCTTTCGACGTTTTTTCCTCACCTCTGCTTCTTGTGTGAGCCTCTCTTCGCCCAATCTGAGGTGGCGCCGTAAATAGCATCGCCACTTAGTGCGATCGGCAGCTTCATCCTCCCATGTTGCTGGATCCATGTCCAGTGCCCTCATATCTCTCTTGCACACATCTTTGAACCTCAGCTGTGGTCGCCCAACTGTTCTCTTGCCATCTGCTAATTGTCCGTAGAAGATATCTTTTGGGATGCGACCATCTTCCATGCGGCGAACATGGCCAAGCCAGCGAAGTCTGCGCTGTCTAAGAAGCGTATACATACTTTGACGTGACAACACCTCGACATTTGTCACTTTATCTTTCCACGAGATGTCGAGGATGCGGCGTAGACACCGCAGATGGAAGGTATTGAGCCTTCTTTCTTGCTTAGCATAGGTCGTCCAGGTCTCGCTGCCATATAGGAGTGTGCTGGTGACGCAGGCATTATATACCGCAGCTTTGGTCTTCATTGTGAGTTTAGAGTTTCCCCAAACACGCGATGTGAGGCGGGCAAAGGTAGCTGCAGCTTTGCCAATGCGGCTGTCGATTTCTGTATCCAGTGAGAGTTTGTCATTGATGGTAGACCCTAGGTATGTGAAGTGGTGCACCACTGCCAATTCATAGTTATCGATAGTGATAACTGGTGCAGCACCCACATCCTGACTCAGCACATTCGTTTTCTTTAGACTTATTGTGAGGCCAAAGTCCTTGCATGCTTTAGTGAAGCGAGTCATCAAGCTCTGAAGCTCCTGTTGGCTTTGAGTGACGACTGCAGCATCATCAGCGAACAACAAGGCTCTTATAGTGACCCTTCTGATTTTTGTTTTTGCCTTCAGCCTTGAAAGATTAAACAGACGGCCATCTGACCTAGTGTGAAGGCATATTCCTTCAGTTGCATCTCTGAATGCATGTTTCAAGAGTAAGGCAAAGAAGATTCCGAAGAGGGTCGGAGCCAGAACACAGCCTTGTTTAACGCCACTTCGTATATCAAAGGGCTGTGACGTGCTTCCAGCATATTGGACTGTTCCCTTCATGCCGTCATGGAATGACTTTATCATTTCCAGCATTTTAGAAGGGCAGCCTATTTTCAGGAGGATTTTAAAGAGTCCATCCCTACTAACCAGGTCGAATGCTTTTGTGAGGTCTATAAAGGCGATATATAATGGTCTTTTCTGCTCTCTTGATTTTTCCTGAAGCTGGCGGAGAGAGAAGATCATGTCTGTTGTTGATCTGCCAGCTTGGAATCCACACTGTGACTCTGGATATATGCGCTCAGCTAATTTGTGTAGTCGCATTAAGATGACTTTGGCAAAAACCTTACCAACAATACTAAGAAGAGAGATGCCTCTGTAGTTATTGCAATCACTTCTGTCTCCTTTATTTTTATACAGTGTTACAATCTTGGCATCTCGCATGTCTTGAGGAATAGTTGTCTCTTCCCAGCACTGGCACAGCATCCTATGCAGGGGATGTAATGGCGTGCTCTTACAGCATTTGATTAAATCAGGAGGAATCCCATCACTGCCTGGTGCTTTGCCAGAGGCCAAGCTATCAATGGCCTTGCTGAGTTCCTCTAATGTTGGTTCGGCATCCAGCTCCTCCATAGTTGGCAGACTGTTGACACCATCAAGGGCTGCAGGCGTAACGGTATTGTCTCTAGCGTAAAGCTCAGAGTAGTGCTCGACCCACCTTTCCATCTGCTTACCCTTATCGGTGTGGTGAAGTGGGATGTTATAAATATTTATAGGGGACTTAGTGTACTGACTGAGATCAGCTGTGAAGGTATCTATATCTATTAAGAGTAGTGTATTATAGATAACCTTACTTGCTACCACATATCTATATATCTCAGTCAGAATTATTCTGGAATAGTGTGATGACTACGTTATGTGTCTAGGGTATGTGTATGATGAAGTGTAAGTCACAACAACAGACAGATAAACAATTTAATTTAATCCACTACTCTTGACAACACTGTGACACTCACATACATATAACACTCTATGAGAATATCTTAAGGAGTCACTGATAACTTTTCAAATAACAATATGTATTCATGGTTATCATAAAGGTATATGTGTCCTGATTCAAATACAAAGGAACCAGGAATCACAATCAATTTTAATTACAAGTATATGTACAGACTTTATCAATATGAATATTGTAGTGACATATATTATTAAAAATATCCTATGTGTGTCAGTTGTGTAGTAGTAATATGAGGTAATACTGGTTTTGTTTTGTTCAAGCTCTGTTGGTATTTGTCATCATGACTTCAATAGTTTGTCTTTTGGGACTAGTATTGGAGATGTTATCAGTTCCTGATATTAAGACAATTAAATTCCCCTCTGAATGTTATTTTTACAAAGTCATTTCAAGATGAGGGGACATAATGTTGAGCTCAGCTGGCCAAATCAGCTTATCTTGCGTGATGGCGGCAGGAAAGGACTCCTCTGCTCGAATTCTCCCCTGGGCTCTGGAGACACCTCACTGATAGCTAAAAAGACCAAGGAGTATGCTGTCCGACTCTGGATTCAGCAAAGCTCTGACCAGGTGCTGCTCAGTACCATCAAGACCACGGTCCCTGAAAGCAAGAAGGATGTACCTTCTACTTCATAACTAATTGATACTCTAGTTCTACACTGAGCACAATACAACACAAACATTGAGTTCAGAGCGTTAGGCCAACTGTCAGCTTCATCTGAAATACTTTATACCAGTATTTACCTCCTTAATGGTCACTACGCCTCTGCACTTCCAGCATTATTTCTGTCTAATCAATCATCCAGGTGTCAGTGTACTATTTGGCCATTCCATGCCGTTTTACTTCCCTCCGACACCCTCTGTTCAGGCTGGAGCATTATAGGCTTTATCTCCTGTTTGCCACTGAACTACACATATATATACAGGCATAAATTAACAATTTACATTCAATTTTCATTAAAAGATACTGAATGGTTCAAGCTTACCACAATTTCATGGAAATAAACACAGATACGTTGATTAGCAATGAATTCTGGCACAATTACTGGCACAAATTCCCATCTGCTTATGTTCCAGGCTTTTATTTAACACAAATATGAGCTGGCTTCAACGCACTGTTGCTTTATCAAGATCATTTGCACTAGTGGTCTCGAACTAACGTTCCTAAGTGAGTATATCAGCGAGTCTAGCCAATGAGGCCACGTTTCGACAAGTGTTTGAAAAAAATGTTACCTTTTCACGTCTCCCCTAACAACGAAAGATAGTATTTATAGCCCGACCAATCGTGGTTAGTCTTTCATTTGTTGCGCTCCAATCAATTTGGAGTTTACATGGTAGGCTAATTCTGTAACGTAAGATTTTTTTCAAACACGTTATAAAAAAATTTTATGAGCAGAAATGATTCCATGCTGTCAGGCATCCCCACTATTTTATTTTGGGTATAATTTATTAATTCCTGGACTATTTGCGTAACGTTTTACATATTCTTTGTCAGCAAGCCCCAAGGAACCCAAATACCCAAATTTAAAAGAGCTACGTGGCTGCGTTCAAAATATGTATTTTCTACCTCCTGTTTCGAAGATGTGCTGTCTGGGTACTGTTATGTTTTCAACCGTAAACCCATCTATTGTTATCTTTCCTAATAAGCGTTTTTTGTGATTTTAAAACCTAACTCTGGGAAGGGTAATGTATTTTATCACTGTCCGTCTGAAAAAAAAGTTAGTGCATGTAGTCTTACACGCGTGATGGCAGCATTTGTGTATCGCGCGACGCGTGTTGCATGCGTTCCTGATTTTCAGCCCTCCCCTCTCTCTTTATCCTTTAGTCCATCTGTTCGTTCGTTTTGGTAACGCAGTATAATTAATGTTAGGATTAATTTAGGTCATTACGCAGTCTGCCTCTCAATGTTTTTTCCAAGAAATACAGCACACGTTTCATTGAAGAAAGCGGGTATAATACAGTAAGCTTTTACTATCAACGTGAAAGCGTTACAATTTGCATACGCAGTAGAAAACAAGGGGGATTTCGAGTACAGTCATTGTGACAGCACTGTTCTTTACCATTCTTCTTCCTTTATTTATTATATGTATTTATTAGGCTTTATATTTACTTGATAATTTATATATGTGGATTAGAATATTCCACGACACCTCCCCTCTTAAAACAGACATTATATGTCAGTCCTTTATTCTATATTCACATAGAGAAATTTATTATTATTTCTGGGGTTTACGGTGATTCTCATCACACGGATGGCGGCTTAAAAAATCCGCTCCCAAATTGGTTTTTCCAGATATATACTCAATGCTAAAATTATATGGAGCCAGAAGTAAAGACCATCGGAGTAACCTGGAGTTCTCATGCCTAGCCTGTGCTAGAAACGATAAAGGTTTGTGGTCTGTTTGCAACTTAAATGCCTTCCCATATAGATAAATATTGAATTTCTTTATCGCCCATATTACTGCAAGACATTCTTTTTCGCTAGTTGAGTAGTTGATTTCAGCTTTATTCAACTTTCTGCTAGCATATGCCACTGGGCTTAATTCCCCATCCAATGCATCTGATCTCTGTAGTAGAGTTGCACCTAACCCAATATTACTTGCATCCGTCCTTACTATGAATTCTTGACTTAAGTCAGGTAATTTCAAAATGGGTTTACTTGTGAGCTTTTCCTTCAATTCTTGGTAAGTCATTTCACATTGTGGTGTCCATGTAATGCGATCTGGATGTCCTTTACGTGTCAATTCAGTTAACGGTGCACATATGGAATTAAAGTTTTTGATATACTTCTGGTAGAAACCACATAATGAGACAAAGGATCTCACGTCCTTCTTGGTTTGTGGTCTCGGGGCTTTCTGTAGTCTCTCTAAATTCTTTGGGTCAGGGGTCATGTTTCCCTGATAAACTGTGTGTCCCAAAAATTCCAATTCTTTACATCCAACGCAACATTTGGTTGGTCGGGCTTTTAAATTTGCCTCCCTAAGTCGATCAAACAGCATGTTCAGAGAGTCAATGTGTTCCTCAAATGTTTCTGTTGCTATAAGGATATCATCCATAAAATTTGTTATACAGGGATTATTCAGAGGATCCAATAATTTTCTCATCATTCTAGAGAAGACACTAGGCGCATTCTTCAATCCAAATGGCAATCTATTAAACTCATAGTGTCCTTCTGAGGTACTAAAAAGCTAGGTATGGTCTAACCTCAGGCTTTACTGGAATCTGATAGTATCCTTTACTCAGATCCACTTTTGAGAAATTTTTCGCTTTATTTAGTCTGGCAAACAGCTGATTTGTATCCGGCAATGGATCCACCTGTCCTTCTGTAATAGCATTCAGTCTCCTGTAATCTATACAGAGTCTATGTTCTCCAGAGGGCTTCCTTAAGAGTACCACACCGGAACTATACGAAGACTCACTGTGCGAAATAATTCCTTCCTTCAATAGATAGTCTATCTCTTCCTTCAAAGCTTTCTCCTTAGCAAACGGAATCGAATATGGTTTCATACAGACAGGTGTGGAGTCTATTAGTTTCATATCATATTCCAATAGGTTTGTATGCCCTGGTCGGTCTGTTAACACCTCTGCATGATTATTTAGAACCTGTTGCACTCTCTCTTTCTGAGTTTTCGTTAAATGTGTACTGATTTTCACCTGTGCTGCTGTCTCACAGGGGTGTAATGGATATTCAAATGATGAAAGTGGTTCCTTTTTCATCTCCATGGCGATGGACAAGGTCAACAAGTGTGTCTCTTCCTGATGTTCTCTTTCCAAATATTTCTTCAGGAGATTCACATGATAGATTTTTTCTTTCCCCTTCTTATCTATCTTATAATTTGTTCTAGACACCTTCTCTAGAACTGTATATGGACCCTGCCATCCAATTTGTAACTTATTCTGACTCCCAGGCAAAAGAAGCAGTACTTTCTCTCCCACAGCCAAATTTCTGTCTTTTGCCTTCCTGTTATAATAGGCAGCATGTTTCTTCCTGGCTTGTTTCAAATTTTCATTGGCAAGTTTCCAGCCAGTTTTTAACCGAGTGGTCAGCTCATTCACATATTGGTATGAAGATGTAATGTTTTCCTCTGCCTTTTCATCAGTCCATGTTCTTAACATAGCTACATATGGACCTTTAATTGTGTGGACCTATTTGTCCATGCACCGGTATGGTCTCTTCCACTCGAAGCTTTATAGTGATGATTTTTCCTCCCAGAATTATCATTCACAAAACGACCGCTACCAATTCTTTTGGGGCTTTCTCCCCACTTAAAATTCTTGATGAGAGATTTCCTCTCTACATCTTCTTCCTCCAGTTGGTTTAAGTCCGATTGAGGGATTGTCGGCTTATCCTGGGGTAAGACATCTTTTTGCACTCTCCGCATAGTGGCCATTGTAAAACAGTTAAGTGAAGCTTGTCCGTGAAAAGGGGCTTCCCATTCCATTTGGTCCACCTTATCAAATCTATTTTTCTTTTTATTATCAGGCCTAATTTTGCCCCGTGGCGTGTCCAGGTCCTGATCAATGTTCCCACTTGTGGGTGTTCCCTCATGTGCTATGCTACACCTTTCTACAAAATTCTCAATGTCCCATCTTGCTTTGGGCCAATAATAATTGTGAGCCACCTTTTGAATGATGGTACCTATCTTCTCATGGTCCCCATCTGGTTTCACATGTAGGCTCCTTATTAAGTCTGTCCTATATCTCTTTGGAAGAACCAGCTGTCCGTGACCATTGGATCTAGCTCCAGTCTTCCTATACATCAACTTGTTTTTCATGTAAAAAATCTCCCTTGCCTGGAGTTGTATGACAAGTTGACAATTTTCTGAAACAAGGCTTGAGTGTTTATCCCCAGCCTGTGCCTTCCTCATCTCTTCTGGAGTGGTATCTAACATAATATCCTCCTCCTGTCTTGAGGTCGACCTGACCTGAAGGGTTGCCATATACACAGGTTTCCTTCTGCAACGGTCAGTGTCATGATTGTCCATCTGACAATTCTTACACCACCTTTTTCCTTGGTTGAAAGATTTTCTTTCATCATATTTCCTTTCATCGAATTGTGGGAATTTATTTTTATTGTCATACCGTGGCCTATCAAATTGGTGCTTACCTTTATTTTGATCCTTAGGATCAAATTTATTAAAGTTCTGTGGTGCCCTAAAGTTATCCACTTGTTTCTTTTTTTATTACCTGTTACCTCTGCTTGAGCTGCTTGATACCTTTCAGCAACATTTAGCAACTCACCCAGCCTCTCTGCACCTTGTTCCATGAGAAACTTTCTCAGGTCTGGAGCCATGGACTCTCTTAATTGCTCTATAAGGACCATTTCCTTAAGATCTTGGGTTTTCCCCCAGAGAAGTCCATTTCTCCAAGTATGTCTCTATTCGTGCAGAGAACTGGTGATAGGTTTCACCTGACAGTAGTTTAGCATTCCTAAATTTTTTCCTATAAAATTCTGCATTCTTTTCATACCTTAACAAAAGAGCCTGCTTTAGCATGTCATAATTTTCCTGATCACCTCTGCTCATTTTTGCAAAAACTTCATAAGCTGCCCCACGAAGTCCCTGAGATAACTTTAAGCTCCACCTTTCTCTCTCTAACCCATACGTGGTAGCTAATAGTTCATATCTATTTAGGTAGCTCTCAATATCATCGTCTTTCTCAACAAAATGATCTAAATGAAAATTCATAGCTGAGGTTGAGGCTCCTTGGCTAGCAGTGGCATCAGAGGCAAAGGGACTGGCACCATTTTCAGGAGCATGGCCTTGAAACTCAAATTCCCTGAGTCGTAACTCATGTTCCCTTTGTAATCTTTTATCTTCTGCTTCCCTTTCTGCAGCTAATTTCTTGTCTTCCCTTTCTGCAGCTAATTTCTTCTCTTCCCTTTCTGCAGCCAATCTTCTTTCTTCTGCTTCCCTTTCTGCAGCCAATCTTTTGTCTTCTCTTTCTGCCTCCAATTTCTTAGCCTCAGCCTCAATCTGCAACCTCTTAGTCTCAGCCTCAGCCTCAAATTGCAACCTCTTAGTCTCAGCCTCTAACTTTCTTTCGGCCTCTTTTTCTAATCTTCTTTCTTCGCGTTCAATAAATTTGTCACATTCCGTGGTGACATAGGCAACCATAACTTGCCCATCTAATCCTAACTCTTTTGCAGTCTGAACAGCAGCAGATCGAAACTTGGCCAGGTCCGCCATTGTCTATCAGGTAAATTTCTACAATGTCTAACCAACAATTCAAATTCTAAATATATATAATGGACAACACAGGCACCGTGAGCTCAACCTTATTTAATTCCACCCAAGGATACCTTTTAATTCTTATATTCCCTGAAGTGAATTACCCCCAATATTTTTAATAGGGAAAGATTCAAAATCCCAAGAGCGAGACCCCAATATATGTGGTGAAGTGGGATGTTATAAATATTTATAGGGGACTTAGTGTACTGACTGAGATCAGCTGTGAAGGTATCTATATCTATTAAGAGTAGTGTATTATAGATAACCTTACTTGCTACCACATATCTATATATCTCAGTCAGAATTATTCTGGAATAGTGTGATGACTACGTTATGTGTCTAGGGTATGTGTATGATGAAGTGTAAGTCACAACAACAGACAGATAAACAATTTAATTTAATCCACTACTCTTGACAACACTGTGACACTCACATACATATAACACTCTATGAGAATATCTTAAGGAGTCACTGATAACTTTTCAAATAACAATATGTATTCATGGTTATCATAAAGGTATATGTGTCCTGATTCAAATACAAAGGAACCAGGAATCACAATCAATTTTAATTACAAGTATATGTACAGACTTTATCAATATGAATATTGTAGTGACATATATTATTAAAAATATCCTATGTGTGTCAGTTGTGTAGTGGTAATATGAGGTAATACTGGTTTTGTTTTGTTCAAGCTCTGTTGGTATTTGTCATCATGACTTCAATAGTTTGTCTTTTGGGACTAGTATTGGAGATGTTATCAGTTCCTGATATTAAGACAATTAAATTCCCCTCTGAATGTTATTTTTACAAAGTCATTTCAAGATGAGGGGACATAATAATGAGCTCAGCTGGCCAAATCAGCTTATCTTGCGTGATGGCGGCAGGAAAGGACTCCTCTGCTCGAATTCTCCCCTGGGCTCTGGAGACACCTCACTGATAGCTAAAAAGACCAAGGAGTATGCTGTCCGACTCTGGATTCAGCAAAGCTCTGACCAGGTGCTGCTCAGTACCATCAAGACCACGGTCCCTGAAAGCAAGAAGGATGTACCTTCTACTTCATAACTAATTGATACTCTAGTTCTACACTGAGCACAATACAACACAAACATTGAGTTCAGAGCGTTAGGCCAACTGTCAGCTTCATCTGAAATACTTTATACCAGTATTTACCTCCTTAATGGTCACTACGCCTCTGCACTTCCAGCATTATTTCTGTCTAATCAATCATCCAGGTGTCAGTGTACTATTTGGCCATTCCATGCCGTTTTACTTCCCTCCGACACCCTCTGTTCAGGCTGGAGCATTATAGGCTTTATCTCCTGTTTGCCACTGAACTACACATATATATACAGGCATAAATTAACAATTTACATTCAATTTTCATTAAAAGATACTGAATGGTTCAAGCTTACCACAATTTCATGGAAATAAACACAGATACGTTGATTAGCAATGAATTCTGGCACAATTACTGGCACAAATTCCCATCTGCTTATGTTCCAGGCTTTTATTTAACACAAATATGAGCTGGCTTCAACGCACTGTTGCTTTATCAAGATCATTTGCACTAGTGGTCTCGAACTAACGTTCCTAAGTGAGTATATCAGCGAGTCTAGCCAATGAGGCCACGTTTCGACAAGTGTTTGAAAAAATGTTACCTTTTCACGTCTCCCCTAACAACGAAAGATAGTATTTATAGCCCGACCAATCGTGGTTAGTCTTTCATTTGTTGCGCTCCAATCAATTTGGAGTTTACATGGTAGGCTAATTCTGTAACGTAAGATTTTTTTCAAACACGTTATAAAAAAATTTTATGAGCAGAAATGATTCCATGCTGTCAGGCATCCCCACTATTTTATTTTGGGTATAATTTATTAATTCCTGGACTATTTGCGTAACGTTTTACATATTCTTTGTCAGCAAGCCCCAAGGAACCCAAATACCCAAATTTAAAAGAGCTACGTGGCTGCGTTCAAAATATGTATTTTCTACCTCCTGTTTCGAAGATGTGCTGTCTGGGTACTGTTATGTTTTCAACCGTAAACCCATCTATTGTTATCTTTCCTAATAAGCGTTTTTTGTGATTTTAAAACCTAACTCTGGGAAGGGTAATGTATTTTATCACTGTCCGTCTGAAAAAAGTTAGTGCATGTAGTCTTACACGCGTGATGGCAGCATTTGTGTATCGCGCGACGCGTGTTGCATGCGTTCCTGATTTTCAGCCCTCCCTCTCTCTTTATCCTTTAGTCCATCTGTTCGTTCGTTTTGGTAACGCAGTATAATTAATGTTAGGATTAATTTAGGTCATTACGCAGTCTGCCTCTCAATGTTTTTCCAAGAAATACAGCACACGTTTCATTGAAGAAAGCAGGTATAATACAGTAAGCTTTTACTATCAACGTGAAAGCGTTACAATTTGCATACGCAGTAGAAAACAAGGGGATTTCGAGTACAGTCATTGTGACAGCACTGTTCTTTACCATTCTTCTTCCTTTATTTATTATATGTATTTATTAGGCTTTATATTTACTTGATAATTTATATATGTGGATTAGAATATTCCACGACAATACATTTGTCTAATGTTGCCTGTTTGCGCTGCGATCTGGATGCTCTCACTGAGCTGGAGCCAGTAGTCATTTGCACAGCGTCGAGCAGTTTGTTGAACTTTGCTTCTCGTAGCCCTCAGGATCTGTAGGGTTCTGGCACTCGGTGAACGTTTGTATTCATTCATAGCACTGCGCTTAGCTTCAATGACAGGTGCCATCACATCTGATGAAGCATCAAACCAGTCATTTGACTTTGCTGTTTTCTTACCAAAGGTGGCAAGTGCAGTACTTTGAATGGTGTTCCGTAGATGCTCCCAGTTCTCTGTAATAGTATCACCATGCTGAGGGCTACTGAGCACTTTCTCGAAGGTCGCAGTGAATTGAGCGATCATGAAAGGGTCTGACATCTTGCTGGTATCAATGCGTGGTTTCCCTTCATGTCTGACACGATAGAGTTTTCTTGGTTGTGCTCTGATTTTGCAGCAAACCAAGGAGTGATCTGTATCACAGTCTGCACTATGGTACGAGCGCGTGGAGAGCACAGACCTGAGGAGTGGCCTTCTGACGAGAATCAGGTCAAGTTGGTGCCAGTGCTTGGATCGTGGGTGTCTCCATGACACCTTATGCTGGGGTTTTGTCTGAAAGTAGGTGGTGGTCATGCAGAGGTCATGGTGGGCGCACAACTCTAAGAGCCGTTCTCCATTTTCATTCATCTTGCCAATACCAAACCTGCCCAGACATGAAGGCCATGAAACATTATCGGCACCCACTCTAGCGTTAAAGTCACCAAGGAGAACAAGCTGTTCTTGCCTAGGTATGCTTTTGATAATTGCTGTTAGATTCTTGTAGAACTCATCTTTAGCTTCTGAGGCAGAGTACAGAGTAGGAGCATACACACTGACAAGGGTGATGGGACCTGTGCTAGTTTGCAGGCGGAGCGTTAACAGGCGTTCTGATCCATTCTCGCATGGTTCAACCATTTTAGTTAGCGATTTTTTGACCGCAAAACCTACTCCGTGTTCTCTAGCTTTATTAAGATCTTTCGCTTGCCAATAAAATGTGTAGTCCTTCTCGCTCACCGTTCCAGAGCCCGCCAGGCGCGTTTCCTGAAGTGCAGCTATATCCACCTGAAGTCGTTTAAGCTCATCATTAATTATGGCTGTCTTCCTTACATCGTTTACATCCTGTAGGTTTTCGGATAGTCCAGTCAACATAGTCCGGACGTTCCAGCATCCCAATCTGAGAGTTTGCTTATTTCTATTTTTTTGATAATTGCTTGGTGCAAAATTTTCTGTCCACAGTTCGGGTTTGACCCTAATCCCCATGCACCCAATGGGGAAAGCAGACAGTGGCGGGACAACAACTTATTGACTGGGGGCTGCCCAGCTTGAAGCGGGCGGTAGCTGTCCAGTGAGATCCTAGAACCTCTCCCACTGTCGGAAGTAGCCCCTGGCGCCATGCCCTACGCCAATTGGGCAAAATGCTTATAACCGGTAACTGCTACTTCCCGTGTTTTGCCGACACCTATAGGGTGAAGCTGGAGTGTCCTCTCCAGGGCGCGAGCTTGGGCACAGTTATATGGAGATCAAGCTGTTGCCCATGCAGCATGTTCCCCCTCTCCACACAGCCGGTAGATCCAAAGGAACGGCAGTAGCCGATACAGTTTGGTACCAGCCATGTCGCAGGAGTTGCCAGAATAATGTCGAATCGACATTAGACTGCCTTAGGGACTCCGACTCCGGATTTATCCTCAGGGTTTACTCCCGAAGCCAATTCCATAAATGGATATTCCCGCAAGGCAGCGGTGGTTTGAATTCAGAGTTCCTTCTCTTAGATAAGCTACCAACCAAGGATCACGAGCCCTATCTGCCCGAAGCTGCTGGTTTTAAGGCGCCAGTCGTTCGCCTTTGCCCCTTCTCCCATCAGTGGAAACAGTTCCGCCGGGCTCAAATTGAGCCACACATGAAGGCCGGGAGCTGGACTTGGTTGTCAGAGGCTGTTTGAGGCGCGTGCCATAGAAGTATTTTATCTGCAGTGAGAGCTTATCCTCACTACAACTCCCGGCAATAACAACCTTTGGAACTATTGTTGGTGCATAGCACTGTATTATTGTAGTGTTGGTGAATCTCCGTCTCAATCTTATTCTTATCAGTCGGTTGTTGGTGGGTTTCCATTCCAGTAATGACCTTTTTATTACTTTCTGTAGAATAATGGCTACACCTTCATTGTGCTGTCCATCCTCTCTGCCAGAGTAAAGTACTGTTTCTCCTGCTGCTGTTTTAACTTTTCCTGTCCATCTGCCCTCGCTTATCCCTAGAATGTGTAATTTATAGTTTCTCATTTCTGCTGTGACCTGTTTTAGTTTTCCCGTCTTGTTCACTGTCCTGACATTCCAAAACCCTATTCTTGTTTCATGTTTTGTGGTCAGGACGTCCGTTCTTGTGTCAGTAGCTTCCTTTCGGCTTTCACCACTGACAGTCATAAATGCCTCAGACTCAGGATGTCCATCCCACAGCAAAGTGTGTTCATTTGTTGTCATTTCTGTAACTTCTTTTCTTTTTACATAGACAGGGGTGTCAAAAGTATATATGTTTACATAAATATTTATAGTGTGTTTTCTGTTTATGTGATAGAAACTGCTGAGACTTTTCTTTTTCATGAAAATTGTACAATTAAAACTGGTCACTGCCACACAAACAATGTATAAATTATGGATGTATTATTCCAGTGGATGGGTATTGAAAAACAAAATCTTTTGTATACTTCTTCTCATTCTCAGGCTTATCATGACTCCCTTCCATTTTCCCAACTTATCCGCATCCACCGTCTGTGGCAAATCAATGATGACTTCCAACATATGTCTTGCTAAAATGTTATATAACTACACAATTTAGGACATCTAACAGCTGATTGCTTATCAAGCATTAGTTATTTATTTGTTTCTAAATCCCATATAATTTCAGATGTGCCTTACCAAGCCCAGAGCATCAACACCAATAAAATATTGGACAAGGATGATTGTGCCAGAGTTGAATTGTTGACAAATGACTATTATGATGAGTGTGGGTCACTAGGAAGTGATGTAGCTGTGCATTCCATTATTTATCAATACAGATCAGCAGACAACGGTAATAAACACTGGAGAATACATACTGGAAAGAAGCAATACAAGTGTGATATTTGTAGTGTATGGTTTACACGGTCTACTGGTCTCAAAGCACACGTAAGAATTCATACTGGAGAGAAGCCATACAAGTGTGATGTTTGTGGAATAGGGTTTACACAGTCCTCTAATCTGAAAACACACAAAAGAATACATACTGGAGAGAAGCTATACAAGTGTGATGTTTGTGGAATAGGGTTCACACAGTCTTCTGGTCTGAAGGCACATAAACTAACACACACTGGAGAGAAGCCTTACAAGTGTGATGTTTGTGGAATAGAGTTCAGACAGCCTTCTGGTCTGAAGGGACATAAACTAACACACACTGGAGAGAAGCCTTATAAGTGTGATGTTTGTGGTGTAGGGTTCACACAGTCTGTTAGTCTGAAAGTACACAAACGAAAACATACTGGAGAGAAACCTTACAAGTGTGGTATTTGTAGTGTAGGGTTTAAACGATCTACTGGTCTCAGAGCACATGAAAGCATTCATACGGGAGAGAAGCCTTACAAGTGTGATGTTTGTGGAATAGGGTTTACACAGTCCTCTAGTCTGACAGTACACAAAAGAAAACATACTGGAGAGAAGCCTTACAAGTGTGATGTTTGTGGTGTAATGTATACATACAGTTCTAGTCTGAAAGCACACATAAGAATACATACTGGAGAGAAGCCATACAAGTGTGATGTTTGTGGTGTAGGGTTTACACAGTCTGTTAGTCTGAAAGTACACAAACGAAAACATACCGGAGAGAAGCCTTACAAATGTGGTATTTGTAGTGTAGGGTTTACAAGGTCTACAATTCTCAAAGCACATGTAAGAATTCATACGGGAGAGATGCCTTACAAGTGTGATGTTTGTATTGTAGGGTTTCCAGGAGTTAGTGATCTTTATAGACACAAAAGAATACATACTGGAGAGAAGCCTTACAAGTGTGATGTTTGTGGTGTAATGTATACATACAGTTCTAGTCTGAAAGCACACAAAAGAATACATACTGGAGAGAAGCCATACAAGTGTGATGTTTGTGGTGTAGGGTTTACACAGTCTGTTAGTCTGAAAGTACACAAACGAAAACATACCGGAGAGAAGCCTTACAAGTGTGGTATTTGTAGTGTAGGGTATACACGGTCTACATTTCTCAAAGCACACATAAGAATTCATACGGACGAGATGCCTTACAAGTCATAAAGTTGAAACATATTTTTCGTTAGGCAGTGATCAGGGTAAATAATTTGAGTAGAAGGAGTATATAATTTGGAACCAAGGGGAGACAATTTCTATTACCTTCCCCTGAATCTGTTCGTTTGATAGGTTATTAAACATTGGTGAGAATCGCCAGATCAAAAGATGGGCTTCGCTGGATTGCAGAGTCTGCAAGCGGCAAAAGCATGAAAATATCCTCAGATTCGCTGATTGAACAAGGAAAAGCCCGAGATCTGAGTGAAGGTGTCATATCTAACAAGTACGAGAGATTTTATGGAGATTATATATATATATTCTCCAGCCTTTAAAATCCATTATTCAGTACTCCTCAGATTTTAAAGACATCTAGCTTCGATTTCTAGATCACTTGTATTAGTGGAGTTTCTTAGTTTTTCGTTGGAGATAGTCTTAGAAGTTTCGTGTGGAGGTAATTATATACTACTGGACAAAAGTTAAGGGCCGCCATTCAGTTTAGACAAGGTTCATATAATTCTTCATGAGCAGGGTCAATTTTCCAAATGTCCGGTAGCTTAAAATCTCTCAAGAAGTCTCTGAATGGTAGAGTGGGACACTGCTAAATGTCTTGCAACATGACGAACAGATTGACCATCCTGAATCAATGCCATGGTTCGACCACGGTCTACAGTGCTGAGACTTCTCCTTGGTGGCATGGCTAATGCAGTGATCATTTCGACCACTTGTCATACTGATTTATTGTATACCAACGGTGAACACTCTTTACCGATGATCATTTTCCACATGCATTCAAATTCTTCTTCTTCTTCTTCTTCTTCTTCTTCTTCTTCTTCTTCTTCTTCTTCTTCTTCTTCGTACACTCTCAGACGTCCACTTGAATGTTCTCAAAGAAAGCAGTAGTCAGTTTGAGGCTATTTGAATCCCTGTAAAGCTTTTCCACGAAAGGAGCTGGCGTCGGCCATATGCACTTTCTCTGTACCACATATAAGGGGCAACTTTGAAGCAGATGTTCAGCAGTCATTTTATCAGTGCCACAGTTACACTGATCGGTAGTTCCTATCTTTAGCTTGTTGAATAGATGGTATCTCAATCTGTTGTGGCCAGTGTGGAGTCTGAAGATTACCACTTGTTCTCTTCGGTGGAGCTGGTAGTAAGCATCATTCTGTGTGTGCCCTGGATGTTCTACATTCCATTTGTTTCTGTAACTGATTCTGATAAAACTCTTTGCCTCCTCAAAAGTTATGCTTGCATCAGGCTGAGGTAGATGTGAACCTTCTTTTGCCATTCTGTCAGCCTCTTCATTGCCGGCGATGTTACGATGAGATGGGATCCACTGGATCACAACACTTTTGAAACGTTGACAAAGTTTGTGGAGCACTACTCTGAGATCATCCAGGTCTGTATTATTTTGTCTTTTCAACGTTGCAATTACTGACTGTGCATCAGTAAAGAAAGCAACTTGTCTCTCTGCCGTTTCTTCTGTCAATATAACCTCTGCTGCAGTTTTCAAGGCCTCTGCCTCTGCTCTGAAGTTGCTGGAGAATCGTCCTGTCGCCACTGACAGCCTTTTTTCTGCACCAGTGCTTAAGGTCAGAAAGACACCCCCACCTCCATTTTCTGTTGCATTTGTTGCTGATCCATCTGTGTATGCATGGGTCCAGGTGTTGTGTGGATAATGTTTCTCTATGTATTTTGTCGCTATGGATTTTCTATCTGTTGCAGTTTGGCTCTTTTTACTTTCAATTCCAGGAATGTTTTCTATCATTTTAGGGAAACGATTTTGTTTCCAAACTGGAAGCTTGTGTGCAGTGTAGATGGGTTTAACAGTGGATATTTCATCTATGGATACTGCTCTCATTTGTGGTTTGGTTGATTCTACAAAATTACTTCGTTTGAGTCTTTGCCTTCTAAGAGCATTTATTCTATGGCACATACACATTTCTCTGAGCTAAGTTTTAATTACATTTTCACTTTTCTTTGCAGTTTGCCAATCAATTATATAAACCTTGTCTTACCAACCCAAAGAACATTAAGAATAAATATTGTGACTGGGCCTACAGATCCAGATTTATATTTCCCAAATTTCATTTACATTCAGCCCGTAGTGGCGAAATCACAAACATTAACATTTCCCGACATTTGACCATTTGTGGCGTGACAAGGATTTTTTATACTGAGAGAAGTTACTGACCTGACCTTCCTATGTACTGGAAATCTCAAGCTATTGACACTGTGAGCACTGTTTAATTTCTTACCTAGTCTAATTAATGTGACATAAACAGTAGTCCTAAATACAAATAACAAAGAGAACATTCCCCGGAGAAGTGGATTTAATCTGTCTCTTAAGGAGCTGGGGTTTTCTTTGCCAAAAAATAATACTGGATTTGCTGTGTGCATGTGTCCTAAATTGTTCCAGGAGGTGCAACTAAAGTATTAGGTAAGAACGAATGTACGTGGCCACGGTTGTCTGAGAAGTGTGGAAGGATGAATGAATAACCCTCATATATATATATATATATCGTGTAGAATCCATTTACTCACGTTGATTATTTTAAATGTGTAAGTTTTATTAACACTGTCCCTTTCAGAATAGATTAACGTATAAACTCTGTTCTTTACTGTAGAGGGAAATCCTAGACCATAGCGTAAAAATCTTTGACTCTTTGGGGGTTAATAACTTTCTTCTAATGGGATCTTATCTCAACAGAGGGAGGGAGGATTACACCTAAGGGTCTATTTCTTGATTAATTCTTTAACCTATGTTTATTTGTATTTTGATTGATATTCAAATTATTGCTGTTGTGAAGTTTCTTTACGGTAAATAACATTTACATAAACTTTATTTACATGTGTTTGTCAGCTCGTCCCAAAAATATCCCTATTCCATTGATATAGGTTCTTCACGTTTGTGCGTCTTACTGTCATCACTTATGTGTGTGTGTATGTAAGTGGTTGATATATATATTAATATATATATTTTTGGTAATCTGTCTGACAAACAAAGTTCTGTTGTAGAGATAGGCTGAACTAGACAATCTTCTCGAGTCCAGGGACAGATTCTACCTATTTTTTTCACCATCTCACATGGGAAAATCTATTTCTTATGTTATCTCTCACTGAGTCACCACCTGTTCTAGTTCTATTCAGAAGGGACCAAACTATGTCTTAATTCCCCTATCAAAAATCTATGACAAATGAGGGCTTGTTTTCCAGGAATTGAACTCTAATCCTGAGCAAGTACGACAGAAACTTTCTCGTCTATCGGGATTTTGATCTGATAATCTTTATAATCTAGATCAGTGGTGGCCAAGCTAAGGTAAGCCGAGGGCCAGATTATGGTAAAGGGAAACACCCGAGGGCCAGACCTATAAAATCCTAAAAAAAATAATGTTCTGATATTTAGTTTTACATATATAAGGAACCACGCACAGAAAGCAACGGCAAACTACTGTACTGCACATCTGCCAAGACATGTATACCAGTCTTCGAATTGAAATTACTGTAAAAAAACATATAATGAATCTGTTGTTTTAATTTGTTTTGTAATTTGTAATAAGACATGTAATTATTTATTTATTTCAAACATAAATTTGTGTGGTATTTCATTGTGAAGTGTGTAGCTTTAATCAACAATAAGAGGCCGGCCAAAACAGGTTGGCAGGCCGGTCAAAACTGGTTGGCGGGCCGGATCTGGCCCGCGGGCCGTAGTTTGGCCACCGCTGGTCTAGATAGAGAATAAGTGTGGTTGTCTCGTGAGGTTTTAGAATCATTAAAAATAATTATCCCCTAGACAAACGATCTGTTTATTGGCTTGCTGAATACACAACAATATCAATTGTTTTTTTTTCCACAGCATTGTTATTATATACAATTAGATTTACAGGGTTATTTTTGTTGGAGTTATGTTATGTATTGATTTTGTAATACTAAGCCGCTGGTAGCATGTGATTGTGTAACAATCACAGGGTTTTTGAAGCAGAAGGTGTTTGAGCAAAGCTAAAGAGCGTGTTTGGACTATCTCGTCCAGTTAATAGCCTCCCTTACCTGAACTGACTTCAGGGGTGAACTTGATAGTGGACTTAAATATTTAGTGATTTTTTTTTCGCTATAAAATTTTTTATTTTTTTTCCATGGTAGTAACTTAGTTTTGTGTTAGTTGATTAGTCTGAACTACCATTTATTTGGCATAGTCGTCTGCATTAGGAGCCTTAACTGCCAGTTAATAGCAGCGATAGTTAGATAACTAATTATAAGGAGGAGATATTCCAGTTAAATAACAATATATCCTTTTTGTTTTGTATTTTCTCGTAAGTGGTAGGGAACCAGTGTATCCTTTTTCTTCTTTCTTTCTCGAGTAAATCATAGTCAGTATTTGCAATGGCTGAGCATGCAAAGCTTAGGCAGATGCTCAGAGAGGAAGCAAGGGAAGAGGGATTGGAAGGAGAAGAAGCAAAAGCTTTTGTCAGGGACGAACTTGACAGATATGATGCGGAGGAGAAGGAAAAAGCAGCCGAAGCTAGATAGCAGAAGAAGATTGAGGAGGAAATGGAAATCCACAGGGCAATTAAAAGAGAGAAGGAATGACAGCATGAGGAAAAAAAGAAGGAGAGACAGCATGAGTTGGTGCTTAAAGCTCTAGAGGTCCAAAGTCATGTGGCTGCCTCTACTTCCAGCAATGGAGAGCCGTCTTCTCCCCATTCTTCTTTAACTGATTCTTCCAACACTTAATCTTCTCAGCTAGCAGCTATGTCTTTTGCCCTAGAATCCTTCCCATGCCCTAATGAAAAGATTGACAAGTATCTAGAAAAATTTGAGAAAATGGCAAATCTGTACTGTTTAGAGAGGTCGCTTAGGTGTTTGAAACTTTCCCAGGCTTTAAAAGGGTCTGCGTATGATGAATATGCAAAATTGGAAAGCAGCCAACAAGACAATTACGACATGTTGAAGAAGGCTTTGCTTGAGCGTTTCGAAATGAACGCTAGAAAACTTTTGCAACTGTTCCATAACAGCAGAAAGGAGAGTGCTGAGACTTTTCAGCAGTTCTCTTCTCATCTGAAGGGATACTTGACAAAGTGCCTGGAGCTCTCGCAGCTTGCCTCTACCTATGAAGAACTGGAGAAGTTCGTTGTAACCGAACAAATAAAGAACACTTTGTCAAGTGACACCCATAGATTTCTGGCTGAGCAAGGGGCAGAAAAGCTGGAAGACATTTAGGAAAAGTCTGAGCGATATCATAATGCGCTGGCCGAACTGCCGGCCACAAAAAGTAAGCCGACAGAAGAGCCTTCTCGGAAGAATGATCTAGAGCAGTCTTCCCATTCTTTTCACCAGCATAACCACAGAGAAACTGGACCCCAGAATCCCCCTCCTGAAAAATCTAAGTTCTTTAAAAACAGGTACCCCACCAACAATAAGAATTCTGATCAACCCAACCGTCCTACATGGCAGCATTGCCAGAAAGGACAGGGTGACAAAGGGAAAGCCCCTGTGCATGGGACAACTGATCAGGGCAAGCACACTGAGCCTAAACGCATTGGATGCTTGCAAACAGCCTCAAAAGAAAGAGTTATTGTCAGTGATTCTCAACCTGAGGTAGAGAGGCCGTCAACACGAGGTACTGTTTTTTTTAACGGGACTTCAACTTATTGTCTTGTTGACACGGGACTTTCTTTTGATTGCATTGTTGCCAGGCACTTGGTCAAACCCGGTCAAGAGACAGAAGAAACCATCAATCTTTGTTGAGTTTTCAAAGGAGATGCACCCATTTCGCTTCCCATCGCATTGGTGGAGATACACTCTGATTTTGTCAGAGGTGTGATCAAAGCGGCTGTTATGGATGACCCCATCTACCCAGTCATACTTGGCTGTAGATATGTGTTTATTGGGAAAGCAAAAGAGCCAATTGTGGCAGTGGTAACCACAAAAGGGGAAACCAAGAAGGAACGGGAGCCTGTGCCAAATTTGTTACCTAAGGAACTAAAAGAGGCACAACAAAAGGACCCTACCTTGGAGCCCTGCTTTAGGAAACTGCCCATGGCTAAGGACCCCAGACACAACGGGGACATTTTTTCTAAGGATGGCGTACTTTATTGTAGAACGGGCAACCCTGAACAAGGGCATAACCAGCTCCTAGTACCGAAACAGTACAGAAGCCAAATCTTAGAAATGGGGCACTCTCTTCCCTTTAGCAGACATATGGGACAGAACGCCACAAATTAGCGAATATAGACTCACTATTGGTGGCCAGGAATGAATACTGATATTATCAGATACGTGAAATCCTGCGCCCAGTGCCAACGGGTGGCACCCAAGCATTGGACCCCCCAGTTCCCATGGGAGAAATGCCAATAGCGGGAACACCATTTGAACGGGTTGCTGTCGACATTGTTGAACCCCTAAAAAGGGACAGGTTTATCCTGACCTTAGTCGACACATGCAGTATGTAGACCAAAGCTATACCGCTAACATGCACAGATTCCAAGCATGTCACAGAAGCACTAGTGCAAATTTTCACACGGTTGGGATTCCCTCAACAGGTTTAGATGGATAATGGATCCCAATTCCGTAGCCTGTTAAGGGAGATCTAACCCTAACCCTTGAGGGCCAAACACATCCACACCAGCCTGTAACATCCGGTCGAAAATGGGCTCGTGGAACGTTTCAACGGCAGCCTCACCATGATGTTACGTAAGCTGGGACAAGAGAAACCGGAAGATTGGGATCTTTTCATTCCTGCAGCCTTATTCGCGTACAGGGAAGTCCCCCAGGCCTCTACGGGTTTTCCCCCAGCTACACTTTTATTCAGCAGACCTATCAAGAGCCCGCTTGAATCCTTACCCAGGTCGCTGACTGACCAGAAGGTGGATGAGACAGTCGTCTCAGCCAGTAGATATGTATCAGAATTGAAGGAAAGGTTACAGCTAAGATGGGATCTAGCAATGACAAACCTTAAGTGAGCATGTGCAAAGCACGCTAAACGATACAATCAAGCAGCGAAAGAGAGAAAACTACAACCAGGTGAGAAAGTTTTGTTGTTACTGCCAACCGGAAGCAACAAACTACGCATCAGATGGCAAGGGCTGTTCACCGACTTGAAAAAGATCTCGAGAACTAATTATCAGATCTCTATCAAAGGAAAGGAGAAGGTTTACCATGTAAATCTGTTAAAGAAATACTTGGAAAGACCGGCGCTGTCCCCCAAACATCCCCTAGCGGTCGCCATAGCTACCGAAGATGTTGAAGATGACGAGAGTTGCATGGAATATCCATTGCAACAAACAGAATCTTTAAAAGATGTGAAATTCGGTGACACTCTTGGAAGCACAACAGACAGAAACGAGGGCGCTACTGAACCAGTACACAGCAGTGCTAACGGATGTACCTGGGCGAACACATCTCGTAGAGTTCGAGATGAAACTTACAAACGAGACACCTGTTCGAACCAGAGTTTACCCTTATCTGTATGCAAAAGCTGATGCGCTACGTGAAGAGATAAACAAGCTACATAAAACAGGAATTATTACAGAGTCTACATCTCCTTATAGTGCGAGCGAGGCGCTGTTGCAGAAGCCCAATAAGAAAGTTCGGCTGTGCATCGATTACCGTCTACTTAACACTAACTACGGAATTTCAGCCGGAACCTCTCCAAAGCGCTTCTGAGCTGTTAAGCAAGCTAAGCAAGGCACGGGTTTTCTCAAAGATTGACCTGAGTAAAGGTTACTATCAAATACCAGTCAAGGAGGAAACTAAGCCTTTGCTAGCTTTCAGCACCAGTGAAGGACACTATACGTTTAACGTGATGCCATTCAGGTTACATAACGCACCAGGGGTGTTCACAAGGATGATGAGAAAGCTTTTAGAACCATTGCACAGTCCACACATCCACAATTTAAGGATGATATACTAGTTGCAACTGAAACATACGAAGAACACATTGCTATGGTTGCTATGCTCCTCATGAGACTACAGGAAACTAGTCTTACAGCTAGACCTAGCAAAAGTTTAATCGGCTTTGAAAAGCTTGACTTCCTGGGCATACCATTGCTCACGGTGCCATGTGGCCAGATATTGCGAGTCGGCGCATCGGGTCAAGGCATCGGGTCAACTCTGCTTCAGGCAGGTGACGATGATCCGAACCAGCTATTCCCAGTGGCATATGGTAGTCGTAAGTTGAATAAAGCAGAACAAAACTATTCCACAGTGGAAAGAGAATGTCTGGCACTAGTTTATGGTATAAGGAGACACCATGAATACCTGTACGGAGTAAAATTCACGGTGCAGACCGATCATGCTCCACTGGCGTTTCTTGGGGCAAATAAGGAATTTAATGCGAAAATAATGCGCTGGGCACTGCTGCTAAGTGTATATTCCTTTAAAGTCGAATACATTCCAGGAAAAGAAAACGAGGGAGCAGACTTCATGAGTAGGAATTGGACAGCAACGGAGGAGGAAGATGAGAGTGAAGAAAACAGTCACCTGGAAGCTACTGATATAAGAAATCTATTTCCATAAAGTAGACATGAAATGGTTTCATATCTTTAAGCGGGGACGTCTGTGACATATTATGGTAATAGCGTTCATATATCTATTTCATTATCTTCATTTTTCTTTTACCTGGCTTTCACCTACGCTCATTTTGTTAACATAAAAACCCTCCTACACTCAGAGATCTGTCTCTTTTTCTAATTTAGCACATCTATTTTATTTTTTGTTCTCTATTTCCTTAGGAATGTTTACCAGAAGACCTATTTAGCTAACGTTGAACCGGTTACCTGTAATTAATGCCAGCAATTGAAAATCGTTTAAAAAGGATCAGACAGGTAGACGCAATTTTTGGCTCAGGGGGAGATAAGCTAATATAGTTGAAACGTATTTTTCGTTAGGCAGTGATCAGGGGAAATAATTTGAGTAGAAGGAGTAGATAATTTGGAACCAAGGGAAGACAATTTCGATTACCTTCTTCTAAATCCGTTCGTTTGATAGGTAATTGAACACGGTGAGAATCGCCAGATCAAAGGACAGGCTTTGCTGGATTGCAGAGTCTGTAAGCGGCAAAAGCGTGAAAATATTCGCAGATCGAACGAGGAAAAGCCCGAGATCTGAGTGAAGGTGTCATATCTAGCAAGTACGAGCGATTTTCTGGAGATTATATATATATTCTCCAGCCTTTAAAATCCATTATTCAGTACTTCTTAGATTTTAAAGACATCTAGCTTCGATTTCTAGATCACTTGTATTAGTGGAGTTTCTTACTGATTCCTTACTTATATGGGCTCAGGGTTGCTCACATTGAGCGTCATGTCCTCTGAATTCTTTAAATTGATGTTCAAGCCCACCTGCTGGCTAAACTTATTAAGTCTATCCGTTTTTTTCCTGGATGTGTTGATGTGAATGTGCTAGTAGTGCAATGTCATCTGCATATTCAAGATCGTCCAATGTAGAAAATGTAGTCCATTGTATTCCTCTTGGAGTGAACTCTGTTGTCTGGCGCATCACCCAGTCCACGACTGTTAAAAATAGAATGGTTGATAAGGGGCATCCCTGTCGTACTCCTGTCTTCACCTCAAAGGTTAGGTTGCTCTGCCCAACACTACACGTAAAGTTGGCATAGAGGCTTTTTATGATTGCCACTATGCAGCTTGGAATTCCATAAGCCCTAAGTATTTTCCATAAGCTGTCCCTATGTATGCTGTCAAAAGCCTTTTCAAAATCAACGAAATTAATGGACAGCTGTCTTTGCCATTCTGGGCACTGCTCTATTATGTTCCCGAGGGTAAATGTATGATCTACACATCTTTTGTCCTTTCTAAATCCTGCTTGTTCTTTCCTCAGTTTGTGGTCTACTGCTTATGAAATTCTCTGTATAATTATCCTGCCTAGTATTTTGCTGGGAACTGAGAGAAGAGTGATTCCTCTCCAATTATTGCAGTCTGCAAGATCTTCCTTTTTGGGCAAATTTGACAATTATTCCTTTGTTCCACTCCGTTGATGTTGTCCCTGTTTTCCAGACTTGTGCAAATAGTGGTTCTAATAGTTCTGCTGCTAGCTCAGGGTCTGTCTTAAATAGCTCTGCATTTAAGTTATCATGGCCAGGAGCTTTTCCATTCTTATCCCTTTGATTGCTGTGATGATTTCTTCTTTTCGTGGAATGTCATTAACATCTAGATCGTTTTCAGCCTCAGGAACATTCAGTTGTGTCTCTGGTGGTTCCTTGTTCAGAGTTTCTCTGAAATGCTCTGCCCATCTTGTTTCCTGTCCCTCTGCTGTCGTAATGAGATTTCCTTGCTTATCTCTTACTAATGTAATATTGTTTGCACCTTGTTTTCCGCTGATGAATTTAGTTATTTTGTATACTGTGCTTTGTTCATTCCTCAGTGCTGCCTGTCTTGCAAGATCGTCTACGAAATTACTTTTGTGGCTCGGGTTTGGCGTTTACCTTCCTTGTCCAGCTAACTGTACTGTTCGCTATATAGTTGCTTTAACCTGGGGGACTTCGCTTCAGTTTTCTTTCTTTTCATTTCCCTTCTCATCATTATGGTGTTCATTGTTTCTGGTGTTATCCAGTCTTGCTTCTTCCTTTCCAGGAATCGCAAGCATGATTTACTGCTTTCCTTATATATTGTTGAAATGATGTTGAATTTCTGGTCTATATCATCAGTCAATGTATTTTCCTAACTTTTGGCAAATTAATGTCGCTTCTTTATATCAGCCGCAAAAGCTTTTCTGGTAAGGTGGTCCTTCAATTTATTGATGTCAAACCTTTTCTGTGTACGTGAGTTTGTCTCCTTTGAACGGAGATGAAAAGTGAAGCACGGCTATCAAAGTGCTGTTTCGCGCAGCTCAAGCTAGCAACTTTAGTAAGACATTGGCGCACAACATAAGGAAATCTATTTCTCGCCCGTGGTCAAACACTGTTGTTACGAGCAAAGAGCGTTCGCCTAGTCTGACAACACCATTTGCAGCTTATATAAGATTACCACAATCTGCGGACCGCTGTGTGACTGAGAACCGAGCGATGCATTTATAATGAGGAAGAACCGAAAGACAAAGAAATCCAGCCATGCTTTGGGGTGGGTGTCTGAGAGGGGAATAATAGATCTAATTAAGACGACAAGAAAAATGAAAAAGAGCGAAAGTGCGTATAGCCGTTAAAACCAAACAAATTAAAAGAGTATGGAAAAGTGGGACGGAAGGGAAAATCCAAATTATCAGTCGTTTTGTCACGCTAATGTCCAATCTTCTTCTGACATTTTCTTCCACTATAGCTAACGAAATAGCCTGTGTCAGATTTTGCGAGTTCTTCCGGAGCAGGTGCAACTTCATGGGCGTACCATTTAGGCTATCAACAAATATTCCTACTAATTGTTTTTCAACTTCCTGTTGGTTGATATCTTGTCCCATGAAAGATTCTTCTTCTATGTTCAACAACCTCTCGCTGAACATTTGAGTGGACGCTTGTGGTTGATGTCGTATGTGATGAAGATGCGTCCACGCGTAGGAGTGGTCAGTAATTTCTGAGTATCTCTTAATGAGCTCCTTTTTAAATTCTTCCCGTCTCGTTAGGGAAGGCTTCCAACCTCTGTCTTACACAGTCTGTAACCAATCCATCTGAGGAAAGGTACATAACTTGCTTGTGTCCCTTTCTTGTTCTTAAAATCGGCTAGGTCAGCATTGACCAAAGAACAATAACTCTGGATATCTAACAACCACTGTCTTCATAACCTGGAATTACCTGTGTATGGCCTTACAATGTTCCTGATATTCTGGAACTTGCTATTATTGTTGACAGTAGCCAGAGTCCTGGCTATCCTTTGAATAGCGGTCATATTAGGGTCTACACCCTGTGTAGGCTATTGCTGCTGCATGCTGACACCACCTGCAAAATGTTAATGTTAGTGAAATGCCTGTGGAGAATATATTAGTGTCCCGGCTGTCCTGAAATATGCACTATCTAACCACTAAGCATACAAATGTGCATAAATATTCCGCCAAAAACACACAAACAATTTTACTGGCAACCCTGCCAATAAATATGAAACGTGTAAACAATACAACCTGAATATATGTAAACAGTTATCTCTAACTATAACTAGTTTAACCCTAAGTTATAGCATATTTCTGTCCTCTTTTAATTCTTAGGTGTAATGGTGGTGCTTGGAGTTTAACTAAATGTTTATATACGCCCTATTGCATTTGTTTTCTGGTGAATTAATTTTTCGTGTCCTTGGATGGCTTGTATGCATGTCATGTGTTTTTGTAATTCTTGTATTGAGGATTGATGACACATTCAAAAATACTACAGATTAGACGTTTTGACCGCATAAGTGAGTGTCGGTATACATAACTAATTTATTTATTGTTTTGTTTATATTATTTTATTTTTTATTATTATTATTTTTCTTCAGTCACTATCTTTATTTAAAAAAAAAAAAAAACCTAGGCTACTCATTTTTTATTATGATTGTATACTGTAAATGAATGCTGTTATGTTAACTTTATAATGTTGCATGCCTTTAAATTAATGCTTAAAGTAATACGTGGGAATAAAAGGATATAGTATGCAAGATAAATGAGAGTGAAAGGGCAGAATGTTAGACGGGCCTGCGCGCCCAATCTCAACCCTTCGAAAATAAAGTTCGTTCGTTCGTTCGTTCTTATAAAATGAGGGCGTAGGGCCGAAGTGATGGGGGATTGCATTGTTCAGTGGTCTCAGTTTGGAAAGTCTGAGTCCCATGTAATAATGAGCTAGTGTGTGTCGTTCTGGGCGTTTGATGATGCTGCCTGTGTGTTTAATTCTGAGTGACTGGATCTTTGTTTCTATGTCTTGAAGGGCAGTCCCTCCGTGTTTCCTTTCTTGTATAAGTTTCTTGTGTTTAATGCTGTAAATTGTGCGACCAAAAACGAATGCTCTGACCTGTTTGTTTAAATCTGTGATAGTCTGTTTTGAGGGGGGAGGGGGGGTCGAAAACTGCGGCAATGTAAAATAGCTTAGGGAGAGAAGCTAACCGATAAGGGTAAGCAGATGGAGAGGTGGGTCGAGCACTACTCTGAGCTTTACGCTAGAGACAATACCGTTACGCCTGCAGCCCTTGATGCTGTCAATAGTCTGCCAACTATGGAGGAGCTGGATGCCGAACCAACATTAGAGGAACTCAGTAAGGCCATTGATAGCTTGGCCTCTGGCAAATTGCAATAACTACAGAGGCATCTCTCTTCTTAGTATTGTTGGTAAGGTTTTTGCCAAAGTCATCTTAATGCGACTACACAAGTTAGCTGAGCGCATATATCCAGAGGCACAGTGTGGATTCCGAGCTGGCAGATCAACAACAGACATGATCTTCTCTCTCCGCCAGCTTCAGGAAAAATCAAGAGAGCAGAAAAGACCATTATATATCGCCTTTATAGACCTCACAAAAGCATTCGACCTGGTTAGTAGGGATGGACTCTTTAAAATCCTCCTGAAAATAGGCTGCCCTTCTAAAATGCTGGAAATGATAAAGTCATTCCATGACGACATGAAGGGAACAGTCCAATATGCTGGAAGCACGTCACAGCCCTTTGATATACGAAGTGGCGTTAAACAAGGCTGTGTTCTGGCTCCGACCCTCTTCGGAATCTTTTTTGCCTTACTCTTGAAACATGCATTCAGAGATGCAACTGAAGGAATATGCCTTCACACTAGGTCAGATGGCCGTCTCTTTAATCTTTCAAGGCTGAAGGCAAAAACAAAAATCAGAAGGGTCACTATAAGAGACTTGTTGTTCGCTGATGATGCTGCAGTCGTCAAAGCCAACAGGAGCTTCAGAGCTTGATAAATCGCTTCACTAAAGCATGCAAGGACTTTGGCCTCACAATAAGTCTAAAGAAAACGAATGTGCTGAGTCAGGATGTGGGTGCTGCACCAGTTATCACTATCGATAACTATGAATTGGCAGTGGTGCACCACTTCACATACCTAGGGTCTACCATCAATGACAAACTCTCACTGGATACAGAAATCGACAGCATTGGCAAAGCTGCAGCTACCTTTGCCCGCCTCACATCGCGTGTTTGGGGAAACTCTAAACTCACAATGAAGACCAAAGCTGCGGTATATAATGCCTGCGTCACCAGCACACTCCTATATGGCAGCGAGACCTGGCCGACCTATGCTAAGCAAGAAAGAAGGCTCAATACCTTCCATTTGCGGTGTCTACGCCGCATCCTCGGCATCTCGTGGAAAGATAAAGTGACAAATGTCGAGGTGTTGTCACGTGCTGGCCTTCAAAGTATGTATACGCTGCTTAGACAGCGCAGACTTCGCTGGCTTGGCCATGTTCGCCGCATGGAAGATGGTCGCATCCCAAAAGATATCTTCTACGGACAATTAGCAGATGGCAAGAGAACAGTTGGGCGACCACAGCTGAGGTTCAAAGATGTGTGCACGAGAGATATGAGGGCACTGGACATGGATCCAGCAACATGGGAGGATGAAGCTGCCGATCGCACAAAGTGGCGATGCTATTTACGGCACCACCTCAGATTGGGCGAAGAGAGGCTCACACAAGAAGCAGAGGTGAGGAGAAAACGTCGAAAGGAGCACCAGGAAAATAAGCAGTTGAGGGCTGTCACCTCAGGGGCGCATTCCCATAGTCAGTTATGACTGAAGGGGCTATTATTATTATTATTATTATTATTATTATTAGGGAAAATGTATGTATTTACAATTAAACTTCGTCCAAAAATCGTTGTGGTTTTGTATTTGTATCTGTGCAGCATGTCTCGTATTTTGGATGTTAGATTTTTTCATGTGTCTCTGTGTGTGCGATTTGGGTGTGAGAGAAAGGTTATACCATAGATTTTGATGTTGTTTGTTGGTGTTAGTCCACAGTGAAAGTCTGCTTTGTTCTTCCATTTGCCTATGCCCATTATTGTTGATTTTTGAACATGGAAATTCTATCGAGGAAATGTGAGCCGCATGGATTATTCATTGTCATTGTAACAAAGAAGGACAGTAGTCACAGGTTTCGCTGTGATTACAGAGTGCTTAACAATACTGTATTACGAAGGCTGTAACATACTCCATTCCAAGGATAGACGACATCCTAGCCCTGTTGGGAAAATCCGTGGTTCACCAAGTTAGATGCCAGATCCGGATTCTGGTGTATACCACTAACGGAAGATGCTAAAAATAAAAGCACATTTTGTACGCATGTAGGAACGTTCGCTCGGAAGGGCAGTCCCACCACTTATATGGCGCTGATGGATGTGGTCCTCAGTGGTGTGTAGAAACATGTGGACCATGTCAGGACAGTATTCAACAGGCTAAGACAGCACAACGTCATACTGAATTTGACAAAGCGTAACTTTCTGCAAAGGGAGACAAGTTACCTAGGATTCACAGTGAACAAGAATGGAGTCAGACCAGACGAAGATTTTTTTTTTTTCCTTAACCAGCAGCACTTGGGCTTTCAGCCCTTCGGCCCAATGACATGTCATTGCGAGGCTGGGGAACCTGAGGACTTTCCTTCCAACCCGGTCAGGAGCTTCGCTTTTTCCCATCCACAGAGGGTTTATCACAGGAGCCGTTCAGGCTATTCAGTCAAATTTCCGGCCGTAAACATTTCTTCAAACGCCGACGCCCGGGTTTGAACCATGAACACCTGGTCGCCAGTACAACGCCGAAGCCATTACACCAGCGCGGCTCCCGACCAGACGAAGATAAGGTCAGAGCCATTAGGGAGATGTTGATTGTGACGAGTAGGGTGTATGTGGGTGGATGTAGAAGATGACAAAACTCATACACCGCTCGTCTAGCTCACTGTCTAAGGAGTAAAACGCCAACTCCAACAACCATGTCAATCTCCATTAATATATTGTATCACAAATAAGTTACACTGGGCGCAGGGCCATTACAATAATTGGAGACATGGCAAATTCCTAGTATTCTACAATCACTCTACAATCACAGCCCTGAAATAGGATGCTACATAAATCCACTGCACAACTCTGGCCCTCTACTATCAACACCAACCCTTCTGTCCTCTACGCTCTTCGCTGTCTACTGTCTACTCCACTCTCTACTGACCCAACACACGTCTCTCTCTGACTGACTTCTTTCATTCGTCTTCACCAAACACGTGAAAACCTTCCACACTCCACTGAGCTTCATTCACGCATAACTATGGCTAACGGCTTGTCTCGATCTCTGCTCACAACTTTGCTTGTAGCTAAATTATTACAAGGCAAGCATTCCCAACTCACAACAACTCAAATGACTAATAAACTCCCGCTGGAGCCTGAGAATATTCCCACATGCAAAATACCCTCAAAACACTCTGTGACATTCATACCTCGGCATGGTTGCCCGTATTCCATTGTAGCAGGTAACGGCATAGTATTCACAGGGAACGAATTCCAACAGTTCCTACTTCTGTTAAGAGAGTACGCACCAGCTAATATGGTAATAATATATTGGTAATTTTAATTCCTCGTGCACGGTAGCGCACATTTTGGTATTGGGAATTTGGCGCGTTTTTGTTGCTAAAGGTTAGATGACGTCGTAACCTCAAGGAGAGAGGCTGGTATGAAAGTCAGACATGGTGTCTGTTTTCGCCCCATGTTGTGGGTAGACTTCAAGTGATTACTATGTAACACGGCCTTCTAAGTAGAAGCTATAGCCGTTGGTTCTCACCGTAAGTCTTTTCGTTGAAGTAAATTGAAGAAATATATATTTATACCGTTTTATATCACGTTGGAATCTAGTCAGCACCTTCAATGAGATTGTACTGAAATGGATCAACGATGAAGTAAAGTTAGTGAAGCCAGCCTAGTATTTTGTAAGTACGTGCCGTTTGAAAGAACTGTATTTCTAAAACGTGAATACAAAATATAATGTATATTTCCGTCGTTCTACGGAATACGGCAGATGACGAGAGGTAAATTGAATTAAGGACTTAGGAGGGAAAATGCACTATGTACCAGGACGCCTAAATGATGATGATCAAATGTCCTACATGTATAATATTTACGAGGCCAGTTTAAAGATGGGATTTTCTGTGATGTCTGATATACCTCATGACCATAAGATGTACGTCTGCCCTTGAAAGGTCAGCCGTTATGATATTATTGTTGATCATCCATGAACATAGATACACTAAATAAGAGGTCCTGAGATTATAAGATGAACTGTGGATATAACACCTATGATGATGTTCATAATCGTCTGTTTTTACGTCCGTCAATAAAAAGGGATGTCTATTGTGAGAATCGCATTTCAAGATGAATATTTTGACAGTTCCACGTTATTTGATGTTAACCTTGGCCCACGTTTTCGGCCCACAATGAATACATTCGCGTTACTTAAATTTGTCGGCCATGTGTAAGCCCGACCGTAGCTGATTGCAATTTAAGTCAGCCCTACCAGAATAAAAGCACGATTCCAGTTGGCGGCCATTTGGATCTCGAAAAGGCCTTTACAGTTTGGTATGCCAGTGTGCTGTGAAAAAGCACCTTTTACAGTTTGGTATGCCAGTGTGCTGTGAATAAGCACCTTTTACAATAACATTATTTTAGAAGACACGAGAGAAAAGAGAATGGAGTGGAACAAAGCTGAGACGGAAGCAGATGCATCTTATAAGCATACTAGAGCGGCAGAGAAGAGGCAAAATAGATTGAAGGAGGAAAGCAGGATAGAGATATTACAGGAGATACAAAGAAATACGCAGGGTACAGAACGAGAACAGAAGCAGATGAGAAATATAGAGCAACAAAATATGAGAGCAGAACCTCAGGTCATGGAAGAATCGTCAGCTAAAGAGTCGGATACCCAGGAAGAGATAACAGACGAGGAACGAAGAGACGCTACACGTCATCAGACGATACGTCCGGTTATCGTAGGTGCCTCGCAAAGTTGAGACACGTAGAAGAGGTGAGACTAAAGAGGAAGAATAAGACAAGAAACAGTGGTAGAAGAGACATTGAAAAAGAAATAATGGCAATGTGCGCATATATTGTAAAACAAATTGGAAGAGTTAGAGAAAAGGAAGAACAAGGAGGAAGAAGGAAGTAGTGGTGGAAGAGAGGATGAGAAACAGATAGCTGCACTTTGTGGATATATCGATAGGAAATTTTAGGAGTTGGAAAAGAAGAAGAAGTGAAGAGACACGAAAGAAGTAGAAGTAGAGGTCGAATAGAGTACCAGTCTAAGAGAAGAGATACAGAGGAAAATAAAGATAACAGTAGAAGACGAGAAGCAGATCGAAAGGATTACCGATCCAAGAGTCGAGAAACAGAGAGGGACAGGAGAAATGACGGTACAAGAAGAAATACGGATCGACGGGATTACCGATGCAAGAGCCGAGAGGCTAGGAAGGGGAGAAATAGAAGGAGAACTATGGATCGACGGGATTACTGATCCAAGAGCCGAGAGGCCAGGAAGGAGGAGATAAATAGAAGCGGAAGAAGAAGGAGAGAAACTACAAGAAATCGACAGAGTTGCGGATCCAGTAGCAGAGAGAAGACTAGGAGGAGAGATAAGGATATTAGAAGTACAAGAAGGGGTCGAGGTGCGACGAATTAAGGAACATGGAACCTGAGAGGAACGAAGGAAGCACGAGAAGTGAAGAAATTAACGATAGAGAGAAACTGAATCAAATGGTTAATAAAGTAATAAGGAGAAGAGAGGTTGAGACACATTCTGGAGATACTAGAGATAGAGAGGAAGCAACATGTTGAAGAAATCAGAAGAGTAGAGGAAACACAAAATATGGACAAACGGATGGCGTTGTAAACGCTTAGAATGGACAAACAGTTAGCGTTGGAGACGCTTAGTGCCAAAGAGGCCATGTTGATGAAATTTTTGGAGATGAAGTAAGAACGAAGATAATGAGAGAGGAGGAGGCTATGTGAGGAGAGGCATAGCATCATATATATATAAACAAGATGGCGGCGGTATCTGAGTCTTGAGGAAACTTACGTATAATCGGTCTATACCGAACACACGTGAAGAAAGCTTGAGTATACCTGACCGATAGGATACAGCAGTAGAGATGATTAGGAGAAAAGGAGAAGTAAGCGGAAAAATTTGGATTAGAGCATTAGAATATCTCGAGCAAAAGTGAATATTTGAGAATGGAGATATTGAGAAGCCGTAGGAAGACGGCAGGAGTAATTGAGAAGCTGAAGAGAGCCATAGGAGATGGCGAATATGAGTTCTGAGATAAGAGGGAATTGAGATAGTGAGAAGCCTTACAGAAGATGGCAAGGAAGGTATAGTAGTGTTAAAAGTTATCGGGAATAAAATAATAAGAATAGAGATAAAGGAGAATGTAGATATTGTGAAGCCATAGGGAGGATGGCAGAGATATTTTTGAGATAAGTGGGAACTGAGATATTGAGAAGCAACAGATTAGACGTCAAGGAAGATAGTTCCAAGGAGGGAACAAGAGTATTGGATCGTGAGAAAGAGACAAAGTGGAGAAGTAGAATATTGCAGCGGTAGTCTAGTTGTGAGAAAACTAGATGCAATCGTTCTACACTTAGTATATAAAGGAACTGAGTAGGTCTGAACGATAGACTACTGCAGTGGTGTGGAGAGGAGAAAATGGAATTTAGAAGCCCTGGGATAATAGCAAAGAGAGACATAGGAGACATGAGACATAAGGAAGATGACGGAGTTGATTAGAGAATTTAAGAAGTCACAGAGAGGTGGTGAACATGAGTTATAAGAAATAGAGATTATAATCGTATTTATTGAGAAACTATAGAGTAGGAGGACATTTATGAATTTTGGAGAGGCCATAGGGAAAATTGCAGAGATGAAGCGGATGAGAGCCATTGGGAAATGGCGAGAATATGGAGAAATGGAGGATATAGAGGTGTAAATCTACAGAAAATGGAGGAAGTAATGAAGCAGAGGAGGAAAGAGATGTTTCGGCGGTCGCCAGAGTCTTGAAAAGACTTTGTGAGAATAAATAGAAAGTAATAGGAAATGGAGAGTTCCAGAGAGAACAAGTATGAGAAATATGGAGGAGCCATAGAGGAAATGGCAAAAGAGAAATAAGAGATAAATAGAGAGCAGCTGAGAGAAGCCATAGAGGAGGATGACAGTGAGATAAGGGATTTAGAAAAAAAAATGATAAGCCGTAGAGAAGATGGCAGAGATAAGAAGAATAAGGAGGATATGCCATGGAGAAATGGCAGAAACATAATAGAGGGAATGAAAAATAGAAGCCATAAGGAAGATGGCAGAGGTATAAAAACTGATATGAGAAAGAAGTGACAATAAGAAGCTATATAAGTCGAAGGGGACAATAAGAAGCGGTGTGAAGGAGATTTTGGATAGAGAGAGTGGAAGAAAGGTTACAGAGAAAGGAACTTACGTGAAAGATGGGGTAAGGAGAAATAAACCAAGTCTATAAAAAGGAGACAGACTAGGTGAGGAAAACTTAGGACATGGGTTTAAAGGGGATCTATGACTAGGAAGGAGCATACGCATGCACAAGTGGAAATGGACGATGGAAAAAGTAACAGTCGGGTTGAGGAAAGGTATGCAACGAAGAAGATAGGGACAATATTGGATATGTGGTAACTAGAATGTCGGAACTTGTAAGTATTTCCACCATGGATGCGGCAGGGTCAAGTTGATAGAAGGACTTAGTGGGCTCAGCCCACGTTGAAAAGTGGCCATGATGGGTTAATGGGTCACGGCTGTAAATGTTTGTAAATAAACAAGTAACCAAAAAAAGTAACATTGTTAAGATAGAAAGAATGTAGTAAGTACAATGCCTATATTAAAATGGAATTTTCTGCAAATAGTAGCAGGAAGAATATGGATCAAAGGGCAGAGTGAGAAATATAAATGGGTTGATGTGGTTGTAAATGCTGTACTTGGGAATAGACGTTATTGGAAAATGGGAAAAAAGTATTCTAAAAGGTGGATACATTTTTTTGAGTATTGGTAATATATATTGATGGCATTGGAATGTGTTTTATGAACCATGATGACCACTGTGGTCTAAGAGTTTATATTTATTGTAATAAATGGAATGTATTTGGTACTTCAATTTTTTTTTTTTTTTTCGTTCGCCCGCTAATACTCGAGGCGAAATCTCAGGTTATTATTTTATGTCTAACCTGACATTGATTTTACGTGAGTATCCCTTTATTTCTTGTACAGAGACAGGTGTCCCTCGCCATTCAGGCAAATACTCGCCGATTTCGGAGGTACCCATTGCAGCTGGGTCGGCTCAGGAGCCGCCAGTCCCTGGTCGACGACACTCCTTCAAATGTTCTCGCCAGGTCTCGAGTTAATCCAGTCCAAATCCCGGTCGACGAAAAATCCTCAAATGCCGTCGCCCGGGTTTGATCCTGTATCACCCGGTCGCCAGAGCGGTGTTGTAACCACTACGCTAGCTTCAATTAAGTAAGACTGAGATACTAGATACACAGAAGAGGCCTTTTTGGAGACAGATAAAGTAGCAAAAAGACTGAGGATAGGTTGAGGATAGTGGAAGTTAAGGTCGGTTCGTTTTTTGGGAGGAGGAGGGATTTTCTCCCTAAGAGAATATTTTGTAATGGGTGGGTGGGTATGTCAAAGCCTGGTTGAGCTCAAAATATCAAAATAAAGATGGAGTAGCCCACAGTTTCTTGAGAGCAAAGCCTTGTTTACATCTTGTTTCATTAAGAAGATATACATTTCATACTTATGTTTTTTATTATTTATATAATTCTTAAGGAATTTGCAAAGGGAACACGGGGTTAGTAAATTTTATGAATCTCCGTTTATTAAGGTTGATTACTGCACTTAGCCTCATGGCTAAATGTACAAAAGATGTTTCCCGCATGACATATAGTCGTAAATGGGTAATTAAATCAACGATTTTTCCTTTATGACACAAATGAGCAAAGTCCAAGAGGAATTAGATACATAACGTTTTCTACACTGGAAGACCTGGAATATACAGATGACACTGCACTACTCGCACATTCACATCAACACATAAAAGAAAAAACAGATAGACTGAATACATTATGCCGGCAGGTAAGTCTGAACATCAATCAAAAGAAGACAGAGGTCATGACACTTAATGTGGGCAATGTTGAGCCAATAACAATAAGTAAACAGAAGCTAGAACAGACAGGCACATTTGCAACATCTAGGATGCATAGTAACACCAGATGGTGGAACAAGCAAGGACATCAACAACATAATGAATAAAGCGAGAACAGCCTTTGCTAATCTCAAAAACATCTGGAAGTTTTCCCAGTATAGCACAAACACCAAATTACGATTACATGAGAGTTGTATAATAGCCGTGTTTCTCTATTGTGTGGAGTGCTGGAAAGTAACAGAAAAAGAAATGTCGAAACTGTTCTTCTTCCACACAATCTGCCTAAGGAAAATTCTCCGAATCTTTTGGCTGAATACCATCACGAATCAAGAACTACTTACTTGGAGTAACCAAGAGGACATGTACACCTTCATAGCTGGCAAATGCTGGAATTGGGTCGGCCACGTCCTCAGAAGGGACACCGATGCCATAATAAGAACAGCTATGCTATAGACTCCTGAAGGAAAGCGAACGAGTTGCCTACAAAAACAACTTGGTGGTGGACTGTTGAGACCGAGATGCAAAAAATGAACCAGAGTTGGAGAAATGTTTGAAGGATGGCCGCAAACCTAATAAAGTGGAAGTAGTTTGTTGCTAACCTGTAAGACGCTACCAGCTGTGATGGCCACTGACTGCTTTGACAGTCTGTGGCTAAGGATCAAAGATGAAGATACAATGATAGTGATGTAATTCATTGTTATATACTTCACATTCATCTAGATTCTTAGGTCATCATTACAAACTTACATGAGCACAGACTTTCATTCTCAATATATGTAACACTGGTCATGAGCGATTCATGCCATAAAACATGACAAGAAAATAAAAAATATGTCACAAGAGTAATTTTTCTTTTTCCTCAGTAGTCAGGAATAAGACAAATTAAAGCCAACTATTGATATTAGATGTGAAACTCATTAAGCCACCTTTCATATCTTCAGTCCTGCAGAAGTCTAGGTGTACTCATTACATGTTTGGCATCTAACCGGAAAGAAGTGAGCAAAGCATTTTTCCCAATAGCAAAATTCACAATTGAGGATGTTAAACTTTCTAAGTTACAAGGAAGATTTCTACGCCCGTGTTTGTAATCGTTTGTGGCGCAGCCTTTATTCACCTGATTATCAAGTGCTCACAAGTTGATTCGTATATACTTTTATTAAGTTCAACTCACTCAACAGCTTACCTTCTGAGTTATTTTTCCTATATATAAAATTAAACACACTCAACTGCGTATTTTATGAATCAAGATTACATTCTAACAAGTTCTTCTATGATCACGGATGCAACCAATTTTTTTTCCATGTGATTGACGTTGAAGCCTATTCGTCTGTTTATTTTACAAACAATTTACTTGTGAAAAAAACTCTTTAAATATTTCAAAACTTAAACTCCCGGAATGTCCAGGGGAAAATAACAACAGAATTTAAAAAAAAAAGAAAAAAAAAGCAAGAAACATAAATAGTACCAACAAAACACAACTATTAAATTGCATCTGACCTTCGATGTGGAGAAAGCAGCTATAGTGACTTACTTTTTTTTCTTATAAAATGAATTAATTATGAAAAATATCCCGCTCAACCTCTGATGGGTTATAATTAGGATGTGCATTGTTTTCAATTCCAAATAGTATGAACAACTGCCGATTTGAGAAAGTGGCATCACATTTGTCAAATAATTGTAAATAGGGTAAATTATAATTACCAATTATGCTTCTATGTTTTAAAAAACACAAACAAACAAAAACGATACAAAACCTAACAAAACAAAACATCAAGTAAAAATAATGTTATATATATATATTTATTTATTTATATGACTTAGCTCCAACTATATGTCCATGCATTTAAGATGTTCAAGGCTCCAAAAAGAAAATGTCAGATATCTAGGGAATGGAAAATTCCCAGTAATAAGAAACTTCTCAGACTACAGCTGGGAAAAGGCTATTTCAGAATAGAGGAACCTTACTGCGCAGGATGTCTTCAAGATAATAATATTGAACATTTCTTCTTAAAATGTAAGCAGTATGAACAAATGAGAATAACAATATTAGATTATTTGCAGGCATCAAACTTACCTATACATATAGAAGAGATGTTAAGAATAGACAGACCTAGGAAACTGCATAATATAGTCAAACAATATTTAACACGAACAAAGGTTAATATCTAGTACGGTAGTTGGAAATGTGAAGGTCTGATGCTGTTCTTATAATGCATTTTACTTTTAACAGGTGAAAGTAAATTAAATATATGTTAAAGTCAGTTATATAACTGGAACCACCAGGCCTTTACACCTTATTATTATTCTTGTTCAGAGTTTCTATTTGATTTTGTTGGTTTTTTTTTTTCAACATACAAGCATAAATTGTGATTTTCCATATTTACATTGATTTGACAAATGTGATGCCACTTTCTCATATCGGCAGTTGTTCATAATATTTGGAATTGAAAAGAATTTATATCCTAATTATAACCCATCAGAGGTTGAACGTGTATTTTTCTTCATTAATTTAAAAAAAAAAATTCGTGTCCAAAACTAAGATTACAAATACTATACATAAAACAAAGAATACTCCGTAAGGGGAGATCACTCCTCACTTTAAAAAGCCAGGTTCTCATCTCTGGTGTCTGTCATCGTCAGCTCAAGAGCAGATTCAAGGCTGCCTATGTACGCTTGGGTTGACTTAGAGTGGCGCTATCTGGTTTCGAAATCGATCGTAACCATTTTGCCAGCTCGACTGTATACTGAAGGTGAAAGATAACACAACCTCATTTTTTTTTTAAAAGTCTGATCTTCAGTAAGTCAAAAGGAACTGTGCTGCAGAACTGTATGGAGATGGAATGTGAAGAAACAACACAGATAAAACAGGAACTAGGTTATAAGGTATGGTAGAGTTTAAGAAAAGTAGACAAAGGCTTATTTAATATCGATACATCCGCCGTGTCTCTTCGGTAATTATATCACTAAACTTAACTTTGTAAAGGATCTCTTTAGAATGTATGGCACCACTTTTATATTATACAGTGACATCCTCTTGTAATTTCGATACTCGCCTGCCATACATGACCAAGACAAACATTACGAGGGGATGTCACTCTGTAATGTAAAAGTCTAAAGAAAACTTTAACCTAACCACTATTTGGAGCTTTTTCAAATTACAAAAAGAAGGTGGAAATAAAATCCAAGCACTAAGCTTAACACAAACCCAGGTTGAAATGAAGAACAGGTGACTGTCTTTTACATACAGCTTTGAAACAGTAGGCTGTTCAGAGATGCAGTAAAATAGGTGTTGTGACTTATCAAGATTGCGTCAAAGAAAACGTTCCACTGTAATTTATTTCATGCCAAACTAACACCAAGTGTCATGCTTTTAAAAAAACAAATTCCAAATAACTTTAAACTAGTGTGTATAGCAACATGGCACCAGGTTAATACTAATCTAGTTTTTAAACTGAGTTATACTATTGTGTAGGCCTATATTTTTGCAACAAGAACTCTTATGATCTACCATCTGATCTCATCAACTGCCATTTTTACTGGGAAGGTGGGACGCAATAGATCCTTAGCTTTTTCTGTCTCTTGCCCTAATGTTCCCTAAAAAGACTATTTCCTATCAATTTCTTCTTCTTCGATCCATAACCACCAACCGTCAAAGCAGTCAGCGGCCAACTGGCGTCTTGTAGGGCAGCAACAAATTGATTCTACTTTGCTTGGTCGGCGGCCATCCTTCGTACAGTGCCCCAACTGTGGTTCATTCTTTGCATCTCAGCTTCCACAGATTTCCGCCAAGTTGTTTTTGGTCGGCCTCTCTTTTGCTTTCCCTTGGGTGTCCATAGCATAGCTGTTCTTGTGATGGTATCAGGGTCCCTTCTGAGGACGTGGCCAACCCAACTCCAGCGTCTGCCAGCTGTGATGGTGTGCATATCCTCCTGGTTACTCCAAATAAGTAGTTCTTGGTTGCTGATGGTGTTTGGCCAAAAGATTCGGAGAATTTTCCTTAGGCAGATTGTGTGAAAGGAGGACAGTTTCAACATTTCCTTCTTTGTTACTCTCCAATATTCCACACCATAGAGAAGCACAGAAAGTACACAGCTCTCATACAGTCTTAATTTGGTGTTTGTGCTGTACTGGGAAGACTTCCAAATGTTGTTGAGAGCAGCAAAGGCTGTTTTCGCTTTATTCATTCTGTTGTTAATGTCTTTGCTTGTTCCACCGTCAGGTGTTACTATGCATCCTAGGTAAGTAAATGTGTCTGTCTGTTCTAACTTCAGGTTCCTTACTGTTATTGGCTCAGGATTGCCCACATTTAGTGTCATGACCTCTGTCTTCTTCAAATTGATGTTCAGGCCAACCTGCTGGCCATACTTATTCAGTCTGTTGGTTTTGTCTTGAATGTGTTGATGTGAATGCGCAAGTAGTGCAATGTCATCTGCATATTCCAGGTCTTCCAGTGTAGAAAATGTTGTACATCTAATTCCTCTTGGACTGCCCTCCGTTGTCTGGCACATCACCCAATCTATGACTGTCAAAAATAATGTTGTTGATAAGGGGCATCCCTGTCATACTCCTGTTTTCACTTCGAAAGTTACATTACTCGATCCAACACTGCCCGTAAAGTTAGAATAGAGGCTTTTTATGATAAAAGCAATGCGGCTGGGAATTCCATAAGCCCTCAGAATTTTCCATAGGCTGTCCCTATGTATGCTGTCGAAAGCCTTTTCAAAATCAACAAAGTTAATGTACAGCTGTCTTTGCAATTCTGAGCACTGCTCTATAATGTTCCTGAGGGTAAATATATGATCTGCACATCTTCTGTTCTTTCTTCCTATCAATTTATTGATGTTATATTCATATTTACAACTCTGTTTTCCTCTTGAACATAAGCCTTCAACTACTCCTTCTGTTATGGTTTTCAGTAAAGTTGTTGGCTTATGTATTTTTATATTATCATATTATTTTGATTTCATTATTATTCCTCTTGTACATCATTCTTGGTGGCCTCAAAGACGGTTCTCAAGCTGTTCTCGGCTGGCAGTGTCAGAGGAGCAGGATCGGATCGCAGTGACCTGGATGTCGATGGGACCCTGGTGGTCAGGACTATTGAAGTGTGTGGCAACTGGTGTGGACTTTTGCTGAGAGATGTCATTTAAGTGCTGGCTGAATCTGTCCCCAAGTCGTTTGCCTGTTTGGCCAATATAGGTTTTGCAGTAACGTTTACATATGATCGTATAAATGACATTACGCGATTCACACGTGAAGCTACTAGTGATGGTGTACGTAGCCTTAGGAAAGGACACCTTCTGGGTTGAGATGACATACTTGCACGTGTTGCATCGTGTCCGACCACAGGGTAGTGTGCCAAAGTGAGTGGCATTCTCCTTTGGGAGACGGCTGTGAACAAGAAGATCCTTCAAGTTCTTGTCGCGTCTATATGCCACCAAAGGTGCTTCACCGAATACTGCTTGGGTCGCAGGCTCTGCTTGGAGGATAGGGAGGTGGCGGAAAAGGATCCGTTGGACAGCAGTGTTGTGAGGGTGATGGGTCAAGATTAATTTGACTCTATCTGAAGTGGATTTATAGTGAGGTATGAGGGCCTCCTGACGAGAGATGGGGAGCACACGTTGGAGAGCAGAGGTGAGAACATGTTCCGGATAAAGTCTGCTACGGAAGAAATCCAACATCTCATTTGCTCAGAAGTGGAAGTCATCGTCGTCTTGGCACAAACGGCAGAGGCGGAGAAGTTGTGAAAAAGGAAGGGAGTCACGACAGGCCCGAGGATGAGAAGAGGTATACAGGAGGTAGTTGTGGGCATCTGTCGGCTTGTAGTATACTGAGGTATTAAGGCCGGAGGGCGTGATAGAAATAGTAATGTCAAGGAAGTTGACAGATACTGTGGAGACAAGGGAGGTGAACTTGATGGTGGGGTGAAAGTGGTTGACAAAGTCGATGAAGCGATATAAATCAGTCTCAGACATATCTGTGAGCCCTATGCCATCATCGATGGAATTCAGTTGAAGGACCAGTTCAGCAAGACGGAGAAGAGTGACAGTGGATATAGAAGGGCAAGTGCGTTGGTCAAGAAAAAAACCGAAGAGCTCGGAGACCATCAGAGTGGGGAATAGAGGTGTACAGAGAACAGACGTCTAACAAGAAAAGACGGTAGGAGCGGTCTGCTGAGAGTCGGATAGAGGAGAAAGTTGTAAGAGCATGATTGGTGTCTTTGACAAAGGAGGGAAGATTCTCAATGATAGGCTGGAAAATGCTATCGAGGAAATCAGAAATGTGTTCAGTAGAACAGGAACAGGCTGAGACAATAGGTCTGCCAGGGTTTTCAATCTTATGAATTTTGGGGAGCATGTAGAATACAGGCTTGCCCAAAGAGCTGTCATGAATCCTAAGACGAGAAGCTTCGGGAGGAAGAGCATTACTAGTGATGAGCTGTTTAATAGTGTTGTGTACAATGCGATTGTTAGAGACAGTCGCATCGCTGGTCCTGGGCCTGTAAAAAGAGCCATTGGTCAACTGGTTATTACCTTCACTTAGGTATAAGTCCTTCTGCCAGACGACAATGGCTCCTCCCTTGTCAGCCGGTTTGATGACAATGTCGTCTCTGCGGCGAAGAAGGGAGAGAGCGCAGGACTCTGCCGAAGTGAGATTGGAATAATGCAATCTACGAGGGCGGAGCTGCTGAATGTCATGGATGGTGTTCTTGATATACAGGTCCAGGGCATGAGAGGCCCCAGGTTTAGGTGTAAAGGGGGGTTTAGTAGAGTCAGGAAAGCGTGCGAAGATGTCGGATTCAGCCTGAGACTGCGGAGTGCTGTCTTCCTTTCTAAAATGGAACTTCAGCCTCATGCGACGGTGAAACCGATGAACATCCTGGAGGAGATTGTATTGGTCTAGGGTCGGACGAAGAGGAACAAATTTTAGGCCCTTACTAAGAACAGAGCGCTCTCCCTCAGAGAGGGGTAGATCTGGGGGGATGCAGACTACCTGAGTGCATGATGGAGTGGAGGATGGAGGGGTAGCTTTGGGGGTAGGGATGAGATGGGATAGTTTATGGTGTTTGGACGTGGAAAGTAATTCATGCAGCTGCCGTTTCAGTGTGTGGATAGTGGTGCGTATCATAGAATAGAAAGGGAAGTTGTAGGAGGTGAGACAACGTAAGTGAAGCAGAAGTTGGGTCTGTTGGGCACTGAGGTCTGATAAAAGGCGGGAGTGACTGGCGGCCACTACGCGCATACGTTGAAAGCCACATCTGGTCTCAATTCGTTGTAGGAGACGTTGTTCCCTAGGATTGAGTATACCAGCAGATGGATGAAAATTGGAAGAGAATCCATTAGGAAGAATTTTGTGGTGGAGGCAGGTGTGAATAAAGTGGAGATGAGAAGAGAATCTAGTTTTCTTGAAAACCCACCCATTGTACTCCACGTCTTACCGCAGTTCCCCTCAACTTCCTCGATGCAAAATTTGATAATTCTCAGTTTCAATTTGCGAGTTAATTGTTTTAGATGTTAGTATTTTTCTCTTGTTGTTTAATGTAGTTTTGGACATTCCTATTTTCTTCTTGATTTCCATTTCATATCTTCCATCTCCTATTATTATGTGTCCAAGACATGGGAAACTTTTGACTTTTCCAGAATGTTCCTATCGTTAATGTTGGCTCACCATCTGATTTGCTGATTAACATTTTGTCATTTTTAATATCCAATCCATAATCATGACTTACACTGTTTACTTGTTTCTTTAGTTCTTGTAAGTTCTGTTTACTTTCAGCTAATAAAACTGTTATCATCTGAATATCTAAAGTTTTGTTTATTTTTTTATCTTCCACCAATGTTCAGCCCTTCTATGAGCACTTCATGAGCCTTGGCTTTGGAGCTTCTGGTTTTACTTCTGTTTAAATCTCCTTTCTTGTTTTTCCTGTCTTCTATCTTACTAATGGTTTCTGTTGTTATCCATGCTTAGTGCTGATGTTCTCTTTTTCTCAGTACTTCTTCACATGTCTCGTTCCATTTACTTTTTACTTGTTGCCAGTGGTCTTCCATATCTGCTTCATCTTCAAGCTGTTCTATGCAGAGTTCTTCATGAAAGACAACTTACTGAACCATTTAGGATTAGGACAGGAGTAAGACAAGGATGCCTCTTGTCTCCATTTCTTTTCTTGCTGGCGATGGATTGGGTTATGACAACATTGACATCACTCAACAGAAATGGAATCTGACTAAACAGCTTGATGATCTGGATTTTGCAGATGACTTGGCTCTTCTGTCCCAATACAGTAATCAGATGCAAGAGAAAGTTAAAATTCTTCATGAGAGGTCACAGCTTGTGGGCCTGAAAATACACAGGGAGAGTACAAAGATTACGAGAATAAATAGCAAGAAATAATAACAAGGTTGAACTTGAAGAAACACCACTAGGGGATGTGGATTTGGACACATATTTTGGTAGTAATATAGACATAGTTGGAGGGACAGACAGTGATATGAAAATAAGAATTCAAAAAGTAAGAAGAGCTTTCATTGCATTGGGAAACATATGGAGAACAAGAGAAATCAAGTCCAACACGAAAATAAGAATCTTCGGCTCAAATGTCAGGTCAGTCCTATTGTATGGCTCTGAGACATGGAGAGCAACAAAAGCTACAGACTTTTATAAATGGGTGCTTGCGTAGAATCATCATCATCATCAGCTGCCATCTCCACAATAAAGGTTGGCTGCAATGGATCTCCAACGTCTTCTGTCTCTTGTCTTGGTGGTGCACTCTGATAGACTCTTTCCAGTCCATCTCTTGATATCTTCCCACTTATAGCGCTGTCTTCCCCTTGCACATTTCTCTTCAACTCTCCCTTTTATTATGGTCTTCTGCAAGGTGTTATCAAAGTATTTTAGCTGCCGAACTTTGATCTCCCTCATTAGTTCTCTTTTCATACCTAGATTTTCTAGGACCTCATTATTTGTTTTCTTCTCTTTCCATGAGATACACCCCATTCTTCTATATATCCACATTTCAAGAGCCTCAATTCTTTCTTCCAAATGCTTATTCATCGTCCATGTTTCTACACCATACAGTAATGCAGAATATATACAGGGGGATCGAGAAGTCCCTCTACAGTGGGTTCAGTGCTTTAATAATATGAATCTAACTATAGTGCTAATGTCCTCCACCCATGAGAAATACTGCACATGCATTATGATGCATGTGAGTGGATACGCAGAACTACTACCGTACAGCCACTGCGGAGGGACTTGCTGTAAAGTAAATCTAATTAAAGTCAATTAAAATAATACTGTTTACTGTATCATAACATGGTACATTCATATTATTAAAGCACTAAACCCACTGCGGAAAGACTTCTCGATCACCCTTTATGATTCTCAGTTTTAATTTGTGAGAACTGTTTAGATGTCACTATATGTTTCATGTTGTTGAATGCACCTTGTAGCTTTGGCCATTCCTATTCTCTTCTTGATTTCTTTTTCACATCTGCCATCTTGTTATTATATGACCAAGAAAGTAGCTCTTTACTTTTTCCAGGATTTTTCCCATTTATGCTTATCTTTAATGTGGGCTTATCGTCTGTTTTGCTAATTATCATAGTTTTTGTTTTCTCAATATTAATGTCGAGTCCATATTCATGACTTACACTGTTCACTTGCTTCACTAGTTCTTGTAACTCCTTTTCACTTTCAGCTAACAACATGGTATCATCTGCATATCTAAGGTTGTTTATTGACCTTCCACTGATGTTCAGTCCTGGTATTTCCTGTATCTGTTTGAAAATGTTGTCGGTGTATAGATTAAATAGGCAGGGGGACAGCACACAAATTTGTCTGACACCTCTTTTTACGAGGGGCGTTCAGAAAGTAATGCACCACATCATTTTTCTCAGCTAATAATGAAGATAGAAGCATGAAATTTTGCACACTTCAAATATGGCATGTGCCAATTGTGTGCACCAAATTGCATTGCAACCGGCCAAATAATATGGCTGCCTTAAACCGTTGAAATGGAGCGTGTTAGCAACTTGCGTTATAAACAGCGAATTGTGATAGAATTTCTCGTTGCAGAGATGGAAACTGTTGTGAATATTCACAAGCGTCTATGTGATGTGCATGGAAGTTTTGCAGTCGACAGGAGTACAGTCAGTCGCTGGGTTCAGAGAATCAAAGAATCAGGAAGTGGAGATACGGAGCTGCTTGATCGGCCGCGCTGTGGACGTCCTGCCACAGCCACCAACGCAGAAATGTTGAAATGTGCTAATGGCATTATTCTTACTGATAGGCGAATCACTACTCAACAATTGGCCTTACAGCTGTCAGTCAGCATTGGTAGTGCAAATGCAGTTATAAAAACTCTCAGATTTTCTAAGGTTTGCACAAGATGGGTTCCTCGAAGTCTCACAAATGACCACCAATTGCAAAGGGAAGCAATTTCTTCTGAATTGTTGGAGCGTTTCAATGCTGATGGAGAGAACTTTTTGGCTAAGATCGTTACAGGTGACGAAACCTGGGCACATCATTTTGAACCTGAGACAAAAAGACAGTCAATGGAGTAGCATCCGCAATCACCACGAAGAAAGAAATTCAAGACAATTCCTTCAGCTGAAAAGGTCATGATCACTGTCTTTTGGGACATTGAAGGTGTGATTCTTGTGGACGTTATGCCAAGAGAAGAGACAATCAATTCGCAAGCTTACATTAAGACATTGAAAAAAAACTCGGTACTTGTGTGATATTTCACCTCTAAAATCAAATTGTGGAAATTTATTACCCAAACTGACAACCGTACTTTTTCTTGACTGAAAAAGGTTGATTTCACATTGTGATTTGGGAGGGCAAGTTCGTCGTGCATTCATAGTTGACACGCTTACGACAGACCCGCCCTCAACCCCCCCCCTCCCCCCTCCGGTATTTTAAGTTTATAAGCAATAAAACGGTATTGAATTGGGACCTAAGATGCGTCAACAGTGCTCCACTACCGCGATAAGTTACCGGGTTACTGGTTCAAAGCTTGGTAGAGTCTAACCAGCTGTAAATGGGTACCTGACTCTGATCTTGAGTTAGAGAAGGCAACAGCAACGAGGACGGGAACAGGTGTCACGCATCAGTCTAACCAGCTGTAAATGGGTACCTGACTCTGATCTTGAGTTAGAGAAGGCAACAGCAATGAGGACGGGAACAGGTGTCATGCATCAGTCTAACCAGCTGTAAATGGGTACCTGACTCTGATCTTGAGTTAGAGAAGGCAACAGCAACGAGGACGGGAACAGGTGTCACGCATCAGTCTAACCAGCTGTAAATGGGTACCTGACTCTGATCTTGAGTTAGAGAAGGCAACAGCAACGAGGATGGGAACAGGTGTCACGCATCAGTCTAACCAGCTGTAAATGGGTACCTGACTCTGATAGGGACTTGAAAGCTGATGATGATGATGATTACGATGACTAGCAATTCCCTAGACTTAAGGGTCTTTTATATTTGGACATGCGCCCTAATATAACCGACTAGATTGAACGGGACGCGCCTCACCAAAACGAGACAAAACTTAAAAAAAAAAAAAACAATCAAGTAAGTTGTATTTTTTCAGGATTACAAAAAATAAGGACAAAAAAGGGGACGGGGTGGGTAAGAGATTTGTGACGTCGCGTAAGGGGGTGGCAAAAATGTGACAACTCTACGGCCTAGACATTGCGATTGGATTTGCCGATTTTTCGTGGTACTTTTTCTTACATTTTTTTTCCTTTCATTTTTTTTTCTTAAATTCCGTGCCTTGGCGCTGCTTTCGAGCGGGAAATCTTATCGTTCCATTTGTCATTTGATAGCAGTGTCCAGAGACGTGGAAGATGAATTTCCTGGAGGTGTCAGATTTTACATGTAACAAAGAGAACTGTGTGAAGTTTTTGCAGAATCGGGGCATTCTACACAACGTCCGACAGTGTGCTAACAATCACCAGATGAATTTGTCCTTGTCGGTTTGCCAAGATCGTTAGAGATGTTACATATGTAAGCAGGATATACCTCTTCGTTCTGGCACATGGTTACAGGGTGCACGTCTGTCCTTCAGGCAGATTATTCTGTTCATTTACTGTTGGAGTAAAGAGAAGACTAGCATTGATTTCTGTAAATCAGAGCTAGGAATTGCCAATCAAGCTGCCATTAAATGGAACAGCAACCTCCGTGAGGTTTGTGCAAATGTACTAATTGCAAATCTTGCTGTAATTGGCGGACCCAATACGATGGTAGAGATCGATGAAAGTGTGTTCACACGCAGAAAAAATAACGTCGGTCGTGTATTTCCACAGCAGTGGGTATTTGGTGGCCTATGTCGTGAAACAAGTGAGTGTTTCATGGTTCCAGTGCCCGACCGCACAGCAGCTACACTTATGCCCCTTATCATAGCCAACATTCGTCCTGGTATGACAGTTGTTTCTGATCAATGGCGCGCATATGGTACCATTCAGAATTTGCCAGGTTTAACTCACTAAACGGTGAATCATTCTGCAAATTTTGTCGACCCAAATACAGGAGCAAACACACAACGAATAGAGAGGTTGTGGAAATCTGCGAAAGAACGCAACAAACGTCAGAACGGGACACACAGACACATGTTAGATTCCTACATGTGTGAATTTTTGTGGCGACATCGGAATAAAGTTCGTCAGTCAGACCCGTTCGACAATATCCTGTTTGACATTGCAAAATTTTGGCCTCCTCTGTAAATTATGCAGCTACGAACGAACATGTGTATGTCCTGATATGTGCCATGCTTCAGCGATCCTTGGTGATCTGTTCCCCTCACGGTCCTTTTCAGGGCCCACAAAAACCACAAAACTGCACCTACCACGGTCCTTTTCAGGGCCCACAAAAACCACAAAACTGCACCTACCACGGTCCTTTTCAGGGCCCAAAAAAACCACAAAACTGCACCTACCACGATCCTTTTCAGGGCCCACAAAACTGCACCACGGTCCTGTTTAGGGCCCACAAAACCAACAAAACTGTACCTTGGCAATAAATCCTTTATTTGTTTTCACCGCTGGGTATGGAGGGCTGGGTGGGAAGTTGGTCCCCCTCCCTCACTATGCACTGATCCTTGTCAAATATTTACCTAATCAGAGCCGGATTAACGTAGTAGCAAAAGTAGCATTTGCTACGAGTCCCGCGCTTTTAGGGCCCCGCGCCAATAAATATGTACATCATTTTTTGGTCATCTTCTAATACGAGCATTAAACCAATGATCTTGTGATGTATGCCATCTTTAGCGCCTTTTCATTTGATGTCACGAAATTGTGAGAGAAAGAGCATAACAGGGTGACTTAGTGTGACTATTACTTTTATCTTAACTGTTTGCGGACAGAAGCAGTCATTTTATTTGGATTTGTTGAAAGCCTGTACACCTTCTTTTCTGCTTCTACCTACCGGTGGGGTCTCCTTTCTACTGCATTATGTGCTGGCGGTAGTCATAATAAGTCCCATTTGCCCTTTGTGAAATGGTCCGCTTGGGCAGATGCGACAAAAGCACTTTTACACAGCTTTTCTGCAATAAAACAAGTCTTGGATGATATTTCAGATAACAATGATCAGAAGGCAGAGTGTCGTCAACAGGCTCGTTGTCTACTTTCAACCATGATGAAGTTAGAAACAGGAATAATGATCATACTGTGGGATCAAGTATTACACCGTTTTCAAATGACCAGTGCTTCTTTGCAATCTTCTGACCAAGATTTGAATACGGCTTGTGCACTCTATGAATCCCTGCGGGGTTATATTCAAGCTATGCGGTCTACTTTTGCAGACATAGAGCAAAAGGCCAAGGATGTGACTGAGTGTGAACATTATCAAGAACAAACTCGAAGGAAACACAAACGAAATCGAGAGTATGATGATTTCAGTGGTTCCAGCACAATTGATGAATCTCAAACGCCTTCTCAGCAGTTTAAAAGCCAAACATTTCTTGTCCTTATTGATAGCTTGCTACCTTGTCAAAACGCCAGAAAGCTTATCAAAAGTTGAATGATGTATTTGGATTCCTTTGTCAGTCACAGTCGTTTACAAAATACATAGAGAAACATTATCCACGCAACACCTGGACCCATGCATACACAGATGGATCAGAAACAAATGCAACAGAAAATGGAGGTGGGGGCGTCTTTCTGACCTTAAGCACTGGTGCAGAAAAAATGCTGTCATTGGCGACAGGACAATTCTCCAACAACTTCAGAGCAGAGGCAGAGGCCCTGAAAACTGTAGCAGAGGTTATATTGACAGAAGAAAGCGCAGAGAGATGGGTTGCTTTCTTTTCTGATGCACAGTCAGTAATTGCGGCATTGAAAAGCCAAAATAATACAGACCTGGATGATCTCAGAGTAGGGCTATAACCAGCTCCCCTCCTGGCTGCCTTTACCTTTCAGAGCAGAGTCAGGTATCCATCCACTTACAGCTGGGTAGACTGTAGCGTGACGCCATCATGTCTCCAGCCCACTACCTTTGTCGAGAGAAGCCTGCGCTGAAACCACGGACGCCCTCATAAATGGTTGCTTGTCTAAAATAGAAGGATTGTAGTGGTATGACAAGATCACTAATGTGCAACTGATGACACGAACCAGGCAAGTGCCAGAAGAACGAGACATGAGAAGAAGACGCTGAAGATGGATAGGATACTTACTTACTTAGTCGTTCCCCTTCTACCGTGAGGTGTAGAGGTTTGGAAGAGAGAGCGCCAGACCATTCTATCAGCTGTCTTCTTCCTGGCCTGGTTCCATTCTAGTCCTCGGTCCTTCAAAGATTGTCTAATGTTGTCCTCCCAGCGGACTCTGGGTCGTCCTGGAGGTCTGGATCCCTGGCTCTTTGTTTCCCATGCTTGTCGTGGTAGCCGATCTTCTCCCATTCTGCAGACATGGCCAAACCATCTTAGTTGGGACTGTTCTATTTGGGTCTGCAGCGGATGGGATTTTAGGCCTTGACGGATCGTCTGGTTGCGGACCATGTCTCTTCTTGTTACTTCAACCACTTTCCTCAGATACCTCATTTCTGAGGTTTGGATCTGGCTTTTGTGGGTTGTAGTCATTGCCCACGACTCGCATCCATATGTCAAGACTGGGACATAGGTGGAGCGGTATACAGCCATCTTCGTTTTCTTACCAACCTCTTTCTTGCTGAGGAATCCACGATTTATGGCCTGAAAAAGTCTCCCAGCCGCTGCTTTCCGAGTGGCCAACTCTTCTTTGATGCCTCCCTTTCGGTCTATAATAGCTCCGAGATATTTAAAGTGGTCGACCTGCTCCAGGACCTGTTCTCCCAACTTAATCTGATGTTTTCTTTCTTCTCGTGATATCACCATGGATTTTGTTTTAGAGCTGCTTATGACCATCCCTCTCTTCTCCAGCTCTTCCTTCCAGACTTGCAGGTTGGATTGGAGATGTGCCTCTGATTTAGCAATCAGGGCAACATCATCAGCAAATGCCAGCTCCGAAATATAGACCTGTCTAATCTTCCAGTACCCCACTGAATACTTTCTTGTTCTCTCCTTACATGCCTTGATGACATCGTCCATAAGGAGTATGAAGAGGTAAGGTGATAGGATATCACCTTGTCTTACACCAGTGGTGGTCCTGAACTCTTCTGACTTATGGTTTGCTGTCCTCACATAATTTCTGCAAGACTTGTAGAAGCTCTGTATAGCATGAATCAGAGTGGATAGGATACACACTGAGCAAACTTGCTTATAGCTTTACCAGGCAGTCCTTGGTCTGGAACCCCCAGGGTAAGAGAGGCAGAGGAAGACCAAGGAATACACGGAGAAGAGAACTGATGACAGACAAGAAGAGGATGAAGAAATTATGGAACGACCTTGAGCTGATGGCACAGGACAGGAAGACTTGGTATAAAGCAAATGCTCCTTAGGGACTTGAAAGCTGATGATGATGATGATGACTAGGTTGAACGGGACGTGACCCGCCAAGACGAGGAATACACGGAGAAGAGAACTGATGACAGACAAGAAGAGGATGAAGAAATTATGGAACGACCTTGAGCTGATGGCACAGGACAGGAAGACTTGGTATAAAGCAAATGCTCCTTAGGGACTTGAAAGCTGATGATGATGATGATGACTAGGTTGAACGGGACGCGCCCCGCCAAGACGAGGCAAAAATTTTACATTTAAAAAAATAAATACATAATAATAATAATAATAATAATAGCCCCTTCAGTCATAACTGACCATGGGAATGCGCCCCCGAGGTGGCAGCCCTCAAATACTAACCCACAACCCCTACCTGTTAAATGGACTAATCCCGCGCAGGCGGAAAAAAAAAGCCGCGCAGGCGGGAAAAAAAAGAAAAAATTGTAAGGAAAGAGTACGGTTGTCAGTTTGGGTAATAAATTTGGAAAATTTTATTTTAGCGGTGAAATATCACACAAGTACCAAAAACTCAATCAACGTTTTCGCAGAGTTCGGCCGCACAAGAATCCAGCAGACCTGCTTCTCCTTCACGACAATGCGCGACCTCACACAAGTCTGGCAACACGGGAAGCAATCATCAAATTGAGTTGGACTGTACTACCCCATCCACCCTGTAGTCCCGATTTGGCACCCTCTGATTTTCATCTATTTGGTCCACTTAAAGATGCACTCCGTGGGACAAGGTTTGAAGATGATGAAGTAGTGATTCATGCAGCGAAGAAATGGCTACATGATCAAGGCAAAATCTGGTACGGGCTAGGAATATATGCACTTGTTTCGTGCTGGCATAAAGCCGTACAAGTTGATGGGGATTATGTTGAATAAATTGATGTTTACATGACATATCCATGTATATTGTGTATAAATTTCATGCTTTTTGAATAAACAGCTCCTGAGAAAAACGATGTGGTGCATTACTTTCTGAACGCCCCTCGTATGTCTATGTATGGTGAATAATTCCTTCCAGATCTTACTGTGGCAGTTTGTTCCCAATAAAGGTTACTGAGTATTCTTATATCTTTTCCATCAATACCTATGTCTTCGAGGCATTCAATTATTTTCTCATGATGGACTCCGTCAAAAGCCTTCTTATAGTCAATGAAGCACATGTACATACTTTTTGGACCTATCTATATTTTTCTGCTAATATCCTTAGGCAAAGTATTACCTCTCTTGTTCCGCTGTTCTGTCTAAAACCAAACAGTTATTCTTGGATTTTGCGTAGAATAGAAGGACTGAAATGGTATGACAAAGTCACAAATGTGGAATTGATGACAAACAAGTGCCAGTGGAACAAGAGTTGAGAAGAAGATGCTGGCGATGGATAGGACACACATTGAGGAGACCTGTTGATAGCATTACAAGGCAGTCCTTGTTCTAGAATCCACAAGGAAAGAGAGGCAGAGGTAGACCAAAAAACACGGAGAAAAGAACTGAATACAGAGGTGAAAATGATGAGGAAAACATGGAAAGAACTTGAGCGGATGGCACAGGACAAGAAGACTTGGCATGTCTTTGTTGAAGGCCTATGCTCCTCAGAGAACTAAAGGGTATTGATTGAATGCTCAGTCCTGGCATTTTCTGTTCTGTATGCACATTTTTTTTTTCTGTGTAGATATTAAATAGGCATGGGTACAGTAAGCATCATTTAGTCACACCTCATTATATGTTTATGCGAGCATTTAATATGCCAAAACATGGCAAGATATAATTATGTTGGTATTTTTCTGCTGTATGTTTACAAATTCTTCTGTGATCACTTCATTGATGTCCATTTTCCTTCTGAAGTAAATCAATAACACACAAAGAGTGGCATGAAAGCATAGAAGTTTCATCTTTGATGAGCAATGACGCTTCTCTGGCTAAATATATAAAATATAAGATTGAAATACTTATTTGTAATTCACTGAAATGCTTAATATGAATGGGGAAAAATCCCAACCATGTTGTAAAATACACCTGCATAACTATTTCTAAAAAACACTTGCACTATGAACAGATTAGGAAGAAATGCATGTTTATTTCAAAGGGCATGCAATTAAGTTTCCAGGCCCTATTTTTTCATACTTTAATAAAAATTCATTTTATATTGTTCTAGAGCAGGGTTTCTTAACCTGTGGTCTTGTGGAGTCTATTAATGGATTCTAGAGGTGTGTTTTTATAACCTAAAATATAATCTAATTCGTCAGGATTTTTTACTCCAAAAATTATCATGTTATTTTTTGTTGCAGATTGAATGTGTATATAAGCTTATCAATTTTCCTTTTTTTAACCCTCCAACAGGCGTGTTTCTTTTCTTCGCAAGAGCAGGCATGTGGTGCACAGTGCACCACTTAAAACAAACATATTTACATTGATTTGAGTTGTGGTCCCGGTATTTCAGTCTTAAATTTAGTTTCATAAATGGAAAAGGAAACATAGCTTTGGAGGTTAGACATATTTTTATTGTTATACGTTTAAAAAAACTATATAAAACATCATAATCATTACTTTAATCATTAATAGAGTAAAATGAACTACTAATATTTTTAATGTCATAAATCTTATCACCATGCATTACATTAATAAAATATACTGTAATATTAGAACTCTACTTTATCCAATCTCTTACTCTGTCAGTGAAAAAATAGATGATCATTTATAATTTTCATCACTCATAATGGAAGTGCCAATTTATTTGAGGAACATTCTAGATAGCCTCTGTCCCTGAGACACTTGAGTAAGCGGATAGATAAATCCTGAACTAATCACTTTAGTTATCCTCAACATCTGTTACTGCAATTTGACACTTCTCACATGTGTAACTGATTTTCAAGTGTCTCTTGCACACAAAACAATGACATGAGTCACACTTTATTGTAGTGTTCACATTCTTTGCTCGACCGCAGGTCACACATCGACCACACTTTTTTGTAGTGTTCACATTCTTTGCTCGACCGCAGGTCACACATCGACCACAATTTTTCATAGGGGGCTCTTCAACTTCTTGATGTTGTTGTTCCTTAGGCCTATACCTCTGAAGAAAACTTGCAATATCAGCAGGTAGAGTAGGAATTCTGGCTCTTTCTATTAGATGAGGCTTCATTAGAGCAAATGACAAATTTTTTAGGAAAATTCTTCTTTTGTATTTTGTGTTAGTGTCATTCACGGTATATATTATTTGAGCATTGATGCCCACTATGCCCATTAGTGCAAAGAATATTGCTTGTGGCCATCTCCTTGTAATGCGTGCTAAATTACCATCACCGTCGTCCTGACATGTATTAGGCTCTTGGTGGCCATTTGCGGTCTCAAATTTAATTTAAAAACAGAAAATTGAAATGAAAAATATACTTACATCACCGAGCGCGTGGTGCACTTTATACACCACTAATGACACTCTTCAAGTTGCAGGACCCTAAATATCTCGTGGCACAACATATAACAACACAACTGTTCAGAATGAAAGCTAAGACATGAATGAAGGAATAGCTAAGAGTTCGATGCAGCCAATGGCCAAAAAAAACTGCAAAATTTGAATTTAATTTAATTTGGCGCACTTTGTGTGCCAAAGCGCCCGCTGGAAGGTTAAAAAAGTTTTTTTAATGCAAAAATGTTATTGATGCGTCTATGTACATTTTTTCTATGAAAGGGCCCATAGCCTTCAAGGGACACTTAAAGGGGTTTGTAGCCAACACTGGTCTATCAAAGGGATCCACAGCACACAAAACTTGTTAAAATCTACTGTGTTAGAACTTATGTCCTCTATCTAACTTTGTATTTGATAAATGTTATGTGATGGTATCATACTTTGTATTTGATAACTGTTATGTGATGGTATCATACTTTGTATTTGATAACTGTTATGTGATGGTATCATACTTTGTATTTGATAAATGTTATGTGATGGTATCATACTTTGTATTTGATAAATGTTATGTGATGGTATCATACTTTGTATTTGATAACTGTTATTTGATGGTATCGTAGCTGTTTCTGTCTAGGGAGAAGGGAGACATTCATGACAAGTAGTGAGGCTTGAAGAATTAAAATGAAATGATAAGATCATCAACAAAGTAGACATGGAAAGACCTTGACCTGATGTGCAGGGGGAGAGTGGTAGGCTTGGCATGTATTTGCTGTAGTCCTGTGCTCTGTGGGGAGCTATAAGGTCATGAATATTGAATGATAAAAGCTGGGAAATCAGGGGAGACAAAGAACACAGCGAAGGGACATAATACTGGCTTTACAGAAAACTCTTTTAAAATACCGTGTAGGGAGAAAATTAAGAATAAATTTATTCTTGTCAAAATAAATCTAACACATCATGAGATATGAAGGGAATGTTACACCTTCACTTTTACCACAGGGAATAACCTGCCATCAACGGTACCTATACCTTGTAGCTATGGCAGCTTGCATACCCTGATAACCCCCAGAGCTATGCCTGTGGGAGTTTTACTCCTGGTAGGTTCAACCAAACTGGACAGGTCTGCTCTTGTAGGGGCAGACGTAAGCTGGTACCCTGGTCCTCCAGGCTGTGGGTTTTAGCCCAGGGCTGACACCCCTGTCTATGTAAAGAATCTTAACCATTGCAGAAATAGCAAGAAATGGAAAAACTTTGATGCCGGACAGACATCCGGAGTCTCAGGCTTGTATGGCTGTCAGTGGTGAAAGCCGAAAGGAAGCCATTGGAATGAAAATGGATGCCCTGATTGCAAAACATGAAACAAGAATTGAATTCTGGAATGTCAGAACCATGAATGAGGCAGGAAAACTGGGACAGATAACAGCAGAGATGAGGAACTACAGATTACATGTCCTGGGAATAAGTGAGAGCAGATGGACTGGGATGGGGAGAATAAAAACAGCTACGGGAAAAACAGTACTTTACTCTGGTAGAGAGGATGGTCAGCGCAATGAAGGCATAGCCATTATCCTAAAGAAATGAATAGAAAGGTCATTACTGGAATGGAAACCCATCAAGAACAAACTGATAAAAACAAGACTGAGAGAGAGATTCACCAACACCACAATTATACAATGCTATGCACCAACAAATGACAGCGATGAAGAGATCAAGGACGAGTTCTATCAACACTACAAAAGGAAATGGAAACTGCACCTAGGAACAATCTTATTATAGTAATGGGAGACCTCAATGTGAATGTTGGAATACACAATACATATAATGAAAGAGTGATGGGCAAAAGGCGGCAGTGGAACAGTAAATGAGAATGAGGACAAACTAATAAGCTTCTGCAGCATTAACAACCTGGTCATTGGAGGAACACTGTTTCCACACAAGGAAGTGCACAAGTCAACATGGGAATCACCAAACAGATGGAACATAAACCAGACAGACCACATTATGATTATTGGTAGATGGAGGCATTCACTACAAGATGTGAAAGTAAGTAGAGATGCAGATATGGGAAGTGATCACCACCCAGTAGTAGTAAGACTGAAGGTGAAACTCAGAGCTGCTGGACTAAACAGAAAAGGTGTAACATCATCAAACTCATAGATCCCCTCACTAGAAAAGCTTTTGTGGTTGATGTAAAGAGACGATATCAAATTGCCAATTGCCAGGAAAAGACAGCGACTGATAATGTTGACCAGAAATTCAACACCATTTCAACTATATATAAGGAAAGCAGCGAATCATGCGTAGAATTCCAGGAAAGAAAGAGACAAGATTGGATAACACCATAAGTATTAAACACCATAGCAAAGAGAAAAGAAATTGAAAGAAAGAAAATAGAAGCAAGGTCTCCCAGGTTAAAGGAAACAAATAGCTAACTGTACAATCAGCTGGACAAGAAAGTAAAGCATCAAACCTGAGCCAACAAAAGTAAATTTCTGGATGATCTTGACAAGACAGGCAGAAGAGGCAGCATTGAGAAATGATCAAAGCACAGTTTATAAAATAGTTAAAACTATCAGCAGAAAACGAGGTGCAAACAACATAACATTAGTAAGAGACACAAGGGAAATTGCATCACCACAGCACAAGGGCAGGAAACAAGATGGGCAGAGCACTTCAGATAAACACTGAATAAGGAACCACCAGAGACCAAGCTTAATGTTCCTGAGAGTGAAAGTGACCTAAACTTAAATACAGACATTCTACGAAGAGAAGAAATCATCACAGCTATCAAAGGGTTATAGAATGGAAAAGTTCCTGGTCACGTCAATTTAAATGCTGAGTTATTCAAGGCAGACCCTTAACTAGTAGCAGAACTATTAGAATGACTATTTGCATAAGTCTGGACAACAGAGACAACACCAATGGAGTGGAGTAAAGGAATAATTGTCAAATTGCCCAAGAAGGGTGACCTTGCAGACTGGAACAACTGGACAGGAATTATAGGTAAAATTTGGAGATATTGCGGGTTCAGTTCTAGACCACGGTAATAAAGTGAATATTGCAATAAAGTGGGTCATACCCATTTTATTTGCTTCCAAGTGCATATAAAAGCCTAAAATCATGTTTACACTATGTCTATTAAGTGCGCAAAAGCACTAAGTCTCATGGTTCTCCTACACTTTTACCACAGGGAATGTTACTCCTTCACTTTTACAACAGGCAATGGGAGCCGCGCTAGTGTAGTGGTTATCACACTGTGCTGGCGATTGGAAGATGCTGGGTTTAAGCCCGCCTGAGTACATTTGAAGCATTGCTGTCAACCGGGACTTGGACTGGAATAATTCGAGCCCTGTTGAAGACATTTAAAAGAGTGTCATCAACCAGGGATTGGAACAACCTGAACGGCTCCTGAGCCGACCCAGCTACAATGGGTACCTCGAAAGACGGCAAGTATCTGCCTGAACGGTGAGAGGATACCTGACAACATACAGGGAAAAAGGATACTCACTTAAAATTAGTCTCATGTTAGACGTACTAACTGGAGATTGGGCCTCAAGTAATAGTGGGCATACAATAAATAAAAAATAATAATATAAAAAAGCAACAGGCAATAAATGAAAGGATTTCATTCACTGAAAAATGCAGCTTATGTGCAACAAGAAATAAAAGAGCATGAATATTTGCTAGGATAAATTCTGCAGCTTGCTTCAAAGTCAAATTCTTTCTCTAATAAAATGTTTGCAATTATTACCATCTCTACGCCATCTTCTACCCCACTAGAGTGTTTTGCTATTTTTAGTTTTTTTTTTTTTTTTGTAAACTTATTTTGTATATGATATGAAACAATGTTTTTTCCAGCCTCCAAGAAAAAGTCGAACACAGTTTTCATTTACAGATGAAACAATTAAACTGGAGCAGGATTGTAAAGTGAGTTTTTATTTTATTTTTTTCCTGCCTATTTACAACTGACATACTAATTCTTCCTAATGTTAGCTCCTACGCCAACTGTGACTTAACTGGACACCACATTTTAAGTTTCACTAAATTGTTTTTGAAAATTTTAGAAGATGCAGAAATGAACATTTACAAACAAAATGCGTCTTTTTTACAAATAAATGCTTCATGTTTTACCTCTTATTCTGACATATACAAGGTATGTAAATGTGGCAGATTGAAACCATCCCACACGATCTCAAAGATGTGTCAATTATTCATCTGTATAAACGTAAAGGTAATTGCCAAGACTGTAACAATCATCAAGGAATCTCTCTACTATCAATTGCTGGGAAGATATTCACCAGAATCCTTCTGAGAATCGCCTTACGGCTCATCTTGACAAAGGTCTTCTACCTGAAAGACAGTGTGGATTCCGGAAAGAACGTGGAACCACCAATATGATTACAAGACAGCTACAAGAAAAATGCCAAGAACAACACTATGACCTTACACAGCTTTCATTGACTTGACAAAGGCATTCGACACGGTCCGTAGAGAAGGTCTATGGAAAATCATGGCAAAATACGGCTACCCAAAGAAATTTATCACAATAGTGCAGCAACTGCATGATGGAATGCAGGCTAGAGTTCAGGAAAACGGTGAGCCATCGGAGCCTTTCCCCATCTCAAATGGAGTTAAACAAGGGTGTGTACTTGCACCGACTCTGTTCAGTATCATGTTTTCTGCTATGCTGACTGATGCTTTCAGAAACAGGGACACAGGAATCGACATCAGATATCGTATTGATGGAAAATTGTTTAACCTTAGGAGGCTTCAAGCAAACACCAAGATCAAATCACACACCATCAGAGATCTTCTGTTTGCTGACGATTGTGCCCTCATTGCTGGCTCAGAGGCTGATCTGCAGCCTAGCATGGATAGATTCTCCGAAGCCTGTTCCAACTTTGGGCTTACCATCAACACAGAGAAAACAGAAATCATGTACCAACCAGCTCCTGGCACAATTTATACTGAGCCAGTCATCAAGGTAAATGGTGAGAAACTGAAAGTTGTGAACAGATTCACATACCTTGGTAGCACACTATCCCAGAACATCGTCATTGATGATGAGGTGAACACCAGGATCTCCAAAGCCAGCAGCACATTTGGCAGACTATACACCAACATTTGGCATCGAAGTGGCATTAGTCTACAGACAAAGCTGAAGGTGTACATACAGAGCTGCGGTGCTTCCAGTGCTGCTTTATGCATGTGAAACATGGACTGTATACAGGCGCCACGCAAAGAAGCTAAACCACTTCCATACAGTCTGTCTCAGATAGGTAATGAACATCAAATGGCAACACAAGATCCTGGATACTGCCATTCTTGACAGAGCTGGTATCCCTAGCATTGATACTATTCTAAAGCAGTCACTGGGTATGCCATGTAGTCCGCAAGCCAGACCATCGACTGCCAAAGATACTCTTATATGGTGAGAGGCAGAAGAGTAAACGTTCCCATGGTGGCCAAAAGAAGCACTTCAAAGACACACTTAAGACTTCATTGAAAACCTTTGACATAAACCCTGACACATGGGAAGCTGCTGCGCAAGACCGAACTGCTTGGCGCACATCTCTTCGTAAAGGTGCAGCGGCATGCGAATCATCCAGAAGAGCAACAGTGAAACAGCGGAGACAAGCTAGAAAAGACCGTGAAATAAAACCTTCACATGAAGCAAACATTCCCTGCCGACACTGTCTGAGATCTTTCCAGGCCCGCATTGGGCTCATCAATCACCTTCGTACCCATAGACTAACCTACCATATTCCTAATAATTGGATGAACAGAGTGATCTTCATCACCCGTGATGGACGAACAACATAGGTCCATTTACAGCAAAGTTTGTATTAGTAGAATTTTGAAAAGTAGAATTAATGTATAGGGTCCCAGTGACTTCTACTTATCTAGACTGCACTGTAAACTGTTTGCAATTATCACTACTTACATCTCTTCATCATCTTCTACCCCACTAGTTTTTTATTGTTTTTATGATTTCACACTTTGTTTTATATTTATTTAAAACACATTTTTTTATTCCAGCCTCCAAGAAATAGTCAAACACAGTTCCCATTTATGGATGAAAAAATTAAACTGGATCGAGATTGTAAAGTGAGTTTTTTTATTTTTTTATTTTGACATTTGTTACTACTGACAGACTAATTCTTTCAATTGTTGGACCCTACCCCTGTGAAATATACTGAATGTTTCTAGGGATTCTCAGAAAAAAAAAATTATGTATTTTATTTTTTTTTTAGAATATATTTCTTATCTTCTGATATCCTCTTCTCATTTTGTTTTCACACCAGGATGAAACAAATAGTGAAAATGGCATCTATGGTCTGGCTGTCAGGGTGAAACAGGAACATGATAATTTGATCTCTCTTTGATGTGTACATTAGTTTTATGTCCTAATGCCATGTAAGGTATTCTGCTATGGTCCATCACTCTTTCTTCTCAGACTTCAAGACATGTTGAGACTACAGCTGCATTCAGTGGTGGAAAAATAAAACTGGAACAAGGTTATGAAGTGAGTAGTTTATTTGTTAAATATTTTAGTAGACTATCAGTGTACCTTAGCTGACTCATTTAAGAATGTATTGGCATTATTGGAAGTAAAAAAAAAATATTTTCAATTACCAGCTTGATCAACATGAATGATTGAATTAAAAATTATAGATAACTTTTTTTCTATTTGTAAATTTCAACTACAAAACTACAGTGTCTGTACTGTCATTGCAAACAACAAGACATTAATATAATGATTTCATCACATGCAGTGATCACTACATACCACACAATACATATCCACAATAGTGGACATGTTATGCACAGAACCTTTTGACTTGGTTAAACATGAAATATGACCTAAAGAACAAACAGGCAATAAATGTCATTACATTTTTTGGAAGAGAAAAAATTGTCCACATTTGCCTGCAGTGAATTTATTTGCATTAATGGAAGAGCAAAAATAGTCACACTTGCCACTCTCACTCGTATTACAGAATTAAAATGAATAAAGAATTTTCTAAAAAGTCTACCAAGAATGAAACGCAGATTGCTTGTTTGAAAGGCAAACATTCTCACCACTTAACCACTAAAGCAAATTAAGGTGTCATATATAGAAGTAATATTTAATACTGCAGTGATATCACTTCTATGAGGGATGCACCCATTGCATGACAAACTTTAGATTTGTGATCATCAAACTACCACTGCTAGAACATTCATTTGCTTGTAGCATGAAGACTTATAATGTGCACTGAATTATTTAATTTCATAGATGGATCACAATTTTCACCACAACATTTTTCATATACCCATTTTAAGCGCATCAAATAATTCTCATTTATTTTGTTTTTCTTGCCAGAATCATGATGATCATAACAACACTGAAGACTGTGATACTCAGGTTCAGATAGTTGACATCATGGATACAAAAACACCAAGAATTAAGAAAGTAGAACAACCTGGCTTTTGTAAAGATGAAGGTAATGAAATAGTAGTCAGATAGATGAATTAATGTTTGTTTTAATTCTCTAGTGTTTTAATGATTTTTGTGAATCTAACTTTGCATTGTAGGTAAAACAAAATCTGTAAGATCAGAACATCACTCGGGATGTCATACATAGAGAATCTATATTGAACCTCCTCATGCACTTTTTACCAGGTCTGGCATTCCCATTTGTTGTCAGACATTAGTATTGACACCAAAAACGTAAGAAAATCATAGACATCAATAATGGAATAACAAGGTACACATTGTGTAATTGTTCATGTCATAACGAACCTTGTAGTCAATTTTTCAGGTGGCTGTGTCTTTTTCTCCGTGTAAATCTTTCAGGTGTCCATGTATTTTGGTGTGTGTTAAATTATGTATGTGTATGTAAATGTTTATAGTGAGTTTTCTTTTTATATCAGGATTGTACAACATACTGCTTGTGGGGCACATGTGGTCCACTGGTTCTGACCTTGCAGCTTGCATGTTATTCTTAAGTTAACAAAAATAGATATCATTATATGAAAATAGAGTGTTTAGTGTTTTAACAGCTTGATTTTTTTTTTTTAAAGTTATTCTGTAAAAATGTTTAGTTGCATTGATAAACTTTTTTATTGTGTTTGGTCTCGCTGATAGCTGTAGACAAATCAGTAGCATTTTCACTCATAAAAACAAAACAAGCATTGCTCCTCGCTTATTACACATAAGGGAGGAAACCCGAGGCCTGTAAACAGTAAATTAATATGAAACAAATATAAAGGTATGTTATCAGGCACTCGCAGGAAATAAAGAAGTAGAACACCAGACAACAGAAAAACAACAGACATGAGTGGCTTACCCAGGATTTGAACACTGGACCTTCCGTGCGACAACCCCGCCTAGCCATGCAAGCGAATCACACTATCCGCCCTGCCATCTACGCATCATCATAAAATGATGTTTCAATGGCAGGTCAACAGTGCGAACCACAATACACGACACCAGAAGTCCTCCATGGGCAGTTCAGCCTATTAATGACGCAATCACTTCTGTTGTATTTCTATCAAGCGGTATAGGCCGAATCCAACAAGACCCTTAGGACCTTAATACTGTGTCCAGTAAATGATAGTAGACTAGAACAGTGAGAACAGGATAGTGGGTAGGTTTGGTATTGTACAAACATTTATTACAAATAAGGGAGGGAAACCTGAGGCCTGTAAACAGTAAATTAATATGAAACAAATATAAAGGTATGTTATCAGGCACTCGCAGGAAATAAAGAAGTAGAACACCAGACAACAGAAAAACAACAGACCTGAGTGGCTTACCCAGGATTTGAACACTGGACCTTCCGTCCGACAACCCCGCCTAGCCATGCAAGCGAATCACACTATCCGCCCTGCCATCTACGCATCATCAAAAAATGATGTTTCAATGGCAGGTCAATAGTGCGAACCACAATACACGACACCAGAAGTCCTCCATGGGCAGTTCAGCCTATTAATGACGCAATCACTTCTGTTGTATTTCTATCAAGCAGTATAGGCCGAATCCAACAAGACCCTTAGGACCTTAATACTGTGTCCAGTAAATGATAGTAGACTAGAACAGTGAGAACAGGATAGTGGGTAGGTTTGGTATTGTACAAACATTTATTACAAATAAGGGAGGGAAACCCGAGGCCTGTAAACAGTAAATTAATATGAAACAAATATAAAGGTATGTTATCAGGCACTCGCAGGAAATAAAGAAGTAGAACACCAGACAACAGAAAAACAACAGACATGAGTGGCTTACCCAGGATTTGAACACTGGACCTTCCGTGCGACAACCCCCGCCTAGCCATGCAAGCGAATCACACTATCCGCTCTGCCATCTACGCATCATCAAAAAAATGATGTTTCAATGGCAGGTCAATAGTGCGAACCACAATACACGACACCAGAAGTCCTCCATGGGCAGTTTCAGCCTTAATAATGACGCAATCACTTCTGTTGTATTTCTATCAAGCAGTATAGGCCGAATCCAACAAGACCCTTAGGACCTTAATACTGTGTCCAGTAAATGATAGTAGACTAGAACAGTGAGAACAGGATAGTGGGTAGGTTTGGTATTGTACAAACATTTATTACAAATAAGGGAGGGAAACCTGAGGCCTGTAAACAGTAAATTAATATGAAATTAATATGAAACAAATATAAAGGTATGTTATCAGGCACTCGCAGGAAATAAAGAAGTAGGACATCAGACAACAGAAAAACAACAGACATGAGTGGCTTACCCAGGATTTGAACACTGGACCTTCCGTGCGACAACCCCGCCTAGCCATGCAAGCGAATCACACTATCCGCTCTGCCATCTACGCATCATCAAAAAAATGATGTTTCAATGGCAGGTCAATAGTGCGAACCACAATACACGACACCAGAAGTCCTCCATGGGCAGTTCAGCCTATTAATGACGCAATCACTTCTGTTGTATTTCTATCAAGCAGTATAGGCCGAATCCAACAAGACCCTTAGGACCTTAATACTGTGTCCAGTAAATGATAGTAGACTAGAACAACAGTGAGAACAGGATAGTGGGTAGGTTTGGTATTGTACAAACATTATGAAAAACAAATATAAAGGTATGTTATCAGGCACTCGCAGGAAATAAGGAAGTAGAAGTAAAAATTGCTCCTCGCTACTGACGATCGTTTGGTAGACGTTATGAAAATATCAACCCACAATTGGACAAGCTTGTCGTTGAAAAACATATTAATATCTCATTAAATATAAGGTAATTTGGGGAAAAGTAACCTTGTAATTTGAAAGATAAATTCTCTGTGATGTCCTCATGGACTTTAAAATATGTAGATAATTATTTAATTGAATTACCCCTCTTAATTGTGTGGTGTCAACTCGCCTAACCTTACATTTATGGACTCCATACTTGCAAATCACGCCTAAGTGGGCGTCTAGATTGTTAGTTTTAAGTTATTGTGGCTTTCGAGCCTTGTGTCTCTAATTAGTTGTTGCAGGCCTAGTTTTATAGGTCGCAAAATAGATGAATGTGCACCGTGTCTCCACTTTGTATACATTTTTCGCACGTTTTCATGAAAATTTCATTGAGTGTAATCTTGGCCGTTGGCACATGTTGTCTCATTTAAGACAAATGGTGGGATCGATCTCGCGCATGTATTGACAGTATATATTCATCCACAACAGCAGATAGTTTAGCTATTGTATATATTGTCCGAGTCGCATGTAACCCTATTTGAGCTAGCGTGGCAATGGCACATTAAAAATGCCACCACCTGTATAATCCAGGGTACATGGTGTGTTGAAATGTGTAATATTGAAGTAAGCGGTATAGTACAAGTTTACATGTTATGTTGCAGGAACTTCGTGTTGCATGTATCTTACGCACTATGTTCCGTTATGGATATCCATGCTGGTCATTAAGTATTGTGAGACATGTTGATTGTTGTTATGAAATTCATTAGCATATGTCTGGGTGCAGGCAAGGTGGCATGAAAAACCAAAACTAGTGTTGTCTGCACATCCTGAACTAACTACTCTATCTAGATGTGTCATTTCACACTATCCACAGTAACTGGGTAATGTCCCACCGTGTGCTTGCATAAACAAGCTTGGCAGTGGCCTCCACATGGACACGCACAAGTCCTCAGAAGAAAAATTCCCGAGGGGAATCCAAGTCCCATTTCACGTGTACAAAAGAGCAGTGTGTCAAGCTTTTGCATCGATTTAGCTGGAGAACCTTGCCTGTAGACCTCTGCGCCAAGCTCGTCCCACAGATGTTTCTATAGCGGGGCACATGGTCTGGTTGATTAGAGCAGGGCCGAATCAATTGTCAGAAATGGTCTGATGCTGTTGTAGATATTGTCACGCGTCTGTGTAATGCATGCGCGTTAGGTGCGCACGTGCGTTATCATCGTCTGCTGGAGTACTCTCGACTCTGATGAAGTTTCTGGCAGAGTGTTAAAGTCTTATGTGAACCTACCTAGTGTAGCATCAACCTAATGCACTCGCCTGTGAAACCTCATTCCCAGTATATCTCGTCACGGCATTGTAACATTTGTCACGGAAGACGTTGAGGGTACAGGCAAGCGATGATGTATAGATCTGGATTCCTCGTCGAATATGTGATATAGACTTGCCAATTGCTATTGCCATTCGTCCAAAGTAGGGTTGATGGTGAACGAACACATAGACAATCTGCAGAACTGCTGCTGTCCACAACGAAGAATCGCCAGAAAATCTGCAGAACAGGCAGGTTCATCAGCATATGAAAGAGATGTATGATGATAGTTCGCCTCTCTTGCTAGGGTCGGAGGAGATACTAGAGTAGTGACGATTGCAGGGAGGATCCGCTCGCATCGCGCGCAATAGATCGCTCCATTGATGCTAGAGAACCATCAGAGTTGGGGTGTCATGGCACGCAGCACACGTGTGGCAGCAGTTGCGGGCTCACACCGAATGCTGAGACCCGTTGTGATGGATGTTGTCTGGAAATGGAGACAGCTCAACATTGTGTTGAAGCGTGGCGCTCTCCTACAATGCTCGAAGATTAAGTGCGCCATCGCTCTGAGTGATCGGGTGCGGTTGATATGTATGGGCACGCTCCATTCTGGATGTGGAGTTGCGCTCTTGATGCGCGCATATGACTACATATAAGATGTGTGTACTAGTTGCTTGTGTTATCGACTAGAGAGACACGGACGAATCGAGAGTACAGATTCCTTAGACTAAGATATGACGATGATCTTGTGCTAAGGGGTAGTAATGTCATGTGGTTTGGCCATTGCCAAAAGTCTATCCAGGGCGCAACTTGCCAAGTGTTCGCACGTATACATGTCATTGAGAATGTACTATAGAGCGCTGGTGGTGCGAGCCAAATTCATCCTGCTGGCAATGGCCCGGGTAGAGAGCTATCGAGATTCTTGGTCTTACTGAAACAATAGATCCCAAGTCGGCAGTCTTCGTAGTAATTAGGTGAAGACGCAGTCTTTGGTCGCAGTATGTTGAGTGTCTCGTGACGCGATGATTGCAAAGAAGGGACAACTATGGTGTTCACTCGCAGGTGTTTTGTCTCAACGACCTTTTTACTTCCGAGTTATACTGCACACAAGCCTGTACAATTTTCAGGGTTTAATACCTGTTGGGGAATCTTTTGCACGTGATAACTTTTCATTGTTTTCATGTAGTATGTACACAAACCCGTGGGTTGAATCATGCACTTTCCAATTGCTCTCCTAGCAGCTCTCGCCAAATTGTCGTCTCTGTGTGCCTCGCCTCTACGGTGACAAACACTCCGGGGAAAATGATCCATTAACCACCACTTTTTTTTTCCCCAGCTGTATCGGCGATCGGGTATAATGTAATAGTGGGAGCATTTTTAATTGTGCTTCAGTATTACCATTAGCGATGCATGTAGTTCCAGACCACAGCATATACATTAGCACGTCATGTGTAATTTATAAATAAAGACCACTGTAGACATACATTTTTGTTTGACGCTACAAAGACTGAGGGAGTTGTCAATTAGAATACCCACCCACCCATGACCCGTTAAAACATTGTGCATTCATATACCTGTAAGATCACTGATCTCTGCAGGCGCAATTGTGTTGTGTGCATGAGGCGCTGCTTGAAAAAACGAGAATATGTTGAGTCAAGAATTCTGAACTTTGTTGAACACGTGACTAATTCATATAGCTCTTCTCCTTAATCATTTTTAACACCTCATCGTTTCCATGCTCTCTTCTCGTCATGGTGTTTTTCCAACGATCCGCTCTGTGTGCGTCTATCCTCTTGTCCTATTGCGATGTCGTCTATTTGCGCATCTTAGGCGACGGTTCCAGGAACAAGGACTGCGTCTTTGTTAATGCTACGAATCGCAACCTCGGTTTCCTTCAGACGATCGTTGTAAGTTTCTCTAGTCCATCAAGATCCAGTCGTTACGATTAATCTCCTATCTCTCCAATTCCACTGTGCACTTGTGATCTAAGTTACTTGTGTACCATCTCAAGTGTCCTACGATTGTGTTCTAAATCCTTAGGATCCATTCTCCATATTTTAATCCTTCTATTCTCTATTGCAGCAAACTCCAATTATGAACAGTGACATGTGTGTGAGTATTTTTGGTTGTTAGTTTTGTTGGTTTCTCGATGTCACTCCAGAGTGTCTATATTACAAGATAGGAACTGACTTCACATTTGAGTGAAGATTCTAGATTCTTATCTTTTGTGTTGGATCGATTTTCTCTTGATCTCCATACTATTTCCAATACAATGAAAGCTTCATCTTGCCTTTTGTATTTTATTTATAACTTGTTTTAACAAAAACTAATATTCTATACCGCGCCAGAGCCCTCTCCAACTTCGTCTATGTAAGTAAGTGAGACTTGCACCTCAAGCTCAGTGTTGTTACGTATAGTCGTAGATCTCTGAACACTCTGAGAGATATACTCTTGAGATGCTGTTCAGAGTGCTGTAGTAGATCACAACTAATTTGAGTTATCTAATTCGCAACTCACTGTGTGTTTGTGTTTCTATATGTGAATCTCATGTGTGTTTGATTATGATGCCTGTTTGTTGTGTGAGATGTGCTTCAGAGTCCTCGTCAAATTAGCTCGGTTAAGAATACCTGTTGTTGTCTAGATGACGAAAGCTGGTAAGTTAACTTGACAATAGAATAGTGTGTTGTGTGCCTGGCCCTTGTGTAGTCTGATTTATTAGGTTAGTATTCGCGTGTTCTCGTGGTAGTGTAGTTGAGCACCACAGAGAGTCCTGTAATGTACGGTACAGTGCGTCAGGTAATACCATAGTTTCGATGCTCCAATCACCAGTGAACGACCTTTTGATTGAGAAAGCTCGCAGTGTAATCTGCTACTAGTTCCCCTCACCTACAACATTAACTTGTATGTTTCTGTGTGTTACTGTGTACTTGTGCCGCATACCGGATAGATACGCCTGTGAAAAAACTAGAAAAGCTGACCGCTCACAAGAGACTATGGTCAGTATTGGCCCGCAGGTCCCGGCTGAGTGGCGTTTCTTAGTGTTTGTCGTCGATACAACAAATTGGTTTCTGTGTGAATGAGACGATTGGAGTGTCCGCGCACTCAGACTGGGCCTAATGGAGTGAGTGGTTGCTCGGGCGCAAGAGAAGAAGAACAATAACTCCTCTCTTAAAGGGCTAGATCCGTTGTCTCCCGCTATGTTTCACATGTAGTGAATGTCAAGTTGACAATAAGCCAGAATGAGAACTCAGGTGAGTGCTATGACTCGATGGACGCCAAAGTCGGTGACTGCACCACACTAATATAAACAGAGTACTTATATGATTCTCGGCGATAATAATGTGGATGTGAAACAGCGATACCGAGAATCAGAGACATATACAGGCACTGAGAACTGTAATTATTTCATCAAAACATATCACATTAGGGATGTATTATTGTTCCACCCAGTACACTCGGTTTGTGTAGATATGGCATTCACGGGTTGATGAGAGAGTATCTCTCCAATCCACACAAGAAAATTTTACGATGTCGAGAGAATGTTGGTTACGGGGGACTGGGTGTTTTTTGAGTATCTCAGTTGGATGTATGTGATTATCAGGCGCCACAAGGTCTCACCAACTGCTACTATCCTAGGGGTGAGGAAACAAGAGTTATATCGCAACCGCCACCACGCTCGCCACCACTTCTTGCTTTTCTCCAAGAAAACTGGTAAATATATACATGCCAAATGCTCGCGACTCGGCATGGAGCGACAGCTGTGTGAATCACAATTATAGTTTTAATGATATCAGATATGTATGCTGCAGGTGATGTGTCGCTATTAGCAAAGCCATTATAGATATTGTGGAATAAATATATAGTATCGGCAGAGTCCTAAGTGCGTTTCCATATCATCTGTCTGTACTACGCGCGCAAGATTCCTTGACATGTTTATTGTATCTCATTAAAGATGATTCTTTGTGTGTGGTGTTGTGTGTTCGTTTCTAATGGTTTCCACTCGGGTGTATGGATATCAGCATGTGGGGGATAGGGTCTTGAGGTAAGGGAGAGCGCAGGAAGCGGGTGTAAGACTAATAGATAGGGTGTCTATAACCCGATCGTGAACGGGGGGGTGCGCGATAAAATGGGATGGTGTGCAAGACTGTACGAGGTCCTGACAGCGTTACGTAGCAGTTATGGACTCTGTGATGTATGAACGCCACAGTGCCAACGTTAGCAGGTGGATGGATTTAGGGCGGGAGAGACTAAAGGGGAGAATGGCTTCGTGCGAAGTCGGGCGCTATGGTGCAGAGAAATAACGAGCGGTTCGTGATGGAGATAAAGTGTCGTGGGATCTGCGGCCGGAAGCCTGTCGGGGCGATGGATAAGAAAGCTGAGGGGGGGGGATGACGGATGATCTAATGCGGGAATTTTACAAGCTCGAGATTTAGCAGGGCGTGTAGGAGTAGCTGTGCGTCTGGTGGGGCCGAGAAGAAAGGTTGGCGGGTCGTAGGCATGAGGGCGTGCTTGTATGTTCTCTGTGTAGAGTTGCATAAGGAGGCTCGGATCCTTCGAATGTGTAATGACGGGCAATAGAATGCGCCAGGGGGATGGTCTAGGCGTGGAGCGCCAGGTAATCTTTTTTAGATGGTTAGTTGAGTCTGGTGTTTTGTTTTGTTTCGAAATTGTTACGCAGTAACAGAGTCACGTAGTCTATTCCACAGTCCTGAGATTATATATTGTAGGGGAGTCATTAGTAACTATAAGAACTACATGTTAGATTAGGTGAGATATCACTTCCATTAAGCAGATAATCAGGCTTTGTACATGACAATGTCGTGAGAGTCTTTTTGTGATGTGCCGGCTGCTTAGGATGAGACGTTATCGGCGGTTGCGGTGATGGGCCGGAAACCTATCGTGTAAAAGTGATTAGGGGCATGGATAGGGATGTACTATGTATAGACCGGTTCGACGAACGCTCTGCCAGCATATTAGGGTTGGACTTCACTCGTACCCGTAACTGGTGTGGGGCTCTGAGGCATGTTATACTGTAGGGTGTTCCTTGGAGTTAAGTACCTCGCGTTTTTACGGGTGTAGCGTGTGCCGGGAATGGACGGTACCTGTTTAATGTTAAGGTACGATAGCTGTGGGAGCTCTCGGAAATGGGCGCGTCAGTAGGTTGTCTGGAGGGGTGGCGGTATGTGAGGTGGAGCGTCAGTTGCAGTGATGTTGCTTCCCAGCTGGTGAGTGAGGTAGTTGGATCTATCTGGAGTGTGTTCTTATATAATGAGTATCAAGGCGTATTCACGGTCAAGCCAGGTTATCATGCCGCGAGTTCTGTCGGGGGTGTTATCGGTGTGAGGCTCTTGAGGGGGGAAAGACGGATGGCTGAGGGGTTGAAGATGAATCCTGTCAGTGGGGGGGGGGAGGGGGGATTGAGGTTGCCGTGTTGCGTTAGGTGATCGGGATTAGTGTCATTAACGAGCAGAACAGGGATTAGTGGGGGGGCGGGGCACATGCTAGGTCATTTTACTGGGAAAGAAAAGCGGGCGTAGATAGACCTAGGTGGGGATTCTTGTGACCAAAAGTCTTTGAGTGTATAGTGCCGTGCAGAGTGGTGTCTAGTCACAAAGAAGGCGTTGAGAAAGTTTCCTAGTGGCAGAGAGGAGGTAGACGGGCGGAAACGTTTGTAGGGAGCTGGGGAGAGTGAAGATCGGGTGGGGGGGGAGGCCATAATACGAGAAGTGAGGTGTGCATGATAGTGTGTGCTTGTTTGTAGACAGGTTGGGGAGAGTTATGGTTGCGTCCATTTTAGGGTAATCACATATTCTGCTGGGCATTGGGAGGTTTGGGGGGCTACTGAGTTGTTCTTGAAATGCTCTGCGTGGGGCTCTCGGAATCTGTCGGTTGCGAGAGTGACGCTAAATATCATATGAGTAATCACACTGGAGCCGCGCTTTTTTGCAGGGTAGTTGGGATAACCCTGGGAGACCTGACTGTGTGTCGGATAACCCGGCCATGTCTTGAAGGGTGTTTATCTGTAGGTCTCACGGAGGTGATGTGGGAGCATGGTGCGGTTGTTCATTGGAGCGGAGAGGGGGCGTCGAGGTTCTGGAGGGATGGGCAAGATGTTGTTGGAAGGGGGGGGTTTTTTGCAAGTGGGAACGGCGGTCAGAGGTCTAGTGTGGGAAGGTTTGATAGGAAGTGATGTGAGGGGGTGAGGTGGGAGGAGGGAGGTGGGGTGTGTAAGGCCACTGGAGGTGAGGTGATTGGTAGGGTAGTAATCCCCTTGAGGTGCCGCGTGGATGATTGTGTGTGGTTGTATGTATAATCTCGATAAGTTGTCCAAACCATAAGAGAAGATGTTCGTCTATCAGAAAATTAGTTATCTGAGAAATTATCGAAACTTTGTAATTCACCGTGCTTTATTATGCTCATAGTATGATGACTGGAGTAGATGGTATTCCTATAATGACTCGTATTGATTGACAAACGAGCACGATTATATTAGGTTTGTTCTGAGGGTGTGAGACTAGGTTTGTTATCTTTCTTAGCTGTTCTCCTTGTTTGTCCCATTCTCTACTTAGTGCCTTTTCTGTGTCCATACCCAGTAGACTGCAGTTAAGAACGCTCGCAATCCCTACTGTGTCAACAGTCCTGTGAGTGGGGGACATCTCTGTCCTCTTGTGTGCTTCAGTCCGGTGACTCTCATAGATAATCACTTGTTGTTCTCCCTGTGTGTCAGTTCGTGTCTGTTTTCTTACCCATGAACCTCTAATAGATAAATCGATTGGACTATCATACAAAGTCAGAAACATACAGGAGGATGGTCAAGATCCGCAGGAATTACCACCCTATATTACTCGTCTACTACAATTGCTTGGCAGAGTAGAATTCCAGCTTGTTTATATGTAAGCTCGCTCCTGCGAATCAATCATTTCAATGTGTGCTCACAACTCACACTCAATAGAGTTTAAGTGTGCCGTGATGGATAATAAAAAGTTAGTGTTAGATGTAAACGCATATATTTATTTGATGTATTGTTTAGTTCGGCTGTTCGGAGAAGAAAATGCATGAGCAATTCACATGAATCTGCCAGATAGATAAAACACCCCCCCCCCCCCCCTTCCCCGCCCAGTCACGCATCCCCTCCCGCCCGCCCCTCCCACTCCCCCTCGCAATGCTTAGAGAAGTCTCTGTGATGTTGCACTGTTCATGGCTCCAAGAGTCGGAGAATGACTGTCTATATGTGTGTGATATTTGTGTTTGGCCTGTATTCACACTCGTGTTTAGTCTGAGTGGTACGTTTGTAGGTTATAGATGATGTTTTTAGGGTGATCTGAGAGGATTCGCGTGTATATCAGCACCAGCCCAGTTGGTTGCATCGCCGCTCACTTAGGCAACTCTGTCTGTCAGTTGAATTGATTCGGTTCTCTCCGCATCCTGCACATTTTAGGTAGAGACTCTCTACGTGTACTTGTTGTGAACTGTATCTCTGTTGCTTCCGTCCCCTTCCGTAGGTTGCGTCTGGCGTTGAAGAATATGATCGTTGGGTGGCTGTTCGACATATGGATGGACTGCTATAAAAGAGTAGTGTTGTGTCGAGATATATTTGATTGCCTCTGCGAAGATATTATGTGTTCTCAGAGTTGTATTAGATTACTTGAGTGTGTCTCTGGCTCCTCTTAAAGATGCGTACGTGTGAATCTTGACGCAGTCCTGTCCACTGTAAAAATGGTTAGAGAAAACCCCTTGTGTCGTGATACACGTGATCTTCTTGACCTTTCATGCGCTCTATCTTATCAATCGGCTGACACTCGCCATCTATACTGTGTTACTTTCGTCGAGTATCATTTCTTTGACTATCGCGTGTTGTCACTTTGTCTTGAAAGAAAGTCGTTAAAGATTCACCTGTCTTGTGGAATGTTACAGTTTCAATCGACACTCTACAGGTCTGTTATAATGCTATGTTAGTTTCTTGTTAATTGGCGTGTCAATGAATCTTACGTCTGTCAAAAAGGGTTTTGTGTAACCCACAGTTGTTGTCACGTTTCCATTATAATAGAACATCATTGTTGCATGCCCTACCAAACGGCACTTTAGTTAAACCGCTCTCCATAAAAACACCCTTCCTGTCCGTGACTCTAAGTGTGTTTAGTTAGCCATACAACAATTGCAGTCAAGTCACTTATATGTGTTCTTTCAGAGACAATGTTTTGCTAGACCCTGTGTGATTAATAGCATGAATTTCCAAGTAAAGAAAGGATCGTTATTTATACTATTTAAAATTCACATACAATTTATACAAACAACTAGAATATATATGCGCTGTTCCAAAAAAAAGAAAGCTATCTACGGTTATTTTGCGTCGGTGTACTCGCCTTCTAGTAGAGTGTTTTATGAGAGATATTTCACCGTGTTTTGAAGGGATACTGAGAGAAATTGCCCTTGGCACATCGGTCCAAACTATAGATTCACTTGTCTCGGTCTCATGTCTGTTGTCTAGGGAGCATCTTCAACTTTCAGCACCGTGTGTTAGGATGTTACAACTGGGAATTTGTGGGTAGGATCTCACCTGCATGGTATTCTATTTGTATTTTTTGATTTTGGTTTGCGAAGGTTCAGTTGGTCTAAGAGAAATATTAGGTAGATGAGAGGAGTGTCAATCCTTTATTACGATAACTCCATATTATACTCAATTCGCTCTATTTGTGACAGGTCTAGAGTCTCAATTGTGACAGTTGTTCACGAGATTCCCGTGAAACTTACTGAACACAAAACTTCTGACCATTTATTATTGAATGCCTATTTAAAAGAAGAAGTATACTGAACTGAATTGTAGGGGCTATACAAGTTCAGAGTCTAATAAATTTCTAAAAACTGCGTTAATGCGCTGCAAGACTCCGGAGTCTGGCTATCTCACTACAGAATGAACAACTTGGAACGAACCTCTCGACTACTTTCTCCGACTGTAATTGGAAGGTTGTGTGCTCAGAGAGCAACAGTGTGACAAGTCATACAATAACCACAGTGTGTAGTTGGCTACAAGAGAGATCGTGAAGTGTGTTCGCAAAATTACATGTGGTTAGAAGCACCATAGTCACATTGGTTCAAGGCGCTATAATTTCCTAAGGAAGTAGGCTAACTGGATGAACTGCACGAGTCGGCCTCTGACCTGTAGGACCTGCTATCCAGTGGAAGGACCCAGAGTTAGCAACTCCTCGCGTCAAGACGCTTTCATTTACAGGCTTGCCTACCGTCAACTTTTCGCGTCAGGGATTCGCTCTGACTTTGGTGTCTCATTTGTATCTCACAGTGTAGCGAGCTGCTCCACAGTCATCTAGTCACTCAATGTCAGCAGCTCGTCGAATTTCGTATAACATTGTTTCTATGGAACCTGGTCACCTGGCACTGAAAATTCTTATGGGATGAACTCGACAGACGACTCCGCCAGCGAGACGTGGCTCCAGCCAATCTCCGACAGTTGTCTCTTGCACTGCAGGAAGAGTGGGCAGCCATCCCACAACAACAGATCCAACGGCTAATCGGATCCATGTCAAGGAGATGTCGCTCTCTGATAGAGGCCAGAGGAGGCCATACACCTTACTGAAACGGAGGCCTCAGTCACAAAGAATAAAAAGTCCAAACCAAATTTAATGAACATCATTTCATTGTTAAAGTCTGAAAGTTTCTTCATGCCAAGATTGAAACATTAATTCCGTAAAATAAAATTTTGGTACCAGTTTGAAATTTGGTGTCCATTACCACTGCAATAATTTTGCGTTTCTTTTCTTGAACAGCATAATTTCATGTCCACCCAAAAGCAAAATAAACTCTCATCAGCACTCTACTCCTACTGAAATCCCTTCCTCCTTCCATATCTGTCAATCTCTTGAGGGCAAAACATGTACACTGGATCAGTAAAAACCTTACAAAGACCCTGTAAAACCGTACATGAAAAATGTATAATAAATGAAAGAGAATACATAGTTTGTATTATTTCTTGGTCATTGTAGTCAGCAGTACTGGGTCCTGTGAATATTTACATTTTGTATGCCTTACTGTGCCATTTATTGTATTGTATTTAAAGTCTTGAGGTTACATACAACAAAGATTTTCAAATATTCTTGTCTTTTATGCTGCCGATAATGACAATATAATATATGTGCCTAGACCAGGTGTTGGCAACTAGTTGATCCTGATCTACGGGTAGATCCAAATAGGTGATTTGGTAAATCTTTAGGCGATTCCAGGGAACAAATAGAAGAAAGACTTTAAACTGGGGAAGTTTAGGATTAGACCTCTCCTGCCAGCATTTAAAATTACGGTGTCCCAGGCATCAAAGATACTTTTTCCACATTCCAAATGAGAATTCTGGAGATGGCTACTAAAATATTTTTGTGAACATGAGGTAGAAATGTGATCTTTACTTTGTAAGGTTTGTCATTCCCCCCTTTCTCTCCCACTCCCCCCTTTTTGCTTAAAAGTACAAGATATAGGCTCCATGTTAAAGTAGCATCCCAAAAGCTCCTGGGTTGTTGACCCTTGACCTTGACCATTAATACAAACCCAGAAGTGTCAACCTTCTAGCTCTTTCTTCCATTCTGGTAAGAGGTCTCTATATACCACAGCACACTACCATGATATATCTTATAGATGTATGGTCATTAATCTTTCTGGTAAGGGAACTCTATAACACAGCACACTACCATGATATATCTTATAGATGTATGGTCATTAATCTTTCTAGTAAGGGAACTCTATAACACAGCACACTACCATAATATATTATAGATGTATGGTCATTAATATTTCTAGTGGGAGCCGCGCTAGCGTAGTGGTTACAACACCGCTCTGGCGACCGGGTGATTCAGGATCAAACCCGGGCGACGGCATTTGAAGATTTTTCGTCGACCGGGAATTGGACTGGATTAACTCGAGACCTGGCGAGGACATTTGAAGGAGTGTCGTCGACCAGGGATTGGCGGCTCCTGAGCCGACCCAGCTCTAATGGGTACCTCCGAAATCGGCGAGTATCTGCCTGAATGGCGAGGGACACCTGTCTCTGCACAAGAAAAGGGATACTCACGTAAAATCAATGTCAGGTTAGACATTAACAATAACCTGAGATTTCGCCTCGAGTATTAGCGGGCGTACAAAAAAAAAAAAAAAAAATATTTCTAGTAAGGGAACTCTATAACACAGCACACTACCATAATATATTATAGATGTATGGTCATTAATCCTTCTGGTAAGGGAACTCTGTAACACAGCACACCACCATGAAATATTTTAAATGTATGTTCATTAAGCAATCTGTCAATAATAATTTTTTTTTTTTTAATAACTGATAATGCAAAGTATTATGGGAAGGCATGATAAAGATATATGTCAAATTACTTAAACTTTGTCCTTGACTTTTTCACAATAAGCAGTTAGAGGCTTCTGCCTTAAAAAAAAAAAAAAAAAGCAGACAATTTTGTCTGGACTTGGATCTTGTAAGAAATATTGTTTTTCAAATTCAAGGGTGGTAAACTCCCGCATCTGAGAAATGAACTAAACAAGGTAGCTGCCAAAAAGAGAACCATACTTCAGTGGGTACCATCTCATTGTGGTGTACCCGGAAATGAAAAGGCAGATAACTTGCAAAAAAGGGAGGAGAATGTGAACAAGAAGATAATGAAGTCACATACTTTGAGAAAAAGAGAGCTATCCAGACTATCAGAAGAGAACAGAACCAACCCAAAGACGACTGTCACACTCTCGACCGGCAGGGACAGATAACTTTTTCGCCTCAGGACAGGGCATAACAAACTGAATAAACACATGCACAAGCTATGATTGTCTGCTTCACCACTGTGCACATGTGGATTAAACGAACAAACTGCTGAGCATGTTCTACAGGATTGTCCTCTGTATGACCAGTTAAGAAAGATATACTGGCCCAATGACTCAACACTAAACTCAAAGCTATATGGAGTTAAAGAGGAACTTCAAACAACAGTCGAATTCATCATGAGAACTCGTCTGACAGTGTAAACATCAAAGATGCGATCGCAAGAAGAAGAAGAAGAAGTTTTTCAAATCTTTTTTGGTTTTTCCCTTTTCTTTTAAAAAAAAAAAAAAAAATTTTTTTGTTTGTAAGACACTCTGAAATGGAAATCTGAGTCATTGACGTCAGTAATGTATTAAACACAAGTCAAAAATATTTTGCAGAACTAACATAAGACAAACTTTCTAAAAATGTAATGATGTATGTCCAGTCATGGCATTTAGAAAAATGTGGAAACATTCAATAGAGGCACAGTAAATCTGTGCAGACATTAATTTAAACATATGGTAAAAAAAAATAATGATGGAAAAGAATGGTGTATTTACTGGTGGATGTGCAAGAAATGTGATGCTGCCAAAAAAAGTATGTCTATCCCCAATTTTAAATTGTGACTAAGCCATATGTCTTTCTAAAATGTTCATAGGGCGACATAATTTATGACATCTAATAACTGATTGATTATCATGCCCTGGTTATTTATTTCTATCTAAAACCTTTATAATTTCAGATGTGTCTTACCAATCCCAGAGCAACAATACCAATACAAGATTGTACAAGAATGATTATAGCAGTGCTGCATTGTTGACAAATGACATTTATGATGAGTCTGGAACAGCAGGAAGTGATGAAGCTGTGCATTCCATTATTTGTCAAGACAGATCAGCAGACATTGGTGAGACCCAGAATCATATCAAGGTCACAGTTCGAAGTGAAAGTGGGTCAGATGTCGTCAGGAAGATGAGTGATGATCATGACGGGGTTGATATGAGCTGTGGGTGTGTAAACAATATACAGAGTAAAGAAATACAGAACTCTTATGAACATGATCATGATGTTTGTGGTGTAATGCTAAAACATTTTTCTACTCTGAAAAAACTAAATAGAATACATAATGGAAAGAAACCTTATCATTGTGATGTGTGTGGTGTACAGTTTACACGATGTAGAAGTCTTAATAGACACAAAATAATACATACTGAAGAGAACCCTTACATGTGTGATGTTGGTGGTGTACAGTTTACAGATGGTTCTAATCTGAAAGCACACAAAGGAATACACACCGGAGAGAAGCTTTACAAGTGTCATGTTTGTGGAGTAGGATTTACACAGTCTGGTAATCTGAAAGCACACAAAAGAATACACACTGGTGAGAAACCTTACATGTGTGATGTTTGTGGTGTAGGGTTTACAGATGGTTCTAATCTGAAAGCACACAAAAGAATACACACCGGAGAGAAGCCTTACAAGTGTGATGTTTGTGGAGTAGGATTTACACAGTCTGGTAATCTGAAAGCACACAAAAGAATACATACCAGAGAAAAGCCTTACAAGTGTCAAGTTTGTGGAGTAGGATTTACACAGTCTCTTAATCTGAAAAAACACAAAAGAATACATACTGGTGAGAAACCTTACATGTGTGATGTTTGTGGTGTAGGGTTTACAGATGGTTCTAATCTGAAAGCACACAAAAGAATACACACTGGAGAGAAGCCTTACAAGTGTGATGTTTGTGGAGTAGGATTTACACAGTCTTTTAATCTGAAAGCACACAAAAGAATACACACCGGAGAGAAGCCTTACAAGTGTGATGTTTGTGGAGTACGGTTTACACAGTCTTCTTATCTGAACCATCACAAAAGAACACATACAGGAGAGAAACCTTACAAGTGTGATATTTGTGGGGTAGGATTTACACTGTTGTTTAGTCTGAAAAAACACAAAAGATTACATACTGGAGAGAAGCCTTACAAGTGTGATGTTTGTGGAGTATGGTTTGCTCAGTCTGTTCATCTGAAAAAACACAAAAGATTACATACAGGAGAAAAGCCTTACAAGTGTGATGTTTGTGGAGTATGTTTTGCTCAGTCTGTTCATCTGAAAAGACACAAAAGAATACATACTGGAGAGAAGCCTTACAAGTGTGATGTTTGTGGAGTAGGGTTTACACAGTCTTCTATTCTGAACAAACACAAAAGAACACATACAGGAGAGAAACCTTACAAGTGTGATATTTGTGGGGTAGGATTTACACAGTCTTTTAATCTGAAAGCACACAAAAGAATACACACCAGAGAGAAGCCTTACATGTGTGATGTCTGTGGAGTACGGTTTACTCAGTCTGTTCATCTGAAAGGACATAAAAGAACACATACAGGAGAAAAGCCTTACAAGTGTGATGTTTGTGGAGTAGGGTTTGCACAGTCTTCTAATCTGAACAATCACAAAAGAATACATACTGGAGAGAAGCCTTACAAGTATGATATTTGTGGTGTATGATGTTATCAGTGTGGTGATCTAAAAACACACCAAACAACATATACAGGAGAGAAGCCTGACAAGTATGATGTTTGTTTGTGAAGTTTGCAAGGGCTTCTAATCTGAAAAACTAAAAAATACATAAAGGAGAGAAGTTTTCTCAAGTGATATTTCTGGTGTAGGATTTACACATTTTGCTATTGTGAAAAAACATAATAAAGTAGTGAACCTAGACACAATGTCCATGGGTTATATTAGGGCACACGTCCAAATATAAAAGGCCTTGTGATTTGCAAACATAAAAGTGTGTATTTGCAGATAAATTTAAAAAAAAAATATATAAATTTCCACTTTTGTCAGAGGTCGGCAATATTCAAAAGCAGAATGTCTTGTTGTTAGAGGTGGCACATTTGTGTAAGAAGAAAAAAAGGTGATGCTGATTAAAACAGAAGAAAAACACATGCGCACAAGAAAAAACATGAATGCTACACTCGTGTCTGAAAGTTCACAATCAAAACAGACAGTTTTTACAAAAAAAAACAAATACAGAACAGAAAACATAACTGCTGTGGAAGGCCATTTTGTTTTTCACACAATAAATTGAAATCAGTCGGCTGTACTTTAAAACATTTTCCATCATTCAGAAAGTGCCAATAAATTTACATGCACCAGTACCAGAACAGCTAGTGTTATTTGTGTGACAATGTTTCTGTGAGAATTTAAAAAGTAATCAATTTTATGAAAGACAATTTGTATCATCTTAAAATATCAATAGATGCAAAATCAAGGTGATTTGATGAAATTATTGTTTGATGTGTAATATTTAAATTTCATTGTCATTTATTATTAAAAATAAATATGTTCTACTTTTTGTTATTATAATTTCCTACCTTGTCCTCTTTTCCATGACAAGAAAAATGAATATTGTCCTCCTTTTTGCATTAAACGATATGGTCTCCCTATAGTAAAATCCATACTGGAGAGAAGCCTTTCAAGTGTGATGTATGCTGTATAGGGATTACAGGTGGTTCTTGTCTGAGAAGACACACAAAAATAGATACCAGAGAGAAGCGTTACAAGTGTGATGTTTGCGCTGTAAGGTTTAACAGCTGTAGTAGTCTGAGAACACACACAAGAATACACTTAACTCTTTACCAATGCTTACAGTGTTTCAAAACGCAATGCGCTGCGCTGGCGCAAAGGTCATAGCGTTGTTTGTAGTTTATCACAAATAAACCCCAAAAATTGTCTGTTTAATGCAGTTCATATTTTAAAACTGATAGAATGACTTGTGCTACTATTTAAACAATTAATTTGAATGTAGTTAAGCAGCACATGTGTGTGTTGTGATGTTATTATCACAATTTGTGTGACGATTTGCGTTTTTCGTTGTTATTGCTAGAGAAATATGTCACGCTTTAAATTTTCATTTTCTAAGTCTCCTAAGCGAATAATTGTGTCAAACTACTTAGAAACATTGCTGATATTGATGATGATTGTTTGGTAGTCACAGTTTGTTGTAAAAAAACTGAATTGATGCAGAAAAGCTAGACACATTAGATTTAGTTGATGAGTGGGCATAGTCATATTCTGGGTGATCAAAAAGCAACAAAACTAGACCTACCGTTACATCTAATCACTAGTCCTAGGTAGAAGATGAAGCTAGGGATACTATTAAAACATTAAACAAATGTAAACAGTTTTTAAATGATGTTATTTTTCTTTATTTGTTTAAAAATTACGTAATGCAAGATTGCATAATTTATTTTTATCTTACAAGGGACCACAACAAAAACTGGTGTGAACAACACTAAATGTACTAACTGTGACCATAAGCAATGTTTTTATTTACTTTGTACCGTGCAGACCGCTTAAGGCGTTCTCGGATGTGGCGAATTTCTGTTGTGAAGAACAATTTGTTTATCCCCGGCAATTTTTCTTCTTTGTCTTTGTAAAAAATGTCCGGTTAAGCGGAATCCATTTATCACGAATTTTTGGATATGCCGAACGATTAAACGTGTCCCGACTATATAATTTGATCTGCTTAAGGTGAACTTTTTTCAAATACAGTACCTGGACATTTGTACAACTTTTCGGCTATTTTCGGAAATTGCGCACTTCGTCGGTGTTAGAATTTGAGTTATTTCCCCTCTAAAAATGGCTGGAAAGTTAAAATCCATATCTTTGAAAAGAAAGATTGAGCTATTACAAGAAGTGGAAAATAGTGGCAAAAAGAAAATGGAAATAGCAAAGGAATTCGACATTCCAAAATCAACGCTTTCAGGAATCATAAAAAATAAGGATCGGTACAGAAAAATGTTTTATGGTGGACAAGTTGATTGTCACAGAATGAAGAACCGAAAAGTGGCGTGTGATGTGGTTGATACGGCACTCCTAAAATGGTTCACCACGGTGAGATCAGCAAATGTTCATGTAAATGGACCTATATTAACTGCAAAGGCAGAAGAGTTAGCACTTCTGGAAGGTCGGACTGGCTGGAAATGTAGTCCTGGCTGGTTGGGTCATTTTAAAAAACGGCACAACATTACTTACAAAACTTTGTGTGGGGAAAGGCATTCTGTAAATGAAACGACTACCGAGTCATGGACGGAGGAGGTGCTAAAACCAGCCATGAGTAGGTATAATTCTGCTGATGTGTTTAATGCTGATGAAACTGGATTGTTTTGGAGATTGCTGCCTGACAAGACTTTTTCCTTCAGAAACGTAAAGTGGTGGGGGGGGGGGGGGGTCAAAAGAAAGAATCACAATTGTTCTGTGTACAAATATGGATTGTTCAGAAAAATTGCCATTACTTTTAATCGGTAAATTAAAAAATCCACGCTGTTTTAAAGGTTTGAAAAAATTGTGTGTTGATTATGCAGCTAATTCAAAAGCCTGGATGACATCAGACATTTTCACCAAGTGGCTACATGCATTTGATCATTCTGTGGAACGTCAACAACACAAAGTTATTTTGGTGCTTGACAACTGTTCAGCCCACCTAAATGTTCAAAATCTAAAAGCAACAGAACTTTTATTTTTACCACCAATTGCGATATCCAAACTTCAGTCTTGTGACCAAGGTATTATTCAAAATCTGAAGGTTCATTATAGGTCAGCAATGCTGTATGAACTTGTAGGTCACATTGATGCAGACTTGGTTGCTGAAGACTTCAAGATAACCCTTCTGGACGCTATTGTTATGTTGAAATCTGCATGGGGTAAAGTGTTGCCTGTGACTATTGCAAACTGTTTTCGAAAAGCTGGCTTTAAAGTTGGAGATGATACAGATGATGAAAACACGGTTGTATCAAATACTTGTAATGGCAGTATTATAACTGAAACTTCATTGGAACCTTTGCTTCATCGACTATATCAGGAACTGAACATTTCAGCAGAAGATTTTGTTAACATTGACAATGATATTGTTACTACATGTAGTGCTAGCCTTGCCAGTGCTGATATTCTAGGGATGTGTATGCCAACAGTTTCATCTTCTGTCCTTTTCAGTCCTGACCTAGATGGAGATGATGATGATGATGACTATGGGTTGCCAGTGCAAACTGTTTCACAAATAGAAGTTTCAAATTGCATAGATAAAATTAACATGTATATAATGCAGGCTGGATGCCAAGATGATTTAATTTCTCATTTCTTTGGATTTAAAGAGGCCACGGAAAGACATTTTATTAACTCAGGTACCAAGGTACAGAGGAAAATTACAGACTTTTTCATTTAAGAGTGCTTTATCATTTAAGAGTGTACACATTCTAGAGATAATGATGACTGTGGGTTAACGGTACAAACTATTTCACAGTTGGAAGTTTCAAATTGCATGGATAAAACTAACATGTATATAATGCAGGCTAGATGCCAAGATGATTTAATTTATCATTTCTTTGAATTTAAGGATGTCATGGAAAGACATTTTTATTAACTCAATTACGGGTACTAAGATACAGAGGAAAATTGCAGCTTTTTCATTTCAAAGTGTAAAAAGTGCTGTTATTCTCTAGATATTTGTGCCAACTTTGTACATTAACACTTTTGGTGATTTACATATTTTCTGTGTCATACATCTGTCGTACTGTCCTTCCTCCACACAATCTGCCTAAGGAAAATTCTCCGAATCTTTTGACCAAATACTATCACTAACCAAGAATTACTTATTCTGAGTAACCAAGAGGACATGCACACCATCATAGCTGGCAGATGCTGGAGTTGGGTTGGCCACGTCCTCAGAAGTGACCCTGATGCCATCACAAGAGCATCTTTGCTATAGACCCCCCAAAGGAGAGCGAAAGAGAGGCCGCCTAAAAACAACTTGGTGGATAACTGTGGAGGCAGATTCATACCTCTGTAGCTCGTATTTATTACAGTGTATCAGGTAGTGGTCTAAATTATTTTCTTCCTGGCATGCTTGGTAGTGTGATTCCTCTATCATAAAGTATGCTGCACCTAGAAGGAGATGCGACAACTTTGTGTTCAGTGGTACGTTTAGTTCTTCTCTGACTTGACACGCCCTTGTTGTTTCTTTCAGAAGTTTGAATGCATGTCTGCCTTTACTACCTACCTTCCATGTTGCCTTCCTTCTTCTTCTTTCGTTCGATTGAAATATGAGGGAAGGTCAAAAAGTAATGCCTCCTATTTTTTATGTATGTAAATACTGCATCACTGTGCAATTTGTAAATTTAGCAGGATTCCTCAAACACTCTTCTGCACTGTATAGCATTACCAACATGTTTCAGTAACAGGTGGCACCACTGTAACAGTTTAAAAATGGCTGCCAAAGACGTTCAGTTAAAACAACATTATGTCATAGAATTCCTCAATGCTGAAGGCGAGACCCCAATTTGCATCCACGAACGTTTGAAGAATGTTTATGGAGATTCAACAGTGGATGTTAGCACTGTCCGACGTTGGGTACCTCATTGTGATGAAGCTGAAGTAGGTCAATCCTCAATGGCTGACGCAAAGCGGACTGGCCGTCCGTCTACCGCAGTGACTCCATACAACATTCGTCGAGTTGATGGCATCATTCATGGTGACCGTCTGGTAACACTGGATGAACTTTCTTCCATGTTTTCCATTAGTAAAGGCAGTGTCAGAACATCATTAAAGACCTGGGTTATTCAAAAGTTTGTGCATTATGGGTACCCAGAATGTTGACAGACAGACATAAAGAAACAAGGAAAACCATAGCCATCAACCCCTTGTACTGTTACGAAACTGAAGGAGAAGAGTTTTTATCGAATATTGTGACAGGTGATGAGACTTGGGTTCATTTTTTTTTAACCAGAATCCAAGAGGCAGTCAATGGAATGGCATCACACAACATCGCCGACAAGAAAGAAGTTCAAAAGTTCACCATCTGTAGGGAAAGTTATGGTCTCCGTGTTTTGGGATGAGAAGGGTGTGATTTTTCTCGACTTCTTGGAACAGGGAAACACGGTGAATGCAGACTGTTACATTGAAACTTTGAAGAAGCTTAGAGGTCGTCTTCGGCAACTTTACCCATTAAAAGATGAGAGAACTGCACTACTGTTGCACGATAATGCCACACCACACATCGCTAAACGCACCATTGATGCGATTGCTGAATTTGGCTAGACATTATTACCACATCCCCCTTACAGTCCCGATTTTGCACCTTCTGACTTCCATGTGTTTGGACCACTGAAAGAAGATCTTCGCGGACATCACTTTGAGGACACCGAGACCCTTAAATGCGCCGTACGACAGTGGTTTAGGAAAAAGGGCTCAAATTCTTACCGTACGGGGATACATGCCCTTGTAAGAAGATGGACAAAAACTGTAACAAATAACGGAGACTACATTGAGAAATAAATTTTTGAAGTTCAGACTTGGGGCTACATTTCAATGTTAATTTTATCTGTTTTCTTGTTTATTGAATGAAATTAAAAATTACGAGGCATTACTTTTTGACCATCCCTTGTATATTATCTATATCTGCAATGTTGTTTCTTGTATAAACTTCACTGTCTTTTGTAGTTCATACAGAGGTCCGTATAGTTTTGCTTCCAGTGTTGTTTCTCTGGGCCAGTGGGTTTGCCTCAATATATCATATTCGGGGCAATCTTGAAGTACGTGCTCCGCAGTCTGGGGTGCCTGTCCACATGTACACAAGGCTGAATTGCCAATCTGGAATTTTGTATACATGTGGCTGCAGAGTCGGTTGTGTCCTGTTCTGAGGCGCAGAATGACAATTTGTTCTGATCTGTTCATAGCTTGGTAGTCATCCTGCTTTGGTGTTGGTGGCTTTCTGATTGATTTGATCATCTTTTTCTTCTGATGGTACGTAACTGGTACATCTGGTTGCTCGTCTGCAGCACCTTCTTTAGCCAGTCGGTCTGCTCTCTTGTTTCCTGGTATTCCACAATGAGACGGTATCCATTGCATGGTGACCCTGCACTGGTTGCACAGTTCAGAAAGTAGGGCTTGTATACCTGGCGATTTTCTGGACTGAAGTGTTTGGAGGGCTGATCTTGCATCTGTCAGGAATACCACAGGCTGTGGACCAAGATTGGTGTTCAACAGTTTCTCAGTTGCCACCTTGATTGCCTGGATTTCTGCATCATAGTTGTTACAGAATTTCCCCGTTGGTACTCTGACCGTATCCCTAGTGTTGTTTGGGTATTCTATGTACACTCCTGCTCCTCCATTCTTGACTGCATTCTGTGCTGACCCATCCATGTATACTCAGACCCAGAGGTCCTGTGGGTATTCATCTTCCAGGAAACTGAGAGTGACTGTCCTACGTTGCACGCTGTTCTGTTCATCCCTGTCGAATATTCCTTTCACCTTTGTCTGGATGTGTATTGGTAGTCCAGGCTGTTCTCTCCAAGGGGTTTGTTCTGGCACAGACTTTAGGGGGCTGTCAACTTCAGGCAGGTCTGAGGTTTGTGTACGAAATCGTTTGGCTGGTGGATGAAGCTGCTTTTTTTTCAATCGCTCCATTGCTAGGTTTTGGAATCTGTCCTTCATTGGATGGCTTGGCATGCAGAGGAACTTTTCTGCCTGTGTCAGCACTTTTGTGTCTCTGCGTTCTTGCAGTGCTTGTATCCTCCCCATTTTCTCCATCTCCACTATAGGCATTGATTTCATTGCCCCCGTGATGACCCTAAGTGCCTGGTTTTGCACCTTATCTAGCTCTTGTAATGTGGTGTTTGATGCTGGACACCACGCAGCTGACCCATATTCCAGGTGTGGTCATATGCCCTGCTGGTAAACTTTACTAAGTATTTTCCCGCTGGCTCCCCATGTGGTTCCACTTAGTTTTCTCAGGATGGCTAACTTCCTCCTGGCCTTTGTTGCTGCTTTGTTGATGTGCTGCTTCCATGTCAGCCTATCATCGAATGTAACTCCGAGATAGGTGGGTTGTTTATCTTCTCTCAGGAGCTCTTCATTTATCTTGATGGCACCAGCTTTTTGTTTGGGAGAGAGGGTGAAGAGCATAGTGCTGCACTTGTCTGTGTTGATGCTGACACACCATCTATTTGCCCATGAGGTTAAGGCATCTATAGCTCTTTGTAGCAGTTTGGTGGCCACTGTTGCATGCTCATCTGTGCACCATATTACCAGGTCATCAGCGTACATTGCCACTTTCATTCCATGTGGTAGTTCAGCAACCAGGTCTTTGATGTAGATTAGGAAAAGTGTGGGGGACAGAACCCCTCCCTGAGGGACGCCATGACGCAGTAGAATTTTCTTACTCTTGAGGCCATCTAGTTGTACTCGGGCTCTTCTGTTATGCAAGTATGCTTTCACCCATTTGTACATCCTACCATTCACTCTACAGTTTCTCAGTTTCTTCAGAAGCCCTTCTTTCCAAACCTTGTCAAATGCTTTCCTTAGATCTATCCATGCTGCTAGTACCAGTTTCTTATCTTGGAACGCATCTGTAAAAGTCTGTCTACTGTCTGTTTGAGGCTGGAGATGTAGAGATGTAATGTTCTATTCGCTCCAGATGTATAACTGCCCGCTTGTGTTCGTGTGTTGTAAAGATGACAGAGTGGGCATGTCACAATGATGCGGTGTATCTAGGTCACCGGCATGAGGTGCCGCCAGGGTATAGTAGAGACACACATAGTATCAGCATACATGTAAATACAGACGTGTAGTGCTTGTATAAGACTGTGGTTGATCGTGTAGGTGAGTGAATAGTAGTGCTGACAACACGAAGGCCGTATAGGCTCTTGGAAGACTTCACATAGACTCACACAACCACAAGTAGAAGTCAGTGAAGTAGGTAATGCTGCTGACGTTTACAATATTTATTCATGACGTACGATAATATGATGATGGACGAAACAGTCAATAGTACAAGATCATGGACATTATGTGTGTAGTTATGGAGGTTAACATCAAGCATCACAGATCCCGAACAGCTTAGACATGTAACAATGTCTTGACCAATAATTACTGTTCATGCAATAGCTCTAATCCCTGACTGAGCCCCATCAGGTAAGCCCTAGCAAATATATTGCCTAGTACGGGCGATATCAGTTATTTAACAAAGTCAATGCTATTGTCCTACAACTAGCCAAAGACTTCATTCTGGCCTCACATGCCAGGTACTTCATTCTGGTGAAGAAGATTGGCCGTAAACACGGACCAATTTAATGACGACAAAATCATGTCGCGGGCCTCGATAATCAGGTGACTCTCAGTTTACATAAACTTCTGAGAATAAATATATTTCTGCCAAACAATATTCCGCCTGCATTGCGGATCCATAAAGTTGATTCTTAGGCTTATATGTATAACAGGTCAACTTAGACCTAGTCTTTCAAATATGTAGCCATACTGGGGTACAGTATATTAACTCCTCGTGAGCTTCGCTCACTATGTCGCCATCAGCATTAAATGTACCTTTAAGATCTAATCGAGACGAAAAGATCGAATAATGTTTCAGTTACCTTCTCATAGAATCCTTACACTCTAAGGTAACACAACACAGCCAATACTGGCATAAAGAATCACTCAGGGAAGGAAGAATGACAAATCAGTCATTCCCAGAATTTCCAAATCCCTATCGAAACTTGGCAGAGAGAAATCTACGGATCGGTACATCCGTTCTAAGCCTTAGGTACACTCTGCTTGAATTATCAGTCTCTCGGTCTTCACGCCAAGACCTGCGCATGCCCAAAGAGCATAGACCAGATCGAGGCTAAACCAGACCAGGCGTTTCCGCCCAAACGGGTGGTAAAGATACTCCGTATATGGTCCTATAAATAGACTTAAGACATGTCAACTATAAGACATTGCCTGAGACAGGACAACATAAGACAGGGGCAGATAATCACCAGTCAAACCTGTCACAGAAAGATAATAACCAGTTATCTCTCTTTGATCACATTAAACCAAACATAAATTAGGTTGGTGTTTTTCTCACCGTCAAAAATGACAGCAACAGCATCCTCAATCTCTTGGGAAAGGTAAGTTGCCTGATCTTTGGTAGAGTAACACTGCCTAAAGCCTGCCTGCTGTGATACAAGAAGGTTTTCACTTTCAAGGTACCACTGTAGCCTGAGGTTGATGATACGTTCCATTGTTTTGCAGAGACAGCTTGTAAGGCTGATTGGTCTTTAGCTGGAGGCAGTGTAACTATATTTTCCTGGTTTTAGGAATGGTATCATGATTGCTTCCCTCCAGGTCTGTGGAACTCTGCCTGAGTTCCAACAGATATTGAAGATCTGCAGCAGCTTTGTTTTTGCTGCGGTTCCCAAGTTCTTAATCATTTCATTGGACACTCCATCAACTTGTGGCGACTTTCTCATTTTCAATTTGGATATTGCAAGCTCCAGTTCTCTGAATGTGATTGGTGCCTCTGTAACTTCAGGTATGGTTCCATCTCGTCCTGCGTATTGTTGTTTCTCACGAGTCTCCTGTTGCTTCTCTGGGCTAACTTTGATGTTGTTGTCTTTAGCAAAGGAGTCTGCAAAGTGATCAGGTGCCTGTTTTCCCATGAGGATGTTTCCATCTTTGTACAGTGCAATCTTTGAGTTTCTCCCTGTACCCTCATCATTAAGTTGTTTTACCAGCTTCCACAGTTTCCTTGTATCTCTTTCGAAGTTCAAGGACTCTGTTTTCTCCTTCCAGCTTCTCCGCCTGGCCTGCAACTTGGCCCTTTGGAATTTGGCCTTAGCTTGCTGGTAGTCATTGTGGTGTTCTTGGCATGGACTGGTTTCTGCCTGCTTTCGAGATGTTTCCACGTCGTTGTGCAGTTGCTCTAGTTCACTATTCCAATATGGTTTGTAGTGCTTACGAGCCCCTCTAGGTATTGTTTCACGAGCAGCCTGTAATATGCATCTGCTGAATTCATCGACTAACTTATTGATGTCTTTGTCTACAGACAGATCTCTAGCCAGTATACTAGTACGGTGCTGGTACATTGTCCAGTCTGCCTTCTTGTAGTTCCACCTAGAGAGAGTGCTGCTCTCATTGACAAGTTCATTTTCCACAATTAGGAAGACTGGCCGGTGGTCGCTGCCTCGAAATTGTTTCCCTACAACACATGGGGTGTTCCACTCCAGGCCTGATGAGTGGAATGCCAGGTCTGGTGTAAAAGTGGTGTGCCATGATCTCGAGTAGAAGGTTGGTGGGTCGATTGGCTGGTTAATCAGGATAATCCCATTGTCATCCTGCCAGTTTTCAAGCTCATCACCTCTCCTGTCCATGTGATCATAGACCCAGCTCTGTGAGTGGCTGTTGAAGTCTCTGCACACAATCAGTCTTTCTTTTGCTGGGATTGTATCTAGTGCCAGTGGGCGGTCACTCGGACAGTAGTAGTTGAGCAGGTGGAATTCTGTACTTTCTGTCCTGAGATGAAGCATCTGGTATTCCGCCCCCTCCATATATGTTTCATGCTGACATGCACTGATGTTATTCCTCACGAGTGTCAGTATTCCACCCTTTCGCCTGTCTATTCGGTCGGATCGGTAGCATGGTAGCCTCTGATTTTGAAGGCTATGTCTTTGCTGGGGTGGGTTTCTTGCAAGCAGCATACATTTACTTGCTCTTCATTCAAGATATTTTCGAGCTCTAATTTTTTGCTGTAGCCATCTTTTTTACTGTTGACGCCTTCGGCATTCCAGTGCATTATGTTAAGTGGTCTTTGATTTGCTTGGCCAGTAGCTCTATTCTCATGCCCACTTGTTCCATGGGGCAATTGAGAAGGACAGTAGTAGGGGTTGGGCCCTTTTGAGGCAGAGGGCTCGGCACTGCATCTGCCTGGGTGTCCACCACAGGGCGAGTGCCATAACGTTTTGTAGATATAGACATATTTCCATTGCGTGTGTGCATGGCATCCTGATTACTGTGGTGCACCCCTTGGCTGGTTGCCTCCGTCTTCAGCATCTTGACTTGCTAGGGCAGACTGTGGTCTTGCTCGAGTGTAGGAGGGCCTGGCCAGTCTTGGTTTTTCGGTCGCTGATGGCTGTACTTGAGCCCCATCTCCACATCAAGGAGCTGGCCTCGATGGGGATGTTGCCTTCCATTCCTTATTTATAGTTAGCTTCACTTGACTCTTAATCTCCGATTTTTGAAGCCCTGCTCTTATCTTGTTTTTACTCATTCTTCCATATTTGGCAGTCTGGTCTGCTAACTCATTACGAGCTATACCTGTGTGTGCTGGAACCCCCACTAGCCTCACACTGCATCATCAGTTCACCAATGAAGTATTAATTGATACAATTTCTTTCTTGATGTCTGGCCCACTGTATTTATCGTGGCGCTCTAGTGCTTGTAGTGATGACGGTGAATCTGTAAATTTTGTAACTGCATCTGGCGGATTATTTCCAATTATTTCTAAACTTGTTAATATTGCTACCATCTTTGCTGTAAAAATTGAGGTACCTTCGGTTACACTGTAGCTATTTTTAATTCCCCAATGTGGTATTACTACGCCTGCACTTAATGTCCACTATTGCCATTGGATCAATCAGTATAAATAGCCAAGCTTTGTTTTGTAAGTTGGTTTTTGAACTTTCTTATTAGCGGGAGTCTGAATGGCTAAGAGGTTTGGCATCTGCCTCGAATTCTTGAGGTACCAGGTTTGATTCCCAGGAGATGGAATATAATTTATGGAAATTTCTTCAGAACCTAATGATGTCATTCTTCCCCTGGTCTCATGGGTAGTGAGATCGGATGCCTAGCCTTCTCGGATAATGCCAAAAAATAGGAGGTCTCGTGTGCAAATTGCACAAGTTGAAAGTCCAGCTGCCCTGGCTAAATTTAATAATTAGAAACCTACCAACCAAATATATTTATAGACTGTGTGATTCCTATATACACACATAGGGATTCTCGCCGGTGCTGCAGAGTTTGTGCACTGTGCTGAGATCCTCCTTGTGTGATCTAAGGGAGGAGATCAGAGCACTGATGGAGTAGTCCGTGTGCAATGATGATAGCCTTTAAAAAAACCAAAACAAACTTTTTAGCGTCTTTACTTCCTTGCCTTCAATGTGTTGTTTAACCATTTTAGTGAATGTATGATTTGTGCTTTTAGTTCCCAGGGTGGTATAGTGTGTCTATATTTATTAGTGTAATTAATTGTGTTTGACAGTTCTTTGAACAGTAATAGATCTTTAATAGTTCTCCACCCTGTTGGGTATCTTTCTGTATTCAAGGGATGTCCCATACACTTGGCTGATTTTGGACAAGTGCTCTGTATGCTGGATGAGTCACTTCCAGTGCTACTTTGCTCCAATAATTAAATCATAGTTCTTTCCATCCTAGATCAAGGGGCAGCATACCGAGAGCTACTTCTATTGCTTCTACTGATGTTGAATTCAATGCAACCGTAATAGCTGTCATGGCTGCATTATTTATTATGTCTAGTTTTGCCTTGTTAGAAGCTGAAGCTGACTCATAGGCTATGCTATCATAGTCTAGTTTCCCCCTGACGAACGACTTATAAAACATAAGCATTAATTGGTTGCTGGCTCCCTATCCATTACTTTTTACTACTCTTAGCATATTACGAGGCCCCCTACAGTCTTCTACTAAAATGTCTATATGTTTGTTCCAAGTTAGTTGTGTATCTTAAGTCATGCCCAAGATTTGAGTTGTTCAGGAGATACGTATTTTCTGCCCTTTATTGGTTAAATTGATTTTTTGTTATTTATTCTTACATTTCCCTTGCTGAAAATCATACCAACTGTTTTGTTAAAATTCATTTGAAAGCCCCAACTTTTCAACCATTCTGAAACTTTGTCTATTTGTTTTTGAAGTATTTTGTAAAAATGGCGCAGGTTTTTCCCAGATTGCCAAATAGCGTAGTCATCTGAAAATTGTGATAGTGCATTCTTAATGTCGTTAAATTCATCTGCTAGATTAGAAGCCAAGTATGTAATGTCTGCAGGACTGAAGACATAAAAGAGGATTAATCTGTTTCACATCTAATATCAATAGTTGACTTTAATTTTTCTTATTCCTCAGTTCTGATCACTCTGTTTTTAATTCTCTTGTGATGTGGTATGACCTGAGGTGCTCATAACAAGTGGTAAATATACTGAGAATGAAAGTGTTTGCTCATGTAAGTCTGCAATGACGTCCTAAAAATATAGATGAATGTGAAGTATATAACAATGAATTACTTCATTATCTTTGTATCATACAGGAGAAATCTTTGATTTAATTACCCATTTACGAATAGAAGTAATTTAAAAAAACAGTATTTCGCACATTTAGCCATGAGGCTAAGAGCAAAATCAGCCTTAATAAGTGGAGAAGAAACATTATTAATAATGTTTATAAAATGTACTAACAATACTAACATCCATTTCCCTTCACAAATTCCTTAAGAACACTATATATAATGAAACTCCAAGTATGAAATATATATTCGCTTAATGAAACAGGATGTGAACCAGGCTTTGCTCTGGTGAATCTCTATTCTCTGTGTGCATTGGAAAATTCATTCTGACTTCATCCAGGCATCAGGTTATATTTCTGTATCACCAATGTGTCAGACGTCATGAACTGAGTATTATAACTCTGCCTTCCAATCCAGTAAATGGGCGTCCATCTTGCCGTGCGATATTTCGGATGCTCATGAGCATTTTCAGTGAATGTCACTGGTTAAAAGTGGGTGGGCTCTCGTAACCAAGAAGCTCCCACAACAAGCAGAGGAAATAAGACCACGCCGAAAGAGACACCAAGAACAAAATCAGATGAGGATTATCACCTCAGGGCGCATTCCCATAGTCAGTTGTGACTGAAGGTGCTCCTACTACAACTATTACTGCTGCTGTTGCTACTACTACTACATGGCGATGAAATCCCGATATTGCTAATTTCGAGTAAAAATGTTCCTTCAATGCTGACAAGCATTGAACACCAAACTCTTGATTGTACTGTATTAAAAAAAAAAACATGCACACAACCGCCCTGCGAACTGCAGATCACAGCCGAAATAGATATTACACCCTGAACAACCGCGCTTCAAAACAAAACCAAAAAAAAATAAAGGGAAAATCTCACATCTCCATAATGTACTTTATTAACAATGGTTATTTTGTTATTCTAAAAGTTTGGGGATCATCTCCCCAGATAAATTTTAATCCATAACATTTTGAGATTACGACGATAAACACACCTACTTCTGTTTTGTTTTTAAGCATGAAAAGTATCCAAACCATGAATGGTAACTTGCGCGTGCGTATGAGTGGGAGGCAATCAGTGAATTACCGGTACATTTATGGTTTTATTCTACTGACTAAGGCCGTTAACGTGTCTATTTTTTTCCATTATGCTTGATCAGGAATAAACCCGAAATGCTGTCAGAGGGCGCTAATTTGTGTAACGCTCTAATTTCAAAATCTCATATTATATCGACTCTGATGATCTACTAAAAGGAACTGATAGTGTAATGACGAGCTTAGTTGCCTGGCAACCAATCCATCTGGGTTTGATTTCTGGCGGTATTATGGCATTTTTGTCTTTCAGTTACGTGTTTTTTTCTTCTTCTTCTGCTTCTTCTTTGATCCTTAGCCGCATACCGTCAAAGCAGTCAGTGGCCATCACGCCTCGTGGCGTCTTGTAGGGCAACAACAAATTTATTCCACTTTGCTCGGTCGGTGGCCATACTTCGTACCGTGCCTCAACTCTGGTTCATTCTTTGCATCTCAGCCTCCACAGTCCTCCACCAAGTTGTTTTTGGTCGGCCTCTCTTTCAGTTTCCTTCAGGGGTCCATAGCATAGCTGTTCTTGTGATGGCATCGGGGTCTCTTCTGAGGACATGGCCAACCCAGCTCCAGCGTCTGTCAGCTATGATGGTGTGCATGTCCTCTTGCTTGCTCCGAGTAAGCAGATCTTGGTTGGTGATGGTATTCGGCCAAAAAAAAAACAAAGCACATGTTTTTTAATCGAAAGTAAAGAACATGACAAACAGTGTTGGTCGGTTCTGGTATCTTCTTCTTCGTTTGTCCTGAAAAGGACGTTGGTTGCGTTGTGTCCGTTTACATCGAAGCTGCAATATTTGCGCCTTTCGGCTGACACATCCGACTTCAGCACAGCATTTTTGGGATCGGGTTAGCCTTCCCTCTTCGATCCCTACTAACTCAGCCAGACTGCAGTGATGCAGCCTGATTCCAGGACCACCACTTGGAGTTGGAGTAGGGTCTTGGTCAGCTCTGGTTCGCTGACGCAAGCAGTCTAGCTATGGGTTGTTAACTGCATTCCTCACTGTTGACGCATCTTAGGTTCTGGTATAATACAACTAAATTAACAGCGATATTTGGCAGTTTTAATAAATATATTACTTTACAAGTATGTGTGTGTGCATCTTGTTCTAATTGTAGTTTTCAAGAGCCCGTGTGAGTGTTGACATAAATACTAGGTTTAGAGAATAGAACTGTTATGTGTTTTTGTCCTCTAACATTAATCCTCAATTCCCCACGACGTACGAGAAAGAGCGTTATCATGACACAATATGTGTTGCTGGGAAGTCTAGAACGAACGATATTTATATCGTCACAAAATAAATGTAAAGGGAGGTACCTTATTTATTAATCAAACGGAAATTATTTAATTTAGAAACACATTTCAATTCAAACACAATCTTTTCAATTTTCATTTGCTGTATCCTGTTAAACTGCAAATTTATTTCTGATAAACAGAAAGTTGTTGAAAATTGTTTCCCCACTTGTTACATTTTTCCTTTTCAATTTTTTTTTTTTTTTTTTTTTGTGTGCATCTGGCTGAAAAATTATAAAAATAATTGTTTTTAAGGCATATTGGTAATATCGGAAAGAACGTTGCCACTCGTACAGCACAGAATATTCACTTGCAGTTATTTTCCTTCTTCCACTTAAAAGAGTTTCATGGACATGTATCGATTATAATTAGAAACTGTCGCACAATTTCAGGTGCAAAAATGCAGAGATAATTATTAACAAAATAAAAAAGAAAAGTTTTAAGCTTTATGCTTTTGATTTATAGTTTAATAGACTTTTATTTGTCATAATTAATTTTTTTTACATAAGCCCCAGCTTCCTCCCACCAACCCCAAGGAGTGACTTAGATTGACGAAATATATTAAATGTCCAACTTACTAACGGACTGATTCATGTATTGACTGAAGGACTGAGTGATTGACTGATGTACTTCTTATGATTGTCTTATGGACTGAGTGATAGACTGCTGATTTGACCGACTGACTTTCAAACTCATGTTGTAACAGAGGGATTGATTTATTGGTGGACTGAATGAATGAATGGCGAACTAACTGACCAAAGTATTGATAGAGTGATTATGAGCAGACAGGTTGAATGAAGGACTTACTGACACATAAACTGACGGACTGGCTGATGGACTCAGTTAGTACCGGTAACTGACAGAATGATTGACGGACTAACTGATGGGTTGGTTTATTGTAACAAGCGATCATTAATTATTTTTAACATCTCTCCTTTGTGCATTGTCAGTGTCTATAAACTAGTATTTTGGATCTCGTATTGCCATATACTCCTGCATGAGCAGGCCACTATTTACACACACATTCCTGGGCACTGGTGGCTTATAAACAATGTTTGTATTCATGCCAGAGCCATCCAGCTTACGGCATCAACTACAATATTCTGTTTTGCTATTTCTTCTCTTTACTCACACCTAATAGATTAAGCCTGTACAACTCGTATATGGATGAGGGCCATAATACCCTGGAAAAATTTACCGCGGGCCGCATTTGTAATTTTGTTGAGGGGGTACGTTATTAAAAGGTAAATGGTTCAATTGACATTATTACAAGCATTATATTAATCTCTTGAAGGCAATAAAATGATAGGAAACTTTATACAGAGCGATACAACAGGAGTAATCTGATAATCGAAAATAGTCCCCCAATCGATCAAGCAAGGGGAGGCAACTTGTGACATAACTTTAAAGCGATAGTTAACATTCACTATTAAGTGAATTGTATGTCTGCACCAGTATGACTCATGTTGTGTTAAATACATAAATATATATAAAGCTATAAAATTAATAGTTGGCGAATCACTTTCAGCTGGGGGCTTAAAAAAAAACAACAAAAAATGAGCAAAAACTACCTCATCGAAAAGGTGGGAGAATAGAAAGTTTATGTTGGCTTAGATGATCTCAGCTGTTGTGCTTGCTTTTCCCCCGACATCCTATGAAGTCCCCTTAAATAGAAGCATCATTCTTCTATTTATATCTAGGACAAGAGTAATCTTGAGTGAAGGTTGATATGACTGAATACCCTCATCAGTTTGGCCACTGCTGGACAATCACAATAGTATCTTGTCTTGGGGTAACTGAACCTAATAGTTATCTCCTCATGACCATACCGACTTAGAACTTTTTTTGTAATTTGTCAGATTGTATTTTTTTATATTTAAAATATTATAAACAGAGAGATCACTATTAAGTGTAAACCCCATTCCACAAACATCACATATGTAAGGCTACTCTCCAGTACGTTTTCTTTTGTGTTTATTAAGATAACTACAAGGTGCAGTCCCTACACAACAAACATCACATTTGTAAGGCTTCTCTCCATTATGTATTATTTTGTGTGTTTTAAGGTAGTAGGATACCCAGATACGGTAAAAAAACTCAAATTTTCCTTTCAGAATCAAACAACCATGGGCATAGTGTTAGTATGGACTTAATACTAAAAGAATGTATAAATCATACTCCACAAAAATCACATTTGTATGGTTTCTATCCAGTATGAATTCTTTTGTGTTAATTAAGATATCTAAATCACACAAACCATACGCCACAAAAATCACACTTGCATCGCTTCTCTCCTGTATATATTCTTTAGTGTACTTTCAGATTACAACCTTCTGTAAACCCTACACCACAAACATTACAATGTACAGCTTCTCTCCAGGATGTTTTCTTTTGTGTGCTTTCATATGAGAAAACTGTGTAAACCCTACACCACAAACATCACATTTGTGTATGGCTTTCCTCCAGTATGTATTATTTTGTGTTTTTTAAGATCTCTACATCGGGCAAACCCTACACCACAAACTTCACACTTGTAAGGCTTCTCTCCTGTATGTATTCTTTTGTGTACTTTGAGACAAGAAGACTGTGTAAACCCTACTCCACAAACATCACACTTGTAAGGCTTCTCTCCAGTGTGTCTTATTTTGTGTGCTTTCAGACTAACACTGTGTGTATACATTACACCACAAACATCACACATGTAATGCTTCTCTCCAGTATGTTTTCTTTTGTGTACAATCAGACCAGATGACTGTGTAAACATTATACCACAAACATTACACTTGTAAGGCTTCTCTCCAGAATGTAATTTTTTGTGTGTTTTCAGACTGGAAGACTGTGTAAACCCTACACCACAAACATCACACTTGTATGGCTTCTCTCCAGTGTTTATCGTATTGTGTTTATTAAGATCTCTACCTCGGGCAAACCTAATACCACAAACATCACACTTGTATGGTTTCTCTCCTGTATGTATTCTTTTGTGTACTTTTAGACCAGAAGACAGTGTAAACCCTACTCCACAAACATCACACTTGTAAGGCTTCTCTCCAGTGTGTGTTATTTTGTGTGCTTTCAGACTAGAATACTGTGTAAAATTTACACCACAAACATTACACTTGTAAGGCTTCTCTCCAGAATGTAATCTTTTGTGTGCTTTTAGAGTAGAACCATCTGTAAACCCTACACCACAAACATCACACATGTAAGGCTTCTCTCCAGTATGTTTTCTTTTGTGTGCCTTAAGGTTAACAGAGTTTATAAACAATACACCACAAACATCACACTTGTAAGGCTTCTCTCCAGTATGTATTCTTTTGTGTACTTTCATACTAAAATAATGTTTAAACTCTACTCCACAAATATCACACTTGTATGGCTTCTCTCCTGTATGTTTTCTTTTGTGTACTTTCAGACTAACAGACTGTGTAAACCCTACACTACAAACATCACACTTGTAAGGCTTCTCTCCAGTATGTATTCTTTTGTGTTTGTAAAGATCACTACCTCCTGCAAATCCTACACCACAAACATCACACTTGTATGGCTTCTCTCCAGTATGTATTCTTTTGTGCACTTTCAGACCAGAAGACTGTGTAAACCCTATTCCACAAACATCACACTTGTATGGCTTCTCTCCCATATGAATTCTTACGTGTGCTTTGAGACCAGAAGATCTTGTAAACTCTACACCACAAACATCACACTTGTATGGCTTCTCTCCAGTATGTATTCTTTTGTGTTTATAAAGATCACTACATCCTGCAAATCCTACACCACAATCATCACACTTGTATGGCTTCTCTCCAGTATGTATTCTTTTGTGTTTGTAAAGATCACTACTTCCTGCAAATCCTACACCACAAACATCACACTTGTATGGCTTCTCTCCAGTATGTATTCTTTTGTGCACTTTCAGACCAGAAGACTGTGTAAACCCTATTCCACAAACATCACACTTGTATGGCTTCTCTCCCATGTGAATTCTTACATGTGCTTTGAGACCAGTAGATCGTGTAAATCCTACACTACAAATATCACACTTGTATTGCTTCTCTCCAGTATGTATTCTCCTGTGTTTATTACCATTGTCTGCTGATCTTTCTTGATAAATAATGGAATGCACAGCTACATCACTTCCTAGTGTCCCACACTCATCATAATTGTCATTTGTCAACAATTCAACACTGGCATAATCATCCTTGTCCAATATTTTATTGGTGTTGATGATCTGGGCTTGGTAAGGCACATCTGAAATTATATGGGGTTTAGAAACAAATAAATAATTAGTGCTTGATAAGCAATCAGCTGTTAGATGTCCTAAATTGTGAGTTATATAACATTTTAGCAAGACATATGTTGGAAGTGGAAGTCATCATCATCTTGGCATAGACGGTGGAGACAGATAAGTTGGGAAAATGGAAGGGAGTCATGATAAGCCTGAGAATGAGAAGAAGAATACAAAAGATTTTGTTTTCCAATACCCATCCACTGGAATAATACATCCATAATTTATACATTGTTTGTGTGGCAGTCACCAGTTTTAATTGTACAATTTTCATGAAAATGAAAAGTCTCAGCAGTTTCTATCACATAAACAGAAAACTCACTATAAATATTTATGTAAACATATATACTTCTAGACACAAGAATACATGGACCCCATGAAGATTCCCACAGACTGAAATATACAGATAACTAAAAGAATGACTACAGTGAGGTAATACTTTAAATGACTTGTTTGTTAATGTGTGTAACTTCTGAGGAATGTAGAGTTTTATTCTCAGAAATTATTTTTTTTAAATACTAAAAAAAATAAGTAAAAGCTTTATTTCATCTTTATAATTACCATTTTATTACCTTCATCTTTACATAAGCCAGGCTGTTCTACTTTTGTAATTCTTGGTGTTTTTGTATCCATGATGTCAACTATCTGATCATGAGTATCACAGTCTTCAGTGTAACTTTGACCATCATGGTTCTGGTAGGTAAACAATGTGAATTATTTAATGAGCTTAAAAACTGGTACATAAATTTACTAAGCTGAGTATATAAAAAATGTTGTAGTGAAAATTGTGAATCATCAATGAAATAAATTAATTCAGTGGCACACAAGTAGTTGTCATGTTAAGCTGTATAAGCAGACATACTATCAGAGCAGTGCTGGTTTGATAATCACTAATCTAGAGTTTGTCATGCAATGAATGTTTCATTTGTAAAAGTAATATCATTGCAGTATTAAATGTTACTTCTATGTTCTTCTTCTTCTTTGATCCTTAGCCGCCGACCGTCAAAGCAGTCAGTGACCATCACGCATAGTGGCGTCTTGTAGGGCAACAACAAATTGATTCCACTTTGCTCGGTCGGTGGCCATCCTTCGTACAGTGCCCCAACTCTGGTTCATTCCCTGCATCTCAGCCTCCACAGTCCTCCGCCAGGTTGTTTTTGGTCGGCCTCTCTTTCGTTTTCCTTCAGGGGTCCAAAGCATAGCTGTTCTTGTGATGGCATCGGGGTCTCTTCTGAGGACATGACCAACCCAGCTCCAGCGTCTGCCAGCTATGATGGTGTGCATGTCCTCTTGCTTGCTACGAGTAAGCAGATCTTGGTTAGTGATGGTATTCGGCCAAAAGATTCGGTGAATTTTTCTTAGGCATGTTGTGTGAAAGTTACTTCTATGTAAGACACATTAATTCACATTTTTAGCAGCCTCAAAGATAAACAATTATGGCATCCTACACAAGTTTAAAAAAAAACAACAAAAAACAACATAAATAGTTATATTTAACTGGAGTTTTTTCCTACCATCAATGGTACCTATACCTTGTAGAAGTATGGCAGCTTGTGTACCCTGACAACCCCCAGAGCTATGCCAGCGGGAGTTTTACTCCTGGTAGGTTCAACCAAGCTGGACAGGTCTGTGAGAGTAGGGGTCAGACAAAAGCTAGTATCCTGGTCCTCCAGGTTTGGGGGTTTTAGCACAGGGCCGACACCCCTATCTATGTAAAAATTCTTAATCATTTTGGAAACAGGAACAAATGGACAAATTTTGATGTGGGATGAACATCCGTAGTCTCAGGCTTGTATGACTGCCAGTGGTGATAGCTGAAAGGAAGCCATTGGCATGAAAACAATGCCCCAATCGCAAAACACGAAACAAGAATTGGATTCTGGAATGTCAGAACCATGAATGAGGCAGTATAACTGAGGCAGATCACAGCAGAAATGAGAAACTACAGATTACATATCCTGGGAATAATAAGTGAGAGCAGATGGACCGGGACAGGCAAAATAAAACAGCTACAGGAGAAATAGTACTTTTACTCCGGTAGAGAGGATGGTCAGCACAGTGAAGGCGTAGCCATTATCATAAATAAAGGAACAGAAAAGTCATTACTGGAAAGAAAACCCATCAACAACAGACTGATAAGAACAAGACTGAGAGAGAAATTCACCAACACTACAATAATACAGTGCTATGAACCAGCACATGACATTGATGAAGAGGTCAAGGACAAATTCTATCAATAGCTACAAAAGGAAATGGAAACTGCACCTAGGTACAATCTTATTATAGTAATGGGAGACTTTAATATGAAAGTTGGAACACACAATACTTATAATGAAAATGTAATGGGGAAATACGGCAGTGGAACAGTAAATGAGAGTGGGCACAACTAATAAACTTCTGCAGCATTAACAACTTGGTCACTGGAAGAACACTTTTTCCACACAAAGAAGTGCACAAGTTAACATGGGAATCACCAAATGGATGGGACAGAAACCAGATAAACCACATTATGATCAATGGTAGATGGAGGCATGCATTACAAAACATGAAAGTAAGAAGAGATGCAGATGTGGGAAGTGATCACCACCTAGTAGTAGCAAGACTGAACGTGAAACTCAGATCTGCTGGACCAATGGCAACCAAACAGAAAAGGTATAACATCATGAAACTCAATGACCACCTCTCCAGAAAAGCTTTTGTAGTTGTTGTAAAGAGATGATATCAAATTGCCAATAGCCAGGAAAATACAGCGATTGATGATGTTGACCAGAAATTCAACACTTTTTCAACAATGAACAAGGAAAGCAGTGAATCATTCTTGGGATTCCAGGAAAGAAAGAGGTAAGATTTGATAACACCAGAAACGTTAAACACCATAGCGAACAGAAAAGAAAGAAAATAGAAGCAAAGTCTCCCAGGTTAAAGGAAATGTACAGTGAACAGTACAGTCAGCTGGTCAAGGAAGTAGAATGTCAAACATGAGCCAATAAAAGGAAATTTCTGGATGATCTTGCAAGACAAGCAGAAGAGGCAGCACTGAGAAATGAACACAGCACAGTTTATAAAATAACTAAAACTATCAGCAGAAAACACTCTGACTGAGATAAGCATTGATTAAAAATGGTTAAACAATGTAAAAAGACCACATATATCGATGTTTTTGTGAATTAGTGGTAAAACACGTTTACCTTCTAAAAAAAAAATTTCTTACTTTAAAACAAAATATGTTCTTCATTCATTTTAATTCAGTCATACAAGCGAGAGCATACTTGTAAGTGGGAATACTTTTGCAATTCCATTAATGCAAATGCATTCACTGCAGGCAAATGTGGAACATGTTTAATTTCCAAAAATTAAAGACATTTAGTGCCGATATATGCTTAGTGCAATTGTCATGTTTATTCAAATCAAACGGTTCTGTGTATAATAATGTGCACTGTGGATAAGATGTATGTACTGATGACTGTAAGAGATATAACCATTATATTAATGTCATGTTGTTTGTACACAACAATACAGAGACTGTACAGCTTTGAAGCCAAAATTAAAAGAAAGATTATTAATTTTAATTCAGTCATCAAAGTGGGGCCTGCTGGTAACTGAAAATATTGTTTGCTTCCAATAATGCCATTTACATTCTTCACTGGTACGAGAATGAATGTTAAATAAATACAAATGGTACCAATCTCAGACAAGTAGAAACATTCAAACACTTGGGCATTCTATTAACATCATGTACAAGCTAATTCACAGAACAGCACCAGCAAAGCATAGTTCTAGAAAATGAGAAACAAACTGTACAAAACATCATTTTCAATGACAGTAAGAAAATGTGGTTTTTCCAATGCTACAATGAACTAGTACTTTTTATGGGTTGTGGAGGAAAATAATTGCATAAGCTGCCCTCACAGGATATTATGATTATAATAAGGTTTCAGGTGTTTGATGTAATATTACAAGTGCAGATATGCTCAATAAATGAGTGTGTTAAGGCACACTGATAGTTTACTCAAATAATAAACAAATAAACTACTCACCTCATAACCTGGTACCAATTTTATTTTTTCTCCAATGAATGCAGCTGTAGTCTCAACATGCCTTGAAATCTGGACAATAGCAGGATATCTTACACTGCATTATGGCAGCAAAAACTAAAGTGCATATCAAAGAAAGATCAAAGCTGTACACATAACAGACAACTAGCTCATATTATCTACTTTAAATATGCTCCATTAAATGTATATTTAAAACATTAAATACAGTTGTCACCTCATTATCGTGTTCCTGTTTCAGCCTGACAGCCAGACCAGAGATGCAATTTTCAATATTTGTTGCATCCTAGTGGGGAAAAATAAAATCAGAAGATGATATTGAAAGATTAAAAACAAAATATTACATGATTTTTCTGAGAATCACTAGAAACTTTTAATTTATTCCACAGAGTTGGGGCAATCATTAGGAAAAGCAAGTATTTAATTTTGTTATCCACAAATGGTAATTGTGTTTGACTATTTCTTTGAGGCTGGAAAGACAAATTATGTTTCATATAAATAAACAACTTACTTAGTCGTTCCCCTTCTACCGTGAGGTGTAGAGGTTTGGAAGAGAGAGCGCCAGACTATCCTATCGGCTGTCTTCCTCCTGGCCTGGTTCCATTCTAGTCCTTGGTCCTTCAAAGATTGTCTAATGTTGTCCTCCCAGCAGACTCTGGGGGTCTGGATCCTTGGCTCTTTGTTTTCCATGCTTATCATGGTAGCCAATCTTCTCCCATTCTGCAGACATGGCCAAACCATCTTAATTGGGACTGTTCTACTTGGGTCTGCAGGGGGTAGGATTTAAGGCCTTGACATATCGTCTGGTTGCGTACTATGTCTCTTCTTGTTACTTCAACCACCGTCCTCAGATATCTCATTTCTGAGGTTTGGATCTGGCTTTTGTGGGTTGTAGTCATTGCCCATGACTCGCATCCATATGTCAAGACTGGGAAATAGGTGGAGCGGTATACAGCCATCTTCGTTTTCTTACCAACCTCTCTCTTGCTGAGGAATCCTCGATTTATGGCCTGAAAAAGTCTCCCAGTTGTTGCTTTTCGAGTGGCCGACTCTTCTTTGATGCATCCCTTTCGGTCTATAATAGCTCCGAGATATTTAAAGTGGTCGACCTGCTCCAGGACCTGTTCTCCCAGCTTAATCTGATGTCTTCTTTCTTCTCGTGATATCACCATGGATTTTGTTTTAGAGCTGCTTATGACCATCCCTCTCTTCTCCAGCTCTTCCTTCCAGACTTGCAGGTTGGATTGGAGATGTGCCTCTGAGTTAGCAATCAGGGCAACATCATCAGCAAATGCCAGCTCCGAAATATAGACCTGTCTCATCTTCCAGTACCCCACTGAATACTTTCTTGTTCTCTCCTTACATGCCTTGATGACATCGTACATGAGGAGTATGAAAAGGTAAGGTGATAGGATATCACCTTGTCTTACACCAGTGGTGGTCCTGAACTCTTCTGACTTATGGTTTGCTGTCCTCACATAATTTCTGCAAGACTTGTAGAAGCTCTGTATGGCATGAATCAGAGGTGCTGGAATATTCTTCCTTGCCAAACAGTCCCAAAGTTTGCTCCAGGGGACCCTGTCAAATGCCTTTTCCAGATCTATGAAACAAAGATGGATCTCACTCTTATACTCAAGGGCCTTTTCACTCAGCTGTGTGAGTGTGAAGATTAGGTCTTGAATACTTCAGTTTGCTCGGAATCCACACTGGACCTCATCCAATTGTGGCTCAGCTAGGCGTCGGAGTCTCTGCTCTAGGATTCTAGAGTAGATTTTACCATCATGCCCTGCTGCTTTGCCCATTTTGATTTTCTCCAGTGCTGCCTTCAGTTCTTCCATCTTTATGTCATCTTCATCACCATTTGTTTCCTCTTCTATCTAGTGGTTATCATTTCTGATGCTTGACCTTGCTCACCCTCAAGGAGTTCTGAGAAATATTCTTTCCATCTTTCCATTACTTCCTTTGGGGCAGTAAGCAATTCGCCTTGTTTGTCCTATATAAATTTGAGAGGGCGTTGTTTTTCCTTCCTCATGTTCTTTAGGGTCTTATATAACAATTTCTGGTTTTCTTGCGCATCTTTTTCTAGCTTTTCTCCAAATTCTTCCCAGAACTTTTGTTTTGCTGCTAGCACCTTGTTCTTTGCTTCTGTTCTGAGTATCACATATTCTCTATATTTCTCTATTTGTCCTGCTGTGTTTTTAGCTCCTAAGTATTGTTTCCATGCCATTTTCTTCTCTCTTATTTTCTCTTTGACTTCCTCTGTCCACCAAGGTGTCCTCTTTCTCTTGTTCCCAAGTCAGACTTCATCGCATGCTTCTGCAGCAGCTTTCTTTATGATATCCTTGAAATTAATCCACAGGGTTTCCAAGTCATCAGGTTGTTCTTCTGTGTTGCTCACCGCTGTAGCAATAAGCCCCTGATATCTGGTCTTAATTTCTGGCTCTCTCAGCTTGTAGAACCTAATGCTCATTTGTCCCGCTCGTTTACTTGGTTTCTTGCGTGATGTTGGGCAGTTCCTAGGCTGAGCAACTCTTTCAGTTGTTCTTTTGATTGTTAGCAGGTAGTGATCACTTCCAATCTCTGGCCCCCTCCAGACTCTAGCATCTCGGACATATCTGAATGAGCTTCTCCGAACAATGGCATAGTCGATCACTGACTTCTCATTCTTTGTTGGTTCACATCTAGTGTATGCATGTATGCGCTTATGGGGGAACTTTGTGTTTGTAATGATCAGATTCTGCTCACTGCAGAATCTAAGGAGTCGCTTCCCATTGTCATTGAGAGTATCTTCTCCATATCTTCCGATAACTCCACCCCATCTAGCATGGTCATTTCCAACTCTGGCATTAAAATCTCTGAGCATGATAACTTCATCTAGGCAGTCATCCTTTGAAGCAGCTCGAAGAATTCCTCCTTGACCTCTGCTCTCTCATCCTCATTTGGCCCATACACTATGACCAGGTTGACTATGGTTTCTCCTTCTTTTAGTTTTATGACCATAATGCGCTCCGAGACAAAGTTCCATCCCTTGATACTATCTTTTTGATTTTTGGCCACAATGCAACCCACGCCCCCTTTAGCTCTTTCAGATGTGGGTACACCACTGTAGAGCAGCGTGTTGCCATCGAGATCCATGACTCCTTGTCCTTTTTTCTTTGTTTCCGTTATAGCCAGGATTTCTAGTTTTGCTTTCCTCATCTCTTCCACCAGCTCCTCTTCCTTCCCACTTACACTTCTTGTGTTCCAAGTTCCATAATTCGTAGTCCGTAGTCAGTTCCAGTTCATCGCCTTTAGAATCAGTCCAGTTTTCTCTCTTATATTACTCGTAATCATAGTTTAAAGCAAACAGGTGATTGGCCTGTTGTGCCTTTGCATGGTGGAGGGGCTGCCTCCTTACGGCCTCCATGCAGGCTGCCCTCCTCCTTTTTAATCCGGGCTTGGGACAGGCATAGGCGGAGTTTAAATAAACAACAAAGTCTGATATCCTAAAAATAATCCACAAAAAAAAAACTCTAGTTGGGAAGAAGATGATGTAGAGATAACTGCACACATTATATTAGAGAAAAATCCATTTTCTAGCAAGCTGCTTTTTTTTTTTTTTAAATAAATATTTGCCTCGTTTTGGCGAGGCACTTCCCGTTCAACCATCTTCTTATATCCTTAGCTAAGGACCATCAAAACAGCCAGTGGCCATTACGCCTGGTGGTGTCTTGTAGGGCAGCAACAAATTGATTTCACTTTGCTCGGTCGGTGGCCATCCTTCGTACAGTGCCCCAACTCTGGTTCATTCTTTGCATATCAGCCTCCACAGTCCTCCGCCAAGTTGTTTTCAGTTGGCCTCTCTTTCCTTTTCCTTCCGGGATCCATAGCATAGCTGTTCATGTGATGGCATCAGGGTCTCTTCTGAAGACATGGCCAACCCAGCTCCAGCGTCTGCCAGCTATGATGGTGTGCATGTCCTCTTGCTTGCTCCGAGTAAGGAGATCTTGGTTGGTGATGGTATTCAGCCAAAAGATTCGGAACATTTTTCTTAGGCAGGTTGTGTGGAAAGAGCACAATTTCAACATTTTCTTCTCTGTTACTTTCCAGCATTCCGCACCATAGAGAAGCACAGAAAGTACACAACTCTCATATAGTCTTAATTTTGTGTTTCTGCTGTACTGAGAGGACTTCTAGATGTTGTTTAGACTAAAAAAGGCTGTTCTTGCTTTGTTCATTCTGTTGTTGATGTCTTTGCTTGCTCCGCCATCTGGTGTTACTATGCATCCTAGGTATGTGAAGGCATCTGTCTGTTCCAGTTGCCGAATCCTTTTCTGATATGGGTTCAGGGTTGCTCACATTCAGCGTCAAGACCTCTTAGGTTAGGTTGCTCTGCCCAACGCTACACATAAAGATGGCATAGAGACTTTTTATGATTGACACAATGCAGCTTGGAATTTCATAAGCCCTTAGTATTTTCCATAGACTGTCCCAATGAATGCTGTCAAAAGCCTTTTCAAAATCAACGAAATTAATGTACAGCTGTCTCTGTCATTCTGAGCACTGCTCTTTGATGTTCCTGAGGATAAATATATGATCTACACATCTTCTGTTCTTTCTAAATCCTGCTTGTTCTTTCCTCAGTTTGTGGTCTACTGCTTTTGAAATTCTCTGTATAATTATTCTGCTTAGTATTTTGCTGGGAACTGAGAGAAGAGTGATTCCTCTCCAATTATTGAAGTCTGCAAGATCTCCCTTCTTGGACAATTTGACAATTATTCCTTTGTTGCACTCCGTTGGTGTTGTCCATGTTTTCCAGATGTGTGCAAATAGTGGTTCTAATAGTTCTGCTGCTAGCTCAGGGTCTGCCTTAAATAGCTCTGCATTTAAATTATCATCCGTTCAACCTAGTTGGTTATATTAGGGCGCATGTCAAAATATAAAAGATTTCAGGTCTTGAAACTATATATAAATCTTATATCTAGCAAGCTGGTGTTGTTGTTGTTGTTGCTGTTGTTGTTTTGAAAAGGTGATGGGTGGAGAGCGGGCACTTAACAGCTGACCATTATTGCCTCTTCTCGTTCCATCTTGGTCTACCCTGTTCAACCTGAAAATTGGTTATAATTGGGGTATTTAGCGTCATTTTATTTACTAATTTTGTACTAAATTTAAATAACTATTGTCTTTTGCAGTTGCTGGTTTTAATTTATATTAGTATTTGTCATTTTATTTTCAGTTTTGTATTGTTTATAGATAACTATTGTCCTTTACACTTGGTTTTAATTTGTATTAGTATTTGTTCTTTTTGAGTTGGTGTTTTTTTTTTAACCTCGTGGCTTTCCTTGTCCTATGAGTAGTTAGTACGTTTGCTAAATTTTTTTTTTTTTTAATGATTTGTTAGTTTTTGTTGCTTAATTTCTATTTGTTTGAATGTCTTTTCTTCTGGCCATCCTGAACTGCAGCTGAAAGCAAATTGGACTTACACGAACGTGAAGCAAGTAAACAGCATAAGTCATGATTATGGATTGGACATTAACATTGACAAAACGATAATGAGAAAAGTACTGAAATCTAAACAATTAACTCACAAATTAAAATTAAGAATTATCAAATGTTACATATATTCTTCATTATTGTATAGTGTTGAAACATGGACAATAAACATGCAATTGAAAAAAAGAATTGAGGGATTTGAGATGGGATATATAGAAGAATGAGGCAAACTCATACATTTAAAAAAGACATTTATCAAGTGCTATTATTTTGATTACTGTGTGGTGTAGAAACTGGGATGATGTCCAAACAGGAGAAAGATTTGAGGCCTGTGAGATCTTGATATATAGAAGAATGAGGTGATTAAGACTAAAAGTGCAGGAAAAAATCCTAGAGCAGCGAGGAATGACAAGAGAAATAATGAACAAGATCAAAGTCAAAATATTTTGATCATATACAAATATATAGGCCTACCACTTTGTTGAAAATTATAATGGGAGGAAAAGTTGAAGGCATATGTGCAAGCAGGGTCAGATTTAGTCTTAAGCTAAATAAGTTATAGCTTGGGGTGTCACAGTATGAAGGGGCCTCTCTTGCCAATTTTAGTTGTTTCACAGCCTTATTCTCTGGTACCAAAGGCCAAATAGGGCCTCCAGAGATTCCTATAGCTTAGGGCCTCACCATGTCTAAATCTGGCCCTGTGTGCAAGAAGACAACAGTGTTGCAAGTAGGAAGTTAACATGAAGAAATTGATTAGAAATAGTCTATTATAGATAACATTAAGACAAGAGGCAGAAGACGTTAGAAATCTATTGCAACCGGGTTTCCAAGTAAAAATAGTAGTTGATGTGATCAGAGTTCAGATAATTCAGTTCATGGGTTACAATAAATAAATAATAGGCCTACTCAATACATAGTTAAAAACAATATTAGTATACACCTGCTGCCAAGTTGCTCAAACAGCTATCGATACTGCTCTTAAGTAAATAGGAGTTTAATATTTTTTAAAAAAAGCTTGAAACGAGGAATGGGTTTAGGTTAAAATGAAGTATAATTGAACACCTTCTTTGATGCCATCTAAAAAAGATATACACATTGTTAGGGTTAGAATTAGGCAGAGCTGTCATCAAGTTTTTTCTAACAAGTCTCAAGTCTCTAAGTTGCTCTACATGTCTACGTTCCTAAAACTGGTATTAAGTCGAATCAGGCCTCATTTTTGATCTAACACTGTTTACAACCACAAATGAATTATCAAACAATTGCATCAATAACTACAACAAATAATAATAAAAAAGAATAATAGGCCTAGACCTTCATAGTTTTAGCACTTTTACTATTTTAATTTCTGACCTTTAATTCAAGAAAACAATTTTTTTTCAAGGTTGCATTTTAGAAATGTTATCTTCTCAAGTAGGCCTACATCCTTCTTCATTTCACCCTGGGTCATGTGCCAGATAGGACTTCCGATCCGTCCAGTGACGCGTGGTGCGCCAATGTGATATATGTCTAATTTGAACGGAAAGTTATAAAATACCTAGCAATTAGCCAGTTTTTAAATCATTTCATTACATCCGGCACATGTTTATGGGCGTTTGTGAGCGAAAAAAAAAATTGTGAAGCTAAAATTGTGTTTTATATCCATTTCTAACCCTTTGTTTACAAACAAAATGGATCAAGAGCTAAACTTTGACCAAGACGCACCTCGCGCCAATGTGATATATGTCCAATTTGAATGGAAAGTTATAAAATACCTAGCAACTAGCCAGTTTTTAAATCATTTCATTAAATCCTGCACATGTTTATGGACATTTGTGAGCAAAAAAAAAATTTGTGAAGCTAAAATTGTGTGTTTTATATCCATTTCAAATCCTTTGTTTACAAACAAAATGGATCGAGAGCTAAACTTCGACCAGGACGCACCTCGCACCAAGGTGATATATGTCAAATTTGAACGGAAAGTTATAAAATACCTGGCAACTAGCCGGTTTTTAAATCATTTCATTACATCCGGCACACGTTTGTGAGCGAAAAAAAATTTATGAAGCTAAAATTGTGTGTTTTATATCCATTTCTAATCCTTTGTTTACAAACAAAATGGATCGAGAATCTTCTTTTAAACACCGGCTTTCAGCTGAGCAAGCACGAGTACTTATTTCTCAGTGGACAGAAGATAACTAAAGCGACACCGATTTAGAAGTTAGGTTTAGTGATTCCGATGAAGACATTGTAAAGACTGTGTGTCAGAATATTCATGAAAGTGATTATTCTGATGGTGATGCCGATCAGCTGACTGAACACACATCAGGTAGGGCTGGTATAAAAAGAGCTAAACTTTCAGTCACTAAAAGAAAAGGAAGGGGTAAAAACTCCATTCTGACCAACAGTAAAGCTACGAGAACTGCCACAAGTCTAGAGGCAGGTGCATCCTCACAAGATGTCCCAGAGTGGTTAGAAATTGCTGAAGGCATGACACAAAATGCATTTTGATTTTGTCCAAAGAGAACACCAGGTGTGACTGAGGGGCTTGACCTGTCAACCCCATTGAAATGTTTCAATGTTTTGTTTACAGATGAGGTTAAAGATTTCATGTGCCAGTGCATTAATGATTATGCCAGACTCAAATGTATTCAAAATAACCTTGCGAAACAATATTCATTGTATTCTCGGTGGACCAAAGTCACACGCCATGAACTTGATAAGTTTATTGCTGTCCTAATAAATATTGGAATTCAGAAAAGATCATGCATTCACGACTACTGGTCTACATCTGCAGAATTTTATACTCCTTGGTTTCGTCATATGTTTTCAAGAAGTAGATTTGAAGCATTATATCATACAATGCTTCTTGCCTCTCATGAAAATTCACAAGGAAAAGAAAAGATTGAACCTTTTATGAACATGTTGTTGCAAAAATTTCAGAGTGCCTTTTACCCATTCCAAAATCTCAGTTTGGATGAAATGGTAATAGGGTATAAAGGCAAATGGCAATATAAGCAGTATAATCCAAGTAAACCAAGCAAATATCACATAAAAGTCTTTGGTTTATGTGATTCAGCAACTGGATATGTGGTGAACATGTTCACATATTTTGGTTATGGTACTTCATATGATCCTGAAGTGGATACAAACAGTGAGCAAGCTGTCAAGATTTTTCAGACCCTAATACAGCCTTTGGGTACAGGACACCATTTATTTGCTGACAGGTATTACATCACAAGAGAACTCACTGACTTCTTACTGGAGAAGAAGCAACACTACACTGGTACTCTGAACATTATCCGGAGAAATTTTCCATTACAGCTGAAGACTGCGCCTTAGTTATCTGGAATACAGATGGTATATGACACAAACAAGCAGAGTGTTGTGTACAGCATTTAGAGACAACAAGGCCAAGACACTGGTTTTCCTTGTATCTTCTCAGGCCAAAGTGGAGACCATAATGACATGGAAGCACATTGTCAAACCAAAAATGATAGATGAATACAACAATTCAATGAATGGGTGTGATCTCCTGGATAAAAAAGTTGGTTATTATAGTGTGCACAATAGAAAATCTGTTAAATGGTAGAACAAAATTTTCTTCTGGCTGCTTGAAATAGTGCAGGTGAATGCTTCAGTTTTATACTGTTTTCATCAAGGTGAAAAGCAATCACTGCTGCAGTTCAAAAGAAATCTGCTTCACCAACTAACTGAAGCTTCTGCTGTTTTGAGTCCACTTAGTGTCCAAGAAAATGCAGCTACTAATATTGTTAGATCCCAAGCTGCCTCAACTTCAGAGTACCAGTGTGACACAAGACATCTTGTATGTTATGCAAAAAGAGATTAGAACCGTGTCCACTGCAGCATACCTGCTCGTTGTCAGCGCTCTCATTATTATTGCACTGGATGTCCAGACCAGCCACATCTACACCCACAATGTTTTTATGACTACCATAAAAGCATGTGAATAGTAGCAAATTCTTCTGGGAAATATAAAATAGAATTTAGTTGGTGTAAATAATATTAGTCATAGTTGTTTGGTTTTTTCAGAAATATGTGGTGTAGGAAAAAAATCCTATAAATTATATATTTGAAGTGATTGTAGTAAAATATGTTCTGTTTCAAAATGGATGTGCACTGATATTTTTCTGCTATGGATTAAACTGGAGCTGACATATCTAAGTACACAGTTTTATTTGTCTTTTTTTCCAGTTATTTTTGATCAGGTTTACACTTCACATAACATGACAGACACTTTTCCTACATCAAATAATTATTTACAGCATTTCACAAGATTCTTTAGTCAATTTCCAAATCAATTTGTATAACATCAACCTGTAGTTTAAAAAAAATGTGTATCTACTGCCTGTTTTTTTAAAATATAACCTGAAGAAAAAAATTGCACACATTTTGAGCGGTTGTTTTTACAAACATATGTGGTTTTGAGAAAAGATCATGAAAATTACAACTATGAAGTGATAGTGATAAAAGTTTCTAGATATGTTTCAAACTAAAAGTGCACTGACATTCTGAACATTTTATTGCCATACATTAATTGGGAGCTAAAATATTTAAGTTTAAGTATACAATTTAAAAAATTGTAAACTCTTTTTTAATCAAGTCTACACTTCACAATACATAACCCACACCTATTCATATTGATTAATTATATGAAACCTTTCATAAGATTCTCCAGTCAATTTCACACATTTAAATGTATAACACAAGTACCTACTGAACTTATGTATTTGTCCACTACTGTCTGTTTTTACAACCTCACCTGCCTGAAAAAATTGCATCCATTTTCGGGCCTTGGTAAAACCCAAAAACAGCGGGGGGGGGGGGGGGGGGTTAATGTTAGTGCTTAGGTATTATTTTTATTTGAAAAAGCTCAAAAAAGTTTTTGGGTTAACGTTAAGTTTAGCTTTAGAGGCAATTCTTTTAAAAATTAATTACCGAGACGACACGGCGGATGTATAGATATCTATACGGTCAACATGCAGACGTTGTCTACTTTTCTTATAGTATCATACCTCATAATCTAGTTCCTGTTTTATATGTGTTGTTTTCTCACATTTCTTTATCTTCGTACAGTTCTGGATCATTGTTTCTTCTTGAGTAGGCCTATACATGGCGTCTTTCTCAAATTTTTAATGAAGGAAAGATTAAAACATGAAGTGGATATTTTTGGCGTTCCGCTTATCCGCCTTGAAATGACAACAGTCAAACTGGCTAAATGGTTACAACGCTGGCTTCTCAAGTTCGAAACCAGATTAAGTCTACCCAGCTGTAAATGGGTTTCAGTGACTAATCGAGAGCTAATGTAGAGAAAGACACTGAAGACAAGATCCAGTCTGATTATTCTACTTGGTAATTTTGAGTATAGAGTGACATCCCCTTAAGGGAGCATTCGTTGTATTTTGTACAGTGTGTGTCTTTGACATACGTTTTTTTTGGTTCTTTTTTTTAAATTTATTTAACGTATAGGCACAACTGTCTTCTTCTTCTTCTTTGATCCATAACCGCCAACCGTCAAAGCAGTCAGCGGCCATCACGCCTGGTGGCGTCTTGTAGGGCAGCAACAAATTGGTTCCACTTTGCTCGGTCGGCGGCCATCCTTCGTACAGTGCCCCAACTGTGGTTCATTCTTTGCATCTCAGCTTCCACAGTTCTCCGCCAAGTTGTCTTTGGTCGGCCTCTCTTTCGCTTTCCCTCGGGGGTCCATAGCATAGCTGTTCTTGTGATGGTATCAGGGTCCCTTCTGAGGACATGGCCAACCCAACTCCAGCGTCTGCCAGCTATGATGGTGTGCATGTCCTCCTGGTTACTCCGAATAAGTAGTTCTTGGTTGCTGATGGTGTTTGGCCAAAAGATTCGGAGAATTTTCCTTAGGCAGATTGTGTGGAAGGAGGACAGTTTTGACATTTCCTTCTCTGTTACTCTCCAACATTCCGCACCATAGAGAAGCACAGAAAGTACACAGCTCTCATACAGTCTTAATTTGGTGTTTGTGCTGTATTGGGAAGACTTCCAAATGTTGTTGAGAACAGCAAAGGCTGTTCTCGCTTTATTCATTCTGTTGTTAATGTCCTTGCTTGTTCCGCCGTCAGGTGTTACTATGCTTCCTAGGTAAGTAAATGTGTCTGTCTGTTCTAACTTCTGGTTCCTTACTGTTACTGGCTCAGGATTGCCCACATTTAGTGTCATGACCTCTGTCTTCTTCAAATTGATGTTCAGGCCAACCTGCTGGCCATACTTATTCAATCTATCGGATTTGTCTTGAATGTGTTGGTGTGAATGCGTGAGTAGTGCAATGTCATCTGCATATTCCAAATCTTCCAGTGTAGAAAACGTTGTCCATCTAATTCCTCTTGGACTGCCCTCTGTTGTCTGGCACATCTGTGGTGAAATTACCGTGATACAACGTTAAAATATCTCCAATTATAAAGATAACGGGTAAAATAACACGTAGGGATAAAAATATAGGCAAGATATGCCGAGGCTTCTTCACCTACGCCAGCGCTTTCTACCGCCATTGAAACTAACTAGTTGGAACATGCAAACTAAACGACATTTATTACACATAAGGGAGGGAAACCCGAGGCCTGTAAACAGTAAATTAATATGAAACAAATATAAAGGTATGTTATCAGGCACTCGCAGGAAATAAAGAAGTAGAACACCAGACAACAGAAAAACAACAGACATGAGTGGCTTACCCGGGATTTGAACACGGACCTTCCGTGCGACAACGCCGCCTAGCCATGCAAGCGAATCACACTATCCCACCTGCCATCTACGCATCATCAAAAAATGATGTTTCAATGGCAGGTCAACAGTGCGAACCACAATACATGACACCAGAAGTCCACCATAGGCAGTTCAGCCTATTAATGACGCAATCACTTCTGTTGTATTTCTATCAAGCAGTATAGGCCGAATCCAACAAGACAAGGACCTTAATACTGTGTCCAGTAAATGATAGTAGACTAGAACAGTGAGAACAGGATAGTGGGTAGGTTTGGTATTGTATAAACATTTATTACACATAAGGGAGGGAAACCCGAGGCCTGTAAACAGTAAATTAATATGAAACAAATATAAAGATATGTTATCAGGCACTCGCAGGAAATAAAGAAGTAGAACACCAGACAACAGAAAAACAACAGACATGAGTGGCTTACCCAGGATTTGAACACTGGACCTTCCGTGCGACAACCCCGCCTAGCCATGCAAGCAAATCACACTATCTGCCCTGCCATCTACGCATCATCAAAAAATGATGTTTCAATGGCAGATCAACAGTGCGAACCACAATACATGACACCAGAAGTCCACCATGGGCAGTTCAGCCTATTAATGACGCAATCACTTCTGTTGTCCTTTGAAGCAGCTCGAAGAATTCCTCCTTGACCTCTGCTCTCTCATCCTCATTTGGCCCATACACTATGACCAGGTTGACTATGGTTTCTCCTTCTTTTAGTTTTATGACCATAATGCGCTCCGAGACAAAGTTCCATCCCTTGATACTATCTTTTTGATTTTTGGCCACAATGCAACCCACGCCCCCTTTAGCTCTTTCAGATGTGGGTACACCACTGTAGAGCAGCATGTTGCCATCGAGATCCATGACTCCTTGTCCTTTTTTCTTTGTTTCCGTTATAGCCAGGATTTCTAGTTTTGCTTTCCTCATCTCTTCCACCAGCTCCTCTTCCTTCCCACTTACACTTCTTGTGTTCCAAGTTCCATAAGTCGTAGTCCGTAGTCAGTTCCAGCTCATCGCCTCTGTTGTCTAGTTGGATTCGGCCTATACTGCTTGATAGAAATACAACAGAAGTGATTGCGTCATTAATAGGCTGAACTGCCCATGGTGGACTTCTGGTGTCATGTATTGTGGTTCGCACTGTTGACCTGCCATTGAAACATCATTTTTTGATGATGCGTAGATGGCAGGGCGGATAGTGTGATTCGCTTGCATGGCTAGGCGGGGTTGTCGCACGGAAGGTCCAGTGTTCAAATCCTGGGTAAGCCACTCATGTCTGTTGTTTTTCTGTTGTCTGGTGTTCTACTTCTTTATTTCCTGCGAGTGCCTGATAACATACCTTTATATTTACTTCATATTAAAAAACTAAACGACATATCCTTTTAGACGGGGTAGAAACGGAGATAAAAGAAAAAAATTATGGCGGTCTGAACACGTGTTTGAATCTAAAAAGGCAAAAAGACGCAATTTGTAGTTTAAAGGAAAAATTACGCCACTAGTTGACACAATGTAAGGAAATGGACAAAAAAAGACCTTAGCTCTTATTCGAACCAGACGTATCTTAGACGTTTTACGTAATTGGTCGTTTTAATTTGAATATAGCGGCAAACGCCGTACACGAAGGTTCAAAAACAAATTTCAAAACTAACCTTGAGAAAAGTAGGGTTTTCTTTAATAATAAAGTTATGAAAATAAAACCTAGCTAGTCTGATAGCCCATCTTGAGCAGAGAAATAATATACTTTTAATTACACAGACGGACAGATAACACGGAAGATATTGACGAAAGACCGTATTGTTCCATACAGACTAGCGAACAGTTTTTTGTGCATATTTTCACTAAAGTTACATTTTGGCGTCCTTGAGCCTAAAAATGCAAAAATCAAACTGCAGATGAACTAGGGGCAAAGTCGGAGGATAGTAGCTAAAAATAACTTAGCATAGAAATCGTATAAGTAAGTGGGGCAGGTTTGTGTAGTTTTTTCTTGTAGTTAGTCCAAAAAACAAATGTAATTTTGGGAAAAAACCAAGTTGAGACGGACAGACCGACAGAAAAATACTACATACTAGACTGAGACTGGACTGAAATTGGACATTTATATTTTGAATATTTGAAAAGTTAGAGGGGAAGTCCGTTGATTGGACAAAAGCTTTTATAGTACAGAAAGACAGACGCTCGCTTGTGCCATTTTATAGAAGACTGTCAATTGACACAGTTCGTTACTGCTAGAGGTGATTTCCAGGAATTATTTAAAAAAAATCAGTGGGACGCCCTAATCTAGCCAGCAGCTCAGCTGAGTTTTGCTAGTACTATGTAACTGTGTTCTCAATTCTGAATTGTGGTAAGGGAAAAAGCATTTATCTTGTTTATTTTAATATTTTGAGTGATTGATACTGCCATATCATGAAAAATGATTACGACAAGTGAGTGCTTACTCTAGGTCCCCAGCAGCAGTCCGGGGCCTAGAGACAAACAAATAATATATGAAAACCTATCTTAGACTATGGAAGGCGGATCTATATTTGAGATCAGTGGGAACATATCACCCACCTTATTGGATGGAAGAGGAAACTATTGAACATATTTCGGATGCAAGGCAGTCTTGGGAAACTGGTACTATTTGATAACAACTGGGCGAGATGTGCTAAGTTGGTCAGAGAGATCTAACCCAATCTGTGTAATGTTGTTTTGCTGTGTTGTGTGTAAGAGTGGCGCAGTAAACAGAGTGTTGACACATGGCACAAATTTTGGTTTCAGAGTTTCTGGTCTGGCACTACGCTTGTGCCAGATGCTTTTGTAGAAGTACAAGAGCGGATGCCTGTGCAGCCTAACATTTTACTCCAGCTACTGAGAGGAGTGGGCCACAAGAATTCTGTACTACATCGTCACAGGCCAGTTAAGTGCAAACCTGGCCTGCTGTAGATTCATCAACTGTGTCCACCATCAATAAAGAAATAAAATCTTGTATATAAACACTAATATCAGTCCATATGTCAAGGACAAGGAACTTTGTAACCATAGATTGGGCATGATGACGCCACCCCAACTAAACATCCAGTGCTAGTTTTTCCCAAGACATTGTAGATATTATTAATATTAACCAATGTAAGAATATACCTATGTACAAAAATTTCATTTGATTATGCAATATATTTATGCACTTTATTGATAAATACATATTGTTTCATATGTTCTGACCAAAAGAAACAATTGGTTCAGGACTAATAAATTTAAAAAATTTTTAAACTTAAATTCTAAAAGCCAGTGTTAGTTCAGTTTATCATAGAGTTTATTATTATTATTATACTTATTATTTACATGTGTGTGTCTGTGTATTTTATTACCTACACAGTACATTTCAGTACCCTAGACTTTTAACGTAGCTAACATTCATAATAGAAGAATAGGTCTGCTTGAGGTCGTAAGTGGTAGCAGAAAGGCCTTCTGTAACTCACATAAACTTTTATATCAGGAGCCTTCACAGCTGACCTCATCCAGTACACTAGGTAACATAACAACCATACAATAACATCAAAAACCACTACAGCATCACCCAAGGCACAATTGTGATTGTCCCTATTTACAATGATTGACAAATGTGATGCCACTTTCTCATATCGGCAGTTGTTCATATTATTTGGAATTGAAAACAATATATATCCTTGTCACAGAACATTTTCATGAGTATGAATGATGATAGTGTTTGGTGTGAAGGGTCACTGAACTGTTGTTAACACTTGGTTAAGTGTAACTCAAGTAGTGAGTTCATGTCTGACTTTATGTCAACATGGGGTGACTTGTACATGCGTGGTAGAAAGCATGAAGTGAATACAATTCGAGTGTGACTGAGTTAGTCTGTGATTTGGAAGCCGAGCTGGAAGCTCGTATTGTGTGACTGTGGAGAACCACATATGTGATTATTCGAATATGTGAGGAGTTATTATATATATATTGTGTAGGTCCTATGTAGTGTTTAGGCGAAGATTATTATACCGCCTCGAAGTGTTCCTGTTGGAACCATATTGTTATATATGTTCGTGGAGAACAGTATAGGGCGTTGCATTGTCCGCCCCTGGAGCTACTGGAAGAAAGGCGACGCGTTTCCCGCCTTCGTAGCGTTATTGGAATAAAACAGGCGTTGTTGGTTTCCCGCCTGGATGAGATTCGGAGAGAATCTAGATGTCGAGGTTTAATGCCGCCAACCACTGATAATAAGTGGATCACACCTGGATGGTGTTATGATTGTGCGAGGAAGGTATGCCGCACCGAGTACTTTATATGTAACTGTTAGTGTGTGTTCGTGCAGAGTCATTTCGTGAACACGTGAGTCAGAATGCTGCTACATGTACTTGATTTCCATGATGTATGTGTCAGTCTAATAAATGTCTGGAACTGTAACAGTGGTGTTGGGTTAATTCCTACGAGTCATTGTTGATTGTCATCTACACCCACGCCACACCCCATCGTCATATATCATATGACGTATTCTGCCACACTGGGGCTTAAACAGTTCTTTGACATACTGGGGGCTCAAATAAGGAGTAAAGTGAACCCGGGGAAGCAAGAGGAAAGATCAACTACTTCACCCCTGCATCTACAAATGTAATTGTTGCACTGTGCGGGCAATATACGCTCCTGAAGTCAAAAGATACTCTCAGCCAATCAACGAGGAGTTCAGTCCAGCAAGTCGTGACCTACTGACATACATGTCGTTGATACATCACTATTTTCAAGCTTATTTCTAAGTACATAACACAGTTGGCTAACGAGGTATTTTGTATTAGTGACACCGGTTGACGGTTGACCTGACACGGGTTAAAAGTTCACGACCTCTCGTGGAACTTTCTTTCTGCACTCGAATATTTCACAGAGAGAGAACGTATTGCAAAGTAACTGTTCTTTTCAACGAAGAAGTCCATGAATTGTCGGAAAACAGTCAGAGTTCAACTTTGAATCTTCTGTACATTGAACCAAGCAGAAGTAGCATCATGTGTGATCGTGTATGCTGACCTTTCGTCCTGCAAGTGGGTCAGGTTTGTGCTACTACTGGTCACTTATTCAATTGCTGCGGTCTATTCAGCCTACAACAAGTCCTAAAGCTTAACATCAGAGACTGTGGATTGTTCATGTGCTGGCTTCAAGTGTGTAATGTGTGATCGTCTACGTTTGACTGTCTTCGTGCTGTAAGTTTGTGGCTGTTGCATCATCATCGAGACCACTAGACGTCATTTCTACGGACCGGACAACGTGTGATCTTCAAGCAGTTAAACTATAAGATATGTATTATTCTTTGTAATTTAGTATAGATTGCTTGTTTAGGCCTATTCGTTTTCTGTGGTTATCGTCTGTGTAAATTTCTTCGTGCGGTGTGTGTTCATTTGATTTGCACAGTTTGTGTAGGCTTGTTTACCTTTTGGAAATCTGTTGTTATCGTGAGTTTTTGCATTCTTTGCTGTGTTATTTGTACGTTGGTAAGTGTTGTTTGATGTACATTATAATACTTGCCTTTATTTTTTCAGGTTTATGTAATTAGTTTGTAGTACATTAGGATAGATATTTGTTTTGTTTTGTTCTATTTGAGGTAATAGCCTACTTGTCTTCATGTAACTGGGTTAGACCTAGATTATATTTACTTCTGATCTAATGTTAGTACTGTAGACATATTGGACTTTAGTATTACTGTAGTATTAGTATTGTTGTAGTTCTGATTAGATGTTAATAGCTTTCTGTTTTTTTTTTTTCTCTCCACACCTAAGCCTACCTTGCCGTTGGTTGAAGAGCTTGAGTGCCTCAATGATCCTGGGAGCTATGCCGGCGGGAGTTTTACTCCTGGCAGGGTCACCCAAGCCGGACAGGTCCTTGGTGAGGGGCCAGACAAAAGGGCTGTGGAGTTGGTGGAACCCTATAGGTGTAGATGCAGAACCCACCGGCGAGTGGTACAAGCTCTGGTCTGCACCAATCCACCCCCACTTCATGGGTTAAATGCTTTCTTGCCTCATTCTTCGCTGTTTGTCTCCTATCCAATAATCCCCATGGATGACGAAGAGATGTAGACCAGCGGACATTGCACCTTTGTCCCTCTGTGACAGCCTCCTAGGTGGCGGGGAACGCCAGATATACCATCACTGCAGAAGGGTTGGCAAAGCTGACTGAAGAATGATGAATTAGCTGACCCAGATGTATATGCTATTTTTCTGGCAGGACGTGACGATCCTGGGATACTGATACACTGGACTGCCTCCCTTCGGGGATACTGAAAAATGCATCCATACCCCCCCCCCCCCTGAAATCATGAACATGCCTCTAAGACAACAGACTCTATACGAGCTCGGGTGTCGCCTCGGTTATCGAGGCCCGCGCTGCCCTTCGGTACCTGGGGAGGGTAGTGAAAAGTATACTACCAGTAATAATAATATATATAACACAGACTCACTACACATCCTCCAACTCAACATATCAGGAATCCGAAACAAAATACTTGAACTAACCAAGCTTCTACTGGACCTAAAAATCCATGTTGCAGTTATCCAAGAAGCAATGCTACCAAAAGACACCTCCTTCCATATCACAGGCTATACAGTGTACCAGTGCAAGTGTATAAAATGTCAAGGATTAGTGACACTTATCCGGAATGATACACAGGCTGAGGTTTCTGCTCTTGAAACCAATGACGAAACAGATCTTCAGGAAGTGATAGTCTGGAGTGGTGGAAAGCCATTGAAAATCATTAACATTTACAACCCGCCAAAAACACACCTTGCTCTGAAGCCTTTCCAGACCACGGACTTGAGGAGAATGATCATTGCTGGTGACATGAATGGTCATTCACCTCTGTGGGGCTACACAGACAGGAACCCAACAGGAATAGCTATAGAAGAACTCACTAACACTACCACACTCATCCTACTGCAGAATGCTCACACCCCACCGACATTGCTCCACCGCGCCAGTGGAACAAAAAGCAGACCAGATCTCACCCTAGTAACAGCAGATATCCACCCACATTGCTCAGTTAGAGTGCTCGACGACATCGGAAGTGACCACAGACCCATCCTCCTTGAGATCACAAACACCAGGGAAATAAAAAGAAATTGCTTAACATCACCCCCATGGAACTACAAAAAGGCAGACTGGCATTTCTTCAGGAGACAAGTACGACAACGATTCGAGGCCATCGACATGACGCTAGACATAGACAAGGTATATAGTAAAATCACTACAGCACTACTGCAGTCTGCTAAAGAAGCCATTCCACGAGGATGTAGGAGAAAGTTTAAACCTTACTGGAGTACAGAACTGGAGGCTGCTGTAAACGAGAGGAAAAAAAGCAAGACGGCAAGCTGAGAAACACCCAACCCCCGCCAACAAAGCAAATTATAACCGCCTAACTGCAAAAGTTAAACGTCTGAGCAAAAAAGCAAAAAGAGAAACATGGGTTAAGAAATGTGGAGAGTTAAACTTGCGGAAAGACGGAAAGAAAGCATGGTGCCTCATATCAAATCTCTCAGGAATTAAAAGAAAGAAAAACCCTGAACCCATCATTACAAGCACTGAACCACCACTAACAAGGGATGCACAGAAAGCAGAAGCCTTCAATAAGCACTTTGCTAACGTAAACAAAAAACAACCACGCAAGAGACTTGACAGTGCTATCAGAACACTCACCAAAATGATGGAGAAACAACCAACAGCTAGCTGTGAGGTCTTTGAAAAGAACTTTACTCTTTCAGAACTCAAGATGGCCCTAAAAAAATGCAAGAAAGGAAAAGCTGCTGGACCTGATCGGCTCACTAACGAGATGATCTCAAACCTCTCAAATTATGAACTCTCCACCATCCTTGACCTCATTAACAAGACCTGGAGAGAAGGCAAGTTACCAACAGACTGGAGAAAAGCCAATATCATCCCAGTCCTTAAGAAGGACAAACCATCCAATGAAGTAACAAGCTATCGACCGATCTCCTTGACATCAAACCTAGGCAAGATCACTGAAAGGATGATAAATGAAAGGCTATATTGGTGGCTAGAAAGCAATAAGATCTTAAACACCAATCAGTCAGGTTTTAGAAGAAACAAACAGACAATGGATCAGTTGATACGATTTACCCAAGAGATAGGTGATGCCTTCCAAGAAAAAAGAAATGTGCTTGCAACATTTATTGATCTTAGACAAGCCTATGATCGAGTCTGGAGGATAGGCCTCCTCTTCAAAATGCGAAGAATGGGAATATCAGGGCGAATGTACAACTGGTTAAAAGGTTTCTTCCACAACAGAACAATCCAAACAACATTCAGTGGAGCAACATCAAAACAAAGAACCCTGGAGGAAGGACTGCCTCAGGGATCAGCACTAAGTTGTACACTGTTTCTTATATTTATAAATGACCTCCCAGATGTCATCACCTGCCAAAAAGCACTATTTGCTGACGACCTAGTCATCTGGACAAAAGGAAAATACCTCCAAACCATCACCAAAAATATGAACAAAAACCTGGCAACCATCTCTGCATACTGCCAGTTCTGGAAACTTGAAATCAATGTAGAGAAAACTGTGTATGGCCTGTTCAGTCTAAACAAGAGAGTTAATGAGAACAACATCGAGGTCTGGATGAATGGAGAGAAATTAGCATATGAAGAATGCCCGAGATATCTTGGAGTCGAGCTCGACCGTAGACTTACCATGAGACCCCACATAGACAAGCTGATTGAGAAAGCATCCACAAGACTCAGGCTCATTAAGCACCTTTCTTCCTGTGGGTGGGGAGCAGACCAGCACTCATTACGCCAACTCTATACTGGATATGTGCGCCCAGTAATTGACTACTCGCTCCCCCTCCAAACTATTGCAAGTAAAAGCCTCTTACAAAAGCTAGACAAAGTCCAAAATCACGCTCTACGGTTTATAAGTGGTGCCATGAAGACAACGCCGACAGATGCATGCGAAATCAACACCAATATTGAACCCTTAAACCTAAGAAGAGAACGTTCAGCAGTGGAAACATACGAAAGGTATCTGAGAATGGACACAAAGGAGGAGAATAGGAAAATGATAGAGCAGTGGCACCAAAAACACAGAATACAAAAGACATCTTTTCTTAAAAATGCAAAAGAAGCTAGCATCAAACACCACCTACCAGCAGTTAGAAAGCCGATGGTAACTGTCAATAATGAACCACCTTGTTGGCAGGCAACTACTCCCATAGTAAGAACTGAACTCTCTGACCCCTCAGCAGACAAGAACACTCTAGGACCACTACTGAAAACCATCGCTTTAGAAACTATAGATTCATATCCACAAGACATCATCCATGTCTACACAGATGGATCTGCATTTAAAGCTACCATCAATGTTGGATATGGCGCAGTGATAAAATACCCCAACCAGCACCCAGAAGACCACCCTTGCATCTTTGGCCCTTGCGGAGAAATTTGTTCCAGCTATGATGCAGAAATAACAGCACTAGAAAAAGCATTGTGCCAGATAATCTCAGACTTTGAAAGTGGCATCACTCCACCTGAGGATATTGTTATATTCTCAGACTCAAAATCAGCACTCCAAGCCCTAGAAAGCTAAATGTCCCCTAACATTAATAACATCTGTAGATTTATTGACCAACTGTTCACTTCCTATTGCGTCGAAGTTACACTCCAGTGGATCCCAGGGCATGTCGGAGTCCCAGGAAATGAAAAAGCCGACAAACTATCCAAAAGAGGAGCAGCACTGCCCCAGTTCCCATCAAGTACCACACTGCAAACCTGCCAACAGATCCTGAGAAACAATTATAGGGAAGAATGGCTAAACCAATGGGCTTCCTCCCAGACAGGGCGGCTATTCTTCAAACATCAAGCTAAACCAAACCCTCAAGATCCAGTTAAACAACTGAAAAGAAGAGATCAGAGTCTAATTTTCCAGCTGAGAACAGGCCATGCCCCTGTCAATAAACATTTAAATAGAATAGACCCACTACGTGAACCAAACTGTAGGCACTGCCACCACCATGAGGAATCAGTTGAACACCTACTGTTACAGTGCCCAAGACTAACAGACCTGCGACGCCAACTACTCCCATCGCACCCAACCATCCACAATACACTCTACACATCATCACAGCAACTGAGGAAGACTTGCACCTTTGTCAGAGAGGCAATGGGCTGTCAAGAGCTACCTGCTCACAGCTAAAGGGATTATATCATCATCATCATCATCATCATCATCTGTTTTTTTTTATTCAGAATTTGTGTCAATGAGCTGGAGTGCTATCGCCCAGTACTACTGTTACTTCTGACTGCAGAATTTCAACACCTTGATTGGACTTGCCAGTCAAGACACTTCTTCAGAGATAAGTTGATTTATTTCTTCTCTGTTTACATACCACTTAAACTTTTTCTGGTGGTCATCCATTTTGCAGTGTTTGTATTCATTGCGTTTATTTCTGGCTATATATTTTTGTGTGAGATTAATACATCTTTCTTTCCCGGAAGGAATTTGATTTGATCTATCTATAGGTCTTGTGAAATTAATTCCATTTTGGTCTGCCGGTCTTGTGGAGACTCGGAGGTGGAGCCAGTTGGTAAATTAATTGAACATTTATTGGTGTTAGCTGTTTAAGTCTTGTTTGTATATCCATTGTCGTGTAAATAATAGTATTTCTCATGTGGTGTCTACATATGGTTTTCTTGTGTCAATTCTTACTATCACTGTAAATAAGTTCATTTCACAGTTCCAGTGTTATTGGTTTTGTGAATGCAGGTGTGGTAGTATAATCCTATACCTATTTTTCTTGTACTTTCATCTGTCATCCCCCCGCCTGTGGGTTATTGTTTGTCTTTCTTGTACTTGTAGTGTATTTCATCATCACCAGATCCATTTGTCCTCTTGGAAATCATTTATATATTTTATGCATGACTTGATATGTGGGAGTATTGAGAGTGAATGCTATAGGTTTGGCATTTGTAATTAGTTATTGAAGCATTCATTATTTCATTAGTATTTCTTGCTTTGCTGTTGCAGCAAGAGTCTTTAGTGGGACTAATTTCATTAAATAGTCTTACCCACTTTCAGTTTCATTGACTATAGTTATTGCTCAAAGAAATGTAGACATGGGCAATTCTGCAGGATCCATGGATGATTCATTTTCATCATCATCATGTGATGATCCGATGCAAGAATGCAGTAGAACATGTGAGAACAGAAGAAGGAGAATAGCTCTGAGAGAGCTGGCATTGGCAATAAGGAATGGTGATGCATACGAGGTGTATAACTCTCGTATAGAAGTAAGAAAGAGAGTGTGAAAGTTTATGAGTTGAAAATGAAGAGTACCTTTGAGACTAAGGTATAACCAAAATGCAGTCAATACAAGGAGAAACCTAAGTTGGATGTGAAGAAGAAATTTGTTTCAGCGGTGACTAAGGTTAAAACTGAGACAAGGAGTGTGTCAGTACAAACCGAGATGCATGATGTTGCTGTCCAGACTGATGACATTTGGGAAAGCACTTCATTTCCAAATGAAATGTCATCGACAGTGACCGAAGTCAAGATACCGGATAAGGGTAGAATAGATAATGATTCAGTCAAGAGTAAGGAAATGGTAAGACCACAGGTAGAAAACCAAAGGAGTGGTACAAAGATTACAGAGCTAACCATAAAAGCATCTGAGGAACCAGTTTGTGTTCCAGTGTCTATACATGCAGAGACATGTTACACATCCCAAGGAGTTTTTTTTGCCAAAAATGGGTTTTTGGTGTGACAAAGATCAGTTAAAGATAGACAAACTGATTCAGGAAGAGGGAACCTTAGAGGAAAAGTGTATAATATTAGAAGAAAAATTTAAGATTGTTGAGCAGAGATTAGTAAAGGAATACAAAGATGGTATTCAAAGATTAGATGATAAATTCAAGGTGGATGAGAACAGGATATTAACTGAGTGTAAGGGTAATACTCAAGTTAAAGAGCAACATTGCAGGGTCCTGATAGATCGTTGGAAGGAGAAATGTAATGCTGTGAAAAAGAGTTACTTTGTTAAAGTTCAAGCACTAGAAAAGCAATTGAAGGCTGCTAAACAAAGATTAGAGCAGCAAGCCGAAGCATTGAAGGATCAAGTTAAATCTATGCAGGAGCAACAAGAGACTACATCTGATGCAGATCTGTCAGATTTGAAGGAGGAAACTGGAGAGGCAGAAATTCAATGCAAAAAGGCTAAGATAGAGCATACTACATCTGTAGCTAAAGTAGCAGTAACGGAAGCTACTGAATCTGCTAAGAAAGAGGTTTGGAAGACAGTAATAGATGGTCTCAAAGGAGAAGGTGCTGGAATTACAGCCCAATTAGAGTTATTACTGGCTTATAATTTCAAAGGCAAAGGTGCAGCAAAAAGTAAAGAGCCACTGAAATTATTAATGTTTGATGCTATCAAGAGGTTACCATCAGAGAAGTGGAACATAGATGATCTCTTCGCATTATTGAAGATCTTGTGTTATCTGGAGATACTTTTGTGATCTTGGTGGTGATAGTTGATGAAATTGCTTGAGTGCTGGCAAGAGATGTGTTAGATGGTGTGACATATTTTATGTTGTAAGATAGTTGAGAGCTGATGGGAAGATAGTGAGTTTGGTGATACATGTTGGGAAGTGGAAATTTATGACCCTGTGTAAAGACACAATATGTTAGATTTATCTCTCAGGTCATGTCCCTGTCCATCATTTATGTATGTTTACCACGGAAGAGAATGTTTGAGTGGTATGGACAGTGGAGTATAATGTGGCATGAAAGGAAATAATGCATTTTGGGAAATTGCCAAATATGCTTTCCTAATCTGGATAATTATTTTATTTCCAGAATTTAGGTACCCAGTAGTGTAGGTAAACCTGGGATTGCTACTACTTGAAGCACTTTATGCCATCACTGAGAGTGTCTTGACATGGTCATCGGTCAACAGGTTGCTGAGATGGTCTGCTGTCTCTTATTTTAAAAAGTGATCTCATGCTACTATAATTGTTACAGAATACCAGATGCTGGAGCACATTACTGTGTTGCTGATGTTCTTAGTTGTTTGGTTATGCTATATTGCATTGAATGTAAAGTTTTGATTTATGTAATCTTGTCATGGTACCGAACGATTGTATATGGATTGAGTGCATACATTTCACATTGGTATGATTAATTTTCGGGCATGTTTATGTTGGTGGATTGAGATTCTGCCTCATGAGGTTAGTTAGTTGTAAATATCAACAATTATACAGTCATAGCTGAAGGCATGACCTGGATGATAGCTATTTATATTGCAGTTATTGTAAATGGAAATATTAAATCTCGTTTTCCTTAGAGAATCAAGTTGCTGGAAAACTCATGCTCGACATGAGCATAGTCTTAGAAATTTATTGGGATTTATTCATGACATTCATGGGAGAGATACACATAGTAGTAAAGCAACTTGATTTGTTGTTAAATATTTTTCTGTACTGTACCTAGCTGAGGTACTACTGTGGGTTAGACTTTACATTTTTGAAAGACATTGTTGATTTTTTTTTTTTTTTTTTTTTTTTTTTTTTTTTTTTTTGCGTTCGCCCGCTAATACTCGAGGCGAAATCTCAGGTTATTATTTTATGTCTAGCCTGACATTGATTTTACGTGAGTATCCCTTTATTTCTTGTACAGAGACAGGTGTCCCTCGCCATTCAGGCAAATACTCGCCGATTTCGGAGGTACCCATTGCAGCTGGGTCAGCTCAGGAGCCGCCAGTCCCTGGTCGACGACACTCCTTCAAATGTCCTCGCCAGGTCTCGAGTTAATCCAGTCCAAATCCCGGTCGACGAAAAATCCTCAAATGCCGTCGCCCGGGTTTGATCCTGTATCACCCGGTCGCCAGAGCGGTGTTGTAACCACTACGCTAGCGCGGCTCCCTCATTGTTGATAATTTTCAGGCAATGATGTAATTTTGATAAAAGTAGCTGATATGTGAGATTTTTTTCAAAACGGTTGTGTAATTGTATACACCTGTATAGTTTGTCTCATTTTGGTTGGAAGTGATTTATAGTTCATACTGTAATGGTGGAATGGTAAGGGATAAACTAGTTTGATGCATTCTTTTTTGTGAACCCAAAGAGAATCAGTTATTGCTGAGTAGAAGACCTGCATCTTTGACAGTGAGATGTAATATTGTTTGTAACACTTACCTTGACAATGAAACGGTAATTATTTTGTTTTCAGTAATGTAATTCTGATGAAAGCATAGCTGACGTCTAGCTTATGCTATTATGAGTGCCAGGTGTAGACAAATCACCAGCATATTTTGTAGAATAATAGCCCCTTCAGTTATAGCTGACTTTGGGAAATTTTGTGATCTGGCATGTATTTCTATGCATTTACATAATTAATTTGTTTGAATTTAGTGGTATTTTATGACAGTATGGTGTAAGCATTTGCTCCATGTGATAGGTAGTTTGGAGAACTGTGGTATGGGTTAGAGTGTGACTCACCCATCGTTTAGTGTATAAGTGTTCCAGTCACTGTAATATGACAACTGTTTCAGTATGACCGTATGTCTGCATCCAATTATGTGTTGGTACATGAGGGGTTCTGTGGCGTGTACTCTTCGGTGCAAAACTTCGTTTTCCATCTAGAGAGGGGGGTGAATGTCACAGAACATTTTCATGAGTATGAATGATGATAGTGTTTGGTGTGAAGGGTCACTGAACTGTTGTTAACACTTGGTTAAGTGTAACTCAAGTAGTGAGTTCATGTCTGACTTTATGTCAACATGGGGTGACTTGTACATGCGTGGTAGAAAGCATGAAGTGAATACAAGTCGAGTGTGACTGAGTTAGTCTGTGATTTGGAAGCCGAGCTGGAAGCTCGTATTGTGTGACTGTGGAGAACCACATATGTGATTATTCGAATATATGAGGAGTTATTATATATATATTGTGTAGGTCCTATATAGTGTTTAGGCGAAGATTATTATACCGCCTCGAAGTGTTCCTGTTGGAACCATATTGTTATATATGTTCGTGGAGAACAGTATAGGGCGTTGCATTGTCCGCCCCTGGAGCTACTGGAAGAAAGGCGACGCGTTTCCCGCCTTCGTAGCGTTATTGGAATAAAACAGGCGTTGTTGGTTTCCCGCCTGGATGAGATTCGGAGAGAATCTAGATGGCGAGGTTTAATGCCGCCAACCACTGATAATAAGTGGATCACACCTGGATGGTGTTATGATTGTGCGAGGAAGGTATGCCGCACCGAGTACTTTATATGTAACTGTTAGTGTGTGTTCGTGCAGAGTCATTTCGTGAACACGTGAGTCAGAATGCTGCTACATGTACTTGATTTCCATGATGTATGTATCAGTCTAATAAATGTCTGGAACTGTACCAGTGGTGTTGGGTTAATTCCTACGAGCCATTGTTGATTGTCATCTGCACCCACGCCACACCCCATCGTCATATATCATACAGTATTCTGACTATCCTAATTATAACCCATCAGAGGTTGAACGGGATATTTTTCTTCTGTAATTTAAAACAAAAAAATACATATATAGAGTTATTGTTAAACAGAATCGACATCGTTGATAAAATAGGATAATTGGCATAAACATAGAGGAGCACAAAATTAAGACAATCCAAACCACCAAATACTTAGGAATAACACTAGACCAACAACTGAGCTGGAATAGGCACATAGATCGACTGGATGAGTGTTGCAGAGGACTAACGGATGTCCTAAGATATTTGAAAGGTCATGGATAGGGTGCAAAAACTAAGACAATGATCATGTTCCATAAATCATTCATTAGAGGCAAAATTGATTATGAAATTAGACATAATTTAACACCAAGCATTATGTACAGAGGCAGGTCTAGGGTGACAATATATATATATATATATTTTTTTTTTTTAAGGAGGACATTTTCTGAAGTTTTGACTAATTAGGAGGACAAATGAATACACTTTTAAGAAAAAGAGGACACAAAGGAGGACACATTAATTTCACTAATTTAATACATTTATGTAAGAATCATGATACAATATTTAGAAATACTTCAATGAAATAAAACAATTTTATAAATTGTTTCATAAAATGCATGTTTTAGAAATGTTTCTATCAAGCATTATTTGATAATGAGAACAAATGCAGGTAATGAAAACAGCGTTGAACTTGAAGAAGCACCAATACAAGATGTAGAATCGTACTCATATCTTGGCAGCAATATAGACAAAGTTGGAGGGACAGACAGTGATATCAAAATAAGAATACAAAAAGCAAGAGGAGCTTTCATTGCATTGGGAAATATATAGAGATCAAGAGAAATCGGATCCAACACGAAAATAAGAATCTTCAACTCAAATGTGAAGTCAGTCCTATTGTATGGCTCTGATACTTGGAGAACAACAAAGACAACAACCAAAAAGCTGCAGACCTTCATAAATGGGTGCTTGCATAGAATAGAGGGATTAAAATGGTATGACAAGGTTACCAACGTGGAACTGATGACAAGAGCTAGACAAGTGCCAATGGAACAAGAGATGAAAAGAAGACGATGGATAGGACACACACTGAGAAAACATGTTGATAGCATTACAAGGCAGTCTTTGTTCTGGAACCCCCAGGGCAAGAGAGGCAGACCAAGAAGTACATGGAGAAGAGAGCTGGAAACAGATATGAAAATAATCAGGAGAACGTGGAAAGAACTTGAGATGATGGCACGTGACAGGGGGACTTGGCATGTGTTTGTTGAAGGCCTATGCTCCTTTGGGATATCTTTATAGATAGATAATTTTTTTAAATATCACGTAATATTAAGTCTTTAACATTGTAACATTATTTTTGTCAGTAAGTCTGAACTTCCAACTAAATAATCATGGAACTCTGTACATGAAACATTCTTATAGTTGTATTGAACTTGAATTATTCCTTTAATATGCTCAACAGTGAATCGGTTTATGTCTTCTGTCCACTGACTTTCCGTTAAAGAAAAAAAACCTCTCGTTTTACCCATACCTCAAGGTGTTCGATAAAATTGCCATAGAGACTTTTGTTTACCTCTAAAAACTTATCACATGATAGTCCTTCTTTTTTGCTTCTCCTCAAAGCAAAGTTTGTACTTTCATGGGCAGAAACTCTTCACTCCTTCTGAGCTTTAAAATGTGTATTACATTTTCAACATAGTTAAAAACTTCCACAGTAGAATTGCACTCTCTTTCTACTTTTTCTATGTTGGTGAGGAAAATACCCATTACAGAATACTTTTGTAGAAGACATAATTCAGCCATCTCACTTTCAAAAGCCTTTTGACTGCAGTTGGAGGTTTGTCCTTTGAAAGGACAAATGATTTCAAAGCAGGATACATTTCTACCAGACTATCATTCTATCATTCTCCCAATGCCAGGGAATAGTAACAACCGCCTAGTCTTGCTGCGGGACAACAGCTGTGTCATGGGATTTGTAGCCGGTAAATGATGTGATCATTTCCGGGCAAACTTGTTGTAGTCAATGGTTGCAATATGTTGTCCATCTTGACAGAGATTATCTGTGACATAATTATGAAGTCGTGAATGTAATCATGATCGAAACTAATGGAAGACGAAATACTATATATGGGAAGTGAACTGAAAACATCACATTTGGTGTGTCACGCAAGAATTTTCCATATGAGGTTAGTTTGAGATACCCCGAGCAAAATAAGCAAATTAAATACTATTGGTTTGGCATTTGAGATGTTAAAATTCAACATTTCTTATTGGGACCCTATCATTTAGTGGCAATCTGGATGCGTGGGCCGAATGTTGCCTTAAAATCTAGCGCTTTTTGAGTCTATGGCACTGATAAATTCAACTCGTCAAGAAGACAGTCAGACAAGGCAGAATATGGATTAGGATGAGGATTCCACTTTAAGGGACCGTACAATGTGTTTGAGCATATTGAAGGCTTATATCTCAAGAAAACTCTACTTTTATTAAAGCGGGAAGCCTGGAACCCAAGGAAACTGAACACTGTGTCAAAGTGGGATTACATTTGCAAAGTATTACTCCAGACCACTTGTAAGAGGCATCTTAACCAAGTTGCCCAATCTATTTCTCTAGGCCAGAAGACTGTATGCCCAAAAAGATATTTAGGATGAGTTGTACATTTTATCGTTCTATATTTGCAATATTATCATGCGAAAACTGCCAGCGGATGTCCAAGTCATACGAGGCGAGCAATCTCAGCATATAGAACGATGGTTTCATGAATCACCACTGCAAGAGCTGGTGACTGATTCATGCGGGTTTCTCCTAGAGAACCAACAGCAGAGGTAGTCCTAAGTTCCATTTGGAACAATGAGTGGATGATTACACTAGTCAACAACCAAAATGTACCAGAAATGAAAATAGCTGATCTTAACTAATTTTGGTGTGCTGAAAACGAAAATGACATTAAAAATTGTTGATTGGCTCTAGTTTTCAAGATATATATAATAATAATAAATTCTTTAAGCACCAAACACGGCGCATAAGGCAGAAACCAGTGCTCTCCAGGTTGTTCGTTGTGACGCCACTCCTCTTAGCTCTTGCACAGTTGATTTATGCCCAACGTTCTTACATTCTCTTTGTTATAAATTCTTCTGATAAAATTTTGCCATTAGTTTCCTGCTTTGTCCTTATCCTCAGTAACCCAAGTTAGAAATGCGCCATGTAACAGTGCTAATTTTTCTGTTGTTATATATGTGGTGAGGTGACATTTCTATCACAAAAACGAAATATAACTAAAGTGATTAAGAAGGCGTACAGTTTGTATTTTGGCTGCAGAATAGGAGATCAAGATAAGAGCTGGGCACCACACATATGCTGCAATACATGTGCAGCACATCTTAAACTGTGGTTGACTGGCAAAAGGCAAGCTATGCCTTTTGCAGTCCCAATGATTTGGAGAGAGCCCACTGATCACCTCAACAACTGTTACTTTTGCATGGTCCCTCCAATTGGGAAAGACATATCAAAGAAGAAAAAATGGACTCTGGAATATCCAAACATCCCCTCTGCAATACGTCCGGTACCACATGGCGATCACCTACCAGTTCCCAAAGTGCCAGAATCATTTTCAGCTGCTTCTACTGATGAAGAAGAGGACATTGGTGGTCCTGAACCATCAACCTCAAGCAACCCAGATTTTGAGCAAACTACATCCACTAAACCACACTTAATAACCCAAGGTGAACTGAATGATCTTGTAAGAGATCTGAATTTACCGAAGAACAAGGCGGAGCTTTTGGGTTCCAGATTGCAACAGTGGAATCTCCTGGTAAATGATGTTACAATTTCTGTGTATAGGAACCGCCAGAAGCCGCTTATTACATTCTTTTTCAAAGAGGGTGACCTTTCTGTGTGCCACAACATTGCTGGTTTAATGGCAGCCCTCAAAATCAATTACATATCGGAAGAGTGGAGGCTTTTTGTTGATTCATCCAAGACGAGTCTTAAAGCTGTTTTGTTGAATAATGGTAATGTGTTACCGTCAATTCCATTTGGTCACGCAGTTCATTTGAAAGAAACTTATGAAAACATTAAGCAGCTTTTGAAGTGTATAAACTACGATCATCATTGGGCACTTTGTGGTGACTTAAAAGTGGTCGCTCTTTTGCTTGGACTACAGGGTGAATACATCAAGTACTGTTGCTTTCTCTGTGAGTGGGATAGCCGTGCACGAAGTGACCATTACATCAGAAGACATTAGCCAATCAGGCAGTCATTGCAGCATGGCAGTAAGAACGTTGAGAACCCAGCACTTGTCGACACCAGCAAGATTTTGTTGCCACCCTAGCACATTAAGCTGGATCTCATGAAAAACTTTGTCAAGGCAATGGAGAAAACAGATGGGCTTTCAAATACCTCATCAGAAAATTTCCAAGACTGAGTGAAGCTAAAATAAAAGAGGGAGTATTTGTTGGTCCGCAAATTCGAAAACTTCTTCATGATGACGAGTTTCTTTGCGTGTTGCATGGCAAGGAAAAAGCAGCATGGCTAGCATTTAGGTCAGTGGTGGACAATTTTCTTGGAAACAACAGATCTGATAATTACAATGAAATTGTAGAAAACCTCCTTCTGAGAGTCTTGGCTGCAACATGTCTTTGAAAATTCATTTTCTGGATTCTCATCTGGATTTCTTTATGTCAAACTGTGGATCGGTCAGTGATGAGCATGGTGAACGATTTCACCAGGACATTGCTGCTATGGAGACAAGGAATCAAGGCAATTGGAGCCCTTCAGTGCTTGTGATTACTGTTGGACTGTGACAAGAGACACCTCATCGATTGACTACAAGAAGCAAGCAAAGAGAGCTCGAACAGCGACTGAATAATGACGGAATGGGTTCAAATGTGCCTTTTTAAAACATTATATGTGAAATTTAAATAATGTTTTTATTTTTTCTATCATTTTATGTTGAAATATCAATTAATTGAGTATGTAACCACAATTTTTATAATGCTAAAGTAGAAAGACTAGCTGTTCACCCCAGGAAAAACAAGCATGCATTTTTGTATTCCTGAATGTGGAAAGATCATCATCACCTCAAAACCAGAGCCATTTTGCATGGTCCCTCCAATTTGAAATCAGCATGTCAAAATCAAAAGAAATGGTATATTTAATTTCTGGAAAATAACCAAACATCCCCTCTGCAATACTCCGGTACCAAATGGCGATGTACATACCAATATTAAATAAAGAATCAAGGTTTAGCAGCTGCTTCCCTGATGAAGAAGAGGAAATTGGTGATGCACAAGAAAACCAGAAATTGTTCTATAAGACCCTAAAGAACATGAGGAAAGAAAAACAATGCCCTCTCAAATTTATACATAGGACAAGCAAGGTTGCTTACTGCCCCGAAGGATCTAATGGGAAGATGAAAGAATTTACTCAAGAACAAGGCGGTGAGCATTTGGCATCAGAGATAAACAAGCACAGTGAGAAAACCTGGCAGAAGATGACATAAAGATGGTAAGAACTGCCAGAAGCCGGAGATTACATTCTTTTTCAAAGAGGGTGATGGTACACTTTAAGTTCTGCGTGCATCAGGCGACCTATTACTCTTAAGGTTTAAGGCAGCGTGGTCACAACAATTACATACTGGAGATTGGGAGATTTTCGTTGATTCATAAGACCAGTCTTTCAAAAAGGGTGTTGACAATCGTACCGTGTGGAACCATAGAGGCATATCCCTTCTCAGTGTCCCTGGTAAAATCTACTCTAGAATCCTAGAGCAGAGACTCCGACGCCTAGCTGAGCCACAATTGGATGAAGTCCAGTGCGGATTCCGAGCTAACCGAAGTACTCAAGACCTAATCTTCACACTCAGACAGCTGAGTGAAAAGGCCCTTGACTTAAGAAGTGGATCCATCTTTTTTCATAGATCTGGAAAAGGCGTTTGACAGGGTCCCCTGGAGCAAACTTTGGGACTGTTTGGCAAGGAAGAATATTCCAGCACCTCTGATTCATGCTATACAGAGCTTCTACAGGTCTTGCAGAAATTATGTGAGGACAGCAAACCATAAGTCAGAAGAGTTCAGGACCACCACTGGTGTAAGACAAGGTGATATCCTATCACCTTACCTCTTCATACTCCTTATGGACGATGTCATCAAGGCATGTAAGGAGAGAACAAGAAAGTATTCAGTGGGGTACTGGAAGATGAGACAGGTCTATATTTCGGAGCTGGCATTTGCTGATGATGTTGCCCTGATTGCTAATCAGAGGCACATCTCCAATCCAACCTGCAAGTCTGGAAGGAAGAGCTGGAGAAGAGAGGGATGGTCATAAGCAGCTCTAAAACAAAATCCATGGTGATATCACGAGAAGAAAGAAAACAGCAGATTAAGTTGGGAGAACAGGTCCTGGAGCAGGTCGACCACTTTAAATATCTCGGAGCTATTATAGACCGAAAGGGAGGCATCAAAGAAGAGTTGGCCACTCGAAAAGCAGCGGCTGGGAGACTTTTTCAGGCCATAAATCAGGTCCTTGAAAGAGAGGTTTTTAAGATTCGAAGATCTGGATTTCTTTACGTCCCAGTCTGTGACATACGGATCAGTGATGGGCAATGACTGAACGATTTCACCAGATCCAAACCTCAGAAATGAGGTATCTGCTATGGAGAACAAGGTATCATGGCAATTGGAGCCCTTCAATGCCTTAAATCCTACTGTTGCAGACCCAAGTAGAACAGTCCCAATTAAGATGGTTTGGCCATGTCTGCAAAATGGGAGAAGATCGGATGTGACGATTGATGGGAAACTACAAGAAGCAAGCAAAGAGAGCTCGGAACAGCGACTGAATAATGACGGAATGGGTTCAAATGAAGCCTTTTTTAAAAAACATGATATGTGAAATTTAAATAATGTTTTTTATTTTTTTTATATCATTTTATGTTGAAATATCAATTAATTGAGTATGTAACCACAATTTTTATAATGCTAAAGTAGAAAGACTAGCTGTTCACCCCAGAGAATTAAACAAGCATACATTATTTGTATTACTGTAATGTAAATTCATCATTTAAAAAAAAAAACCAGAGCCATTTGGTGAATTTCATTATGATATTTGAAATCAGCATGTCAAAATCAATAAGAAATGGTATATTTAATTTCTGGTACAAATAACTTTTGAAAATTTGTTGACTAGTGTTACATAAATAATGCACATAAATATTAGAATAACCTTTTCAACCAATGCAAATGTAGATGTAAACATTTTTTATATAAATGTAATATGTGTTTTCTTCTTGCTGGGTTTAACATTAATGCCCAGAAAGGGTAATGTTCTAAGCCAGATGGGATAGTGGAATGAAATAGAGAGGGGCGTCTGATTTTCGTGTTAGAAAAGCCAATACTTAGGAGGGTATTTGTTTATCTCTTATTTCATGATACTATTCGGTGGTTCCAATTGGTGGTACTAGTCTGTGGAACAAGTGTGTGGTATAAGTGGCCTTCACTCAAAGTTAGACAATAACATCAGATGTTTGTTAACAGACGGTGGACCATCTTGTCAATTACCTCATGATATACTATGAGGGACGTTTTGTGGCTACCAGACTTGACCATTTACAAGGAAGAACCAGTCTGCAACCTCCAAAGAACAAGCATCAGCTGGAGCAGAAACCAATCGACATTTTACTGGTAGCTAAGTACCCAATTAAAGCTGCAAAATGAACTTTCTAATAACCAACTTATCAAATCAGACCATCACTAGTGATGAATCTTTAAAGGCTGACATTTTTCCATCAAAATCTTTATTCATTTTTACATTGCCAATTATAATTGATTATTAAATTTGTTATCTGTATATTTACAAATGTATAGCTGATTTAACCATTGTGAGTGAACTGCACCCGTATGTCTCAGTCTTTTTCTTCTCTCTTGAATTTCTGCACAGCTTTTATTCCACAAGGCAACTGGTTCTTTATTCCACTGAGTTTTTCTTTTCTTATTAATGTTATTTATTGGTTTATGGTGCTGTGGCACATTTTTATTTGGTATATATTTTATTGCTATTTTAAGAATTTCATTGGTCAGTGTTTCCGCCCACAAGTCAGTATCATCTGATTCCATGTCTTTATATTCCATCACCTCCAGCTCTGATTGGAAGGCTTTCCAGTTTGCTTTTTAATAGTTGAAAGTCGGTTTGTCTGGTCCCGGGTTTGGAATGATGTTTTCATGCATGGTTATTACAATGGGCAGATGATCTGAGTTTGTGTCTTGTAACACTTCCCCATTTACATTCGCTAGGTTATTAGTTGCTATACTTATGTCTATTGCTGAGTCTGCCCTGTTAGCTTGTGGATTAATCCTAGCTGCAGTTCCATCATTTAGTATTAGCAGGTCATTGTTTTCTATAAAGTCAAGTAGGCGCTTTCCTGCATTGTCTACATGTTGTCCACCCCAAGCATAATGATGGGAATTAAAATCGCCTACTGTGACTGTTTTGGGACCTAGTCTGGTGCTTATGGCGAATATTTCTTCATCTTTAATTGTACCATTTTTAGAGTATACATTTAAGATTGTTTGGTTCAGCTGATATAGTGACCTGGATACCTTCTATGTTGGTTGTATCAAATACTCCCCAGTCTATAATTTTAAATGTTTCGTTTACTAAGACTGCAACACCCCCTCCTCTACCTTCTTTCCTATCGTGCCTAAGTATCTTAACGCCCTTACAACTATATCTACTATTTGGGTTTTAAAGTGTCTCTTGAAGAGCATATATCGTGTCAGTTCCTCCTGTCTCTGCAAAATTCTTTTTGATACCCCTACAATTCCACTGTATAATTCTAAATCCTTCTAAGTTGAACTTTAACATCATCTAGTAAACTATCAAATTTGCTCTTATTCTGTATTTCCTGTACTCATGGACCCATTATCACGCATGTTCTTAAGAAATTCCTAATTCAGACTTGTCATTTTGTACTTAATTGTTTCCACTAAGTATGGTAAAAGTACCTCAACTTGTTCTTTGATAGATTCTTCTAGGTTGCATTTGCTTTCCTGTTGTATTATGTACTTTTCGACCACTTCCTATTTTCATCCAATACTACATTCGCTTCTCTGCCTATGTTTATCTCCTGTCTTTCACTTTCCATTCTTTTTAGTATTATTTCATTTTCCTCTTTTGGCTCAGACAGTTTGGCTAGTATTATTTCATTTTCTTCTTTCAGTACAGTCAGCTTAGCTACACCCTGGGCAATTTGGTCTGTATGACTTTCACTTCTCGAAGCACTGCCTCTGCACTTTTCAGCGCATTCACATTTTCCATTGTTGAAGCTGAACTGTCTGGCTGACTGTTGTCTTTTGTTTTGTTAGTTACTTTCTGGTCTTTTTCTTTCGACAGCTGCGTTTTAATAGTTTTAATTTCATCTTTTACAGACTTGATTTCTGCTATAACTTTAGTGTTTGTATTTTTTGTGTTTTCTTTTATTTCTTTAATCACTGCTTTAAATGGTGTTCTTGTTATGATGGATTCTTTTAATGTTTGTTTTGGTTTGCTGGTCCACTAGACAGCCCTGAAACCTGGCACTGTGGTTCCCTTTGCAGTTGATACACTTTCTGTTTCCATTCGCCTGTTTGTAGTCGGTATCTGCTTTTGCCTTTTCACACTGTGCAGAGGGGTGAGTGCCGGCGCAATATCTGCAAACTGTTTTTCCCTTACAGTTGTTCCTTCCGTGGCCGGATTTCAAACAGTTGGAGCATTGTAGCACAGGGGGAATGTAAGCTTCTGCATTCTTCTCAGTTTTACCAAATAGTATTGGTTTAGAGGTTTTCCTCCCTTCTGTCGTTTTTACTACAACTGGGGTTACAATAGTCCCTTTCACTGTTATTCTGTCCACGTGTACCAGCTTTATGTCTGGGTTCTGTTTTGCGAGATTGTCCATAACTTCCTCGCTGGACAGGGTGGTGTTTATCCCCTTTATCACACATCTACTGGTCTCTTTTGCTAGCTATATCTTCACTTTTATGTCGTGTGCAAGAGTCACTGTTTCTGCTTCTACTTTTAGTTCCTCTAACATCTCTTTTATTCTGTCACTCTGATTTAGGGTAATGATTATGCCAAAATGGGTTTTTGAAATTTTGGCTATCGCCTTTTTGCCTAACACATGTTCAAGGATGGTTATAATTTTGTCTTCATCTAGTGCCTTGATCTTGACAGCCTCACCAGCTACTTGCGCTATCTTTAAACGACACATGTTTACAACATGCTCAGCTTTATTTTTGGAAACTGCTTGGGTTGCTTTATGTCTTGAGTCTTCTTTGGTACTTTCTGTGCTTTCATTGCTTTTTTTTTGGTTAGTATTTTCTTCTATGAGGTCCTGATTATTCTCTTCGTTTATCGTGCCTGGTGTCCCTACCTTTAGTTTTAACTGCTTCTGCCAACGTTTTGCTTTCCCCTGACTGTGCCCAAGTTATAGCTGGCATGTTTGGTTAATAGCTATGTCCTAATTTCCTTTTTTAATTTATTTATTTGTTGTTTTTTCCTATTTCTTTTAGCTCCCTTTCTTTTCTTTTGTTATTATTATTTTACTTATTTTATTGGGCTATCTTGTTCTTAGTTTTTATTCCTAGAAGTTTTGACTATTTTGGTGCACTCTTTTTTGATCCGGCAACTCTAGATTTTTCCTTATCCACTAATATTTATTATTAATAGTTGATTAACACAACTAGAATCTATGATTACAGTTTAGGAGGATTAAACTTATTATTATTTCCTGGTGAGTTAAATAAAACAAATATGGCTGCTGTACCACGCAAAGGAAAGCACGTGGCACATTAAAAGTTATTTGTTTTCTTTTTTCTATTTATTACTATTCCTAATTTGTATTATCACTCCTAGCTAGTATCACGCAATCAACAAATACTAATTATAATCAACTGCTTAAATTATGTACAGAATAGAAAAATAAAATAAATTCAACTTATCTGGCTTGTATTTCTCACGATGCTTCGTCTAAAAAATACGCCACGTGGACTGGTCAAACGCTCCGGAAGTCAAAAGTGAAGTGAAGTGGTGCTTGACTGAGTAAAACTATCTAAATTTATAGTCTTCAAGAGACGCTACCTCAGGCCACCTGGCATCGCATGTTTCTTCAGATGTTCGGCGTATAACGCAATAATGAGTAAGACAAATGTTATTCTAGAGTATACATCAGAAGACACCAACCACGAGAAAGTTTCGTAGATAAGACATAATATTATTATAGAGCTAACTGCGGCGATCAAGGGTGACAACATAAATCATCAGAACGCACGTGAGTTAGTCTCTCCTGAATCGGAGATGAAAGCGGGTACCCAGACCTCAAAGTGTTGTCTCACCTTTGCTTACGCTACCAACTTTAGTAGGACAGCGGTTCGCTTCTTCAAAGAAACTATTTCTCGCTCGTGATCAAACGCTGTTACGAGCTAAAAGCGTTCCCCTAGTCAGACAAACACCAGGTGCAGCTTAGGTAATATGATTCTTTTCAGGGCAGCTCGGCCACCTTTGGTCCAAACCTGGCATCCAGCTCTCACCTGTGGCTCTTCGTAGCTGTCAGCATGCGACAGCGGCCACCCCCGGGGCAACGGCTTTGACAGGCCGGCTAAACTAGGTGAGGGTAGCTGAATGGTTATAAACCTTCGGTGAGTTAGGGTCTGCCTACCCATGCATGCGAAGACTGGATTCGATAGACTGCGCGGAAGAAACCGCCTGTTGGTTCAACGGGCATGACGGCGATTACCAGCAACGCGCTGTGGAGCGTAAGGAGCACGGCGAGGCACGTAGAAAGCCCTGGTCATCCACTGCACCTGACTTCATCTCCAGTCGTCTTGACTTGTCTTGCCACTGGAGTGAGATGGACCCAGGCGAGAGAGTGAGGTCGACGAATTGCGCAACTCTTCCTCACTTTAATCCAAATCACCGCGCAAGTCACTCTTTCATCCATTCATCCATTCATCCATCCACTCACAACAAGTCCTGTGGCGAGCGGCGAAGAGGCAGGCGTGGGTACGCTGGCAGTCGTAGTCGCAGACCTATACACAGGCGGCTCAGGACATATGGTCGTCTTCCACTGATCGGAGCAGCAGTGGGATTCGGCAGCCCCCTGAGTGACTGAGCAGCCCTCTTTAGGAAAGCACTGCTCACCTCCATGGCATGAGGAAGGGGCTAGAAAAGGTGCCCTAAACATTGCCTGCTCCACCATTACCTAACCAGCTTACCGCGGTTGGTGGGTACCCTACTTCGGCGGGCGACATATAAGAAAAAGAAAGGACAGATTTTTCCCCTCATTCTAGGCGCATGGAATGTGCGCACTCTCCTTGACAAAGACTTTAAAGCAAACAGACCTGAGAGACGAACTGCCCTGATTGGGAGCGCCTTACGGCTCATCTTGACAAAGGTCTTTTACCTGAAAGTCAGTGTGGATTCCGGAAAGAACGTGGAACCACAGATATGGTGTTCGCTGCAAGACAGCTACAAGAAAAATGCCAAGAACAGCACTGTGACCTGTACACAGCGTTCATCGACTTGACAAAGGCGTTCGACACGGTCAGTAGAGAGGGTCTATGGAAGATCATGGCAAAATATGGCTGCCCAAAGAAATTTATCACAATAGTGCAGCAACTGCATGATGGAATGCAGGCTAGAGTTCAGGAAAACGGTGAGCTATCAGAGCCTTTCCCCGTCTCAAATGGAGTTAAACAAGGGTGCGTACTTGCACCGACTCTGTTCAGTATCATGTTTTCTGCTATGCTGACTGATGCTTTTAGAGACGGGGACACAGGAATCGACATTAGTTATCGTATTGATGGAAAATTGTTTAACCTTAGGAGGCTTCAAGCAAAAACCAAGGTCAAATCACACACCATCAGAGATCTTCTGTTTGCTGATGATTGTGCCCTCAATGCTGGCTCAGAGGCTGATCTGCAGCATAGTGTGGATAGATTCTCCGAAGCCTGCGCCAACTTTGGGCTTACCATCAACACGAAGAAAACAGAAATCATGTACCAACCAGCTCCTGGCACAGTTTATACTGAGCCAATCATCAAGGTCAATGGTGAGAAACTGAATGTTGTGAACAGATTCACATACCTTGGTAGCACACTATCCCAGAACATTGTCATTGATGATGAGGTGAACACCAGGATCTCCAAAGCCAGCAGCACATTTGGCAGATTATACACCAACGTTTGGCATCGAAGTGGCATTAGTCTACAGACAAAGCTGAAGGTGTACAGAGCTGCGGTGCTTCCAGTGCTGCTATATGCAAGTGAAACATGGACTGTATACAGGCGCCACGTAAAGAAGCTAAACCACTTCCATACAGTCTGTCTCAGGAAGATAATGAACATCAAATGGCAAGACAAGATCCCGGATACCGCCGTTCTTGACAGAGCTGGTATCCCTAGTATTGATACTATTCTGATGCAGTCACAGATTCGCTGGGCAGGTCATGTAGTCCGCATGCCAGACCATCGACTGCCAAAGATACTCTTTTATGGTGAGATACAGAAGGGTAAACGCTCCCATGGTGGCCAAAAGAAGCGCTTCAAAGACACGATAAAGACGTCATTGAAAACCTTTGACATAAACCCAGACACATGGGAAGCTGCTGCGCAAGACCGAACTGCCTGGCGCACATCTCTTCGTAAAGGTGCAGCGGCATGCGAATCATCCAGAAGAGCAGCAGCGGAACAGCTGAGACAAGCTAGAAAGGACCGTGTAATAAAACCTTCACATGAAGCAAACATTCCCTGCCCACACTGTCCGAGATCTTTCCAGGCCCGCATCGGGCTCATCAGTCACCTTCGTACCCATAGACTAACCTAACATATTCCTAAATAATTGGATGAACAGAGTGGTCTTCATCACCCGTAATGGTCGAACAACAAGGTAATATGATCGTAAGCTGACCACTACTGACCAAGTGGTGAATTTATAATAAAGGCCAGAACGAAATCACCTCGCGGGGTGGGGTCTGAGAGGGGAATAATGAGCTACGTAGGTAAAATCCGAAGGAAAAGAAACCAAAAGTACAAAAAATGGAGGAAACCAGAAACATTAAAAGAGTAAGAAAAATGGGACGTGTTGGGAAAATAGAATTATCAGTCAATCCGTGACACATGCCAGGAAAAGAAAATATGGAGGCGTATTTTCTCAGCGACATTCTATATTGGATGATAAGGAGGAGGAAAGAAAATGAGAAGAACTAGCCAGAAGGGAATCCTGAGAAGTGTTGGGCCCGAAAATAGACAAACGTACCTCTCAGCGAATCGCAGACCAGTAATTCACTTCTAGAATAAACAGAAAATACAAATACATGGATGGCATAAGCGATTTTGTCGAAAGTTTAGCAAAATCCCAAAATGAGAAGAAACTCCAGCCAGAAAAGGGAATCCTGAGAAGTGTTGGGCCATAGTTGAAAAAATAGACAAACGTACCTCATAACTACTTTTATCTGGGAAAAGAGGGGAGCGGGGTGATAGCTAAGCGTAATACTGCAACTTATCGAGCAAAACATGTATACTTTAGAATTAGCGCATTTTCCAGTTTTTCCAAACATGGTGTCTATATTTTCCTCATCTAATTTTCTCAGATAAATTATCACTTTGAATCGCATTACCGTCTCCCAGCTCTCCCACCAGTAATTTCTACTATAACTTTAAAAGATGACTAATGCTTTGTTCAACGAACGAGATAATTCTTTTTTGAGATTTATTTAAACAGAAAAAAATACCAAAAAAAACTACATGTAATAAAGGCAAAAAAAGCTAATCATTAGTCTTTGTTTTAATTTGATTGTAGCTGTACACTTTGCGATTTTAATCCTTGACTCGAAGCAGTTTAGAGGTACATTGCGGGCAGTTAAGCTTGAACACACTCCCATGAAAGTTTTCACAAAGCAGTAAGTCGTGTTGTTGTGAAAGTAATTACTCAAGCGCGAGATACCTTCGCTTTGAGAAAGAAAAGGTTAACTAAGAAATCTAGGATATGGGGGTATATCACCTAGTCCGCTCCCAGACTTTTGCTGTAATTTTTCTGGCACTATCAAAAATGTCATAGTTGAAAAAATGTCCATATCATGCGGTGACTGAAACACGCTGATTTGTCAATTCCACATAACTACTTTCCAAATACCAATCTGAATTTCAGGTCTTGAAAAAAGAAAAGCTACATTGTCCCTTTTGAGCATGGTGACTTTTCACTGCAAATTCTCAGTCTGAGAGTTTCTTCCTTGAAATAGCACATTTGTATTCGTGTTAATACTGTCCGAGGGAATAGTGTTAGATAGTTTTGATGTTTCTGAGGGAAAAACTGGAGTTGTGTTCTTAAAAAACAACAAAAAATCCGAGAGAGGGTCACTGAATTACGGTGGGATATATTAGAGGAAAATCTATTAAATATCAAACGCATCTGGAATAATATAGAAACATGTATACACACACACATCAGAATCTTTATAGTTTGATTTTTTTTTGTTGGGGTGTTTTGTTTTCGTTTCTGTTTGTTTCGATTAAAAATTTTTTTTTTTAAATTATTTAAAAAATTTTTAAAAACATAGGTCTATGCACAAAATTGGTAATTTTCATTTATCCTAATTACATAACAATGTGACGCCGTATCGGCGGTAGGTTGAACAGGCATATCCACCCTGCAGAAAACATGGTTCATCATAAATATAATGAAAAAGCATTCAAAATATATTTATTTCCCATAAATGTGGGACACTTCAGTAGGCAAGGATAGTATCCATCAACACAAACTGTGTCAAAAGTAAGCATAAACCAAGCATTCATGGATAAAAATAACTGTAAATAGGCCTACATTAATTACGGCCGCAAGTCGTAGGCCTATCTATAAACCGCACTCCTATGTAAATGTTTTATAAAACGTTAAATGACATTTAATACAACATGAATGCGTTTCTTGGTGTTGTTTTTTTTTTTTTTAAAGTTGTGGCGAGGCGCGTCCCGTTCAACCTAGTCATATTAATATCCAAATATAAAAGGATCTGAGGTTATAAATACACACCCTACCCCAATTATAACCAACTTTCAGGTTGAACAGGGTATAACAGCAACATAGAAGACAAAAGAAACGAACTCGAACGAGGTTATAAATACCCCAGTCGGGGTTTTTGCTCCGCAGTGAATATGTGTAGTTATATGTCCTTTCGTAGCAGTTACGTTTAGTATTAGGGTTTGGATTTGGGTTAGCGTTAACCCTAATCCTAACCTTAATACTAAATCTAACCCTAACTGTTACGATACAAGACATAACTACACATATTCACTGCGGAAAAACCCCACAGTAATAGGAAATTACCGCTTTCGAGTAACAGACACGCGCGCTAAAAATAAATCTGCTTCACATCGTTAACGCAATTCGCCGAAAACGCAAATCGCCGAAAACACGAACCGCCGAAAACGTCTAGAAATGGATTTTGTGCCCAAAGGGAAGTAAAAATTCTGCGGTAACTGAAGTTTAACGAAAAATACCATCAATAACCGAAAAATGGAAAACTTCCGATTTTTAATATTTTTTCAAGGTCCGATGCGGGAAATTCAAGGCTGTTAGCCATTTTTCCAGGCTTTTCAAGGCCTGGAAATTTTTTTTTCGTTTTCCAGGTTTTTCAAGGTTTTTCAAGGTCGCTACGAACCCTGCATTCAGGACATTATGGTCAGTACACATAACAAAGCCGGTAGGTGAACAGGTCCACGGGAAAACATGGTTGACATTTAATACATAGTCACTTCACAATAGTATCCATCAACACATCAAAAGTACATAGCAATGGATAAGCGTAGTAGATTATCCCTCGTCCGTCAATAAGTTTCAAACGTTAGACATCTTTACGTGGCATATAATATAATAATGATGCACTACTCTCATCTCCACTCAATCCTGGCCATTGTACTAAAGGTTCGGGCAATCCACGAAAAACAAAGTAATGCGGCAGAAGAAATCAGGGCAAACCAAATATTAGTTGCCTCATATCTCAAAGTTACACTTGTAGTAAATTATGATATGAACTTCTAGATAAGTTCGTGAACCATCTTACACATAACTTGGCGGCCTCATAAAAATCAATAATGCCACAATGGATATATTCATATCACGCTCCATTATCCCGGAGCTCGAAAAATTACATCCCTCTTGGACGCAAACACAAAGACGGAAGCCCAATTAATTTACACACTGAACCCGACGACATGTGACCCAAACGTCACTAGTTGACCGTCGCTCAACACGGGTGAACGCATCGCTCACCACGGGTGGACGCTTCGTGCAAACCGTAGTTTGACTACAGGCGAACACAATTCCTCACGTAAAAATGGAAATGTGCTAGCGTGTAGTAACACGTCACACTATTTTATCTGCATCTCAAATCTATCCTTAACAGTCACAAAAGACTGCAGGATGAGTGATTAAAGGATCACTCTTGCAATTCGCTGAACAGTAGCATTAGGATACCTGTCCAGGGAAATAAAGATCTAGGAAATTAACACCTGATTAATGAAGGGAAGTGTCTGTAGTGGAAGGACCTAAACTAGATAAGTAGTAGTTACCTTGAAGAAACAAGATTTAGAAGTCACCAATCCCCATAAAGTCATTAACAATCTAAAATTTTCAGCCTGTGATTTTGTAAATACATAGTTGTAATCCTTACCAACCTTCTATTTTAAATTAATTAATGTACAGATATATAATATTATATTTTATTATTCGCAGTTGATTGATTTTGTTACAGGTCAGTTTCTGTTCGAAATTTTTCTCTGCTGTGGAAATTAAAAGAGTTAATTAATAATAGACGACGGTGGACCCAGGGCATCACAGAGAGTCTGAACTTGGGTTTGGCTGATGCAGATCGACTTGCCCAGGATTGTGATGCGTTCAGAGCAGCTGGAATGGAGACAACGTTCTGGAGACAATATGTCACATGATGATGAATTAATGCTGTAAATTGCAGGGATAATTAACGAGCTACATTCCACATAAACTATTAATTGAGACACCCTTGGAGCATAGGATAGGTCTAGCGAGAAGTTGACTTACTTCACCGCTCTCTTCCACAGCTACCATCTTGACGAGGGGTGACCACTCTCGCCCTCCAATGACTTGAAACTTCCAGTGCACGCAGCAAACAATTCTAGAATTCCAACCCACTTATGAAAATTTCAAGAATGTCACAACAATATTTGAGTTATTTGGAATAACTGATTACCCGTTTGAAATCAACTATAGCATCATCAAGTGCGAGTAAGAAAAGGAAAATTGATAGTGGATGTCGTGTTTTAAAAGCTAGTTGGACAGAAAAGTTCTTCGTGTTTTTTTTGTGGTTTTTTGGTTTTAAAAAGGTGATGGGTGGAGAGAGGGCACTTAATCTATCACCATTATTGCCTATGCTCGTCCATTATCTTGGTCTACCCTGTTCAACCTAAGATTTGGTTATAATTAGGGTATTTTAGTGACATTGTGTTTTCAGTTTTGTATTATATTTAGATAACTATTGTCTTTTGCAATTGTTGGTTTTAATTTATATTAGTATTTGTTCTTGGTGTTTGTTTTCTTCTTCGTTGTCTTTATTTGACCTATGAGTAGTTGTCACATACGGTATATGTAAATAGTGCAGCAGTGACCGTCCACTTTTAACCCCCCCCCCCCTTTCCCATCTAGGTTTATATTTTTTTGCTACGCGAACGCCACGAAACTCTCTGACTGTAGTCTCACGTTTGAAGCCACGCCAATTTTTTTGTTGACATGTGCTGTCAAGGTTCACCTTCGTTCGGACAGGCACAATTATAGTCAACAAGAGCCCCGATTCGCAATTATCACGTGAGCCGTTTGGCAATTAAGCATGGTGGAACAGACGCCAGTGCGTAGCTGATGTAATCTTTCTTTGATCAGGGAAAAACGCGGGCAGGAGGCCAATCGTTAACGGTTTGTTTGAAGAATCAAGGGCGATAAGACTAAAGACGTACCTTGGATGGTTACATTTTCAGGGGGACTTAACTTACGTAGTTGATATTCGGCAGGCGGAAATAATCAAAGACAAGCCAGAGGTTGTCGGTCGGCATAGGTGAGGAAAAAGTCTTTAATTCGGGAATCGAACCGTAGATTTGCCCTGCCCTGGCCGTAGGTGCGACTTTTCGCATTAAGGAGCAAAAGAACGGCATTTATGGATATATACCTCATCTCCCCAAAAGTCATTATCAGTCGCTCAGGAAATTTTCTGAAATAACTAGCTCGATATCCTAAGAGTTTTCTTACAAAGTGAATTACTTAGATTCATGGAGATATTTCCATTTTCTCTGTTTTGCGGTAATTTATATACTAGCCTTTAATGTGTTAAAAGTTTTTCATTATATTTCACTGGGATTTTCTGTGTTAATTGAATAGCGTATTAAATAACATATAGCTAACCACCAGACCACCAGAGGCAGAAAGGAAGCAATTCATCCCAGGTGTCGCATAGGAAATTTCACAGAAGGTGAAGTAGTATGGGGAGGATGATGTGGAAGGATGCACATCGACCTTTATACATAGTTTTCACAGATGTGAGCTAGTGTTGAGAGAAAAGTTAACAGAAGGGCACAGGTTGGTGTCAGTGATTCTCTCACCTTTTAGACTACCAACTCTTGTATTTTTCTGGCGACGACTAACTCTTTCTTACTCTAATTTTTTTGAAGATGCACTAGTAGTAACAAGTAATACAAGGTGGATTTATTATGTTTTTTCTGAACAGAACATGCAATCTACTAAGTCAAACTCAGAATGATGGTGAGTTATAGAATGTACATAATTACTTTAATTACAGTGGAAAATAAAAAAGCAATGTTGACATGTACCTTGAATAAAAGAAATACTACGAAATTTAGAACTGTCAGTGTCTTTGGTTCAGATAAGAATAAAAGGATATTTTCCTCACTGACGAAAGTTTATTCCTATGGCTATTTCTTGGAAAAGTGAATTCTGACTTTGGCCTGGGTTTTAAGTAGACTTATCTGCTTGGACTTCTCCTGGGCGTCTCAGTAGGTAGGAGTTACCAACTGGATAATGTGCTTCAGTTGAGCTACAGTCAAAGAGATGACTAGGCTTTTTGTTAACCTGGTTGTGAAGTTGAGTTATGATGTTCAGGTGCTGATGAGGTGTTGTACGCTTAAATGCTGTAGACTGCTCAGAGTTGCTGACTTGTGAACACCGCTAGGTTTGAGACGTAAGTACTAGTTTCTCTGTAGCATAGGGCAACTAGGCGGTTTACTCGCAACAATTTACAGCAATCACAATCCAGAAACTGGCTAGGATTCTGTAACTGGGCTGTGGAAGATAATACAGGTAATCACAATCTTCTGTTTTATACAGATATATTAACTACAGCCACTCTGGACATTTCGTCTCAGAATGGTGCCTAATAATATATTTACCTGAACCATAACGTCAGTGTTTTCCTTAAAGGCGACTGTCCGTTTGTTTCCTGTCTAGCGGTAGTCTCACACTAGTCAGGTCAGTAAGGTCAGCCTTTGTTACAAGCAGACGCATGGCCGTGTGCGTCATGCGTGACTGCATTGGAGGAATGATAATTCATTCACTCGTTCATTGAACAATATGGATCTTCTCTCGTTCACCACAGTTTGCTCATCACATTCTCAAAATCATTAGAATGTAGTACTTTCCCATATCAGCCAGTACTTACATCATTATAATGCATCAATAACATTCATAATACATAAATGCAAAATAGCTTTCAATCTAATGTAAAGAAATAAAACCACAATATTAAGTATTTCACACTTTACATCAATTAACTAATCCCTTGATATTAGAGTTAGCTAATTAAGCGAATACTGAGAGTTTGCTTACCGCTCAGGACTTTATCAGCAGCTTAAGAATATAGATTTTGAGTAGCCTTTACTCTCAAGAGATAGAATTTGGGATCGTATGACTGTGAAGACACCAGGGAACAGGAAGACGATATTGTAAATCATGCAAAATTGACACGCATTTTACATCGGATTGTAAGAGGCCGAAATCCGGCCCTTATAATGTCGATTGCCAGATCAGGGGGCCGATAGGGAAACATGACCCCCAGGTATATGAAAAAAATCCTAGTTACCCTTCTATTACTGAGCAAGTAACCGTTGGCAACCAAACCATACGGTGCTTAAATGATTCGGGACTCGAATACTCGGCTTTATTTTCTCCTTCTTTGGTGAAGCCCACCAATATACTGTGAAACTGTAGAAATACAAGGGCGTCGGAAGAGTATAAAGTCAATGCTACGTCCGGTAGCGGAAATTGATGTTTCAACCCGATATGTGCGGGGCAAAATCAATGCCGCAGTGGTAGACGATTTAGTCTATCCTCTCATGTTAGGGAGGATATATGTGTTCCTTAGAGATCCCTCAGGTGACTCCAAGCCGACACAAAAGATAGATAACACAGGACACGCCACAGAGGCCCATAAGTTGTCATTTTCAAACAGCCTGAATATTTCAGAGCTGAAGCAGGCACAAAGAGCAGATAAAACCCTAAAGCCTTTCTTTTCAAAATTGTAAGACAATTACGCCCATTCTCCCCAGGGAGCATATTACAGGGAGAAAGGTTTGGTATATAGACGGGGGAGGAATAAAGGCAGTTAGTTGTCCCATTACCCTATCGCACCCGCCTTATGCAGGAAATGCATTTATCCATGCCCCATCCCATTAAAGGTTCACATGCCCTGGTAAAACAGGTCTCCTTAATTACTTCTGGCCAGGTTTGCGACATAATGTTCGACAGCTTATGCGAGATTGATATGTTAGCCATAGCCCGGACAACCAGAAGGATGAAACTCCGAAGAAAGAGTTTGAGCAGAGTAACCAACAACCAAAGTTGAATTAACTCGCACCTCAACTCGACATTTCTATGTAGTAAAGCAGAGTAGCGACGAGCGCAGATGGAAGACATTACTTTAGCGCCATACTCTGAACAGAGTCAACTCATGATAAACAATACTTTAAATGGAACTTTCCACAACGAGGATGGGATTTTTTTTCGACGGACGAGGCAAGGAAAGCAACTCGTGGTGCCTCTCCCCTTCAGACCCTCCGTTATGAAAGCGGCTCATGTGTCATCATCAGGAGAACCTGTTTCAATAGGAAATACCATGAGTAACATTAAGGAGGATTACTTTTGGCCTAGACGGTTGGCAGATGTGCGTGAGAACATTGAAAACTGCACACACTGCCAAACGATAAACTCAGTCACTCGCCACCGAGAAAAAGGAAGAGAGGACAACCTTACGAGAGAGAGAGAGAGAGAGAGAGAGAACCCAAAAGACACTAGAACCCATCGAGAAGTAACCGCCCCATAGCTAGATATTCTACAAATCTCTTAGGAGAGGGCGTATGTGACAAAACGGGGCTGCTCCAATCAATCTTTGTTTCTCTCTGGCAGTATCGGTACATTTGTATTACTGATTTGAATTATGTGTTGTCAATTATCGCACTTTTCTTTCTTTCGTTCTTTCTTTCTTCGTTACTTTTCTGCTAAGTAGCAGATATTTGATTTTATCAAATCATTTGACACTCCTCTCTGTGATGTCACCTGTTTGTTACTCGATCATCCTGGCTTGCGGTGAGCAACTGAGATAAGATAGTTGCCGTAAAGTAAGTTTTATCACGAGGGAATAAATCGAGAGTAAAGTCTGAGTAATTGGGATGGTGGTATGGGAAGACAGGAACTCATAACTATGGAGTGAAAAACGCCATACTCAGAAGAGGGTTTCATTCTTTTCTTTACGATAATTATTGGTGGAACCAGCAGAAAGTACTATCTCTAGAACAAGAAGGGAACAGTGGCCTAAGCTTTAAGACGAAAGACGCACGTGGTAGACTCTCCTTATCGTTTCTGGGAAACGACCTACCCCCGACTACCTTGATCAAACACGAGCGTGAGCAGAGTGAAACGAATCAACCCACAAGAAGGAGCAGAACCGTCATCGGCAGCTAAGTTCAAATATATGCTGCCAATTGAACTTCTTGTAATATCTCACATTTCCTAAAGACTATGACAATAATTCAGATCACAATCCAGTCGTCATCAAAGTAAATATAAAGCTGAAAAGAGCAGGAAACAGAAGACAGGAGGAACCCCAGATAGAAATATCAGCACTGAAACAACCAGATATAAAACAGAAATATTTAATCGATGTCAAAAATAAATATCAACAGTTATTGACAGAAAGCATGGAGCAGTATAGAAGAGAAAACCCAGAAGAAAAAGCAACCGCAAAATGGGAATGCTTAAAAACAAGCATACAATCAGCAAATGCAAATTTACCTAAAAAGGAGTCTAAGAAAAATCAAATTTGGATGACAGATGACATCTTGAATAAAATGGCAGAAAGAAAGAAAGCAAAAAACACTCCAGAATATAAAACAATAGACAATGACATACGTACTATGTGTAGAGAAGCAAAAGAACGGTGGATAGAAACAAAATGCAAGGAAATAGAAGACTTGGAAGCAAAGCACATGACAAGAGATATGCATGATGAAATAAAGAAATTATCAAATCGGTCGCGGTTTGCACAAGGAGGAAGCTGTATTAAGAACAAAAATGGTGCAATATTACTTGATGAGAAAGACATATCAAACAGATGGGCAGAATACGTAAAAGAACTATTCGAGGACAACAAAGGTAAAAAACCATCACCAGATTCTAATGAAGGCCCAAACATTCTCAGATCAGAAGTAGAGAATGCCATTCATATGATACAAAAAGGAAAATCAGCAGGCATGGATAACATAAAAATTGAAATGATAGAAGCTCTGGAGAGCTTTGGTATAGATACAATCACAGAAATATGCAACGATATATACAATACAGGATATATACCACACGACATGAAGACATCAGTTTTCATAACATTGCCCAAAAAACCAAATGCAACAGAATGTTCAGACTTCAGAACAATCAGCCTGATGAGTCATGCAATTAAGATACTGCTCAAAATCACACAGGAAAGAATAAAAAGTAAAGTAGACAGCGAAATCCAAGAAGAACAGTTTGGTTTTAGACGGAACAGTGGAACAAGAGAGGCAATATTTTGCCTAAGAATATTAGCAGAAAAATATACAGAGGTCCAAAAAAGTATGTATATGTGCTTCATTGACTATAAGAAGGCTTTTGACAGAGTCCATCATGAGAAAATAATTGAATGTCTCGAAGACATAGGTATTGATGGAAAAGATATAAGAATACTCAGTAACCTTTATTGGGAGCAAACTGCCACAATAAGATCGAGAAGGAATTATTCACCATACATAGACATAAAAAGAGGTGTCAGACAAGGTTGTGTGCTGTCCCCCTGCCTATTTAATTTATACACCGAAAAAAATTTTCAAACAGATACAGGAAATACCAGGACTGAACATCAGTGGAAGGTCAATAAACAACCTTAGATATGCAGATGATACCGTGTTGTTAGCTGAAAGCGAACAGGAGTTACAAGAACTAGTGAAGCAAGTGAACAGTATAAGTCATGAATATGGACTCGACATTAATATTGAGAAAACAAAAACTATGATAATTAGCAAAACAGGCGATAAACCCACATTAAAGATAAGCGTAAATTGGAAAATCCTGGAACAAGTCAAGAGCTACTTATATCTTGGTCATATAATAATAGAAGATGGCAGATGTGAAACAGAAATCAAGAAGAGAATAGGAATGGCCAAAGCTACATTCAACAACATGAAAAATATACTGACATCCAAACAGTTATCTCACAAATTAAAACTGAGAATCATAAAGTGTTATATATATTCTGCATTTCTGTATGGTGCAGAAACATGGACGATGAATAAGCGTTTGGAAGAAAGAATTGAGGCTCTTGAAATGTGGATATATAGAAGAATGGGGCGTATCTCATGGAAAGAGATGAAAACAAATAAGGAGGTCCTAGAAAATCTAGGTATGAAAAGAGAACTAATGAGGGAGGCCAAAGTTCGGCAGCTAAAATACTTTGGCCACATAAAAAGGCATAACACCTTGCAGAAGACCATAACAGAAGGGAGAGTTGAAGGCAAACGTGCAAGGGGAAGACAGCGCTATAAGTGGGAAGATAACATCAAGAGATGGACAGAAAAGAGTCTATCAGAGTGCACCACCAAGACAAGAGACAGAAGACGTTGGAGATCCATTACAGCCAACCTTCGTTGTGGAGATGGCAACTGATGATGATGATGATTCATATTATTTCTAACTGTTAAAACCTAAAGTGATTATATACATTTTGTTATTTGTAATGTTACAAATTTAATTTCGATTTAATCATTTTAAAGTTACTGCGTGTTTGTCTCAATCAAATTACTACACACACTCTAAACAGAGCTATACAGGAATAATAGAATTCCACTGAGTAAATCAGGGGTGGGGGCTTAAACGAACTAAAAGTAATAAGTGCATAAATCCTCCAAAAAGCGCCGGTAGATTACAGAATTAACGTGCTCAGCAACAGCCAGCATTGTTTTCGCTTATCTGAATATCTTGTGATGACTCTCATGTGATAGAAGCTTTACAACTCTTCTATCTACATTTCTGCCATGAGTAATCTTGTGTAAAGATAGACTCCGTTGAAGCTTATATTAGATACTCTTGAGTTTTGGCCACTGTTGGATCACTACTGCAAAGAAGGTGTCACCGGATGGCCTGTGTTAACGCTAGCTAGCACGTTAAACAGTAATATAAGAATAGCTAAAGATCTTGAGCAAGATTAGTTGCTAAGATAACTTCACTGGTCGAGCTTGACCAATGAGATCGTCGATAGCTATTTTTGACCACCGCTGTCAGAAAACAGCTCAGTCACGGAGTTCACTATTAAGTTAGGTGGACGTGTTTCAGCCTTAGTGGAGGCCCGGGTTTTTAAAGGTTGTGTAGTTAACCTCTGGTCGAGGAAATACATTACCACTGAAAGATTAAATGTTTTTTCACAAGTATGTTATTCGAGAAGACTGTGTTTTCCAGTTTTGTGGGATATGTTCACCCGGTTTGTATGACAAACATTTTTTCTATTAGAACGATTAGTCTGCTATGAAATGTATATTGAGACTCAAGGCAAAAGCCTATCGACATTTTAGCAGAGTCAAGCAGACATGTTATGATGATGTCCTTTTTGCAGATCTCACGATTCATGTAACCCACAGGCGTTCTGGCCGCTGATAGCCAGGTTATTGAGTTGTGTATGAGCATTGCCTTTTAGTCTACTAATAAACAGTTTTCCATGACTTATTGCTGTTACTTACTCATGTATGGAAGCACTAGGAAGATACAAATGATCACTGACAACTTACGTGAGTAGTAAGAACCTGGTCTTGAACCAACAGTCATTTGGGTAACTCCACCTCTGGCAGTCGCCAGTTACCACCCACAAGATATATATATATATATATATATATATATATATATATATATATATATATATATATATATATATATATATATAAGTAAACCAGTAAACTCTACGATCACTAGGAAATTCAATATCAATAAACTCAGAAGAAATATGTACCACCTGTGACGAAAGGGCTGCATGGTGCGAAGATTTGGTATATCACCTGGATAGATTGTTACAGCGGTCACATAAGATTATTTGATGCAGTAACCAGCCACCACGGTTACACACTGTAATTTGGTCCCGTGTAACGGTGACATAGTTTAATTTGGTGCCGTTCCCAGCGGCGACAAAGGGAAGGCAATACTGACAGACTTGTGTCTTGTTTTTTCTACCTGCTCCTTATTGGTGATCTTGTCATTCCATTTGTCGGGTTATTTTTAACAGCTCCATATTAGGGATCTTGTCATTCCATTTGTCGGGTTATTTTTAACAGCCCCATATTGTGGATCTTGTCATTCTATTTGTCTGGTTATTTCTACCAGCTCCATATTGGTTATCTTGTCATTTCATTTGTCTGGTTATTTCTACCAGCTCCATATTGGTGATCTTGTCCTACCATTTATCTGGTTATTTCAAGCAGCTCTATTTGGTGATCTTGTCATACATTATGTCTGGTTATTTTTAACAGCTCCATATTGGTGATCTTGTCACACCATTTTAACTCTTCTATCCAGCGGATGTACCCATTTATGACAGTCTATATCTATGTGTCTGGTTGACATATTTATAGTTCTCCATGTTTCACAACCATACCTTAGGACAAACGTGACAATCGAGATAACGATTCTTATTATTGTGTTGGAAGATAGAAAAAGATGCACAAGAAAACCAGAAATTGTTCTATAAGACCCTAAAGAACATGAGAAAGGAAAAACAATGCCCTCTCAAATTTATAAAGGACAAGCAAAGCAAATTGCTTACTGCCCCGAAGGAAGTAATGAAAAGATGGAAAGAATATTTCTCAGAACTCCTGGATGGTGAGCATGGTGAAGCATCAGAAATGATAACCACTAGCACAGAACAGAAAACCAATGATGGTGAAGATGACATAAAGATGGAAGAACTGAAGGCATCACTGGAGAAAATCAAGATGGGCAAAGCAGCCGAGCATGATGGTATATCACCAGAAATGGTTAAGTACATGGGAGCATCAGGCGACCTATTACTCTTAAGGGTTCTACAGGCAGCGTGGTACAACAAGACCAAACCAAAGGAATGGGAGATTGCCATCATAACACCAATTTTCAAAAAGGGTGACAATCGACCGTGTTGAAACCATAGAGGCATATCCCTTCTCAGTGTCCCTGGTAAAATCTACTCTAGAATCCTAGAGCAGAGACTCCGACGCCTAGCTGAGCCACAACTGGATGAGGTCCAGTGCGGATTCCAAGCAAACCGAAGTACTCAAGACCTAATCTTCACACTCAGACAGCTGAGTGAAAAGGCCTTTGAGTATAAGAGTGAGATCCATCTTTGTTTCATAGATCTGGAAAAGGCGTTTGACAGGGGCAAACTTTGGGATTGTTTGGCAAGGAAGAACATTCCAGCACCTCTGATTCATGCTATACAGAGCTTCTACAAGTCTTGCAGAAATTATGTGAGGACAGCAAACCATAAGTCAGAAGAGTTCAGGACCACCACCGGTGTAAGACAAGGTGATATCCTGTCACCTTACCTTTTCATACTCCTCATGGACGATGTCATTAAGGCATGTAAGGAGAGAACAAGAAAGTATTCAGTGGGGTACTGGAAGATGAGACAGGTCTGTATTTCGGAGCTGGCATTTGCTGATGATGTTGTCCTGATTGCTAAATCAGAGGCACATCTCCAATTCAACCTGCAAGTCTGGAAGGAAGAGCTGGAGAAGAGAGGGATGATCATAAGCAGCTCTAAAACAAAATCCATGGTGATATCACGAGAAGAAAGAAGACATCAGATTAAGCTGGGAGAACAGGTCCTGGAGCAGGTAGACCACTTTAAATACCTCGGAGCTATTATTGACCAAAAGAGAGGCATCAAAGAAGAGTTGGCCACTCGAAAAGCAGCAGCTGGGAGACTTTTTCAGGCCAAAAATCGAGGATTCCTCAGCAAGAGAGAGGTTGGTAAGAAAACGAAGATGGCTGTATACCGCTCCACCTATGTCCCAGTCTTGACATATGGATGCGAGTCATGGGCAATGACTACAACCCATAACAGCCAGATCCAAACCTCAGAAATGAGGTATCTGAGGAAGGTGGTTGAAGTAACAAGAAGAGACATGGTACGCAACCAGACGATACGTCAAGGCCTAAAATGCCACCCCCTACAGACCCAAGTAGAACAGTCCCAACTAAGATGGTTTGGCCATGTCTGCAGAATGGGAGAAGATCGGCTACCACGACAAGCATGGGAAACAAAGAGCCAAGGATCCAGACCCCAGGACGACCCAGAGTCCGCTGATAGGACAACATTAGACAATCTTTGAAGGACCGAGGACTAGAATGGAACCAGGCCAGGAGGAAGACAGCTGATAGGATAATCTGGCGCTCTCTCTTCCAAACCTCTACACCTCACGGTAGAAGGGGAACGACTAAGTAAGTAAGTAAGTATTATTGTGTTGGATTTAACTTCTTGTGACGTCCATAAATCTCATGATACAGTTGAAGATATGTGTCGTCTTCACCTTCTGGATCTTCTAGTTGTTTCTTAAGTCCTCTTTGTATTCTTGTTTTCTGTTAATCTATTTCTTCTAATAGACAATTGTTTGTTGTTGACATTTTCTGTCTCATTACACAGGTCATAGCCTTGAGAGAGATCGTTGGTTCACCATTACACAGGTCATGGCCTTGAGAGAGATACTTGGTTCACCATTACACAGGTCATGGCCTTGAGATAGATCGTATATACACAATAACTGTCGGCTCCATGAGAACAGCTGGGTGACAGTGTGACCTTCTCCAACCCAGTTGAATGAGAAACTGTCTGGTGATGAGATAGACCTGACACGGATTACCAGTTTTATTTGAGAGCGTACACGACGAAGAGGAAGGAATACACCTTTGATACTGGAAGGGAAATAATCTATACACATATTCAAATTCGAAAAATGGTTGTAAAAGGGAAATTATATATATATATATATATATATATATATATATATATATATATATATATATATATATATATATATATATATATATATATATATATATATATATATATATATATATATATACATATACATATACATATATATATATATATATATATATATATATATATATATATATATATATATATATACATATATATATATATATATATATATATATATATATATACTGACAGGCAAATATGTGGTCAATAAAGGGAAATAACTAAACACATTTGCTGGTAATGTCAAAAAAAGCTTAAATTAATTTATTTTTGTATACGACGAAATATACTTGACGAGAACGATGAATATATGTTATTTGCATTTGTCACATGAAAATGCTAAGCTTGTTTATGTTATTTTACTTAATTGTTTATCTTTTAAATTGTTTAAATATTAATTAAACTCACAACTTTTTGTATATCTTACTTGTATATTTAGGTAAATGTAAACCCTTAACGATAGTAATAACAACATCAATGCGGTTCTACGTTTAAGTTGACCGGCACGTGCCTTCTCAACACGAGGCACAACTCCTCATTATAACAATACATTGTTTGTTCTCATTTGTACTTGCAGATGCGCCTTAATAAAATCGAAGGATCGTGTGCCTTTGTTGAACCGTGTAGCTGACCAAAACGAAAAACAACTCATATTTATAATAAACGATACAATCTCAATCAATCTCATACATCATTCACGGGAGTTATTTAAAGTTCAATCTTGTTATAATGTCCTTCCTTTATTTTCATTATTTGTGAATTGTCCCTGTGTATTGTTAAATACACTTTCTGTGACCTCTCATCAAGTATTATCATTTTGTCTTACATCTGGTTACGGTTATGAAACAGAAGAGCAAGGTTGTCGGTAAAATCTAGATAGTCAATCTGATTAGTTAGTTGGCACCAACTTCCATTTCTGTTGAGCCATGAAGAAGAGAGATTGTGCGAAAACGATTTCCTGTTGCACCCCAGTTCATATCTCAAAAGGTTCTGTAAATTGTCTTTCGTGAAGAACTCTGCATGTCTTCATATGTTTTCTTTATTAAGTTTATGATATTCAGGGGGACTCTATAATGCCTTACACTTCCAAAGTGATTCTCTGTCTTTAACGCCAAATGCTTTTTCACAATCCACAAACCCTATGTAAGGAGGTGAGTTCAATTCTAGACTTTGTTCAACTATTATTCTCAATTTGGCTATCTAGTCTGTGCAGAATCTGTTTTGTCTAAATCCTGTTTGTTATTCTCTCAACTATCTATGGATTCTTGTAATCTCTTGTTTATGTCGATGTCTAGTTTCCGTCTCTGTGGCAGAGATATTATGATTAATAGATTTTATATATCTTTTCTTTATTCTACACTTGTCTTTTACCTTTCTTTCGCTCTTTTGACTTTCTTTTCGCATACGCTAGATTGTTAGCAATTCAAACCTTTATCATTTCCTTTCTAATTTACTCGTAGCAACGCATTTTATTGCGGTTAACTAAGTTCTTTGATGACAGATCGAATCGTGTTAATTCGTTCTCGACAGGGGTAATAAGGAAGACCATTGTCTATCACTTTTCCCTGATCTGTTCGCCTATAAGTTAATTATTCACGGTGAAAGATTTGAGATCAAAGACGAGCTCGCTCATATTGCGTTTATGACCACATCTGCAGATGGCCAATAGTGTGAATTCTCGAGCGAAGAAAATCTCGCAGGGTCTGGTAAATCATGTTACACAAGATCTAAGAGAGACGGGTCGCTCGATTTGCCTGAGTCTGGTGTCTGTTTCAGTGTGAAGAATTCGTTTGATTCTCAGAATGAGCAAGGAAATATGTAAATCTGGGCGTAGGTGCTAAATGTATTAAGTCTGGGCTATTTCTTTCAATTCTAATATTTAAACCCCAGCAGTTTAGACTTCCTTCATTCAGTACTCCTCAGTTTCAGAAGACAGATCGCTTCGTTCTAGAATACCTTGTAGAGTGAAGCTTTTAGTTTCTCGACATCTAGTCGAGTTCTAGAATACATGTATAAGTGAAGTTCTCAGTTTCGTGGAGATAGCCTGTAGTTCTGTTTTGGAGGTAATAATATAGTGACTAGTATTGTCGAGTGATTAATTGTTAGTTCGATTTATATTTCACTAAATTTTCTGTGCCGAAGTGTTTTTCTAGAATAGGTCCGTCATTTGATAATTCTCTAAGTTTTACTGTGTTACAGTGGATAGCAGAATAAATAATAATTTCTAGCTAAACTATAATATAAATTTTATTCACTGCTAGTAACCAGTCAGAGAATATATTTAACTGACAAAGTAAATGCACTAATTCATCATTTGTGTATTGACGGAATATGTACGTATTTCTAATTCATGATGATTGATTTCTTTTTAATGACTAGAATTTATTTCACGGGAGTTTTAAACGATAAGACAAGCTCTAAGTTTGCGGTTTATAATTTAAGTTAAACAAACGAAGTGAACATATTCTATTTACGCGTAGGATTGTGTATACTATTAGGGTTGAGTATTTACGTTTTTCTCTTCCTTTATAACGTATTTGGGTCAAACCCTAAACCTACCAGCGGTTTCAGTATATATGAGAATAACCTAGAAGAAACATTTTTGTATTTAAATACGTGGGTGTCCAAGTTACAACATGTCTGGCATTATGTTTGCATCCTGTAAGAGACAGAGTACCCATCTCACGAACTTTAAGACTAAATGATGTAACTGGGCCTATCGAGCCAGATTATATTTCTTCCCTAAATCTTATGTACATTCAGCCCCTGTGGCAAAATTACAAACAGTAACATTTTCGACGTTTGACTAATTGTGGTGTGACCAATAATTTTATATTGAGAAAAGTTACCAACATGTCATTTCCTAAGTACTGGAAACCTCGAGATTCTGACATTGTGAGCCCATTTAAAATGTCTTACCTGAACTGATTTCAATTGACATAGGCAGTAATCCTAAAATATAGTTGTAAAGTGAACGCTCCCCGGAACAGTGGATGAAACCTGTATCTGCAGAGCTGGGGTTCTCTTTATCAAAAAGAACACAGATTCACTGTGTGTGTGTGTCCTAAAGTTTGCGCCTGAAGGTGAAAGACATCAAGTTTGTAGGTAAGAAAGAATGTCAGTGGCCACTGGTGAATGAACAGAGAGAAAGCAGGACTGAGTGATTCCCTTGTGGTATAATTTATGCACCCACTTTGTAATTTCTTTATGCAAGTTTGTTGCTAATGAGGTTGTCCTCTTAGAATAGATTAATACATCAACTCTGTTCTTAACTGTAGAGGGAAATCCTAGAACATAGCGTATAAACCTGTGACTCTTTGGGGCTATAACTTTTCTGCTAACGGGATCGTGGGCTCAACAGAGGGGGAAAGGATTACACCTATGGGTCTATTCTTTTAGTAATTAACTTATGTGCATGTGTATTTATATGTGATTGATATTCAAATTTTGGGTTGTGGTGAATTTCTTATGATAAATAAAATTTACATAAACTTATTCAAGTGTGTCGGTCAGCTCGTCCCAAAATATCTATATTCCATTGTTATAGTTTTCACGTCTGTGCGTCTAACTGTCGTCACTTATGTGTGTGTGTGTATGTGAGTGGTATATATATATTACTATGTATATTCTAGTAGACTGTCTGACTAATCTAGATATGTTGTAGAGACAGGCTGACCGAGAGAAGTTTCTCGAGTGTCAGGGACAGACCTATTATTTTCCACCATCTCACTCGTGAAAATCTATTTCTATTATTATCTCGCACTGAGCTATCACCTGTTCTATTTCTATTCAGAAGGGACCTACCTAAGTCTTAATTCCTCTATCACTAATCTACGACAGTTTCCATCCAGTATTTTTGTCTCCTCTATTTTTTCTTACTCTAGGGATACCAGAACAAAACCTGCCATGTAATTTTATCAGCTAGTTTTCTCAGTATGTATCCTTTCTAACACCAGCGTGATCTCATAACATCTTTGTACACTGACATGTGCTTTCCCATCAGCTCCACATTAGTGATCAACCGTTTCAAATTTTCTATTCTTCGCAAGCACCCATTTACTAAAGTCTGTATCTTTCTGGTTGTCATGTTTGTTGTTCTCCATGTTTCACAGCCATACATGAATAATAAGACAGTTGGGGGTGTACGGAAATAGGTCGTCTACGTCTTACCTAGTCAAAAGTCAGAGACATTTTCTACGTTACGACCACAAGATCATCGTCAAGAATAACCCAACAAAAACAATGGAGAAAATCCCAGTGAGAACTAATTTACATGTTGTTACATTTGGTTTTGTTAGAGAGTGTTTGATTAAGATTCTTGACTTGTAACAGTTATCTTATGATAAATATCGTGCTGATAACACTGTAGCAAAAATCTGTGAAATAATCGCTAAATTCAGTAAGACTTTAATCCTATGATAATAAATAAACCCGCCCGTAAGTGTCTGCTTAAAATCGTCCCACGCCAGTATTGCGCTGCCTTTTGTGCAGAGGAAATGCTTATAAAACGATCCCGCCGTAAAATCTAACCCGCTTTCCTAGTTTCGGTTTTGAGACTTACAATTAACGATCTGCCAGAACTGTGACCTACCGTCTGAATTAACGTACGATTTTAACTTTAACGCCTAAATTAGTAGTAACTCGGACATTTTCCAGTAGCAAGAACGAAACGATAGTAATAATTAACGCCAATACTACCAACGCTTGGCAAAAACCCCTCTTCGTTCTGCACGCGGGACTAATACTATAACCTCTCTGTTGGACAAGCCAGAATACATAAACACACAGACAATTTTCAATTCTCGCCGAGTAGTGTATTTCTGACGTAACCCAGACAAGTTAGTTTATTTGAATGGAAAAAAATGAGAGAGGGAGGGGAAAAGTTGGCCGACTTATGGAAAAGTTGTAATTGACGATTAACAGTGACAAAACTGAAAATCTAAACGACAAATAAAATAGCCATAAAAATCATATATATAGATAGCTTAGTGTCCCCTGAGCAATAATATGTTTTAATATACATGGTAGTCTAAATATTAGCCAAGATATTGAAATAATATTATATGTCTACGAACACTAAGACGGACGGACTGTTGTTTTTGCTCATTTATCCATAACGTTTGTTGGGGACGCAAGTTTAAAAAAAGAGGCATTAGATTGATTCAAATCCGATTGGATGGTAGAAGAGTATAGAAAGGAGGGTATTGGTTAGGCACAAAAGCTAAATATATTTTGAAGACTCACTCCTAGAAGTTTGTAGTTTTGTTTTTTTAAATTTGAATTGATAAGCTAAACCCTCGCTGATTGGGCCGGTCTGTTAATATTGGCAAAAGCTTTCAAAGGCTTGTCGCCAGTTGATACAGAAAGTTTTGTCAGCAAGCTGCGTTGAGAACAGCAGTGCTAAGAGTGAAATAATAATTCTTGGCAGTCTGGACTGGGGCAAAGCTAAACTTACCTTAATGCTAATGCCAGTCAACGTATGTTTGTGATATTTCTTTGAATTGTGGGTTTTTTTTTGTTCTGTTACAAAGTTAGTGCCAGAACCCTGGTGAATTTACTTGAGAGAGAGAGAGAGAGAAGGTGAAACTTTACTGGACTAAGCGGTCTACCATACTATACTATACCAGGGACTGTGGCAGTCTGGTCATTCGAGTGAACGAAAAGAATTGTCAGCATCATACTACTATCTACATCAAGATAAGTGCCTATGTGTCGGCACTCAAAAGTTTATCCACTGACTTTTATTAAAGAGAACATAAAACATTTGATTATCCAATAAATATTCCACAAGAGATTAAAATAAAGAGAGGGGATGATGAAAACACCCCACCCCCACCATTAGTTACCAGTGTTACTTAGTTTAGAGAAATACCTAAATATAATTAGATTAATAGTCCTTTGTATGGACAGAAGATCCATTGTGTGATTAATCTTTATGTAAATAAAACCATAAAATTCATTTTGTTGTTGGTCCTGACTCAGAAAATTCTGAATCAGGGCATAATAAATTGTGATATAGACTGTTACATAATATTCAGCCACAGACTTCTATAAGATATATAATAAAGTGTCAGTTTGTTTGTCGTTGTGGTATTGACTCAGTTCTATATATATATATATAGACTGCCAAAACTGGCAATGTGGCCCAGTACTTTAAACTGTTGGACACCCCTGATCGAGACAGTACAGTTAACAGCCTGACGTTTCCAGTTCCATCCCTACATCTTGTTTGTAATGTTATATTTAGCTATGAGGAGAGAGTTACGGGACTTGGAATAATGGCCGTTGTGAGATGTTAGACATGTTTGTATCTCTCTGTATAATAAAAGTTTAGAACGACAAGAGTCTAGCATTGGTTCATTTAGAGGACTAGGATAGAATACCACAAATGGCGACAAGGATGTTAGAGTTACCCATTACGCTTTTTCATTATGATCACGATGTGAACATAGGAACCAAATGGGAAAATTGGGTAAGCCGTTTCGAAAACTGTCTGGCGGCATTTGAGGTCAAAGATGTCAAACGCAAACAGTGTTTACTATTGCACTATGCCGGAGAAGATGTATATGATATCTACCAGACTATGGCCAAGACAAGTGATGATTACGACAAGGTGAAGCAGAAGCTGACCTCGTATTTCATCCCACAGAAGAATACAATGTATGAACAGTTCAAGTTCAGACAAGCCATTCAAAACGGTGAAGAAAATTTAGACCAGTACGTCACGATGTTACGCCAACTTGTAAAACACTGCCACTTTCAAAATCAAGATGATGAAATTAGAAATCATGTAATACAGATGAACTCCGCTTATGCCAGTCCCAAGCCCGGATGAAAAAGGAGGAGGGCAGCCTGCATGGAGGCCGTAAGGAGGCAGCCCCTCCACCACGCAAAGGCACAACAGGCCAATCACCTGTTTGTCTTAAACTATGATTACAAGCAATATAAGAGAGAAAACCGGACTGATACTAAAGGCGACAAACTGGAACGGATTACGGACTACGACTTATGGAACATGGAACACAAGAAGTATAAATGGGAAAGAAGAGGAGCTGATGGAAGAGATGAGGAAAGCAAAACTAGAAATCCTGGCTATTACCGAAACAAAGAAAAAGGGACAAGGAGTCATGGATCTCGATGGCAACACTCTGCTATACAGTGGTGTACCCACATCTGAAAGAGCTAAAGGGGGCGTGGGTTGCATTGTGGCCAAAAACCAGAAAGATAGTATCAAGGGATGGAACTTTGTCTCGGAACGCATTATGGTTGTAAAACTAAAAGAAGGAGAAACCATAGTCAACCTGGTCATAGTGTATGGGCCAAATAAGGATGAGAGAGCAGAGGTCAAGGAAGAATTCTTCGAGCTGCTTCAAAGGACAGTGGATGACTGCCTAGATGAAATTATCATGCTCGGAGATTTCAATGCCAGAGTTGGAAATGACCACGCTAGATGGGGTGGAGTTATCGGAAGATATGGAGAAGATACTCTCAATGACCATGGAAAGTGACTCCTCAGATTCAGCAGTGAGCAGAATCTGATCATTACCAACACAAAGTTCCCCCATAAGCGCATACATGCATACACTAGGTGTGAACCAACAAAGAATGAGAAGTCAGTGATCGACTATGCCATTGTTAGGAGGAGCTCATTCAAATATGTCCGGGATGCTAGAGTCTGGAGGGGGCCAGAGATTGGAAGTGATCACTACCTGCTTACAATCAAAAGAACAACTGAAAGAGTTGCGCAGCCTAGGAACTGCCCAGCACCACGCAAGAAACCAAGTAAACAAACGGAAGAAATGAGCATTAAGACCTACAAGCTGAAAGAGCCAGAAATTAAGACCAGATATCAGGGGCTTATTGCTACAGCGGTGAGAAACACAGAAGAACAACCTGATGACTTGGAAACCCTGTGGCTTAAATTCAAGGCCATCATAAAGACAGCTGCTGCAGAAGCATGTGGTGAAGTCCGAATTGGGAACAAGAGAAAGAGGACACCTTGGTGGACAGAAGAAGTCAAAGAGAAAATAAGAGAGAAGAAAATGGCATGGAAACAATACTTAGGAGCTAAAAACACAGCAGGACAAATAGAAAAATATAGAGAATATGTGATACTCAGAACAGAAGCAAAGAACAAGGTGCTAGCAGCAAAACAGAAGTCCTGGGAAGAATTTGGAGAAAAGCTACAAAAGGATGCACAAGAAAACCAGAAATTGTTCTATAAGACCCTAAAGAACACGAGGAAGGAAAAACAATGCCCTCTTAAATTTATAAAGGACAAGCAAGGCAAATTGCTTACTGCCCCGAAGGAAGTAATGGAAAGATGGAAAGAATATTTCTCAGAACTCCTTGATGGTGAGCAAGGTCAAGCATCAGAAATGATAACCACTAGCACAGAAGAGGATACAAATGGTGATGAAGATGACATAAAGATGGAAGAACTGAAGGCAGCACTGGAGAAAATCAAGATGGGCAAAGCAGCAGGGCATGATGGTATAACACCAGAAATGGTTAAGTACATGGGAGCATCAGGCGACCTATTACTCCTAAGGGTCCTACAGGCAGCATGGTGCAACAAGGCCATACCAAAGGATTGGGAGATTGCCATCATAACTCTTCTTCTTCTTCGATCCTTAACCACCGACCGTCAAAGCAGTCAGTGGCCATCACGCCTAGTGGCGTCTTGTAGGGCAACAACAAATTGATTCCACTTTGCACGGTCGGTGGCCATCCTTCGTACAGTGCCCCAACTCTGGTTCATTCTTTGCATCTCAGCCTCCACAGTCCTCCGCCAAGTTGTTTTTGGTCGGCCTCTCTTTCGCTTTCCTTCAGGGGTCCTGTAGTGAAATTGACAGAGATACAACGGTAAAATACCTCCAAAGATAACATGTAAGGATAAAAACATAATGCGTAGGCTGCTGATAGTACATGATCGCCCAGACCGCGGGTCATCACCCTCCATAAAAATTGACTTGCTAGACAGGAGGGGAACGGCGGATAAAAAGGAAAAAATATGACTGGAAAGATTGCGTGAGACTAGAAAGGCTAAGGAGACGCAATTGGGGGGGGGGGGGGAAACGGAGAAAAGTCACGTTTCCCAAGTTGACATAAAGTAAGGAACTCGACAGAAGGGACCTTGGATATGTTACGCCACAGTCATTTATTGGTCGCTTTTGCGATACCAAGCCTTTGATTTGAATTCAGCGGCAGAACGCAGATGTTTGGAATATTACAAAAATTAAAAAGTAACTTTTTTCGTAATATTAATGTTAGGAATATAAAAAATTAGCTGGCCGGATGGCCCATTCTGAGCAGTGAACTAATATGTTCTTAATTTTACAGACGGATAGATAATATTGAAGATAATGACAAAAGACAGTGTTGTTCACATCAGCGACAGACTGTATGGAATAAAAAGTGTCGCTATTTGCACAAAAAAAACACGACCTTGAGACGCAGGTGTTCAAATCTACTTAGTAGGGAAGCGAAGGGACATTGGTGGGAGCTGTGTCTAAATATAACTTTTTACGACAAAATTTTGGAGGGGAGAGAAAGGTTGGTTCAAAAATCAAGTACGTTTTTGAAAAAAAAAAACAAGTAGAGGCGGACAGACTAACAGATAAACATCCATACTTGACTGAAGCATGACTGAAATGACTTTAGGGTAGGAAATTTGAATTTGAAATAAACCTAGGCAGTGATTGGCCACAGACAATCATTTTATCGGCGCTCAGACGCGCAAGTGGGGCCATTCCTCAATAGTTGTTCGATGATAGACACAGTATTTTAAAGTGTGGTGATTTCCAAATGAAAGAAAGTGAAATAAGTTCAGGGACGCCATACTATAGCCAGCAGCTCAGCTGAGTTTTGCTAGCATTTCTGTGTTCTTTATTCATAATCTGGTAAGATTGAAATTATTTCTTTGTATATTTTGAATATTGTTTAATGTTCGAGTGATTTGATACTGCCATATCATAATCTAGCCTTACAAACAAGTAGGGATTTGCTCTAGACCCCCCGCCCAAGTCAGGGTCTAGGGACCAACAATATACATAAACTCCAGCAAGGGTTAGGAAAGACAGATCAAGTGTTGAGAATAATGAAACATATTACCTATCCACTTTTAGGGAAGGAAACTAATAAATATTTTTCAGAATCTATAGTCTGGGAGGACCTATCTGATGTAAAACCACCATGGTAAATGTGCTGTTTGGTCAGAGAGATCTGACCTGTCTGTATGATGTGGTTGTTGTGTCCGTGTTGTGTCCAGACGTGGGTAGAGAATAGAATTTTGACACATAGCCAATACTTTGATTGCAGAGCTGTGAGTTTCAGTTGTCAACAAGGCGGTGTCCATTCAGTTGGTGATTTTACTCGAGTGTATCTGTGCAGTACGTTGTGACAGAGACCACTATTATTGCCCGCCAGCACGGAGAGGTGGGACCACCAGATTTCAGCACCAGAGCTACATATGCAAGTTGAGTGAGCCTCTGGTCTGCTGGAAGTTCACCAACGCCTTTTAGTTACTAATACCCCATAAAATTCCTGTAATTTACTGGACACTGTGTAGTCAATATAGACAGGTGTGATGAGGCCACCCCAACAGCACAAGCATTAACTATCCTCCCAAGTAGATGACTACTAGAACATTTTAATAAAACTAACTAGTCTAGTACTTATATATGTACACTCTTGCATTTATTATGTAACATTCCATGCATTTCTTTCATAATTTTTAAATCCTTTTTTTTTTTAAAAAAAGTTCTGGTCAACATAAAACTTGATCCAGAACAAATAAATGTAATATAATTCTATCAAAAATTTTACACTCTTGAGTTAGTTCAGTGTATTATAATATTTGTTAAATATTATTAGTCTGCTTAAATATCTGTGGGTGTATCCATAACTATCACACCACACTACATATCATTACCCTAGACATTTTACATAGCTACATTCATTAAGAAAAAAAATTAAGTGTGAGGTCGTAGTGGTAGCAAGAAAGGCCTTCTGACAATTCACAACTACATTTTATCTCAGGAGCCTTCACAGCTGGCCTCATACATTACATTTAGTAATATCACCATCATACAATACCATCAAACCCACTACATACATTGGGGTCTTGTCCAGGGATAATTAGCCCAACAGTAATATTAGGATCTCCTGGTTGGAGAAATAAAATTAGGGGAAAAAAATTGTGAAATTCCCTTTAAAATTAAAAGTGTCCCTGCAGATAAAAGTTGGTGAATCTTCACAGCCAGTGATAATTAATTAGTTAACTGGTTAGTTAGAATTAGTTAGACTATAGTCATAAGAAGTACTTAGTGTATTTACTGGTTAGAGATTTAGCTTGTATATTATTATATTGTCTGAAAAGTATGGCGGAGCTAGCAAAATTCCGATCAGCTGCTGTGCTGACCGCAAAGGAGATGGGAATGGATGGTCAGATTTTAATTCAATATGTAACGGCTGAATGTGATAAATATATTGAAAGGGAAGATAGAAAGGTAGCTGAAGAGAAGAGGTTACAAATTGAGGCTGATAGAGAAATTAAGAGGCTGCAGATTGAGGCAGAAGAAAAACGACAGCAAAGGGAGGCAGAAGAAAAACGACAGCAAAGGGAGGCAGAAGAAAAAAGGTTGACTGCCGAAAGGGAGGCAGAAGATAGAAGGTTGCAAAGGGAGCACGAATTACGACTAAGGGAGCTGGAATTACAAGGCCCGGCTCCTGAAAATGGTGCCAGCCCTTTTGCCTCAGATGCTACTCCCAGTCTGGGAGCCTCAAACTCAGCTATGGGGTTTCATTTAGACCATTTTGTTGAAAAAGACGATGACATAGAGGGGTACCTAGGACGTTTTGAGTTATTAGCTACTACATATGGGTTAGAGAGAGAGAGGTGGAGTTTAAAGCTATCACAGGGATTGAGAGGTACTTCTTATGAAGTATTTGCCAAAATGAACAGGGAAGACCAAGACAATTATGACATGTTAAAGCAGGCTTTGTTATTAAGGTACGAGAAGAATGGTGAATTTTATCGTAAGAAATTTAGAAATGCCAAACTGTTGTCTGGGGAGACATACCACCAATTCTCTGCTAGACTAGAAACCTATTTGGAGAAATGGACGGCTCTGGGGAAGACCCAAGATCTTAAAGAAATGATCATGATTGAGCAATTGAGAGAGTCCATGGCTCCAGACATGAGAAAATTTCTCATGGAACAAGGTGCAGAGAAGTTGGGGGAAATTTTAAATGTTGCTGAGAGGTATCAGGCAGCTCAGGCAGAGGTAAGTGGTGCTAAAAAGAAGCACATAGACAATTTTAAAGCTCCACAGCAATTTAATAAATTTGATAATAGAGAGTAGGGAAATAAAGGTAGGACAAACTTTGAGCGGCCAAGAAATGACTATCGCGACAGAAACTCACAGTTCAATGACCAAAAGTTCAATGAAAGAAAACCGTTGAACCAAGGAAAAAGATGGTGTAAATGGTGCAAGAAGGATAACCATAACACCGAATTTTGTAGAAGGAAACCTTCAAACATTGCTGCAATGAAGTCGGGGACGCGAAGATTAAAGGTTAATCCTAATGGACAACAGGAACCTTATCACCCCCAGTTTGTGAGGATGTTATTTGTAATGGGGTCACCATAAGGTGCCTTTATGATACAGGTTTGGATTATGATTCAGTTGTGAAGTCTAGCCTAGTGGACCCAAGTCAGTATACCACCGAAACAGTGGAAATACAAGGGGCGACTAAGGACATACCACTCATGACACTTCCCATCGCAAGGATAACGGTGAAAACTCGCTATGTGGAGGGAGAAATCAGAGCAGCAGTGATAGATGAACCAATCTACCCTCTGATATTGGGGTGTAGATACGTCTTCTTGGGGAATCCCGAGAAACCTGTGATCATGGCGACAGTGCAGACCAGGTCACAGAAGAAGGAGGAAGAAGGTGAACCTATAAATGCTCATCCAGAGGAGATGAGGAAGGCGCAGGCTGAGGATAGGACACTCAAGCCCTGTTTTAAAAAAATTGCCCAAATGCCACACACCTCCGAGCAAGGGGGAATATTTCATGAAGAACAAACTCTTATACAGGAAGGCCGGAACTGGAACAAATGGTCACAACCAGCTGGTTCTTCCCACTTCATATAGAGATAAAGTGATGGAACTCGGGCATGCGATTCCCTTCAGTGGTCACATGGGGATCAGCGCCACAGGACAGCGTATAGCTTGTCATTACTTCTGGCCAGGGATAACGGAGGATATAAAAAGATATGTCAAATCCTGCCCAGAATGTCAAAGGGTAGCTCCAAAGCACTGGACTGCTCCTGCAACTCTAGGGGAAATGCCCATAGTGGGAACACCTTTTGAGAGGGTTGCAGTGGATATTGTAGGACCTCTCACTCGGACCAAGAGGAGGAACAGTTACATCCTTACTCTGGTGGACACTTGTTCTATGTGGGGAGAGGCGGTAGCCCTGCCATCAATTGATTCAAAACATGTAGCAGAGGCACTACTTACAATATTTACCCGATTAGGATTCCCGCATCAAATCTTGACGGATAATGGTTCTCAGTTCAAGGGGAAACTAACGGAAGAAGTTTTTAAGCTATCTCAAGCCAGACACTTTCATTGTAGTCCGTACCATCCACAAGGGAACGGCCAGGTAGAGAGGTTCAACGGGACTCTCATTTCTATCCTGAGAAAGCTGGCACACGAAAAACCGGATCTGTGGGATCAATTCCTGCCCGCCGCATTGTTTGCGTACCGGGAGGTACCACATAGTTCAACCGGGATGGCTCCCGCAACTCTGCTATTTGGGAGGCCAATAAAAGGTCCATTAGAAGCTCTATTAAGGACCTGGACAGATGAGAAGGCGGAAGAGACTGTTACCTCATCGTATCAATACGTGAACGAACTGACCACTCGTTTGAAAGCTGGATGGAAACTGGCAAATGATAATTTGAAGCAAGCCAGGAAGAAACATGCAGCATATTTTAATAGGAAGGCAAAGGACAGGGAACTGGCAGTCGGAGAGAAGGTGCTGCTTCTACTACCCGGAAGCCAGAATAAATTACAAATTGGTTGGCAAGGTCCATATACGGTTCTAGAGAAGGTGTCTAGAACAAACTATAAAATTGACAAAAAGGGGAAGGAGAAAGTTTATCATGTAAACCTGTTAAAGAAGTATCTGGACAGACCACTCCAGGAAAGCACCCCCTTATTGACCTTGGCTATTGCAACCCAGATGCAAAAAGAACCACTCACCTCACATGAATACCCATTACATCCTTGTGAAACCGCAGCACAGGTAAAAGTCAGTAAGCACCTGACTAAAAACCAGAGGGAGAGAGTTCAACAGGTTCTGGAGGAACATACAGATGTATTAACAGATAAACCAGGCCATACAAATTTGCTACAGTATGACATGAAACTGGTAGACTCAAACCCAATCTGTATGAGAGCCTATTCTATTCCGTTCGCGAAGGAGAAGGCATTGAAGGAAGAAATAGATTATTTGCTGAAGGAGGGGATTATTTCGCACAGTGAATCATCTTTTAGTTCTAGTGTCGTTTTGTTGAGAAAAGCATAGATTACAGGAAACTGAATGCTGTCACAGAAGGACAAGTGGATCCATTACCAGACACAAAACAGTTATTTGCCAGACTGAACAAGGCAAAATACTTTTCAAAGGTGGATCTTAGTAAAGGCTATTACCAGATCCCAGTGAAGCCTGAAGTGAGACCTTATTTGGCTTTTAGCACTTCGGATGGACATTATGAATTCAATATGCTACCATTCGGACTGAAAAAATGCTCCGAGTGTGTTTTCAAGGATGATGCGCAAATTGTTGGATCCCCTGAATAACCCATGTATCACGAATTTCATGGATGATATTCTCGTCGCCACAGAGACATTTGAAGAACACATTGAAGCTCTGGAGATGTTGTTCGATAGACTTCGGGAGGCGAACTTAACTGCTAGGCCAACAAAATGTTGTATTGGATGCAAAGAGTTGGAATTCTTGGGACACACTGTATATCAGGGTAATATGACCCCTGATCCTAAGAACTTGGAAAAAACTGCAGAGAGCACCTAGGCCGCAAACAAAAAAGGACGTGCGATCATTTGTGTCGTTATGCGGATTTTATCAGAAATACATCAAGAATTTTAACGCTATTTGTGCTCCTCTGACTGATCTGACTCGCAAGGGACTTCCAGATAAAATTATTTGGACTGCACAATGTGAACTAGCGTTCCAAGAGTTAAAGGAAAAACTCACTAGCAAGCCTATTCTCAAACTGCCTGATTTGACACAGGACTTTGTCTTAAGAACCGATGCAAGTAATGTAGGACTAGGAGGGGCTTTGTTGCAAAGATCATCTTCACCTGATGGGGAACTGAAACCAGTCGCTTATGCAAGCCGTAAATTGAATAAGGCGGAACAAGGATACTCCACAAGCGAAAAAGAATGTTTAGCGTTAATCTGGGCAATAAAGAAGTTTCAAATCTATCTGTATGGTAGGACTTTTGTGGTGGAGACGGACCATCAGCCTCTCGTATTCTTATCTCAGGCTAAGCATGAAAACGCAAGATTGCTGAGGTGGTCTTTATTGCTTCAACCTTATCAGTTCAGTATCCAATATATCCCAGGCAAATTGAATGTCGGTGCAGATTTCCTCAGTCGGCACCCCTGTGATCAAAATTAGAGTAGTGGCAGACGTGAGGAGTAATTTTACCTATGTGTATCGCTGGTTTTGGAACTTGCCATAGGCATGTTTTCAAGTGGGGAGATGTGTAGTGAAATTGACAGAGATACAACGGTAAAATACCTCCAAAGATAACATGTAAGGATAAAAACATAATGCGTAGGCTGCTGATAGTACATGATCGCCCAGACCGCGGGTCATCACCCTCCATAAAAATTGACTTGCTAGACAGGAGGGGAACGGCGGATAAAAAGGAAAAAATATGACTGGAAAGATTGCGTGAGACTAGAAAGGCTAAGGAGACGCAATTGGGGGGGAAACGGAGAAAAGTCACGTTTCCCAAGTTGACATAAAGTAAGGAACTCGACAGAAGGGACCTTGGATATGTTACGCCACAGTCATTTATTGGTCGCTTTTGCGATACCAAGCCTTTGATTTGAATTCAGCGGCAGAACGCAGATGTTTGGAATATTACAAAAATTAAAAAGTAACTTTTTCGTAATATTAATGTTAGGAATATAAAAATTAGCTGGCCGGATGGCCCATTCTGAGCAGTGAACTAATATGTTCTTAATTTTACAGACGGATAGATAATATTGAAGATAATGACAAAAGACAGTGTTGTTCACATCAGCGACAGACTGTATGGAATAAAAAGTGTCGCTATTTGCACAAAAAAAAACACGACCTTGAGACGCAGGTGTTCAAATCTACTTAGTAGGGAAGCGAAGGGACATTGGTGGGAGCTGTGTCTAAATATAACTTTTTACGACAAAATTTTGGAGGGGAGAGAAAGGTTGGTTCAAAAATCAAGTACGTTTTTGAAAAAAAAAAAACAAGTAGAGACGGACAGACTAACAGATAAACATCCATACTTGACTGAAGCATGACTGAAATGACTTTAGGGTAGGAAATTTGAATTTGAAATAAACCTAGGCAGTGATTGGCCACAGACAATCATTTTATCGGCGCTCAGACGCGCAAGTGGGGCCATTCCTCAATAGTTGTTCGATGATAGACACAGTATTTTAAAGTGTGGTGATTTCCAAATGAAAGAAAGTGAAATAAGTTCAGGGACGCCATACTATAGCCAGCAGCTCAGCTGAGTTTTGCTAGCATTTCTGTGTTCTTTATTCATAATCTGGTAAGATTGAAATTATTTCTTTGTATATTTTGAATATTGTTTAATGTTCGAGTGATTTGATACTGCCATATCATAATCTAGCCTTACAAACAAGTAGGGATTTGCTCTAGACCCCCCGCCCAAGTCAGGGTCTAGGGACCAACAATATACATAAACTCCCGCAAGGGTTAGGAAAGACAGATCAAGTGTTGAGAATAATGAAACATATTACCTATCCACTTTTAGGGAAGGAAACTAATACATATTTTTCAGAATCTATAGTCTGGGAGGACCTATCTGATGTAAAACCACCATGGTAAATGTGCTGTTTGGTCAGAGAGATCTGACCTGTCTGTATGATGTGGTTGTTGTGTCCGTGTTGTGTCCAGACGTGGGTAGAGAATAGAATTTTGACACATAGCCAATACTTTGATTGCAGAGCTGTGAGTTTCAGTTGTCAACAAGGCGGTGTCCATTCAGTTGGTGATTTTACTCGAGTGTATCTGTGCAGTACGTTGTGACAGAGACCACTATTATTGCCCGCCAGCACGGAGAGGTGGGACCACCAGATTTCAGCACCAGAGCTACATATGCAAGTTGAGTGAGCCTCTGGTCTGCTGGAAGTTCACCAACGCCTTTTAGTTACTAATACCCCATAAAATTCCTGTAATTTACTGGACACTGTGTAGTCAATATAGACAGGTGTGATGAGGCCACCCCAACAGCACAAGCATTAACTATCCTCCCAAGTAGATGACTACTAGAACATTTTAATAAAACTAACTAGTCTAGTACTTATATATGTACACTCTTGCATTTATTATGTAACATTCCATGCATTTCTTTCATAATTTTTAAATCCTTTTTTTAAAAAAAAGTTCTGGTCAACATAAAACTTGATCCAGAACAAATAAATGTAATATAATTCTATCAAAAATTTTACACTCTTGAGTTAGTTCAGTGTATTATAATATTTGTTAAATATTATTAGTCTGCTTAAATATCTGTGGGTGTATCCATAACTATCACACCACACTACATATCATTACCCTAGACATTTTACATAGCTACATTCATTAAGAAAAAAAATTAAGTGTGAGGTCGTAGTGGTAGCAAGAAAGGCCTTCTGACAATTCACAACTACATTTTATCTCAGGAGCCTTCACAGCTGGCCTCATACATTACATTTAGTAATATCACCATCATACAATACCATCAAACCCACTACAGGTCCAAAACATAGCTGTTCTTGTGATGGCATCGGGGTCTCTTCTGAGGACATGACCAACCCAGCTCCAGCGTCTGCCAGCTATGATGGTGTGCATGTCCTCTTGCTTGCTACGAGTAAGCAGATCTTGGTTGGTGATGGTATTCGGCCAAAAGATGCGGTGAATTTTTCTTAGGCATGTTGTGTGAAAAGAGGACAATTTTGACATTTCCTTCTCTGTGACTCTCCAGCATTCTGCACCATAGAGAAGCACAGAAAGCACGCAACTCTGGTATAATCTTAATTTTTGTGCTTGTGCTGTATTGGGAGGACTTCCAGATGTTATTTAGGCTAAAGAAGGCTGTTCTTGCCTTATTCATTCTGATGTTGATGTCCTTGCCTGCCCCACCGTCTGGTGTTACTATGCTTCCTAGGTATGTGAAGGTATCTGTCTGTACCAGTTGCTGATTCCTTACTGATATGGGCTCAGGGTTGCTCACATTGAGCGTCATGACCACAGACTTCTTTAAATTGATGTTCAAGCCCACCTGCTGGCTAATTTTATTAAGTCTATCCGTTTTTTCCTGGATGTGTTGATGTGAATGTGCCAGCAGTGCAATGTCATCTGCATATTCCAGATCTTCCAATGTAGAAAATGTAGTCCATCTTATTCCTCTTGGACTGCCCTCTGTTGTCTGGCGCATCACCCAGTCTATGACTGTTAAAAAATAGAGTGGTTGATAAGGGGCATCCCTGTCGTACTCCTGTCTTCACCTCGAAGGTTAGGTTGCTCTGCCCAACACTACACGTAAAGTTGGCATAGAGGCTTTTTATGATTGACACTATGCAGCTTGGAATTCCATAAGCCCTCAGTATTTTCCATAAACTGTCCCTATGTATGCTGTCAAAAGCCTTTTCAAAATCAACAAAATTTATGTAAAGCTGTCTTTGCCATTCTGAGCACTGCTCTATAATGTTCCTGAGAGTGAATATATGGTCTACGCATCTTCTGTTCTTTCTAAATCCTGCTTGTTCTTTCCTCAGTTTGTAGTCTACTGCCTTTGAAATTCTCTGTATGATTATCCTGCCTAGTATTTTGCTGGGAACTGAGAGAAGAGTGATTCCTCTCCAATTATTGCAGTCTGCAAGATCTCCCTTCTTGGGCAATTTGACAATTATTCCTTTCTTCCACTCTGATGGTGTTGTCCCCGTTTTCCACACTTGTGCGAATAGTGGTTCTAATAGTTCTGCTGCTAGCTCAGGGTCTGTCTTAAATAGCTCTGCATTTAAGTTATCATGGCCCGGAGCTTTACCGTTCTTTAACCCTTTGATTGCTGTGATGATTTCTTCTTTTCGTGGAATGTCTGTATTTACATCTAGATCGTTTTCAGCCTCAGGAACATTCAATTGTGTCTCTGGTATTTCCTTGTTCAGCGTTTCTCCGAAGTGCTCTGCCCATCTTGTTTCCTGTCCCTCTGCTGTCTTGATGAGATTTCCTTGCCTATCTCTTACTAATGTAATATTGTTTGCACCTTGTTTTCCGCTGATGAATTTAGTTATTTTGTATACTGTGCTTTGTTCATTTCTCAGTGCTGCCTCTTCTGCCTGTTTTGCAAGATCGTCTAGGAAATTCCTTTTGTTGGCTCGGGTTTGGCGTTTAACTTCTCTGTCCAACTGGCTGTACTGTTCGCTATATAGTTGCTTTAACCTGGGGGACTTCGCTTCTGTTTTCTTTCTTTTTATTTCCTTTCTCATCTTTATGGTGTTTAGTGTTTCTGGTGTTATCCAGTCTTGCTTCTTCCTTTCCTGGAATCCTAAGCATGATTTGCTACTTTCCTTATATATTGTTGAAATGGTGTAGAAATTCTGGTTTATATCATCAGTCAATGTCTTTTCCTGGCTTTTGGCAAATTGATATCGTTTCTTAATGTCGGCCGCAAAAGCTTTTCTGGTAAGGGGGTCCTTCAATTTGCTGATGTCAAACCTTTTCTGTGTAGTTACAGTTGGTCCAGCCCTTCTTAGTTTCACTTTCAGTTTTGCTACTACTAAATGGTGATCACTTCCCACATCTGCACCTCTTCTTACCTTCACATCTTGTAATGCATGTCTCCATCTGCCGTTAACCATGATGTGGTCTATCTGGTTTCTGTCCCGACCATTTGGTGATTCCCATGTTAACTTGTGAATTTCCTTATGTGGGAAAAGTGTTCCTCCAATGACCAGGTTGTTAATGCTACAGAAACTTATTAGCTTATCCCCATTTTCGTTTGCTGTTCCGCTGCCGCATTTCCCCATTGTTCTTTCATTATATGTATTGTGTGTACCAACTTTCGCATTGAGGTCTCCCATTACTATAACAAGATCATATCTAGGTGTGTCTTCCATTTCTTTCTGCAGTTGTTGATAGAATGTATCCTTGACCTCCTCATCGCTATCATTCGTTGGTGCGTAGCATTGTATTATTGTAGTGATGGTGAATCTCCCTCTCAATCTCAATCGTATCAGTCTGTTGTTGATGGGTTTCCATTCCAGTAATGTCCTTTCTATCCCTTTCTGTAGAATAATGGCTACGCCTTCACTGTGCTGTCCATAATCTCTTCCAGAGTAAAGTACTGTTTCTCCTGTTGCTGTTTTAACTTTTCCTGCCCCTGTCCATCTGCTCTCACTTATCCCCAGAAGCATGTGGTGAAGTCCGAATTGGGAACAAGAGAAAGAGGACACCTTGGTGGACAGAAGAAGTCAAAGAGAAAATAAGAGAGAAGAAAATGGCATGGAAACAATACTTAGGAGCTAAAAACACAGCAGGACAAATAGAAAAATATAGAGAATATGTGATACTCAGAACAGAAGCAAAGAACAAGGTGCTAGCAGCAAAACAGAAGTCCTGGGAAGAATTTGGAGAAAAGCTACAAAAGGATGCACAAGAAAACCAGAAATTGTTCTATAAGACCCTAAAGAACATGAGGAAGGAAAAACAATGCCCTCTTAAATTTATAAAGGACAAGCAAGGCAAATTGCTTACTGCCCCGAAGGAAGTAATGGAAAGATGGAAAGAATATTTCTCAGAACTCCTTGATGGTGAGCAAGGTCAAGCATCAGAAATGATAACCACTAGCACAGAAGAGGATACAAATGGTGATGAAGATGACATAAAGATGGAAGAACTGAAGGCAGCACTGGAGAAAATCAAGATGGGCAAAGCAGCAGGGCATGATGGTATAACACCAGAAATGGTTAAGTACATGGGAGCATCAGGCGACCTATTACTCCTAAGGGTCCTACAGGCAGCATGGTGCAACAAGACCATACCAAAGGATTGGAAGATTGCCATCATAACACCGATTTTCAAAAAGGGTGACAATCTACAATGTGGAAACCACAGAGGCATATCCCTTCTCAGTGCCCTGGTAAAATCTACTCTAGAATCCTAGAGCAGAGACTCCGATGCCTAGCTGAGCCCCAATTGGATGAAGCCCAGTGCGGATTCCGAGCAAACCGAAGTACTCAAGACCTAATCTTCACACTCAGGCAGCTGAGTGAAAAGGCCCTTGAGTACAAGAGTGAGATCCATCTTTGTTTCATAGATCTGGAAAAGGCGTTTGACAGGGTCCCTTGGAGCAAACTTTGGGACTGTTTGGCAAGGAAGAAAATTCCAGCACCTCTGATTCATGCTATACAGAGCTTCTACAAGTCTTGCAGAAATTATGTGAGGACAGCAAACTATAAGTCAGAATAGTTCAGGACCACCACTGGTGTAAGACAAGGTGATATCCTGTCACCTTATCTTTTCATACTCCTCATGGACGATGTTATCAAGGCATGTAAGGAGAGAACAAGAAAGTATTCCGTGGGGTACTGGAAGATGAGACAGGTATCTATTTCAGAGCTGGCATTTGCTGATGATGTTGCCCTGATTGCTAAATCAGAGGCACATCTCCAATCCAACCTGCAAGTCTGGAAGGAAGATCTGGAGAAGAGAGGGATGGTCACAACTAGCTCTAAAACAAAATCCGTGGTGAGAAGAAAGAAGACATCAGATTAAGTTGGGAGAACAGGTCCTGGAGCAAGTCGACCACTTTAAATATCTCGGAGCTATTATAGACCGAAAGGGAGGCATCAAAGAAGAGTTGGCCACTCAAAATGCAGCAGCTGGGAGACTTTTTCAGACCATAAATCGAGAATTCCTCAGCAAGAGAGAGGTTGGTAAGAAAACGAAGATGGCTGTATACCGCTCCACCTATGTCCCAGTCTTGACATATTGGTGCAAGTCATGGGCAATGACTACAACCCATAAAAGCCAGATCCAAACCTCAGAAATGAGGTATCTGAAGAAGTAGTAGTAGTAATATGGGAGAACGAGTATATTCATATCCCTCGCATTGACTTAGAACCGAGCGAGTGCAGTTTGCCATTTGGGATGCCACGTCGTCAATTCCCAGTGATTTTAGCATTTGCAATGACGATCAATAAGACGCAAGGACAATCTTTTATCCTTCCTGAACCTGTCGGACACGGCCAGCTCTATGTCACCATCACCCGAGAAACAAATCATGAAAACTTGAAAGTTTTTGTTAAAAACACTTTTTATCAGGGAACATTCTTTGAAACAAATCCACGCACTTTCACACAAAAATATTGTCATCAAATAACTTTTATATTGAATTAAAATATATTTTAAAAATATATTAGTTTTTGATTTACCGGTACTTCCGTCATTATTGACACAAAGTACTCACTACTTTAGGCGTTACGGTAATCAACTAGATTACACGGGAGAGACGGCTTTGGTCGCAGGGATTAATAATACAGTGAAAAAGTATGTGTGTAGTCATCATCGACAGTTGATGTCTCTGTCTGGTATATAGTAGGGGCCACGTTGCTCAGACATCGTTAGTGCTTGGCTGAGTGATGTAGGGCTGAATTGCATCAGATAGCCAAGTTCTGGATTCCACAGAGGACGAAGATGTTGGCTGCGGGAGGAATAATGACTGTAGATTTCGTCTGTCATGGTTTCAACACTGCTAGGAGGTTTCTGGGTCTGGGACTGTGTGACACTGCTCGTAGAACTGTCATGTAATTTGTTTGTGAGGGACTGTCTTATGGGCAGTGGAGGAAACATAACATCATAACATCTGGCTTCCTGACTGTTGGGGACATTATGTTTGTTGTAAGGTAAGCCACTCCCAATAGGTGCGCTTCTATGACGGCCTGTAAGGTGTGTTGTGCATTATCGTGATGATCTCATGGTAGATGGGTTCTTTTATTTGTGTATTTTGGGTTGTCGTTTTGCATTCGCTCCGGATGTTTAATGTTTCTTTGCTAGGATACTGCTTCCTAGTTTGGATGTATGTATTTTATCTATGTAGAGGCGTTTCTTTGGTGCTCCTGAGTTGCTTGTAAAGAAAAGGAGAGTGGTTGATAAAACTAATGTTGTGTTTACAGTAGCTCTGTAGTACCTTGTTGTTGATGTCTGCTATGCGATGTTGGAAGCCATAGCAAGGTGGAATAATTGATGACATATAAATAGAGGTGTTAGGAAATTTTCACTTTAGTGTAGTGGTCAGTCTTGAAATCGCAGAGGGGCTTACGCTGAGTCCATTCATTATGTCGTTGATTCATATAGGTATTGTTGTTCTTGTAATGTTATGGTGTATGTCGAACTTATTGATTTTATCAATTAGACTGTCAGTGCCAGCCCCAGGCATCGTCAGCACTGAGACATATTCTTCTGTTGTGGTGGATATCCGATCGTTGTAAATGCATTTTAACTTAATTAAGAGAGAGTCGCCAATTATGATATGTGTTGCTTCACTACGTGGGTTGCAGTCATAGTCATTGCCCACGACTCGCATCAATATGTCAAGACTGGGACATAGGTGAAGCCATCTTCATCTTGCCAATCTCTCTTTTGTAGAGGAATCCTCCATTTAGGGCCTGAAAAAGTATATCAGCAAAAACATTGGTATATACTTAACAAACACTTTACACAAAATCACGAATACTCCCATTAGGGGAGGTCACTCTATACTTTAAAACGACTGTTTACATTTCAAGGCGGATAAACGGAAAGACTAAGATACGCACTTTACTTCTTATCTTTCCTTCATCAAGTCTTGAGAAAGACGTTATTATACTCCAAAAGGAAATATGTTCGAAAACTGTACGAATTTGAAGAAATGTGAAGAAACAACACAAATAAAACAAGAGCTAGATTATGAGGTATTATAGTTTAAGAAAAATAGATAGCGTCCGCCATGTTAGCCAAGTGGATATTGGTACATCCGCCGTGTCGCTTCGGTAATTTAAAAAAAAGAAAAAAAAGCCTCTAACGCTAAACTAAATCTTAAACAAACCACTGTGTTGAACGCTTTCATATTTATTATGACAAGACCTGAATGATCTAAAATCTGATCACATCAACTGCCCTTTTTGCTTGGAAGGCCGGTTGCAATAGATCTCTAGTGTCTTCTGTCTCTTGTCCTAATGTTCAATGTAAAAGACTATTTCCCGTCAGTTGTTGATGTTATCTTATTAGTTACAGGTAATATTTACTTTAGTGTTACTGAGTTCCTATCGTAACTTTCATTTACTTTGTACTTGGTATCGGAGTTACATTAGTAAATGATATTCACAATTTGAACTCGGTGGCACTAAAGTTGAATTTTACCAGGCCTGTGTATTTTTATATGATCACAATATTTTGACTTAAATCTAATTCATTATTTGTTATTTTATTTGTAGTTGTTGTAGAATGTTACCCTCTTGTCATGAAAATGGCTTCATTCTTCTATATATGGAGATCTCAAGGGCCTCAATTCTTTGGTCTAACTGCTTGGTCATTGTCCTAGTATTTACACCGTAAAGTTAGTCCCATAGCAGATAGGGCCTACTTCTGTAGTGGAGTGGAGTGTTGGAGACTTCACTATACTAGGTCCAGCATGGAGAGATGGGGTGACCAGTTCCTTTTGCTACCTTTTCTTTCCCTAACTCAAGAGCAAAGTCAGATACCCATTTGCAGCTGGGTAGACTGAAGTGTGTCAAAACCATGAATCGAACCTGCCACCAATGCCATGAGAGACCAGTGTTCTAACCACTCTGTCAGTCTGACACTTGTGTACACCATATAGTAGTAAACAAAAATAAAACTTGATGGTTGTCATTTTAAATTTGTGGGTGTGCCCCAATCTTCTATTTATCCTTTCTTGAGGGTTTCTTCTTCTTCTCTTCTTCCTCGTTCATCCTGAAAGGAAAGTTGGTTGCATTGTGTCTGTTTACAGTGGAGCTGCGATATCTGCGCCTTTCGGCCAACACATCTAACTTCAGCACTGCATTTTTTTGGGACCGGGTTTGCCTTCCCTCTTCGATCCCTACTCTCTCAGTCAGACTGCAGTGATGCAGCCTGTTTCCAGAAACACTACGGGGAGGTGGAGTAGGGTCTTGGTCAGCTCTGGTTCCCTGACGCAAGCAGTCAAGCTATGGGTCGCAGACTGCATTCTCTATTGCTGCGTCTTTGGGTCTCAAGGGTCTCAGTTCTTCCTTATAACTGCTTGTTCATTGTCCATGTTTCTACACCATACAGTAATGACAAATATAAATAACATTTGATAATTCTCAGTTTTAATTTCTGAGTTAATTATTTACATGTCAGTGTTTATCTCCTCAGTGTTTCTCAAACTTTTTCAGCTCACTGCCTCCATGGCTCCTAGGGTATGCCACAGTGTGTGCGCCCCCCCCCCCCCCCCCAACAGGAAATGTTACACCTACACTTTTATTACAGGAAATGTTACACCTACACTTTTACTACAGGAAATGTTACACCTACACTTTTATTACAGGAAATGTTATACCTACACTTTTACTACAGGAAATTTTACACCTACACTTTTATTACAGGAAATGTTACACCTACACTTTTACTACAGGAAATGTTACACCTACACTTTTACTACAGTAAGTGTTACACCTACACTTTTATTACAGGAAATGTTACACCTACACTTTTATTACAGGAAATGTTACACCTACACTTTTACTACAGGAAATGTTACACCTACACTTTTACCACAGGAAATGTTACACACACACACTTTTATTACAGGAAATGTTACACCCACACTTTTATTACAGGAAATGTTACACCTACACATTTACTACAGGAAATGTTACACCTACACTTTTATTACAGGAAATATTATGTCTACAATTTAATTACAGGAAATGTTACACCTACACTTTTATTACAGGAAATGTTACACCTACACTTTTACTACAGGAAATGTTACACCTACACTTTTACTACAGGAAATGTTACACCTACACTTTTACCACAGGAAATGTTACACACACACACTTTTATTACAGGAAATGTTACACCCACACTTTTATTACAGGAAATGTTACACCTACACATTTACTACAGGAAATGTTACACCTACACTTTTATTACAGGAAATGTTATGTCTACAATTTAATTACAGGAAATGTTACACCTACACTTTTATTACAGGAAATGTTACACCTACACTTTTACTACAGGAAATGTTACACCTACACTTTTACCACAGGAAATGTTACTCACACTGATGCGTGATGCCATATGATGATGGATGGTATCCGCATGTCTGGTTTTGTGTAGTGTGCAGATGTGTTCAGTCAAACAATGTTCATACAAAAATAACAGGGCAATCCACATAGGACGTCAGTAAACTCACGACGTATAAAGTCAATGATTCTTGTAACAGCCGTTGACGTTTTTCTTCATTATTTATTGTGGACGCCACAGTGACAAAATGGTTACGCGAATATGTAGGCACATCAAACAGTCATTATCACAGCAACATTCAATACAGCAATAGACGGTAGACAGCATTACAATGATGAGTCAGATGCATGTTATATTTCATAGTGCTGTAAATGTAGTCAGGTGAAACACTCCATCCTTTTCTATAACAGCCAGGAGATAACCAGATGTATGAGATCAGTTCACTCTCCTTAGTCTGACTTCAGCAAGACAGACACGTCTGCCGAAGTATAAATAATGTCCTCAAAAATATCCTCTAGATAATAAAGGTTTTCCAAACCTAGTTCATTTAACAAAGTAGCAAGTAATGGTCCTTGGGACGTGCATCAACCGATGCATGTACAATACAGCGACATGTGAGCTGGGAAAACATCTCGTGACGATGACTTTCGAAGACAGGCTATGAATCGAAATCGCTCACGACCCAAAATCGATAGAGTTAATGAAAAAGTCAATTTACCTTGCTTTCAAGAAATACATAGAAATATCACGCCTCCCGACATGTGGGAAACACTAGAGGTATTATCTCGAATAAACGAAATATCCATTAAGAGGACTACACATCCCTGACAGAACAAAAAATAGCGGAGATCCCCTCTTCAACGAGGCATCTCTTTCGCCATTCAAATCGCTCACCCCACTAGTGGTGGGCGGAAACCGATCGACCAAAAACAAGACCAGTCATGCGCAGTCCAGCGCAAAAAACCACAGCTCAAAACTTAACTGCATTCAATACCAACGCGGGAAGACAAATGCTTACCGAGAAAAGTGACTATAAATTTCAAGCAGTTGTTGCCCTTGCGTTATAAAATAGATATTGTAATAAAACGATGTTGCGAGAATTTATCACGCAACATATCACCACCTCCTCCCGATAAAAAAAAAATGTGGAACATATTTTTTTTTTTTTTAAATATCAAAGAGCATGCGATAAGCGGCTCAAAACGCACGAATTATGCGCTGATAATTAATTAAATTGCCTAACATGAGGCTAAATATAGAGTGTCTGGTGAGGATATACCTCAACAGAAAAATAAATATGTCTCAAAAAATATTCACATCGGGGAGGTGTCACCAACACACATCACGTTAGCATGTAAACACAATATACGTATGCAAGTTACCATAATCATCATTAAACAGCATACTCTAATATTGTCTTTAAAAATGGATGTACAAATCTGATAGGAAAATTTAAATAGTACATTCTTTGACATGTAATGACATAAGTACATAGTAAAGTTAAACTACATGACGATCCAGGACATATGCTCTGGTATTCCGAGGGTAAGTACACAATCTAGAACTCGTCATGCTTGATACTAGTAAGGTAAGTCCTCAGCTCAACAATGACATTCTGAGAAAGTACAAGCAATATAATGCTAATTAATAACTAATATGCTTCATAAGGTACAATACATTATTAATAATTGTGGCTGTTTAGTAAACTAACGGCCCTTATATTAACTACTCAGTCCTCCTCTATCATCTTAAAAAACGAACAGAAGAAGATGACAACAAAGCACGATAGTGTGTACATATAAAGTAAGTACAGATGTGCTAATCTATTGTAGAAATATAGGTGTGTTATGACTCTGTAATATATGGAAATATAGGACAGAAGTATTAGTTGGAGTCATGTGGGCATCTAGACAAAATGTCAGCCATCACATTATCCGCACCACGGATAGCTCGTACCGTGAAGTGAAAAGGTTGAAGAGCTATAGCATATCGAGTGGATCTCGAACTCTTCAAATTCTTAGTCTGAATAGCTGTAAGAGCTTTCTGATCAGTCTCTAGAATGAAATGTGCGCCCAGGAGGAATCTTTGTAGCTTTAGAATTGACCAAACCATCGCTAACAACTCACGGTCTAAAACCGAGTAGTTCCTCTCTGCCGCATTTAGTTTTCTAGAAATGTACATAACAGGATGCAGAGTATTTGCATATTCTTGCATCAGTGCTGCTCCAATCCCAGTGGATGAAGCATCACTCCGAAGAACAAAAGTCCTATCAAGAGTAGGTAATCTTAAGATGGGAGGAGAAGAAAATATATTCTTGATTTGGTCTAGTGAAGATTGGCATTCTTCAGACCAACGGACCAGATTAGGCGAACCTTTCTTCAACAATGTTGAGAGAGGTGCCATGATCGAAGATAAATTTGGAATAAATCTCCCATAAAATTGAATTAAACCTAAGAGACTCCTAACTTGTTTCTTCGTTTTAGGAACAGAGATGTTCAGTATTTTGGAAGTATTGTGGTCTTCTGTCTTCAAGAGACCATGACCAACACGATGACCCAGGAAAGAGATTTCACCAAAACCAACAAAAGCTTTAGAAGGTTTCGCTGTCAAATTATTCTCACGTAGAGTGGACAGTAAGTCATATAACCCTAAATAGTGATCTTCCCAGGTATCACTGAAGAGACAGATGTCATCTAAGTATGCGATGACATCCGAACGATGTGACAGAATTCGACGCATCATGCGAACGAAAGTGGCAGGGGCGTTCATGAGACCAAAAGGCATAACATTCCATTGAAATAGACCCCTAGGTGTAGAAAAAGCAGTAAGAGGTTTGGCATGCTCTGCTAAAGGCACTTGCCAATAACCTTTAGACAAGTCAAGTTTAGTGAAGAATCTAGAATTAGAAAGTCTAATCAGTAGATCTTCTAACAAAGGCATCGGTTCAGCATCGAACTTTGTGACCTGATTCAATTTGCGATAATCAACACAAATTCGTATGTTCTTATCCTTCTTCCGGACAATAACCATGGAAGAAGAATATGGTGAAGTCGATGGTTCAATTATATTTAATTGAATCATTTCATCCAATTCCTTTTCCACTTGCGACTGAAAGTGTATAGGAATAGGATAAGGCCTAACCCTAATTGGATTATTGTCGGTAAGAATTATGTCATGTTCTATGACATCTGTGTGTCCAGGAATGTCAGTGAGAACATCCTGAAATGTTTGTAACATCGACGAGACTTGTCGATGTTCGTCACCAGAAAGATTAGGAGAAACAGAAACGTTTTTCCAAGATTCCGTAGAATGTAATGGAACCACTGGAAGGGGAAGATTAACATCAGAGAAGGTAGATTCCTCATCCTGTATGACAGACAGGGATGAATAATGACCGTGAGGTGCAGGAGCATCATCCGTTGCCTGGAAAATAGGCAGCAAATAGTCCGGACGTTTGTGAAATTCCGAAAGCATGTTTATGTGGAAAGTTTTATGCTTTCCATCAATATCGACCACATAGTCAACATCGGAAATCCGAGAGACTATTGCATACGGACCTTTCCATGCAATAAGAAGTCTATTTTCCCTACTGGGGAGTAGGACGAATGCTTTGTCACCTGGACAAAGTTGTCGTAGACATCTATTCTTGTTAGCAAACTGTCTTGCCTTCTCTTTAGCAATTTCTGATGAAGCAGTTGCTAGCTTACATGCCTCAATGATCTTTTGTCTAAGAGCAATGACATACTCATATGAGGATTGAGTTTCATCGCTAATATCATCGGCAGTGATGAGATCGTGTAATAAAGACATAGGGCCGCGTGGACGCGCGCCAAAGACAAGTTCGAAGGGAGAAAATCCTGTGTGTTCATTAGGGACTTCTCTATAGGCAAAGAGAGCCGCGGGTAAAACCCTGTCCCAATCTTGAGGATGATCTTCAGTTATCTTACCAAGCAAAGTCTTGAGCGTTCTATTCAGACGCTCAACTAACCCATTAGACATAGGATGGTAGATACTACTGAGAGATCGTTCAATATGTAAGGTAGACATTACCTGTGACATAGTGTCAGATATGAGTTGAGTGCCATGGTCTGACAATATTTCTCTGGGGAACCCCAAGCGAGAAAATATCAACCAAAGAGCATCTGCGATATCTGTAGTAGATATGCTCTTAAGAGGAATAGCCTCTGGCCAACGTGTGCACATATCGACACATGTAAGGATAAACTGATGTCCTCTGGCCGACTTGACCTTAAAAGGGCCAATAATATCTATGGCCATTTTCTGAAACGGCCGAATAGGAATGTCAGCAGCCTGGATAGGCGCAGCATGTCGTGGTCCTCTAGATTTAACCTCCTGACATACCTTGCATGATCGGCAGTAAATACGAATGTCCTTATTGACAAAAGGCCAAAAGAAAGCCGCAAGGACTCTCGACTTCGTACGGGAAAAACCCATATGTCCAGCACATTGCGAGTCATGAGCATGTTGTAATATTTGCACTCTCATGCTCTTGGGAACAAGAATTTGCGAATGTGCCGACGTAGTCGAATCTTGTACCATACGTACAAGTACGCCGTTTCTCATTGCAATCCAAGATTTTCTATTTGTATCCTGATTCGGATCACCTTTCTTCGCAAGAACGAAGAATTTTTTTAAAGAAGGATCTTCTTCTTGCAATTTTATGAAAGAGTCATGAGTGATTACTAAGTGACTATCTTGGCTATCAACTTCATTATCACTATTCAGTGAAGTTTCGGGTGTTTGTAGAGCTTGTGCTCTTGTAACTACTGCATTTGTAGCTTGCATGTTATTATCTTCCCAATCAGCAATCTGCTGTGGGGTACACTCCCTAACTCCGTGAATACGACCAATAATAAGGTCCGCAATAGGATTAGGTAAGAGACAAGCATGCACATCTCCAGTAAAGAAAGGAGTGGCAATGCGAATTACAGCAGTAGGATATTTTTCTAGAGTGCCGCCAAATGTGACACATTTAATAACCCTTCCTGTAGCACAAGATGGATCTACAAGCGATTGTCTAACACCAATAGTGGTGCATCCGGAATCGAAAAGTAGTGAGACCGGAGTATCATTAACAAGACCCTTATGTAGAATTAAAGAACCCCTCCCGTCATGCGCAACAGCAGCAGGAAGAGCGGGAAGTGGGTGACCACAACTCAAAGTAGTTATGGTACCCGGTTCGAATAAAGTACTGCATTGGGGGCATTTGTTTGCTCTCTCAAAGTCAAAAGCAGAACCAGTGACAGCGTCAAAGTTTTTACTATCAACAACATGATTACAGGCTCCCTCAGTTTCCTGTTGTACAGCATTAGCCTGCTGATATCTCTTTTTTTTGTGTTGAGATCTACCCCGACTATTATTACCTCTGAAGTTATCAGAGTTATTATTATATCTGCAGTTATTATTGTCTTTATTGTAATTGTTATCCTGGTTCGAATTCCAGTTTCCACGATTACTATCATGTTCACATTGATGCGAACATCTATTTGTTTGGTTTTGAGGTCTTCGGCAGGAATAACCTCTATTACCATATCCTCTTTTGAAATGCCTATAATTATTAGGGTGATAGTAACGAGTACTATCAGGTTGTCTCCAATTCTTCGAAGAAGAATCACCATGAAATTGATTTCCATGATTTTGACAGAAATTACCGCTACTCTTTCTATCAAAATTTTGTTGGAATCTACGAGCAAAGTTTTGACCATACGGAGCTGCCGAAGCAACTGGTAAACCTTCTTTCACCTTAGAGTTACCCATGGTTATGTGTGGGGGCGCAGTTACGTATTGGCAACAGAAATCTTCCATTTCTTTTATTGTTTTAGGTTTACGTTCATGAAGGAAAGCAAGGAAAGACTCATTGACAGACGACATGACTTTGTCTCTAAGTATTAAGTCCATAAGTCCTTCATAAGTTTTTTTCCGTCTTAGATAGTTCAACCCATCGTGAGAAAGTAATGCGTATTCTTGCAATAAACTCGGAGAATTCAACTCCATTTTCAGGTAACATGTTTTTAAATTGTAGACGATAGCCATCTTCGTTAAGCTGATATTTCTTTAACAAAGCGGCCCTGACAACCTCATAATTGTTCTTGTCAGGTTCATCCACCATATTTAATATACTTAGAGCTTTACCTGTCAGTATCCCTGATAACTGATAAACATATTTTGCTTTGTCTATGTTATGAGCTGTACATGCTTGTTCAAATCTGTCCAGATAGAACATTATGTCATCACTGGAAGGACTAAATGTTGGTAACTTAATCTTAAAAGTATCATTATTAGCCTTACCAGAAGATGAACCCTTGTTTGAATCATTACCATTACTCATGCTCGTCAATTTCAATTTTTCCAACTCTAAAGCTAAGACCTTTTCTTCATGTTCCATTTTTGCTTTCTCTCTCCTCTCATCAGACTCTCTCTGTAATCTTCTTTCCTCAGCCTGAGCCTCTTTTTTGAAGTCTTTCATTTTCAGCTTCTTTTTCAAGTCTTTTATTTTCAGCCTCTTTTTCAAGTCTTTTATTCTCAGCCTCTTTTTGAAGTCTTTCAGCTTCTAGCTGTAGCTGGAGTTTTCTCTCCTCAGCTTCTGATTCCCTTTTTTGTTTTTCCATTTCCATTTGGAATCTTTTTTCATCCACCTGCATCTGCAGTTTCTTTTGTTCAGCTTCCATTGCTTTATCATATCGAGCAGTTGCAAATTCTTCTAACTTATCACCAGTCTTCCCAAGCAATTTACCCTGCTCAATAAAGTGCTCAAATGTAGACATGTTGTCTAACATATGAGTCCAAAACCTGAAATAATTAACTAATTTATTTCAAACCTAAGTGTAACAAGTCTTAATTAAGCACTTGTATATTCACATCACATTATATTATCCCAGTCTCTGTGGGAAACAAGTCTCCAATCAAAGAACTTGTATATGAAATATCAGCACTCAATTCTTGATCATAAGTGCACTTCTCATTCAATAGTGCACGACACTATTCATCATTCATTTATCATCAGTGTAGTAGTAACAGTGCATTAGCATAGCCCATTAACTAATTACTATAACTGTAAACAATGACTATGTAAACACATGCAGAATGTAAACATTGAAAATGTAAACAATGCAAACAATGTAAACAATAACAATGTAAACAATAACAAAGATCAGCAACAATACAAAAACGTTCGCAGAAATCAACTAAAAATAAAGCAGAAATTAATGAAATATCACAAAAAATGTGACGATATCTGCGCTATAATTAAACAAAATACATGACACCACAGTGTATAAACAAAAATGTTGTATGAAACTAAATTATAGACAAGAGTAGGCTAACAAATACAAACAAATCAAAACAAAACTAAAGAATGCGAAATAATAACGAAAACAATATGAAAACATGTCATCACAGCTAACATAAATAGCAACAGAAGTCGCTTAGCAAATTCCAGTATCGGAAATTTGCAAACCCTACAGAAAACGCTCACAATAGACGACCTCTATGACGTGGCATAATCTAACGGAGACACCACCCAACCGAGAACCCGCTGAAATATAAACATATAAATATACGAATAACATATAAACATATAACATATAGAATGAGATGATACACAGAAGACTCAGCAGAAGTATAAGGGCACAGTTTACATACAAACAGGCCACTTAACTTATAGGCTTCCAATCGTAGAACAGCAGAAAAAAACGGATGTCAATCAACGTCCTAAAGAGCGAAGCTCCAACGATGATGGCACATCTGAACTGCTTCCACTGCTAACACGATGGTACAAGAGCTTCTGAAATACTGTGTGTTGAGTTGTTTCGGCACTTGACCTTCTAATCCAAAAGTAAGTTGATGGAAATCGGTACTTGGCCTTCTTCAGAAAACAACCCGTTTCAACCGGCACTTGACCTTCACAAAAACGACAGCACTGGAACCTTGACAGCAGCAACTTGCTTGACTTGCGTAAAAGATAACAGCAGTCCGAGTTATCCGGCAACATGTAACAACGCCGGGTACTGTCAAATTCTTGTTTCCGTCAAAAAGTTGAAATTTTGACTTTTACCGGGCAACGCCGAGTACTTTGAAAATTTTGAAGATGTTGACTGTATTGAAGAATGTTAATTTCTTGAAGGATGCTGATGAATTCTTGTTGAAAATGAAGTGGGTAAGGGACCCCGTGTTTGCTGGTACCAGAATCAAACCAGCTTATGGCCACCAAATGATGCGTGATGCCATATGATGATGGATGGTATCCGCATGTCTGGTTTTGTGTAGTGTGCAGATGTGTTCAGTCAAACAATGTTCATACAAAAATAACAGGGCAATCCACATAGGACGTCAGTAAACTCACGACGTATAAAGTCAATGATTCTTGTAACAGCCGTTGACGTTTTTCTTCATTATTTATTGTGGACGCCACAGTGACAAAATGGTTACGCGAATATGTAGGCACATCAAACAGTCATTATCACAGCAACATTCAATACAGCAATAGACGGTAGACAGCATTACAATGATGAGTCAGATGCATGTTATATTTCATAGTGCTGTAAATGTAGTCAGGTGAAACACTCCATCCTTTTCTATAACAGCCAGGAGATAACCAGATGTATGAGATCAGTTCACTCTCCTTAGTCTGACTTCAGCAAGACAGACACGTCTGCCGAAGTATAAATAATGTCCTCAAAAATATCCTCTAGATAATAAAGGTTTTCCAAACCTAGTTCATTTAACAAAGTAGCAAGTAATGGTCCTTGGGACGTGCATCAACCGATGCATGTACAATACAGCGACATGTGAGCTGGGAAAACATCTCGTGACGACGACTTTCGAAGACAGGCTATGAATCGAAATCGCTCACGACCCAAAATCGATAGAGTTAATGAAAAAGTCAATTTACCTTGCTTTCAAGAAATACACAGAAATATCACGCCTCCCGACATGTGGGAAACACTAGAGGTATTATCTCGAATAAACGAAATATCCATTAAGAGGACTACACATCCCTGACAGAACAAAAAAATAGCGGAGATCCCCTCTTCAACGAGGCATCTCTTTCGCCATTCAAATCGCTCACCCCACTAGTGGTGGGCGGAAACCGATCGACCAAAAACAAGACCAGTCATGCGCAGTCCAGCGCAAAAAACCACAGCTCAAAACTTAACTGCATTCAATACCAACGCGGGAAGACAAATGCTTACCGAGAAAAGTGACTATAAATTTCAAGCAGTTGTTGCCCTTGCGTTATAAAATAGATATTGTAATAAAACGATGTTGCGAGAATTTATCACGCAACACACACACTTTTATTACAGGAAAAGTTACACCCACACTTTTATTACAGGAAATGTTACACCTACACATTTACTACAGGAAATGTTACACCTACACTTTTATTACAGGAAATGTTATGTCTACAATTTAATTACATGAAATGTTATGCCTACACTTTTATTACAGGAAATGTTATGCCTTCACTTTTATTACAAGAAATGTTACACTTACACTTTTATTACAGGAAATGTTACACCTACAGTTTTATTACAGGAAATGTTACACCTACACTTTTACTACAGGAAATATTACACCTACACTTTTATTACAGGAAATGTTATACCTTCACTTTTACTACAGGAAATTTTACACCTACACTTTTATTACAGGACATGTTACACCTACACTTTTACTACAGGAAATGATACACCTACACTTTTGCTACAGGAAATGTTATGCCTACACTTTTACCACATGGAAGGTTACACCTACACTTTTATTACAGGAAATGTTACACCTACACTTTTACTACAGGACATGTTACACCTACACTTGTATAACAGGAAATGTTACATCTACAGTTTTATTACAGTAAATGTTACACCTACACTTTTACTACAGGAAATATTACACCTACAGTTTTATTACAGGAAGTGTTATACCTACACTTTTACTACAGGAAATATTACACCTACACTTTTATTACATTAAATGTTATACCTACACTTTTACTACAGGAAATGTTACACCTACACTTTTACTACAGGACATGTTACACCTACACTTTTACTACAGGAAATATTACACCTACACTTTTATTACATTAAATGTTATACCTACACTTTTACTACAGGAAATTTTACACCTACACTTTTACTACAGGACATGTTACACCTACATTTTTACTACAGGAAATGTTACACCTACACTTTTGCTACAGGAAATGTTACACCAACACTTTTACTACAGGAAATTTTACACCTACACTTTTATTACAGGAAATGTTACACCTACACTTTTACTACAGGAAATGTTACACCTACAGTTTTATTACAGGACATGTTACACCTACAGTTTTATTACAGGAAATGTTACACCTGCAGTTTTATTACAGGAAATGTTACACCTACACTTTTACTACATGAAATGTTACACCTATGCTTTTACTACAGGAAATGTTACACCTACACTTTTACTACAGGAAATGTTACACCTACACTTTTACTACAGGAAATGTTAAACCTACACTTTTACTACAGGAAATGTTACACCTACACTTTTACTACAGGAAAAGTTACACCTACACTTTTACTACAGGAAATGTTACACCTACACTTTTACTACAGGAAATGTTACACCTACACTTTTACTACAGGAAATGTTACACCTACACTTTTACTACAGGAAATGTTACACCTACACTTTTACTACAGAAAATGTTACACCTACACTTTTATTGCAGGAAATGTTACAACTACACTTTTACTACAGGAAATGTTACACCAACACATTTACTACAGGAAATGTTACACCTACACTTTTATTACAGGAAATGTTACACCTACAGTTTTATTACAGGAAATGTTACACCTACACTTTTACTACAGTAAGTGTTACACCTACACTTTTTATTACAGGAAATGTTACACCTACACTTTTATTACAGGAAATGTTACACCTACACTTTTACCACAGGAAATGTTACACACACACACTTTTATTACAGGAAATGTTACACCCACACTTTTATTACAGGAAATGTTACACCTACACATTTACTACAGGAAATGTTACACCTACACTTTTATTACAGGAAATGTTATGTCTACAATTTAATTACAGGAAATGTTACACCTACACTTTTATTACAGGAAATGTTACACCTACACTTTTACTACAGGAAATGTTACACCTACACTTTTACCACAGGAAATGTTACACACACACTTTTATTGCAGGAAATGTTACACCCACACTTTTATTACAGGAAATGTTACACCTACACATTTACTACAGGAAATGTTACACCTACACTTTTATTACAGAAAATGTTATGTCTACAATTTAATTACATGAAATGTTATGCCTACACTTTTATTACAGGAAATGTTATGCCTTCACTTTTATTACAAGAAATGTTATACTTACACTTTTATTACAGGAAATGTTACACCTACAGTTTTATTATAGGAAATGTTACACCTACACTTTTACTACAGGAAATACTACACCTACACTTTTATTACAGGAAATGTTATACCTTCACTTTTACTACAGGAAATTTTACACCTACACTTTTATTACAGGACATGTTACACCTACACTTTTACTACAGGAAATGATACACCTACACTTTTGCTACAGGAAATGTTATGCCTACACTTTTACCACATGAAAGGTTACACCTACACTTTTATTACAGGAAATGTTACACATACACTTTTACTACAAGACATGTTACACCTACACTTGTATAACAGGAAATGTTACATCTACAGTTTTATTACAGTAAATGTTACACCTACACTTTTACTACAGGAAATATTACACCTACAGTTTTATTACAGGAAGTGTTATACCTACACTTTTACTACAGGAAATATTACACCTACACTTTTATTACATTAAATGTTATACCTACACTTTTACTACAGGAAATTTTACACCTACACTTTTACTACAGGACATGTTACAACTACACTTTTACTACAGGAAATGTTACACCTACACTTTTACTACAGGAAATTTTACACCTACACTTTTATTACATGAAATGCTACACCTACACTTTTACTACAGGAAATGTTACACCTACAGTTTTATTACAGGAAATGTTACACCTACAGTTTTATTACAGGAAATGTTACACCTACACTTTTACTACAGGAAATGTTACACCTACACTTTTACTACAGGAAATGTTACACCTACACTTTTACTACAGGAAATGTTAAACCAACACTTTTACTACAGGAAATGTTACACCTAAACTTTTACTACAGGAAAAGTTACACCTACACTTTTACTACAGGAAATGTTACACCTACAGTTTTACTACAGGAAATGTTACTGTTAGGTCATATTTCTGAGGTGGATGATGGAGTGAGTGGAAGTAAGGGTCACTGAGGTTGTCAATATTTAAGTTTAACTCAGGAATTGAGTTTATGTCTGGCTTCATGTCAGTATGTGGTGACTTGGGGCGTGCGCATGGAGAAAGCGTGTTTGGTGAACAAGTCCGGATGGCTGAGAGAGTACCCGGATGTGACTAGGGAGAGTCTGTGCTTGATAGCCAAGCTGTGTGCTTGAGGCTGTGATTTGTGATCGAGCTGGGTGCTCGTATTATGTGACAGTTGAGATAATGATATAGTGATTATGAATATTGTGATTATGTCTGACATATTGTTGTATAGGCGACGTCTTCCCGCCTAGGAGTGTTCTGGAGGAACTTTAGGTAATGTTCGTGGAGAACATATTAAGGCGACGAGTTGGTCCCGCCTTTGGAGCTACAGTGGAGTAAGGTGATGAGTATTGTTCGCCTTGTAGCTATATTGGAGTAGAATTTATATGGCGATGTTGCATGCCGCCAATCATAGGAACTTTGGTTAATGTTCGTGGAGAACATATTAATGTTCGTGGAGAACATATTAAGGCGACGAGTTGGTCCCGCCTTTGGAGCTACAGTGGAATAAGGCGTTGAGTATTGTCCGCCTTGTAGCTATATTGGAGTAGAGTTTATATGGCGATGTTGCATGCCGCCAGTCACTTGGGATAAGTGATTTACACCTGTATGGTGAATGGATTCGTGCGAGGGTTGAATGCCGCACATAGAAACGTGTTGTGTTTACTGTTAGTGTGTGGACGGTCAGCCAGTCCGTAAAAGTATTGTTATAAGTTATTTCCTACAGGCAGTGTCAGCCTGAGTGTGATGTTATGCATGCGTGACGATATTATTGATGTTCAGGACTTATGCGAATGTTCTATTAAATGTCATGGAGCTGTACAAGTGGCGTCGTGTTATTCATATCCCTAGTGTTGTTTACCATCTACACACGACACACTCATAATTACCAAGCCCTAACAACTTGGGCAGCTCGCAAAAGGAGTATTATAGGAAACCTGGGGCAGCTTTTAGAGAATCAACAGAAACGCCCAGTGACATAAGTGTTAAAGGAAAAATCAACTGGTAACAGAAGTGGTGAGCTAGTATATTGGGGTACGAATAGGAGAGGTAACCGGTATTTCTGAACCCAGGACTACGGTAGAAAATCAACCAACCCCCACTTCACACCATCGTTTGTCTGATACGGTGCTGCAATTTAGAAATCACAGAGTAATTCACGCAAAATTATAAACGTCAAATTATAAAGATGAGTGGCAAAACGGCTGAGGACTGACCTTTCTGAGAACTGCATGTCAAGCTTTGTATTCAAATCAAGTTTAAAGGAGCACGGTAGCAGTTTTTTCAAGTTTATTTTACAGTAATTACAGAATTGGCAAGCGGGATATTTTACAGCAGTTACACCGATACTGACCTGGGACGGGGTAAGAGTTCATGACCTCTCGTGCGACTTCCTTTCTGTACTAAAATATTTCGGAGAGAGAGACGGTTTGCAAAGTAACCGAGTATTATCGGAGTTACAGTTTAGCTGTAAATTTTCAGTCACATCGGATCAAGCATAGGGAGCATTCTGTGTGGTTACATGTGTGATCGTGTATGCTGACCTTTCGTCCTGCAAGTGGGTCAAGCGTGTTACTTCTGACTGCTGCATTCAGTTGCTCACTGGTGATGAAACTAGTCTGCTAGGCCTAGAACTGATTTGTGACGTCACGGACGAGCGATCTTTCAAGTACTGTGCTGGCTGCCTGTTTGTAATGTGTGATCTTCTACGTTTGACTGTCTTGGTGCTGTAAACTTGTAGCTGTTACATCATTATCGTGACCACTGGACATCATTTCTACGGATCTGACAACGCAGTATAAGATCTTCAAGCAGCTTCAAAACTATAAGATATGTATTATTCTTTGTAATTTAGTATTGATTGTTGGTGTATGCGTTTTCTTTGGTTATCGTCTGTGTAAATTTCTTTGTGAGATGTGTTTTCATCTGGTCTGCGTAGTTTGTTTTCGTCTGTTTACTTTTTTCCTGCGAATCTGTTGTTATTAGTTTTGTTTTCTGTGCTGTGCTGTGCTGAGTGTGTTGAAATTGTTCTTTGATATTTTGAATATAATATTTGTGGTTTCTTTTTCAGATTTATTGTGTTATTTTGTAGAATATTAGGATAGATACTTTTCTTCTTTAAGTAGTTTAGTTAAATAGTGTATATTTACTTTTATTTAGTAATTATTGTTGTAAACATATTTTACATTACTATTAGTATAGTATGTGCAGTGTTAGTGTATAGGCCTACTTTAATGTTTATATTATAGATTTGGTTAGATGTTAATAGTTCTCTGTTTCTTTTTATTCAGAATCTGTGTCAGTGAGCTGGAGTGCTGTCGCCCAGTACTTCTGATACTATTATTGCAGTCTTTCAACATCTTGATTGGATCGGCTATTCAAGACACTACTTTAAAGATAAGTTGTTTTTTTCTTGCAACATATACTTTTCTGTTTATATACCACTCAAAACTTTCCTGGTGGTCATTCATTGTTGCAGTGTTTGTATTTGTTGCGTTTATTTTTGGCTATATTTTTGTGAGATTAATACGTCTTTCTTTCCTGGAAGGAATTGGTATTAATCTACTCTCTAGGTTTTTGTAAAATTAATTCCAGTGTATGGGAGGCCCGGTCTTGGAGAGACTCGGTGTCTAGTGCCCCGTGGAATTATTTGAACATTTATTGGTATTAGCTGTTCAAGTCTTGTTTGTATATCCATTGTCATGTAAATTATTTTTCTCTCATGTGATGTTTATATGGGGTTTTCTAGTGTCTTTTCTTCTATCTTGTAAATATATTTATTTTACAGTTCCATTGTGCGTGTTTGTTTCCAGGTGTGGTAGTATACATCTAAATCTACTTTTCTTTAGCTATCATCTGTTATCCCCCCGCCTGTGAGTTATTGTTTGTCTTTCTTGTAAATGTAGAGTATTTCATCATCATCATACTTCATCTTGTCTTCCTGAATTTCAATTAGATTTTGTTTATTTTATGCATGACTTTGTATGTATGAGTATTGAGAGTGAGTGCTTTAGGTAAGCATTATTAATTAGTTAAGTATTCATTTACTTCATTAATATTTCTTGCTTTGCTGTTGCAGCAAGAGTCTTAAGTGATACTATTTTCATTAAATAGTGTTACCCACTTTCAATTTCATTAGCTATTGCTCAAAGAAATTTAGACATGGGCAATTCTGCAGGCTCCATGGATGATTCATTTTCATCATCATCATGCGATGAGCCTATGCAAGAGTGCAGTAGAACGTGTGAAAACAGAAGAAGAAGGATAGCTTTGCGAGAGTTGGCGTTGGCAATAAGGAATGGTGATACCTATGAGGTGTATGACTCTCGTATAAAAGTAAGAACTAGAGATAGTGTGAAAGTTTACTGTTTAAAATTGAAGAGTACCTTCGAGACTATGATACAGCCAGAATATAGGGATTTTAAGAAGAGACCAAAACTGAATTTACAGAGGAAAACTAATATAGCAGAACCAGCATCAACTAAGGTGAAAACTGAAACAAGGAATGTTTCTGTTCAGATTGAGAAGAAAGGTGTTACTGTACAAGCAAATAACCATCGTGAAGATACTTCAGCCTCAGTTGGGAAATGGTCCAACATGACTGTAGATGTACCACTGAAGAAGACTATGATCAGTGATGATTCAGTGAAGAGAAAAGATAACTTATGTCCTATAGGAGGAATCCAAAGGGGTGTTAGTGAGAAGGCACAAATTTCTACAAAAGTCTATGCAACAACGAAGGGAGTGTCTAGGCCTATGTATGATGAAACATATGATGCATCCCAAGAAGTTGTTTTGCCAAAAAATGGGGTTTTGGTGTGACAAAGATCAGTTACAGATAGACAAATTGATTCAGGAAGAGGGAACCTTCGAGGAAAAGTGTGCAATATTAGAAGGAAAATTCAAGATTGTTGAGCAGTTACTGATAAAGGAGTACAGAGATGGTAATCAAAGAATAAATGATGAATTCAAGGTGGTTAGGAACAGGATAGTAGCTGAGTATAAAGGTAATACTCAAGCTAAAGAACAACATTGCAGGGTCCTGTCGTCTCAAAGGACGGAGAAAGCTAGTGCTTTAACCAACAGTTTCTTTGATAAAGTGCAAGCACTAGAAGAGCAATTTAAAGCTGGAAAACAAAGATTAGAGCAACAGGCCAAAGCATTAAAAGATCAAGTTAAATCTATGCAGGAGCAACACGAGACTACGTCTGATTCAGATCTGTCTGATTTGGAGAAGGTACCAGAAGATGCAGAACTTCATTACAAAAAGGCTAAGATAGGGCATACTGCATCTGTAGCCAAAGTAGCAGTAACGGAAGCTACTGAAACTGCTAAGAAAGAGGTTTGGAAGACAGTAATAGATGGTCTCAAGGGAGAAGGTGCTGGAATTACAACCCAATTAGAATTATTACTGGCTTATAATTTCAAAGGCAAAAGTGCAGAAAGAAGTAAAGAGCCACTGAAGTTGTTGATGTTTAATGCCATCAAAACATTACCACCAGATAAGTGGGGCATAGATGATCTCTTCACATTATTGAAGATCTTGTGTTATCTGGAGATTTTGTTGTGATCTTGGTAGTGATAATTAATGAAGTTGCTTGTGTGCTGGTAAGAGATGTGTTAGATAGTGTGTCAAACGTTATGTGTAAGATAGTTGAGAGCTGATGGGAAGACAGTGCAATTGGTGACTGATTATGAGAATTGGAAATTTACTACTCTGGTAGTCAAGACACAATAAGTGGGTTTAAGATCATGCTATGTTAAATTTATCTCTGAGCTTATGTCCCTGTCCATTATTTATATATGTTTACCACAGAAGAGAATGTTTGGGTGGTATGGACAGTGAAGTATAATGTTGCATGAAAGGAAATAATGCATTTTGGAAATTGGTCAAATTTGCTTTCCTAATCTGGATCATTATTTTATTTCCAGAATTTAGGTATCCGGTGGGATAGATAAGCCTTGGTTTGGCACTACTTATTGTACTTTAGACTGTCACTGACAGGGTCTTGACATGGTGATCGGACATCAAGTTGCTGAGAGGGTCTACAGAATAAATTGTTTTAAGAAGTTATCTCATACCTTGATGATCTTTGCAGAGTACCAGATGCCAGAGAGCAATATTTTTTTGGGCTGATGTACTTAGTTATATAGTTCAAGTGATATTGCATCTTGAATTTTGAAATGTTGACAGTTTGATTTGTTGTGATTATGATATTTGACTACATGCATTGCACACTGTCTCATGGTAATTAGTTGTGGGTATCAACACTGATGCAGTCATGGCTAAATGCATGACATTTTTGATTAAATCATTGCCCTTAGTAATAACAATTGGTATAGCATGTGTTGAAATTGTAATGTATGAGACTATTGGGATATGCCTCTGTCTGAAAGGATTACAATGAGTTATAAGAATGTGGGTATCAACTTTGTTTTCCAAATAGAATCAAGAAGCGGGAATAAACATGCTAGAGATGAGCATAATGGTAGAAATCTAGGAAGCAGTGGAGCAAGAGTTATCAGTATCTGCTAGAACTTCACAGATACAATTTTGACCAAGCAAAGTTTTGGATTGAAGAACTTAAGGAATATGAGAAGAATTATTAGATTTATCTTGGTGAATTAAACTGATCGTAGTGAAGGAAATTAGATCTTTTAAGAATGGATTAGGAAGAAGTAAAAGCTTTGGTGCTGAATAGTAAGTAAATTACACCATTCACTGAAATCTTGTTAAAAATTGTGGATTATTCTTTGAATAATGGAATGCGTTAAATTTTATAGGACTTACGTTATAAATATGACATCTTGGGTTGTTATACATTGTTTGGTTGTTGTTACACGACATAATGATGCAGTGTGATAAAGCATCATGGTTTGTTGTTTAAATCTTAATTCTTGTAGGGTACCTAGGGTACTGCGGTGTATGAAACTTAATATTTTTCACAATGAGATGTAGAACATTTTTGTAACAGATATCATAAGAAATTGTTGATGATTTTTTTTTCTGTGATGTATTTTGATAAGGATAAATAACTGATAGTTGTGCAGGAATTTTTCAGGACTGATGTAATTGCATGCAACTATGTAGTTTGTTTCATTTGGGTGAAAGGGTAGGACATTATTATTATTATAAGCATTTGCTTCATATGAATAGGAAGCATTATAGAGAACTGTGGTATGGGTTAGAGTGTGACTCACCCATTGAAGTTTCGTGTAAATAATCCAGTCACGGAAATTTGGCTTAACATAGTATAATTCTCTGTTGTAGATGTTGGAATTTTGCCGACCTCCCATTTTTGTCAGATATAATTTTAAAAAAAAAAAGAATGATGATATCATTTTTTTTTTTCTCCGGGGGTCGGTGTAAGCTGTTAGGTCATATTTCTGAGGTGGATGATGGAGTGAGTGGAAGTAAGGGTCACTGAGGTTGTCAATATTTAAGTTTAACTCAGGAATTGAGTTTATGTCTGGCTTCATGTCAGTATGTGGTGACTTGGGGCGTGCGCATGGAGAAAGCGTGTTTGGTGAACAAGTCCGGATGGCTGAGAGAGTACCCGGATGTGACTAGGGAGAGTCTGTGCTTGATAGCCAAGCTGTGTGCTTGAGGCTGTGATTTGTGATCGAGCTGGGTGCTCGTATTATGTGACAGTTGAGATAATGATATAGTGATTATGAATATTGTGATTATGTCTGACATATTGTTGTATAGGCGACGTCTTCCCGCCTAGGAGTGTTCTGGAGGAACTTTAGGTAATGTTCGTGGAGAACATATTAAGGCGACGAGTTGGTCCCGCCTTTGGAGCTACAGTGGAGTAAGGTGATGAGTATTGTTCGCCTTGTAGCTATATTGGAGTAGAATTTATATGGCGATGTTGCATGCCGCCAATCATAGGAACTTTGGTTAATGTTCGTGGAGAACATATTAATGTTCGTGGAGAACATATTAAGGCGACGAGTTGGTCCCGCCTTTGGAGCTACAGTGGAATAAGGCGTTGAGTATTGTCCGCCTTGTAGCTATATTGGAGTAGAGTTTATATGGCGATGTTGCATGCCGCCAGTCACTTGGGATAAGTGATTTACACCTGTATGGTGAATGGATTCGTGCGAGGGTTGAATGCCGCACATAGAAACGTGTTGTGTTTACTGTTAGTGTGTGGACGGTCAGCCAGTCCGTAAAAGTATTGTTATAAGTTATTTCCTACAGGCAGTGTCAGCCTGAGTGTGATGTTATGCATGCGTGACGATATTATTGATGTTCAGGACTTATGCGAATGTTCTATTAAATGTCATGGAGCTGTACAAGTGGCGTCGTGTTATTCATATCCCTAGTGTTGTTTACCATCTACACACGACACACTCATAATTACCAAGCCCTAACAACTTGGGCAGCTCGCAAAAGGAGTATTATAGGAAACCTGGGGCAGCTTTTAGAGAATCAACAGAAACGCCCAGTGACATAAGTGTTAAAGGAAAAATCAACTGGTAACAGTTACACTTACACTTTTACTACAGGAAATGTTACACCTACACTTTTACCACAGGAAATGTTACACCAACACTTTTACTACAGGAAATGTTACACCTACACTTTTATTGCAGGAAATGTTACAACTACACTTTTACTGCAGGAAATGTTACACCTACACATTTACTACAGGAAATGTTACACCTACACTTTTACTACAGGAAATGTTACACCTACACTTTTATTACAGGAAATGTTACACCTACACTTTTACTACAGGAAATATTACACCTACACTTTTATTACAGGAAATGTTATACCTTCACTTTTACTAAAGGAAATTTTACACCTACACTTTTATTACAGGACATGTTACACCTGCACTTTTACTACAGGAAATGATACACCTACACTTTTGCTACAGGAAATGTTTTACCTACACTTTTATTACAGGAAATGTTACACGTACACTTTTATTACAGGAAATGTTACACCTACACTTTTATTACAGGACATGTTACACCTACACTTTTACTACAGGACATGTTAAACCTACACTTGTATTACAGGAAATGTTACACCAACACTTTTACTACAGGAAATGTTACACCTACACTTTTATTACAGGAAATGTTACACCTACACTTTTACTACAGGAAATATTACACCTACACTTTTATTACTGGAAATTTTATACCTACACTTTTAATGCAGAAAATTTTACACCTACACTTTTATTACAGGACATGTTACATCTACACTTTTACTACAGGAAATGTTACACCTACACTTTTGCTACAGGAAATGTTACACCTACACTTTTATTACAGGAAATGTTACATGTACACTTTTATTACAGGAAATGGTACATCTATACTATTACTTCAGGAAATATTACACTTACACTTTTATTACAGGAAATGTTACGCCTACACTTTTATTACATGAAATGTTACATCTATACTATTACTTCAGGAAATGTTACACCTACACTTTTATTGCAGGAAATGTTATGCCTACACTTTTACTACAGGAAATATTACACCTACACTTTTATTACAGGAAATGTTACACCAACACTTTTACTACAGGAAATGTTACACCTACACTTTTATTACAGGAAATGTTACACCTACACTTTTACTACAGGACATGTTACGCATACACTTGTATTACAGGAAATGTTACACCTACAGTTTTATTACAGGAAATGTTACACCTACACTTTTACTACAGGAAATATTACACCTACACTTTTATTACAGGAAATGTTATACCTACACTTTTACTACAGGAAATTTTACACCTACACTTTTATTACAGGACATATTACACCTACACTTTTACTACAGGAAATGTTACACCTACACTTTTGCTAAAGGAAATGTTACACCTACACTTTTATTACATTAAATGTTACACCTACACTTTTATTACAGGAAATGTTACACCTACACTTTTACTATGAGAAATGCTACACCTACACTTTTATTACAGGAAATGTTACACCTACAGTTTTATTACAGGAAATGTTACACCTACACTTTTACTATGAGAAATGCTACACCTACACTTTTATTACAGGAAATGTTACACCTACAGTTTTATTACAGGAAATGTTACACCTACACTTTTACTATGAGAAATGCTACACCTACACTTTTATTACAGGAAATGTTACATCTACACTTTTACCACATGAAAGGTTACACCTACACTTTTATTACAAGAAATGTTACACCTACACTTTTACTACAGGAAATGTTACACCTACACTTTTATTACAGGAAATGTTACACCTACAGTTTTATTACAGGAAATGTTACACCTACACTTTTACTACAGGAAATGTTACACCTACACTTTTACTACAGGAAATGTTACACCTACACTTTTACTACAGGAAATGTTACACCTACATTTTTACTACAGGACATGTTACACCTACACTTTTATTACAGGAAATGTTAAACCTACACTTTTACTACAGCAAATGTTATGCCTACACTTTTATTACAGGAAATGTTATGTCTATGCTTTTATTACATGAAATGTTATGCCTACACTTTTATTACAGGAAATGTTATGCCTTCACTTTTATTACAGGAAATGTTACACTTACACTTTTATTACAGGAATTGTTACACCTACACTTTTATTACAGGAAATTTTACACTTACACTTTTATTACAGGACATGTTACACCTACACTTTTACTACAGGAAATGATACACCTACACTTTTGCTACAGGAAATGTTTTACCTACACTTTTGTTACAGGAAATGTTACACGTACACTTTTATTACAGGAAATGTTACACCTACACTTATATTATGAGAAATGCTACACCTACACTTTTATTACAGGAATTGTTACACCTAACTTTTATTACAGGAAATGTTACACCTTCAGTTTTATTAAGGAAATGTTACACTTACACTTTTACTACAGGAAATATTACACCTACACTTTTATTACAGGAAATGTTATACCTACACTTTTACTACAGGAAATTTTACACCTACACTTTTATTACAGGACATGTTACACCTACACTTTTACTACAGGAAATGTTATGCCTACACTTTTACTACAGGAAATGTTACACCTACACTTTTATTACAGGAAATGTTATGCCTACACTTTTACCACATGAAATGTTATACCTACACTTTTACTACAGGAAATTTTACACCTACACTTTTACTACAGGACATGTTACACCTACACTTTTACTACAGGAAATATTACACCTACACTTTTATTACATTAAATGTTATACCTACACTTTTACTACAGGAAATTTTACACCTACACTTTTACTACAGGACATGTTACACCTACACTTTTACTACAGGAAATGTTACACCTACACTTTTGCTACAGGAAATGTTACACCAACACTTTTACTACAGGAAATTTTACACCTACACTTTTATTACAGGAAATGTTACACCTACACTTTTACTACAGGAAATGTTACACCTACACTTTTATTACAGGAAATGTTACACCTACAGTTTTATTACAGGAAATGTTACACCTACAGTTTAATACAGGAAATGTTACATCTACACTTTTACTACAGGAAATGTTACACCTATGCTTTTACTACAGGAAATGTTACACCAACTTTTTTACTACAGGAAATGTTACACCTACACTTTTACTACAGGAAATGTTAAACCTACACTTTTACTACAGGAAATGTTACACCTACACTTTTACTACAGGAAAAGTTACACCTACACTTTTACTACAGTAAATGTTACACCTACACTTTTACTACAGGAAATGTTACACCTACACTTTTACTACAGGAAATGTTACACCTACACTTTTACTACAGGAAATGTTACACCTACACTTTTACTACAGGAAATGTTACACCTACACTTTTATTGCAGGAAATGTTACAACTACATTTTTACTACAGGAAACGTTACACCTACACTTTTACTACAGGAAATGTTACGCCTACACTTTTATTGCAGGAAATGTTACACCTTCACTTTTACTACAGGAAATGTTACACCTTCACTTTTACTACAGGAAATGTTACACCTACACTTTTACTACAAGAAATGTTACACCTACACTTTTATTGCAGGAAATGTTACACCTACACTTTTACTACAGGAAATGTTACACCTACACTTTTACTACAGCAAATGTTACACCTACACTTTTACTACAGGAAATGTTACACCTACACTTTTACTACAGGAAATGTTACACCTTCACTTTTACTACAGGAAATGTTACACCTACACTTTTACTACAGGAAATGTTACACCTACACTTTTATTGCAGGAAATGTTACACCTACACTTTTACTACAGGAAATGTTACACCTTCACTTTTACTACAGGAAATGTTACACCTACACTTTTACTACAGGAAATGTTACACCTACACTTTTATTGCAGGAAATGTTACACCTACACTTTTACTACAGGAAATTTTACACCTACACTTATACTACAGGAAATGTTACACCTACACTTTTACTACAGGAAATGATACACCTACACTTTTACTACAGGAAATGTTACACCTACACTTTTACTACAGGAAATGTTACACCTACACTTTTATTGCAGGAAATGTTACACCTACACTTTTACTACAGGAAATTTTACACCTACACTTATACTACAGGAAATGTTACACCTACACTTTTACTACAGGAAATGTTACACCTACACTTTTATTACAGGAAATGTTACGCCTACAGTTTTATTACAGGAAATGTTACACCTACAGTTTAATACAGGAAATGTTACATCTACACTTTTACTACAGGAAATGTTACACCTATGCTTTTACTACAGGAAATGTTACACCAACTTTTTTACTACAGGAAATGTTACACCTACACTTTTACTACAGGAAATGTTAAACCTACACTTTTACTACAGGAAATGTTACACCTACACTTTTACTACAGGAAAAGTTACACCTACACTTTTACTACAGTAAATGTTACACCTACACTTTTACTACAGGAAATGTTACACCTACACTTTTACTACAGGAAATGTTACACCTACACTTTTACTACAGGAAATGTTACACCTACACTTTTACTACAGGAAATGTTACACCTACACTTTTATTGCAGGAAATGTTACAACTACATTTTTACTACAGGAAACGTTACACCTACACTTTTACTACAGGAAATGTTACGCCTACACTTTTATTGCAGGAAATGTTACACCTTCACTTTTACCACAGGAAATGTTACACCTTCACTTTTACTACAGGAAATGTTACACCTACACTTTTACTACAAGAAATGTTACACCTACACTTTTATTGCAGGAAATGTTACACCTACACTTTTACTACAGGAAATGTTACACCTACACTTTTACTACAGCAAATGTTACACCTACACTTTTACTACAGGAAATGTTACACCTACACTTTTACTACAGGAAATGTTACACCTTCACTTTTACTACAGGAAATGTTACACCTACACTTTTACTACAGGAAATGTTACACCTACACTTTTATTGCAGGAAATGTTACACCTACACTTTTACTACAGGAAATGTTACACCTTCACTTTTACTACAGGAAATGTTACACCTACACTTTTACTACAGGAAATGTTACACCTACACTTTTATTGCAGGAAATGTTACACCTACACTTTTACTACAGGAAATTTTACACCTACACTTATACTACAGGAAATGTTACACCTACACTTTTACTACAGGAAATGATACACCTACACTTTTACTACAGGAAATGTTACACCTACACTTTTACTACAGGAAATGTTACACCTACACTTTTATTGCAGGAAATGTTACACCTACACTTTTACTACAGGAAATGTTACACCTACACTTATACTACAGGAAATGATACACCTACACTTTTACTACAGGAAATGTTACACCTACACTTTTACTACAGGAAATGTTACACCTACACTTTTACTACAGGAAATGTTACACCTACACTTTTACTACAGGAAATGTTACACCAACACTTTTACTACATGAGGTAAATAAAAGGAGTGAAGACACAGAAAATGAATGCAGCATAAATGTAACTAGAAATTAGATAGAAAAATATTTGCTGGGATAAAGGCTAGCTAGAAAATAGATTCTCTAGTATAATGTTTGCAATTATGGATGTTTCTCCAATATATTGTTTATTATCACCATTTACATCTCTAGATCATCTTCTGCCCCACTAGAGTTTTTTATTTCTAGGATTTCAAACTTTGTTGTACAGTTATATGAAATATAATTTTTCTTTTGAGCTTCTAAGAAATAATTTTCAAACAGTTCCCATTTATGGATGAAAAATGTAAACTGGAGCAAGATTGTAAAATGTTTTTTTTTTCTTTTTCAAATGTTACTACTGACATACTAATTGTTCCTAATGTTGACCTGTACCCTGGTGGAATAGATTTAAGGCTTCTAGTGATTCTCAGAAAAATCATGTATTTTTTTTACATAAATTATATCTTCTGACTTCCTTGTCTGATTTTTCTCCCCCACCAAGATGAAACGAATATAAAAAATGACATCTATGGTCTGGCTGTCAGGGTGAAACAGGAACAAGATAATGAGGTTACACTTTTGTTCTATTTTTTAGATATATAATGTTGTTGTTGTTGTTGTTGATCCAGAGGCACTTGGGCTCTTGCCCTTCGGCCCAATGCCATATAGTGATATCTGCATGTTTTTGCAAGTTGTTTTGTTTCTCCGTACAAGGTGTTCCACTTATCTGGCCTCAGAGGAAGGATATATACTTATAGTGTACATTAGTTATACTGCCATAATACAGTGTAAGATATACTGCTATGGTCCATCACTCTTTCTTCTTAGACTTCAAGTCATGTTGAGACTACAGCTGCATTCAGTGGTGAACAAATAAAACTGGAACCAGGTTATGAAGTGAGTAATTTGTTTATTAGTTATTTTAGTAAACTATCAATGTGCCTTAGCACACTCAATTACTGAACAGATCTACACTTATAATATTGCATCAAACACCTCTTTCCTTATCATGATCATAATATCCTGTGAGAGTAGCTTATGCATTTATTTTCTTCCACAACCCATAAAAAGTACTAGTTCATTGTGTAACCAGAAGGCCTACTTATGATACCATATCATCATTCGTGCTAATAGTTATCAGTTAGATTAAGAAAAATAGTTACGAGGTTTTATTGAAATAATGACTCGAGTTACGCTAGTATCAGATTGAAACTGAAACTAGGTTAAATAGCGACCCAATGCTTCTTTTGGCGGGAGTTGTTTAGCAACCGATGACGTAAATCGGAATAGCCAAGATCCTCCATCGGTAAGCATAATAACACCCAGTGACATAAATACGAGGGGCGTTCAGAAAGTAATGCACCACAACTTTTTTCTCAGGAGCTGTGTATTCAAAAAGCATGAAATTTATATACAATATACATGGATATGTCATGTAAACATCGGTATTATTCAACATAATCCCCATCAAATAGTACGGCTTTATGCCAGCGCGAAACGAGTGCATGTATTCCTAGCCCGTACCAGATTTTGTCTTGATCATGTAGCCATTTCTTCGCTGCATGAATCACTCCTTCATCATCTTCAAACCTTGTCCCACGGAGTGCATCTTTAAGTGGACCAAATAGATGAAAATCAGAGAGTGCCTAATCGGGACTATAGGGTGGATGGGGTAGTATAGTCCAACCCAATTTGGTGATTGCTTCCTGTGTTGTCAGACTTGTGTGAGGTCGCGCATTGTTGTGAAGGAGAAGCAGGTCTGCTGGATTCTTGTGCGGCCAAACTCTGCGAAAACGTTGATTGAGTTTTTTCAATGTCTTAATGTAAGCTTGTGAATTGATTGTCTCTCCTCTTGGCATAACGTCCACAAGAATCACACCTTCAATGTCCCAAAAGACAGTGATCATGACCTTTCCAGCTGAAGGAATTGTCTTGAATTTCTTTCTTCGTGGTGATTGCGGATGATGCCACTCCATTGACTGTCTTTTTGTCTCAGGTTCAAAATGATGTGCCCAGGTTTCGTCACCTGTAACGATCTTAGCCAAAAAGTTCTCTCCATCAGCATTAAAACGCTCCAACAATTCAGAAGAAATTGCTTTCCTTTGCAATCGGTGGTCATTTGTGAGACTTCGAGGAACCCATCTTGCGCAAACCTTAGAAAATCCGAGAGTTCTTATAACTGCATTTGCACTACCAATGCTGACTGACAGCTGTAAGGCCAATTGTTGAGTAGTGATTCGCCTATCAGTAAGAATAATGCCATCAGCGCATTTCAACATTTCTGCGTTGGTGGCTGTGGCAGGACGACCACAGTGCGGCCGATCAAGCAGCTCCGTATCTCCACTTCCTGATTCTTTGATTCTCTGAACCCAGTGACTGACTGTACTCCTGTCGACTGCAAAACTTCCATACACATCACATAGACGCTTGTGAATATTCACAACAGTTTCCTTCTCTGCAACGAGAAATTCTATCACAATTCGCTACTTATAACGCAAGTTGCTAACACGCTCAATTTCAACAGTTTAGGGCAGCCGTATTATTTGGTCGGTTGTGGTGCAGTTTAGTGCACACAATTGGCACATGGTATATTTGAAGTGTGCAAAATTTTATGCTTCTGTCTTCATTATTACCTGAGAAAAACGATGTGGTGCATTACTTTCTGAACGCCCCTCGTAGTAAAGTATTAGATTAACCAACCAAAAGTTGGTAAAATCACCCACCACTCTGCGATAGCAGATTTCACATATCCAAAGTCAGTTGATACAGAGAAGCCAGTTTGCACGGACATAGTCCTTGTCCATCTAACTTATGGTCTTGAAGTTATCAAGATATCAACTCTGTGTGAAGCAGATAATTTTTGCACAGTTGTGAATTCATATTTCACGTAAGTAAATGCTTCGTGAGATTATTCATTTTTTAGAATAAAACCTATTTAGGCCAGAAATGCCTATATGTCTGGAGAATAGGCTGAACCTATAAGAAATGAAACTGAGCTCTCTAATGTCAAATTAGCTCAAGTCATAAATGAGGTAGAGGCTCAACTATCAGTTATGCCTAAGTTTAATAAACCTGAGAAGCATAATGAAAAGGAACTAAGTAAAATATTTACCCCAAGTTGGATACAAATGGAGGAAAAATAAATGTATATCAAGACACGACTTTTTATGAGGAATTGTAAATGTCTGCAAGTGACTTTGTTTTGGATTTTATGTTCATGACAATAAACTGTTTTTACTGGATCCCTGAAGACTTTCTTAACTACCTCCTGGTGAAGGTTTTGCAGTAAATAGTGAACATTGAATATGCTAATGATTGTCACAAAACATTAAACACCACAGAGGAATTCTGGAACAAACTTGGGTACAAACATCATCAAGAATAAACTATCCCTGGCAGTATACCAGTATCTTGACTTGAGTGATACAATAAACAAACATATACAAATTGAACATATATGCCTTATAATTGAATCAACATATACACCCCACGGTAACAATTGTAGCACCAGAGAACCACATATTCTTACTGTAATTGAAAATGATTTATTGTATAGTTTGTTTCTCATTGTCAAGAATTATGTTTTGCTGTGTCTATTATATGAATTTGTTTATACATGATGTTAATGTAGTGCCACAAAGTTTGAATGTTTCTACTTGTTTCAGATTGGGACCATTTATATTTATTAGAAATTCTGTCTCATACCAGCAAAGAATGTATTGGCGTTATCGGAAGTAAAAAATATTTTCAATTACCAGCAAGCCCCTCTTAAATGACTGAATTAAAATGATTAAATAAATTTTTATTTTTATTTTGAATACAAAGCTCTATTGTTTCTGTCCTGTCATGTATAAATAGCATGACATTAATGTAATGGTTATATCAAACACACTGATCAAGTCAAACACACTGATCAATGCATACATCTAACCCAGCTTTGTTATACACACAACCGTTTAACTTCATTAAAAATGACATTTGCACAAAGCACATAATTGCAATGAATGTCTTCACGTTTTTGGAACTAAAAAATGTGTCCCTTACTTACTTACTTACTTAGTTCCCCTTCTACCGTGAGGTGTAGAGGTTTGGAAGAGAGAGCGCCAGACTATCCTATTGGCTGTCTTCTTCCTGGCCTGGTTCCATTCTAGTCCTCGATCCTTCAAAGATTGTTTAATGTTGTCCTTCCAGCGGACTCTGGGTCGTCCTGGGGGTCTGGATCCTTAGCTCTTTGTTTCCCATGCTTGTCGTGGTAGCCGATCTTCTCCCATTCTGCAGACATGGCCAAACCATCTTAGTTGGAACTGTTCTACTTGGGTCTGCAGGGGGTGGGATTTAAGGCCTTTACGTATTGTCTGGTTGCGTACCATGTCTCTTCTTGTTACTTCAACCACCTTCCTCAGATACCTCATTTCTGAGGTTTGGATCTGGCTTTTGTGGGTTGTAGTCACTGCCCATGACTCGCATCCATATGTCAAGACTGGGACATAGGTGGAGCGGTATACAGCCATCTTCGTTTTCTTACCAACCTCTCTCTTGCTGAGGAATCCTCGATTTATGGCCTGAAAAAGTCTCCCAGCTGCTGCTTTTCGAGTGGCCAACTCTTCTTTGATGCCTCCCTTTTGATCAATAATAGCTCCGAGGTATTTAAAGTGGTCGACCTGCTCCAGGACCTGTTCTCCCAGCTTAATCTGATGTCTTCTTTCTTCTCGTGATATCACCATGGATTTTGTTTTAGAGCTGCTTATGACCATCCCTCTCTTCTCCAGCTCTTCCTTCCAGACTTGCAAGTTGAATTGGAGATGTGTCCCATTTGCATTAATGGAAGTGCAGATATACTCCCACTTACTGGTACTCTCACTTGTATGACTGAATTAAAATAAATAAAGAACATTTAACAAAAATAATAAAACTACCAGGAATCGAACACAGACTGTTTGTTTAGAAGGCAAACATTCTCACCACTAAACTACCAAAACACCTTGATATATGAGGTCTTTTTGTGTTTTTTAACAATTTTTATTTATTGCCTGTCTCAATCAACATGTTGTTTCTGTTGTTATGCTAGGACGCGCAAGAAAGTTAAATGAAAGATAGAAAAAATTTGATTGTATACTCATTTCAGCAAACTTTTTTAGTGTTGTCAAAACCTCACTTAAATATGCCTATCTCAGGTTTTTTTTTTTAAACCTGTCTATGATACCATAATTGTTTACCTGTGAGGCTGCTAAGAATGGGAATTAATGTGTCATATATAGAAGTAATGTTAAATCTGCAGTGATATCACCTCTGCAAAGGAGGCATTCATTGCATAACAAACTTTAGATTAGTGATTATCAAACCACCACTGCTCTGAGCATTCATTTGCTTGTAGCATGACAACTATTTATGTACCACTAACAACTTTCACCACAATATTTTTCATATACTCAGCTTAGTAAATTAATGTACCAGTTTTTAATCTCACAAAATAATTCTCATTTTTTTTATTTCCTGCCAGAATCATCATGGTCATAACCACACTGAAGACCATGATACTCATGATCAGATAGTTGACATCATGGATACAAAAACACCCAGAATTAAGAAAGTAGAACAATCTGGCTTATGTAAAGATGAAGGTAATGTAGTAGTAGTCATAAAGATAAAGCTATACTTTTATTTATTTATATTGTTTGTGCAACAACTTGATCTCCATATAACTGTGCCCAAGATCGCGCCCTGGAGAGGACACTCCAGCTTCACCCTATAGGTGTTGGTGCAACAGGGGAAGTAGCAGTTACTGGTTATAAGCATCTTGCCCAAATTGTGTAGGGCATGGCACCAGGGCTACTTCCAACAGTTTGAGAGGTTCAAGGATCTCACAGGAAACCTACTGCCCACTTCAAGCCGGTCAGCCACCAATCAGTTAGGTTCCACCACTGTCTGCTTTCCCCATTTGGTGCATAGGGATTAGGTCAAGCCCGAATTGTGGACAGAAAATTTTGCACCAAGCAATCACAAATTAAGAAATAATAGAAAGAAACCAACTATCAGATTTGGATGTTGGAATGTTCAGTCTATGTTGACTGGGCTATCCGAAAACCTACAGGTCATAAATAATGTCAGGAAGAAGCCATAATCAACGACAAACTTAAATTACTTCAGGTGGATATAACTACATTTCAGTAAACATGCCTAGCAGGCTCTAGAATGGTGAGCAAGAGGGGCTACACATTTTATTGGCAAGGAAAAGATCTTAATAAAACAAGAAAACATGGAGTAGGTTTATGCAGTAAAATTGTTGAACCAGGTGAGAATGGATCAGAAAGCCTGGTAATGCTCTGCCTGCAAACTAGTGCAGGTCCCATCACCCTTGTCAGTGTGTATGCTCCTACTGTGTACTCTGCCTCAAAAGGTAAAGATGAGTTCTACGAGAATCTAGCAACAGTCATCAAAAGCAAACCTAGGCAAGAACAAGTTCTGTGTGATGAACCCAACTTTCAGAAAAATCATAAAAGTGTCATGGAGACACGCACGATTCGAGCACTGGCACCAACTGGATCTGATTCTTGTCAGAAGACACCTTCTCAAGTCTGTGCTCTGCACACGCACGTACCATAGTACAAACCATGATACAGATCACTCCTTGGTTTGCTGCAAAATCAGAGCACAACAAAGAAAACTCCATCGTGTCAAACATGAATTGAAACCATGTGTCAATATCAGCAAGATGTCAGACCCTGTCATTATCACTCAATTTACATCTTCAAGAAAGTGCTCAGTAGCCTACAGCTTGGTGATAATATTACAGCAAACTAGGAGCACCTGTGGAACACCATTCATAATGCTGCACTTGCTACCTTTGGTAAGAAGATGGCAAAGTTAAATGACTGGCTTAATGATTCATCAAATGTGATGACACCTGTCATTGAAGCTAAATGCAGTGCTACAATTGAATACAAATGTTCATCGAGTGCTAGAACCCTAGAGATCCTGAAGGCTATGAGAAACAAAGTCCAACAAACTACTCAACAATGTACAAATGATTATTGGCTGCAGCTCAGTGAGAGCATGCAGACTACAGCACAAACAGACAACATAAGATAAATGTACGACGGTATAAAGAAAGCCCTTGGTCCCCAAAAGAGTAAGAAGCCATCGCTAAATACCATAAGTAGTGAGAAACTAACCGATATGGGTAAACAGATGGAGAGGTGGGTCAAGCACTACTCTGAGCTTTATGCTAGATAAAATACCTTTATTTCTGCAGCCCTAGACGTTTGTCAAATGCCTGCCAACTATGGAGGAGCTGGATGCTGGACCAACAATAGAAGAACTTATCAAGGTCATTGATAGCTTGGCCTCTGGCAAAACACCAGGCAGTGATGGGATTCCTTCCAATTTAATCAAATGCTGTAAGAACACACTATTATATATGGTGCTGTGCCAGTGCTGGGAAGAGACAACTATCCCTCAAGACATGCAAGATGCCAAGATTGTAACACTGTATAAAAATAAAGGAGACAGAAGTGATTACAATAACTACAGAGGCATCTCTCTTCTTAGTATTGTTGGTAAGTCATCTTAATGCAACTACAGAAGTTAGCTGAGTTCACATATCCAGGGTTGCAGTGTGGATTCTGAGCTAGTAGATCAACAATAGACATGATCTTTTCTCTCCAACAGTTCACAAAAAATCAGGTGAGCAGAAAAGTCCTTTATTTATCACCTTTATAGACTTCACAAAGGCATTTGACCTGGTTAGTAGGTATGGATTCTTCAAAATACTCCTGAAAATAGGCCACCCCACTAAATTGCTGGAAATGATAAAGCCATTCTATGAAGTCATGAAGGGAACAGTCCAATATGCTGGAAGCACATCACAGCTCTTTGACATAAGCAGTGGTGTTAAACAAGGCTGCGTCCTGGCTCCAGCCCTCTTCGGGATCTTCTTTGCGTTACTCATGAAACATGCATTTAAAGATGCATCTGAAGGAATATGCTTTTACATGAGGTGAGATGGCCGTCTGTTTAACTTTGCAAGGCTGAAGGCAAAAACAAAATCAGAAGGGTCACTATGTGACTCGACATTCACTGATGATGCTCCGATCATCTCTCAAAGTCAGCAGGGGCTTCAAAGTGTGATGAATTACTTCACCTAAGCATGCAAGGATATTGGCCTCACAATAAATCTAAAGAAAATAAATGTGCTGGGTCAGGTAGGTATGTTGCACCAGTATAACTATCGATAACTATGAATTGGCAGTGGTTCACATACCTGGGGTCTACCATCAACGACAAACTCTCTCTGGACACATAAATTGACAGCCACAGTGGCAAAGCTACAGCCACCTTTGCCAACCTCACAACTGATTTTTGGGGAAATTCCAAACTGACAGCGAAGACCAAAGCTGTGGTATATAATGCCTGTGTCACCAGCACACTTCTATATGGTAGTGAAGCATGCTAAATACTTTCCATCTATGGTGCCTATGCCACCTCCTCAGTATTTTGTGGATAGACAGAGTGACAAATATTTAGGTGCTGTCATGTGCTGGCCTTTAAAGCATGTATACACTGCTTAGACAGCGCAGACTATGCTGGCTTGGCCATGTCTGCTGTATGGAAGATAGTCATATATGAAAAGATATCTTCTACAGATTTTTGACAAATGGCAAAAGAACAGTTGGGTGACCACAGCTGAGGGTCAGAGATGTGTGCAAGAGAGACATGAGGGCACTAGACATAAATGCAGCAACCTGGGAGGATGGAGCTGTCAATCACACCATGTGATGATGCTCACTACGGCACTACCTCAGATTGATTGACAAGAAGCTCTTACGGCAAGCTAGCTGAAGAGAGGAGAAAATGTCAAAAGGAACACCTGGAAAAAAAGCAGCTGAGGGCTGTCACCACAGGGGCAGACAAGTATATCAAAATAAGAATTTAAAAAAAAAAATAAGACAAGCTTTCATTGCATTAGGAAAAAGTTGGAAATCAAGAGAAATTAAGTCTAAAACAAACAAAGAAAATGGATCTTCAACTTAAATATCAAGTCAGTCTTATTGTGTAGCTCTGAAACATGGAGAACAACAGAAACAACAGCCAACAATCCCTCACTCTCTGCTTCAACTGGTTACTTAGATTTGTAGAAATGTCAGCTATTCTTCTCTGTACTGTCATGCATGATAAACTGATGCTCTCAAATATTCTCCTCTTTTCTGAACATAATTCTGATACATTTTTAAAAATTCACCTTCTGTGAAACATTCTTCCCCCCCGACTCCACACAGCAATTTCATTAGAAATTTGAAAGCTTTAGTAACCATTTCACCCTCAGTGTTCACTTTCCTGAAAATCTGCTGTTTGCCACTGAAAATCTGCTGTTTGCCACTAAGATTTTCCCTTAAATTTGATGCTCTAATTTAGCCAGAACAGGATGTTTTGTTTTAAAGTGCCACAGAAGGTTGTATTCTTTTGGAACAGCTAATGTTTTGCGATGCACAAGACTCAGTCTTCTGTCTTTGGAAAGAATACACATGTATTTTTTGTCTTTCTCGCTCGGTTTCACCCTCTCGTTTGCTCTGTCTGACACCTAATGGTCATTGCATTTCGATCATGAACATGTTCAGAATGATTAATTCTGAATACCAGTATTAAACTCTGTTTATATTGCACGCCGTAAATCACAATCAATTCCGTAATGACAATTTAATTAGGGAACTACACAGGGATTTCACATAATTATACTTTTAAAAATAAAAACCAAAATTATACATTTATTTCCAAAACCTGTCATGGGCCGCCGCATGTTGAGACCCAGTGGGCTGAATGCACCCTGCAGGCCCAATGTTTTGCATGCCTGCTCTAGGAAATGGCTCCTTATGAAACACATAGAGATTAAATTTGGTTTTCAATGTCTGCAATTTGTCACTGCTAGCCACTGTCACCTCTTGTCAGACATAAGTGTCCAACAATCCCAGTTACTATTTTTCTCATAGTATCACCTCCAGCAATTTTCTTTTTTACCTGTTTTATATTCCACTTTGTTATTGATATTGTTAATCAGAATCTACCTCACTGCACTCCGTGCAAACCTATAGGTGCTCAGTCTCCCTCAGCAAATGTCGAAGAGTATGAATGCTAATTGTACCTGTAGCACGCTGGTTGTACATGCGAAGGATGCATCCTCTCTCACGTCCATTTCTGCTAGTCCCACGTTTGATGCCAAACTCCAACAGCCTCAGCCTTGTTGATTCATCCATTGCAGTGTCATTATCCAGCAGACAGTCATTAATAGCCCTTAGTATCTCTCCCCTATCCATGACCAGTGTCGTCCCCACTGTGGGTGCTCTTGATGCCAGTCTGTCAGCTCTCTCATTACCCGTCTCATATATATATAAAGGTATATGTGTGTGTGTGTGTATATATATATATATATATATATATATATATATATATATATATATATATATATATGTATATATATATATATATATATAGTCACTGACTTTATACAAATTTATTACAAGTTAAAAGAAATATTTTCATTCATAACCCTCCACTCCCAAAGGAGCATAGGCCTTCAACAAACACATGCCAAGTCCTCCTGTCACGTGCCATCATCTCAAGTTCTTTCCACGTTCTCCTCATCATTTTCACCTCTGTTTCCAGCTCCCTTCTCCATGTGCTTCTTGGTCTACCTCTGCCTCTCTTGCCCTGGGGATTCCAGAACAAGGACTTCCTTGTAATGCTATCAACAGGTTTCCTCAGTGTGTGTCCTATCCATCGCCATCGTCGTCTTCTCATCTCTTGTTCCACTGGCACTTGTCTAGCTCTTGTCATCAGTTCCACGTTGGTAACCGTATCATACCATTTTAATCCCTCTATTCTACGCAAGCACCCATTTATGAAAGTCTGTAGCTTTTTGGTTGTTGCCTTTGTTGTTCTCCATGTCTCAGAGCGATACAATAGGACTGACTTCACATTTGAGTTGAAGATTCTTATTTTCGTGTTCTATCTGATTTCTCTTGATCTCCATATATTTCCCAATGCAATGAAAGCTCCTCTTGCTTTTTGTATTCTTATTTTGATATCACTGTCTGTCCCTCCAACTTTGTCTATATTGCTGCCAAGATATGTGTACGATTCTACATCTTGTATTGGTGCTTCTTCAAGTTCAACCCTGTTATCATTACCTGCATTTATTCTCATTATCTTTGTCTTTTCCCTGTGTATTTTCAGACCCAATTGCTGTGCCCTCTCATCGAGTGTTTTCAATTTGTCCTGCATCTGATTACGATTATGGGACAGAAAAGCCAAGTCATCAGCAAAATCCAGATCATCCAACTGCTTAGTCAGAGTCCACTGGATTCCATTTCTGTTGTGTGTTGTCGATGTTCTCATAACCCAGTCTATTGCTAGTAAGAAAAGAAATGGAGACAAGAGGCATCCCTGTCGCACTCCTGTTCTTATCCCAAATGGTTCTGTAAGCTGTCCTTCATGAAGAACTCTGCATGTCATGTCTTCATATGTATTCTTTATTAAATTAACGATCTTCTGGGGAACTCCATAATGCCTCATAAATTTCCAAAGTGATTCTCTGTCTACACTGTCAAATGCTTTTTCGTAGTCCACAAATCAGATGTATAAAGATGAATTCCATTCCAGACTTTGTTCAACTATTATTCTCAAAGTGGCTATCTGGTCTGTACAGGATCTGTTTTGTCGAAAACCTGCTTGTTCATCTCTTTAGTTTCTTGTCTATGGACTCTTTTAATCTCTTGAGGATAATCCAGTTTAATACTTTTCCTGGCACTGATAGTAACATAATTCCTTCATAATTTGTGCACTCTTGTAAATTTCCCTTCTTAGGCAACTTAACCAGATGTCCTTCCTTCCATTCTGCTGGTATCTCTTCCTTTTCCCAGACTTTACCAAGTAATTTATATAACATCTCTGTAGCCGTGTCGATATCTGCTTTGATGGCCTCTGCTAGAATGCCATCAGGTCCAGATGCTTTTCCATCTCTTAGAAGCTTTATGGCTTTCTTTATTTCTTCCTTCGTTGGTCTTTCACCGTTAATTTGTAGCTCTTCTTCTGCTGGCTGGATGTCAGGGGGGTTTTGTGGAGCTGGTCTATTGAGAAGGTCCTCAAAATATTCTGTCCACCTCTTCATTTGCTCTTGTATATTGCTGAGCAGTTTTCCATTCTTGTCTTTTATGAAGCAACTTGTTTGCTTGTATTTCCCTGTTGGCTTCTTTCTGCTGTTATACAGTTCTCTCATATTTCCTTTGGCTGCAGCATCTTCTGCCTCTCTTGCCAACTCCTCAATATACTTCCTCTTGTCTCTTTTGATACTTCTTTTTACTTCTTTGTTTGCTTCTGTGTACACTTCTTGAGCCTTCACTTTGGAACTTCTGGTTTTGCTTGTGTTTAAATCTGCTTTCTTGTTTTTCCTGTCTTTTATCTTATTGATGGTTTCTGTTGATATCGATGCTTTTTGTTCTCGTTCCCTTGTCCCCAGTATTTCTTCACATGTCTCATTCCATACCGTTTTGATTTGCTGCCAATAGTCTTCTGTATTCTCTACATCTTCCAGCTGTTGGAGCACTTGAAATTTGTTGGATATTGTGACCGCAAATTTGTCTCTTGTTTCTTGATTTCTTAGATGTCCTACATTAAATTGTTGTCTATAATTTTGCATTGTTGCATATCTCTTGAGTTTCATTTTTACTTTGGCTATCAGAAGGAGGTGATCTGATGCCACATCTGCTCCTCTATATACCTTTACATCCTGTAATGCTGTTCTAAACTTCTTGTTTATGCATATATGATCAATCTGATTTTCTGTTCTATGGTCTGGTGATATCCATGTTGCCTTGTGTATTCTCTTATGTGGAAACATGCTTCCTCCTATAGCCAGTTGATTTGAAGCACAGAAGTTTGAAAATAGTTCCCCATTTTCATTCATTATTCCTAACCCATGTTTTCCCATGACTTCTTCAAAGCCGGTGTTGACTATACCTATCTTTGCATTCATGTCACCCATCAAAATTGTGACGTCTCTTCTTTTTACTTTTCCCATAATTTCCTGTAGTCTAGTATAAAATGCTTCTTTCACAGACTCTTCTTTGTCATTAGTTGGTGCACAACATTGGATGACATTTACATTTATTTTCTTTTTAGCTGTTTTAAAAGTAGCTGTTATTATTCTGGATCCAACGGCTTCCCATTCAATGAGTGCTTTCTGTGCTTCTTTAGATAACATAAGAGCTACCCCTTCACTGTGGTGTGAACTTACGTCTTCATGTCCTGAGGACAGCACCAATTCACCTGTGATGAGTTTCTTCTTGTCTACCCCCTTCCACTTTGTTTCACACAGTTCCAGAACCTCGATTTTATATTCCCTCATTTCTGCAGCTACTTGTGCCACTTTCCCTTGTTCGTTTAATGTCCGAACATTCCAGGTGCCAAATCTGGAAGTTCTCCTAGAAGATAGAAGGTTGGTCAGTAACACAGACTCCTTTCAGCTTTCTGTGTGTTGCATCATACGCCTCGCTGCGAGAGGACCTTCCCCTGTCTTGGGTTGCTGTGTTTTATTTTCCTTAGTTGACTTGTCCATGTTTGTTGAAGTTTTTTGTGGTTTAAATTGTTTACAGGATGGGGTAACCAGCCCCATGCCCAACCCTCCTTAGTCGCTTTCTACGACATGCTTGGCAGGGAACAGTGTTACTATTCTTTGCTCCCCTTTCGGGCCCCGGTAACACACAGGTGTAAAAGAAATATAATAAAAGTATTTTGTTTAAAGTCTTGAGGTTACATGTGACAAAGATTTTCATGTATTTTTGTGTTTATGCTGCTGGTAGTGATGAATTAATGTGTGTGCCTAGACAATTAATACAAGTCCAGAAGTGTCACCTTTTTTTCCACTTTCTGGAAAGGGGCTCTATATAACACAGCACACAACACCGATATATTATAGATGTATGTTCATTAATCTTTCTGTGCCAATTATATTTTTTTTTTTCACCTGATAATGCAGAGTATTATGTGAAGGCATAAAAAAGATAGAGTATGGTAGGAAGACATAATAAAGATATATGGAAAATTATTTAAACTTTGCCCATAACCCTTTCCACACTGAGCAGTTAAAGAGACTTCTTTAAAAAAAAAAATAACAGAGCATTTTGCCTGTATTTGGATCTTGTAAGAAATATTGGCTTTCAGAGTTGCTAAAACCAAATATTACATTTTATTTTAACAATTTCCTTGTTTGCAAGATGCCCTGAAGTTGAAATTTGAGCCATTGACATCAGTAATGTGATAAACACTCATCAAAAATATTTTCCATAACTAACATAACACAAATTTTCTAAAAATGTGATGTTGTATAACCTCTCAGGACATTCAGCAAAATGTGCAAATATTCAACAGAGGTAAAGTAAATCTGTCAAACATTGATGTCTTCTTCTTCATCTTCTTCTATGGTCATTGGACGCTTGCTGACAAAGCAATCAGTGACCATCATGCCAGGTGGTGTCTTGTAGGGCAGCAACAAACTGTCTCCTTTTTGCTTGGTTGACAGCCATCCTTTGTGTGGAGCCCCAGCTCTGATTCATGCTTAGCATATCTGCCTCTACAGTGCTTCGTCAGGTTGGTTTTGGCCGTCTTTCCTTTCACTTTCCTTCTGGAGTCCAAGGCATGGCAGTTCAGATGATGATGTCAGGTCTCTTCTGAAGGTGTGGCCAACACAAAGCCAGTGTCTGCCTGCTGTGATGGCATGCATATCCTCTTGGTGGCTCTGAGTTAGCAGCTCTTGGTTGGTGATGATATTCTGCCAAAAGATTTGATAAATATTTTCATAGGCAGGTTGTTCTGTTACTCTCCACCCTTCTGCATTGCACAGAAGTACAGAAATTACACAACTCTCATATATTTTTAATTTATTGTTTGTAGTGTAAACATTAATGTAAACACATGTACAAAAATGGTGCTGAAAATGAAGGAAATTAAATGTTTTTTTACTTATAGATAATCAAGTTATAGGATGAAATTTGATGCTGCCAAAATGTCTTACTTTCCCCAATTTTTACATTTTGACTAAGCCATATGTCTTTTATAGAGCTACACAATTTTGGACATCTAATAGCTAATTGCTTATCATGCACCAGTTATTTATTTCTATCTAAATCCCGTATAATTTCAGATATGCCTTACCACGCCCAGAGCAGCAACACCAATAAAATATTGTACAAGAATGATTATACCAGTGTTGTATTGTTGACAAATGACAATCATGATGAATCTGAAACAACAGGAAGTGATGTAGCTATGCATTCAATTATTTATCAAGACAGATCAGCAGACAAGAGTGAGACCCAGAATGATATCAAGGTAACAGTTCCAAATGAAAGTGGGTCAGATGATATCAGAAAGAAAAGTGATGAGCTTGATGGGTTTGATATGCGTTGTGGATTTGTAAACAACATGCAGAGTAAGGAAATACAGAACCCTTATGAACATGATGTTTGTGATGTAATGCTAACACATTTTTCTATTCTGAAAAAACTAAATAGAATACAAACTGGAGAGAAGCCATACAAGTGTGAAGTTTGTGGTGTAGGGTTTTCACGATGTATTGATCTTAATAAACACAAAAGAATACATGCTGGAGAGAGGCCATACAAGTGTGATGTTTGTGGAGTAGGGTTTACACAGTCTTGTAATCTGAAAGTGCACAAAAGAATACACACTGGAGATAGGCCATACAAGTGTGATATTTGTGAAATAGCGTTTAGACAATATGGGCATCTTAATAAACACAAAAGAATACATACTGGAGAGAAGCCTTACAAGTGTAATTTTTGTGGAGTAGGGTTTACACAGTCTTGTAGTCTGAAAACACATAAAAGAATACATACTGGAGAGAAGCCTTACAAGTGTGATGTTTGTGGAGTAAGGTTTACTCAGTCTTGTAGTCTGAAAACACATGAAAGAATACATACTGGAGAGAAGCCTTACAAGTGTGATGTTTGTGGTGTAATGTTTATGCACACTGTTAGTCTGAAAGCACACAAAATAACACATACTGGAGAAAAGCCTTACAAGTGTGATATTTGTGGAGTAGGCTTTAAACAGTCTTGTCATCTACAAGCACACAAAATAACACATACTGGAGAGAAGCCTTTCAAATGTTTTGTTTGTGGAAAGGGGTTCACACAGTATGGTAATCTTAATAAACACAAAATAATACATACTGGAGAGAAGCCTTACATATGTGACATTTGTGCAGTGGGGTTTACATATGTTTCCAATCTGAAAGCACACAAAAGAATACATACTGGAGAGAAGGCTCACACATGTGATGTTTGTGGAGTAGGGTTTACACGATGCAGTGATCTTAATAAACACAAAAGAATACATACTGGAGAGAAACCTTACAAGTGTGATGTATGTTGTGTAAGGTTTACACAGTCTTGTAATCTGAAAGTACATAAAAGAATACATACTGGAGAGTATCCTTACAAGTGTGATGTTTGTGGTGTAATGTTTATGCGCTCTGTTAGTCTGAAAGCACACAAAATAGCACATACTGGAGTGAAACCTTATTTGTGTGATGTTTGTGGAGTAGGGTTTACACAGTCTTGCAACCTGAAAATACATAAAAGAATACATACTGGAGAGAAACCATACAAGTGTGATATTTGTGGTGCAGGGTCTGCACGACACAGTTATCTTAATAAACACAAAAGAATACATACTGGAGAGAAGCCTTACAGGTGTGATGTTTGTGATGTAATGTTTATGCACTCTGTTAGTCTGAAAGCACACAAAATAACACATACTGGAGAGAAGCCTCACAAGTGTGATGTTTGTGGAGTAGGGAACACACAATCTTGTAAGCTGAAAATACATAAGAAATATATGCTGGAGAGAAGACTTACAAGTGTGATGTTTGTGGAGTAGGGTTTACACATTCTTGTAACCTGAAAGTGCATAAAATAATACATACTGGAGAGAAACCATACAAGTTTGTGGTGCAGGGTCTGCTCGACACAGTTATCTTACTAAAAAGAATACATACTGGAGAGAAGCCTTACAGGTGTGATGTTTGAGGTGTAATGCTTATGCACTCTGTTAGTCTGAAAGTACACAAAATAATACATACTGGAGAGAAGCCTTACACTTGTGATGTTTGTGGAATGGGATTTACACAATATGGTGATCTTAATAGACACAAAGGATTAAATACTCATGAGAGGCCATTCAAGTGTGATGTTTATGGTGTAGGGTTTACAGATGGTTCTAATCTGAAAGCACACAAAAAAATACATACTGGAGAAAAGCCTTACAAGTGTGATATTTGTGGTGTATGCTTTGTACATCATAGTAATCTAAATAAACACAAGCAAAAACAAGCATGAGAGAAGCCTTTCAAATATAATATTTGTGGTGTAGGGTTTACAGATTGTTCTGGTCTGAGAAGACACAGAAAAATGCCTACAGGAGAGAAGCCTTACAAATATGATGTTTGCGAAGGATTTGTTATCAGCTGTAGTAGTCTGAGAAACTGCCCGACTGGTTGAAATTCACGTGACATTTAATTTGTTGTTGATTGTTCCATTTAATTCAGCATTAACATCTTGTAATTGTTTTCTTTTAATATTTAGTGTTACTTCTGTTACTAGCCTTCATCTAAACCAGCATGTCCTTCACATTTATGTGGTATAAGTAGTCAACTTTTCATGGTTCTTGAAAGATGTTTTTGTCTACACATGAGACTATATCTGGAAATGTTGGTTGCTTGTGTTTGACACACTTTTCCCCCTAAATATAAGATATAATCTGGTTTTGTTGATTGTATTTGACAAGCTTTCCCCCTAAATATGAGATATAATCTGGTTTTGTTGATTGTATTTGATAAGCTTTCCCCCTAAATATAAGATATAATCTGGTTTTGTTGATTGTATTTGACAAGCTTTCCCCCTAAATACACCCATACCTCGACTTTCGTCGCTTCGAGTTTCGTCGCTTCGCTCTTTCGTCGGTTTTTCAATTATAACCACGTTTCCAAATTTCGTCGCTCGCTTCGCTCTTTCGTCGCATTTTGTCACCACCGCGCGCCATCTTTTTGAGAAATTTAAGAAAAGGTCAAATTTGCAGAATATAGCAGTGAAGGAAGAATCAGCTAGCGCAGATACTGCAGCTGCAGAAGCTTTTCAAGTGGAGCTTGAAAAAATTATAGAAGAAGTTGGCTACACAAAGCAGCAGATCTTCAACGTAGATGAGACGGGCCTCTTTCGGAAGAAGATGCCATTGTCACGTTGATTGATAGTTTGTCTTTCCATCACGTCCCATCTCTTTTATTACTCTTTTAATGTCCTGGTTTCTTTGACTTTGTATTTTCTTTCTTTCGGATGCTACCTGCGTGGCCCATTATCCCCCTTCTCAGACCCCACCCCGTGGCTTTGTTTCGTTCTGGCTTCATTATAAATTCCCCACTGGTCAGTAGCGGTCAGCTCAGCTTTCGATAATATTACCTAGCTGCACCTGGTGTTTGTCTGACCACAGGAATGTCTCGCTGGTAACAGGTTTGATCTCCGATTCAGGGGAGATAACAATCGCGGTCGGTCTTCGTGGGTTTGGCCCTCGAACGAAGAGAGAGATCATAATATTATCGGGGAATCTTTCTCGCGGTTGTTGCTTCTGATGTATACCTCTAGAATTACATCTGTCTTACTCTTGATTACGTTATACGCCGAACATCTGTAGAAACAAGCCATGCCAGGTGTCCGGGTAGCGTTAGTTGTAAACTATAAGAATAGAGGGTTCTAAGCAGTCAGACACACTCGTAAAATATTTCCTGCCCGAGAGGACCACAATGAGAATAAGGCAGACGATAACACAGAACTAAATGTTATTTGCCTATGTTCTTGGCATTTCTCACGGTGAGTAGACATCTATTATAATATGTATATTCATGTTAGTTTTTTATATATATCTGATAGGAAGGTGACTTGAATTCATTTTGAGGATTTCTCCCGGTAATTTAATTCAGTGATAGTGTTGCGCCATCTACAGCCTTAGTTAAACGAGTGATGAAACAGTCAGGTGTCAGTGTTATTTTTTTACCATGGGTTAAAGGTAAACTTACGATAACAGATACTTACTAGGCATAGAATCAGTCAGTACAAATGCTTACCATGGGTTAAGAGTAGGCTAAAATAACTGTCATTACTGTAAGGAAATGTCAGAGGGGTGGGTTATTCACTTAAAACTGAATAGTGAGATGCAGGCACTATAACCCTGAATTATAGGAGATAGTCACTTATTCCTTTCTGATAGAAACTTCTAGTGGATGGGTGGAATCATGATATGCCGACTTGTATAAGTAGACACTAGTTTATAACTTTCACAGAAAGCAGTCACCAGCCATAGATAACATTATATCTTATGATTCAGTCACAACTGTATTGTTATAGCAAGAACATTGCATTTTCTATTATTCATTTGTGGGATGTTAATATTTTTCCCCAAGGGGGACATACGATTTATTTTTGTAATGTCAAATGCTGTAATCTGTTTATGTAAATTCACTTAATGTTGTAATATGAATTAGCATATCCACTCAGCTGTGACTACAGGGTTAGGTTTCTTGTATGTGGAGTTGAAAGAAGAAAAGATTTTGCTGTCAGAACATTTACTGACAGGTACTTGTATGTACTAAATATATTAGCCTATGCGGGTGCATGCTGATAATTGATAGAGTGGAAGGAACAGGAGACTTATATGGGTAAAGACAGCCCTAAACTATGAACAGGAGACTTATATGGGTAAAGACAGCCCTAAACTATCATAGCAATGATTACAATAATTTAAATCCCATAGTGGAGCATAACTGTTTTGTATAACGTTAGTGAAATTTTATTGTTTGCTTGATGTAAAGGTCATCTCTTTTTGGGTCTCAGTTTCAGGGATACCGAATTGCTATTGCAAAGAGTCCAGTCAGGTGACGAACATAACATTCTCATCGCTCTCACGGCTCCTGAACGTAATTAGCAACACGAGTCATCACCCTAATACCTGAAGCAAAACCTTTTTGCCAACGCCAATCCCTGTAACGGGAAAACAAGCTCACGCAGTGTGCAACGAGCCAACGCAAAATCTGAAATCATATTGCACTAGTAGTTTCCTACTCGCCTTTGGATTACCAGTCAGAGCATTGTGGCTTCCAACCTATCTAACAGCCCAGCGTCTAAAGCAGAATTTAAATCACCAGACTTTGTGTGCTTAAACGGAGCACTCAGTCAAACCACAGTTCAATCCAGCCCAAACCGGATTTAATACCAAGTACGCAAGCAAACTTCGATGCGCCGGATAAGAGCGCAAGGGACCATTTATCCTCAAGTAACTTCGTCTTGTGTGTGTTTCTGGAGATTTAAAACCCCGCACTTATGAGCGATCAGCCGGAGATAGACAGAGTCTTCCAGTCCACCTCGCGCAATTAGGGTGTCACCAACGATAGCGCCTACAGTGAATTAATTGCATGTTAGTTCCATCACCTATGAAGGATATCTACACGTAAAGACACTTACTGGAGCTATTGCATTTGGTCCCACGAAAGCAGACGGACTGACACTCAGTTATTTATTTCTCGGTGTTTTACAGGTTTTATGTTGGTGGTCTGTGTGTTCGTTGGTGTGTATCTGCATATTTGTGATTATTGATGCAATTTTATGTTGTTTGTGCTGACATGCATTATTTTCATACATTTCTTCTTTAATAAATTTTACTCATTTATTAATGCACTGTTCATGACCCTTTCATCCATAATTTACATTTCAAGCTCTTTACTATAGTCTCTATTTATGATCCAGAGAAAAGAGGAAGAGCAGGCGGTGCTTAGACTATATAAGTGTGTTGAGGCTTGGAGAGAGAGATAAACTTTTAATAAATCTTCTTCCAGGTTGGTCTCAAGTCCACCTCCTAATTTACACCTTATCTATGTGTAATCTATAACTCTGTCAGTTCACTATCATTGTCGACTTCACTACTATTGTCTAACTCGACAAATACTCTTACACTTTAACTCAACCACGACAAAGAGGAAATTCTTATTGCCAAAGAGGAAAAATCAATGCCTGGATTTAAAGCTGCCAAAGATAGGCTTACTATGTTGCTAGGGGCTAATGCAGCTGGCGACTGCAAGCTAAAGCCTATGCTCATTTATCGTTCTGAGAATCCTAGGGCCCTGAAAAATTATTTAAAGTCTTCCCTTCCAGTTCATTTCAAGCCCAAAAAAAAAGCCTGGATGACTGGTGAGTTATTTACAACTTGGTTCACTGATAATTTCAAGCCTGCAGTTGAGGATTATTGAAAACAACAGAATATTCCCTTTAAAATCCTACTGCTCTTGGATAATGCTCCAAGCCACCCAAGAATTGTGCTTGAGGCTCACAAAGAAATTAAAGTTGTGTTTCTGCCTCCAAACACAACTTCTTTGCTGCAGCATATGGACCAAGGAGTAATTTCATCATTTAAATCTGACTATATCAGACGGACGTTTGCCAAGGCTATAGCTGCACTAAATGCTGATGTTGATGAGGGGCCTAAACAAAATAAATTAAAAGCATTTTGGAAAGGATTCAATATTCTGGATGCCATCAAAACTATCAGAGATGCATGGGCCGATGTTAAAGAATCCAATCTGAAAGGCGCTTGGGAAAAGTTAATTCCTTCCCTAATGCACGACTTTGAATGGTTTGAAGAAACAGTGGAGGCCATCACTTCAAATGTTGTGGAAATGGCACAGCAGCTGGAACTGGAAGTAGAGGCTAAAGACGTTAGAGAGCTGCTTGAGTCTCATGATCAGCCCCTAAGTGATAAGGATCTCCTGGCGATGGAAGAACAAAGATGACTGTTGAATGAATAGGAAGCCATGCCTGAAGATACAGCTCAGTCTAAGGAGATGACCACCAAAGAACTGGAGGTCGGAATCACCAAAAATAGAAGACACAGTTGCATATTGGGAAAGGGTGGATCCCAATTTTGGCAGAAGTTCTAAAGTAAATAGCGTGTTAGAACACCAAATAGTCTGTTACAGAGAACTTCTTAGGGAAAGGAAGAAGACATTAATGAGGTAAACGTCATTGCTCTCCTTTTTCAAGACGCAACCGCCACAACCAACTTCAGTCACCCCCTCCCTCTAACCCTTCAGATTCCGAGCCATCAACATCAGCCCCAGCCCCAGTTAGATCTCCTTCAAAGTGCCCTTCTCCTAAAAGAATTAGATTGAAATCCTCCAGTTCTGAAGATCAGCCTCCTCAATTTTCTCCATCTGATTTTCTAAGTCTAGAATCCCCATAAATTACCAACATTCAAAACTGTACATACTGTATATATTCATCGTCTACTTGCTCAAGCATGATTTTAAGGTAAGATGTTATTTACGTATTTTTTATTTATTACTGTACGGTATTTTCTTTATTCTTATGTTTATTTCTGTTTATCTAGGTGTTGCACGCATTCACAAGTGTTATATAGTTAGTTATTTACGTTTTTTGGCGGCCCTAATGCACTTGTAAGCTAAATAAAGGCTATGCTTTGACTTTCGTCGATTTTCGACTTTCGTCATAGCTCTGGTCCCTAACCTGTCGAAAGAGTGAGGTATGGGTGTATGAGATATAATCTGGCCTGTCTGGTTTTGTAGGTTGTGTTTTGTTCCTCTACATGAGAGCATATCTGGTTATGATGATTTGGTTAAATGTGTTTGACAAGTTTTTTCACTAAATATGACAGTTTATGTTGGTTCTGTTTGACAAAATTTCTTCACTAAATATGAAAGTGTGTTTGGTTATGTTGGAAATAAATTAAGGGGCTGCTGTAAAACTGTAGAACTGATTCAATACCGTTTTATTGGTTTATATACTTATATTGGTTATGTTGGTTGTGTTTGACTAGTTTTCTTCACTAAATATGACAGTGTGTTTGTTTATGTTGGTTGTGTTTGACTAGTTTTCTTCACTAAATATGACAGTGTGTTTGTTTATGTTGGTTGTGTTTGACTAGTTTTCTTCACTAAATATGACAGTGTGTTTGTTTATGTTGGTTGTGTTTGACAAGTTTTCTTCACTAAATATGACAGTGTGTTTGGTTATGTTGGTTGTGTTTGACAAGTTTTTTTCACTAAATATGACAGTGTGTTTGGTTATGTTGGTTGTGTTTGACAAGTTTTCTTCACTAAATATGACAGTGTGTTTGATTATGTTGGTTGTGTTTGACAAGTTTTCTTCACTAAATATTACAGTGTGTTTGGTTATGTTGGTTGTGTTTGACAAGTTTTTTTCACTAAATATGACAGTGTGTTTGGTTATGTTGGTTGTGTTTGACAAGTTTTCTTCACTAAATATGACAGTGTGTTTGGTTATGTTGGTTGTGTTTGACAAGTTTTCTTCACTAAATATGACAGTGTGTTTGGTTATGTTGGTTGTGTTTGACAAGTTTTCTTCACTAAATATGACAGTGTGTTTGATTATGTTGGTTGTGTTTGACAAGTTTTCTTCACTAAATATTACAATGTGTTTGGTTATGTTGGTTGTGTTTGACAAGTTTTCTTCACTAAATGTGACAGTGTGTTTGGTTATGTTGGTTGTGTTTGACAAGTTTTCTTCACTAAATATGACAGTGTGTTTGGTTATGTTGGTTGTGTTTGACAAGTTTTCTTCACTAAATATGACAGTGTGTTTGATTATGTTGGTTGTTTTTGACAAGTTTTCTTCACTAAATATTACAGTGTGTTTGGTTATGTTGGTTGTGTTTGACAAGTTTTTTTCACTAAATATGACAGTGTGTTTGGTTATGTTGGTTGTGTTTGACAAGTTTTCTTCACTAAATATGACAGTGTGTTTGGTTATGTTGTTTGTGTTTGACAAGTTTTCTTCACTAAATATGACAGTGTGTTTGGTTATGTTGGTTGTGTTTGACAAGTTTTTTTCACTAAATATGACAGTGTGTTTGTTTATGTTGGTTGTGTTTGACAAGTTTTCTTCTCTAAATATGACAGTGCATTTGGTTATGTTGGTTGTGTTTGAAATGTTTTCTTCACAGAATATTCTTCTTCTTCTTCCTCGTTCGCCTTCAGACTTCCACATTTATGACTCTAATAAAGGCAGCAGTCAACTCAAGGTTCCCGACATCTCCAAACAGTTTTTCATTGACAGAAGTAGGTTGTTGCCATATGCTACCCCGTTCATTACTGTAGGTTGGGCAGTACTGCAGCAGGTGTTCGACTGTCATCGGGCTGGTAACGCAGGTGCAGAGATCTGTTGCACCAATTTTGTATTTGTGGTACAGATGGTATCTCAATCTGTTGTGCCCAGTGCGCAGTCGAAAAATGATGACCTGTTCTTTTCTGGATAGTTGATGATATGCGTCATTTTTCAAATGTCCCGGGTGCTCTCTTTCCCATTTGGACTTGAATGTAGCCTTTATAGTGGTCTTTGCCGTTGCGTAAGTTGTCTCTATATCATTTTGCTGTAAGGCACCTCCTTCTTTAGCAAGTCTATCTGCCTCTTCATTTCCTGGTATGTTGCAATGGGCTGGTATCCACTGGATAGTGCACTTCTTGAAGCATTCGGCCAGTCTTTCAAGGGAGATTATCAGATCTTTCAATCCTTTAGTTTGGTGGCTCTTCAGCGCTGATATTATTGAGAGGGCATCTGAAAAGATTACTATCTGTTTTTCTGCCTGTGCTTTGCATTCTATAAGAGTTTCAGCTGCCTGTTTCAGGGCTTCTGCTTCAGCACAGAAGTTGTTGCAGTATTTTCCAGTGGCAATTGCCATAGAGTGAATTCTATTCTTTAATTTTATGAGGATGCCGGCACCCCCATTTTCAACTGCATTTGTTGCCGAACCATCAGTATATGCATGTGTCCAAAGCTTCGCTGGAAATCTTTGGTCAATATACTTGGTTGCTATACACTTTCTTTGTGTTTCTGTCTGTGTTCCCTTACCTTCAATGCCTGGAATATCAGATTTTAACTCAGGAAAGCATCTTATTTTCCACAGTGGGATAGTGGAGCTTGTTGGGATTTTCTTTGCAACTGAGCTAGCTAGTATGGTATTATTGTTAATTTTTTCTTTTGCTTGGGCGACAAAGTTAGTTCGCTTGAGCCTGCCTCTTCCTAGCCTATTCATTCTTTGGTACATGGGGTGTCCTTCGAGCCTCTTAAATTTTTCAGCTTGTTTTAAGACTCTGCTGTCACGTCTATCCTCCATTGACTGTAGCCCTGTGATGTTTTCCATATGGTTGATTTGTGTAGACTTTAGGGCCCCTGTTATAATACGTGCTGCTTGGTTTTGGAGTCTGTTTACTCTGTCAAAATTTGACTTTGCTGCCGTCGTGTCATTCGGCGGTCTAGTGTGACATACTTAGGAATCACAGAATATGACAGTGTGTTTGGTTATGTTGGTTGTGTTTGACAAGTTTTCTTCACTAAATATGACAGTGTGTTTGGTTATGTTGGTTGTGTTTGACAAGTTTTTTTCACTAAATATGACAGTGTGTTTGATTATATTGGTTGTGTTTGACAAGTTTTCTTCACTAAATATGACAGTGTGTTTGGTTATGTTGGTTGTGTTTGACAAGTTTTCTTTACTAAATATGACAGTGTGTTTGGTTGTGTTTGACAAGTTTTCTTCACTAAATGTGACAGTGTGTTTGGTTATGTTGGTTGTGTTTGACAAGTTTTCTTCACTAAATATGACAGTGTGGTTGGTTATGTTGGTTGTGTTTGACAAGTTTTCTTCACTAAATATGACAGTGTGGTTGGTTATGTTGGTTGTGTTTGACAAGTTTTCTTCACTAAATATGAAAGTGTGTTTGATTATGTTGGTTGTGTTTGACAAGTTTTCTTCACTAAATATTACAGTGTGTTTGGTTATGTTGGTTGTGTTTGACAAGTTTTTTTCACTAAATATGACAGTGTGTTTCGTTATGTTGGTTGTGTTTGACAAGTTTTCTTCACTAAATATGACAGTGTGTTTGGTTATGTTGGTTGTGTTTGACAAGTTTTCTTTACTAAATATGACAGTGTGTTTGGTTATGTTGGTTGTGTTTGACAAGTTTTCTTCACTAAATATGACAGTGTGTTTGGTTATGTTGGTTGTGTTTGACAAGTTTTCTTTACTAAATATGACAGTGTGTTTGGTTGTGTTTGACAAGTTTTCTTCACTAAATGTGACAGTGTGTTTGGTTATGTTGGTTGTGTTTGACAAGTTTTCTTCACTAAATATGACAGTGTGGTTGGTTATGTTGGTTGTGTTTGACAAGTTTTCTTCACTAAATATGACAGTGTGGTTGGTTATGTTGGTTGTGTTTGACAAGTTTTCTTCACTAAATATGAAAGTGTGTTTGATTATGTTGGTTGTGTTTGACAAGTTTTCTTCACTAAATATTACAGTGTGTTTGGTTATGTTGGTTGTGTTTGACAAGTTTTTTTCACTAAATATGACAGTGTGTTTCGTTATGTTGGTTGTGTTTGACAAGTTTTTTTTTACTAAATATGACAGTGTGTTTGGTTATGTTGGTTGTGTTTGAAATGTTTTCTTCACAGAATATGACAGTGTGTTTGGTTATGTGTGTTGTGTTTGACAAGTTTTCTTCACTAAATATGACAGTGTGTTTGGTTATGTTGGTTGTGTTTGACAAGTTTTCTTCACTAAATATGACAGTGTGTTTGGTTATGTTGGTTGTGTTTGACAAGTTTTCTTCACTAAATATGACAGTGTGTTTGGTTATGTTGGTTGTGTTTGACAAGTTTTTTTCACTAAATATGACAGTGTGTTTGGTTATGTTGGTTGTGTTTGACAAGTTTTCTTCACTAAATATGACAGTGTGTTTGGTTATGTTGGTTGTGTTTGACAAGTTTTCTTCACTAAATATGACAGTGTGTTTGGTTATGTTGGTTGTGTTTGACAAGTTTTTTTCACTAAATATGACAGTGTGTTTGGTTATGTTGGTTGTGTTTGACAAGTTTTCTTCACTAAATATGACAGTGTGTTTTGTTATGTTGGTTGTGTTTGACAAGTTTTCTTTACTAAATATGACAGTGTGTTTGGTTATGTTGGTTGTGTTTGACAAGTTTTCTTCACTAAATATGACAGTGTGTTTGGTTATGTTGGTTGTGTTTGACAAGTTTTCTTTACTAAATATGACAGTGTATTTGGTTATGTTGGTTGTGTTTGACAAGTTTTCTTCACTAAATATGACAGTGTGTTTTGTTATGTTGGTTGTGTTTGATAAGTTTTCTTCACTAAATGTGGGAGATTGTCTTGTTTTGCTTTTTATGTTTGACAGGTGTCATTTTCCTTAATATAAGAATGTGTCTGGTTATGTTGGCTATTTTGTTTCTCTACAGTAGCGCATGTCTAGTTGAGTTGATTGGTAATGTTTGATAACATTTTTAAAGAAATATATATTATAGCAGGGTCAGGAACATATAGGTCACAGTGGGAAAATTGTGTAGATTTCTCAGTAAGAAAAGGTGGGGGGAGGGGGAATTCAGGCTATCAACATTTTGACTAGTCCTGTTTAGCTGCAGTTAAAAGTTCAGTGACCCCAGGATTAAAGATCATTGTTTGACTGTTTAGCTGACAGTTAAAATTACGATGACCCCAGGATTAAAGGTAATTGTTTGACTGTTTAGCTGACAGTTAAATGTACAGTGAACCCAGGATTAAAGGTAATTGTTTGACTGTTTGTTGTTTGTCCATCACGGGTGATGAAGACCACTCTGTTAATCCAATTATTAGGAATATGTTACATTTGTCTATGGGTATGAAGGTGACTGATGAGCCCAATGTGGGCCTGGAAAGATCTCTGACAGTGTGGGCAGGGAATGTTGGATGAAAGAGTGACTTGCGCAGTGATTTGGTTTAAAGTGAGGAAGAGTTGTGCAATTTGTCGACCTCACTCTCTCGCCTGGGTCCATCTGAATCCAGTGGCAAGACAAGTCAAGACGACTGGAGATGAGGTCAGGTGCAGTGGATGACAGGGCTTTCTACATGCCTCGCCATGCTCCTTACGCTACACAGCATGTTGCTGGTAATCGCCATCATGCCTGTTGAACCAACAGGTGGTTTCTTCCACACAGTCTACCTTCTTCTTCTTCTTCTTCTTGCGATCGCATCTTTGATGATTACACCGTCAGACGAGTTCTCATGATGAATTCGACTGTTGTTTGAAGTTCCTCTTTAACTCCATATAGCTTTGAGTTTAGTGTTGAGTCATTGAGCCAGTATATCTTTCTTAACTGGTCATACAGAGGACAGTCCTGTAGAACATGCTCAGCAGTTTGTTCGTTTAATCCACATGTGCACAGTGGTGAAGCAGACAATCGTAGCTTGTGCATGTGTTTATTCAGTTTGTTATGCCCTGTCCTGAGTCGAAAAATAGTTATCTGTCCCTGCCGGTCGAGAGTGTGATAGTCGTCTTTGGGTTGGTTCTGTTCTCTTCTGACACAGTCTACCGAATCCAGTCTTCGCATGCATGGGTAGGCAGACCCTAACTCACCAAAGGTTTGTAACCAGTCAGCTACCCTCACCTAGTTTAGCCGGCCTGTCAAAGCCGTTTCCCGGGGGGTGGCCGCTGTAGCATGCTGACAGCTACGAGTTTGACTGTTTAGATGACAGTTAAATGTACATTGTCCCCAGGATTAAAGGTAATTGTTTGACTGGTCAGCTGACAGTTAAAAGTACAGTGACCTCAGGATTAAAGGTCATTGTTTCCGTATTCCTAGTAAAGCTCAATTTGCAAGCAACGACATTGGAGAATTTTTCAAAACAACTGTAGGAGTTCGCCAGGGATGTATCCTGTCACCAGTGCTCTTTAATATATATCTAGAACATATTATGCAGGAGGCTCTCTACGATTATAAATCAACCATATCAATTGGAGGCAGACCTCTGTGTAATCTACGTTTTGCTGATGATATTGATCTGATAGCTGGAACAGAATCAGAACTTCAAGACCTTACCTCTAGACTGGAGAAAGTAACAAGAACGTATGTGATGGAAATTAATATAGAAAAAAGCAAGATATTGGTAAATAGCCATAAGAAACATTTTCCGACCAACATTACGTTAAATGGGCAAACGTTAGAAGAAGTTAACACCTTTAAATATCTCGGGTCCACTATATGTAGTGATGGAAGATCAAGTAAAGAAATCAAGACAAGACTTGAGATGGCCTCAGCTGCCATGACAAGGTTGAATGTGATCTGGAAAAGTAACATCAGTTTTCCTGTGAAGATCAAATTATACAAATCACTTGTATTATCTTAGATACGGAGCGAAGGATTCAGGCTTTCGAGCATAAATGTTATAGAAGAATTTTGCGCATTTGCTATAAAGAGCACAAAACAAATGTCTATGTTAGAGAGAAGATAAACACCTATGCAGGCCACCAAGAACCACTTTTGTCAATAGTGAAACGTCGAAAGCTTGCCTGGTTTGGGCATGTAACTCGTCATGACTCCTTTTCGAAAACGATCCTCCAGGGAACAGTCGAAGGTAAACGGAGAAGAGGAAGGCAAAGAAAATCCTGGGCTGATAACATCAAGGAATGGGCAGGACACGGTTTTTCCACACTTGTACGCATTGCTGAGAATAGAGAGCAGTGGAGGACCCTGTCTGCTGATGCTTCCACCATGGCACCCCTACGACCCACGACGGGTTATGGGTTGAGATGAGATGAGATGAGTGAAGCTCAATAGTCTAGCAAACCAAAATTCACATTATTTTTAAACCATATGAAATAAGGAAGTGATATTTTCTTTAGTGTGAAGTTAACATTTAGTCAAATATCACTGAGGCTGTATACTTGGTTATGTGGCTCATTTTAATTTGCATTTGTTTTGAGCAGCCCAATGTTGTTGTCATATGAAAAATAATCTGGGGTTCTACATTGATCAGATCTGGCTTTATTATTCAGGCATTGATATTGTGTTTTGTTCTTCTAATACTAAAGTATATTCTTGACTTTAAAAACAATATCTTTCAGGAGTTAATCTAATCAGCAATAAAATACAGCTCAGCAACCCTTTATTGCAAACTCTTGCGGCTAGATGTGTTTCAGAATTTAAAACTTTTAAAATTTAAAAACCGGTACATGTGGATTAAAACTTTTTACAGGATTGAGCAACTGACCCCATCCCCAACCCTCCTTTGTTACTTGTTATGACATACTTGATAGGAAACAGTGTTGCTATTCTTTGCTGCCATTTCACACACCACAGTGGTAACAAAGGTCTTACTCATTGATAGCATCACAAGGTAGTCCTTGTTCTGGTATCCCTAGGGTAAGAGAGACATGAAGAAGGCATATAATGACCTTGACCTAGCGGTACAGGAGAGGAAGACTTGGTATATGTTTGTGGAAGGTCTTTGCCTTTTGGAAGCTGAAGGATAATGAATGGTTGTACCTGATTGTTAAGGGATAGAGAATTTGCCTGAATTCTTGCTCGGTCTAGGGTTCATTGTTGTTAATAAAGATGTGATAATTCAAGTATTTTGACTTGGTTCTCCTTACTTTTGATTTGGTTTACAATCTCAAATATTATGGTAACCACTCTTCATATCTGAACCTTTCTCCTTTCAAATTATTCAAATACTGAATAATGTTAACAACTGCTGGAACGAACTTGTATTAACTGGAGAAACTTCTTGGCTTAGACGATATTGCAAAATTTTAATAAACAGTAGGTACATATTCTCAATGTCACAATTACCATAATGACATGTATGCTCCCTCTCCATTTTACAGTCTTGCTTTCTCTTAGTTCGGCTTTCTTACAGTATCATTCACCTTCTCCATATACCTCTATATAATTTCATTCATTATTTTGCATTATCATCGGGGTATTTGGCGTCCCGGTACATCAAATATTCACATCTATTAATCCATTGACATCGGGGAATGTGCCGTCCCAGTATAACAAATATTCACATATATTTCAATCCATTGACATCGGGGACTATGGCGTCCCGATATTACAAATATTCACATGTATTTTAATCCATCGACCTCGGGGAATGTGGCGTCCCGGTATTAACTTCATTTTTAATCCTGGCACTGTATGCTGCCTATAATTTAAAGCATATATTGCTTACCATAATCTCCTGCATATATTCCTTTAATAAATACCACAATGGCTGACGCACAAGCCACATAGAAAAACACAGCTGGACGCTATGGCGTCCCACATCCAACTCCCCTTTTTATGTCATTCCTAGCTACTCATCACATAGTAACTGCATTCTTGTCTCTCTTGCATTCAGTTGAAGTATGACATGGTGCGACAAAAAACCCGGTGTTAATAATAAGTTGCCACGATAAAATCACACCATGAAATAGCCTCAACACTGATAATGATAACTCCCCGATGTGACTTAAATCATGTACCTGATAATAGTAACTCCCCGTTGTGGCTTAAGGCATGTGCCTGATAATGTTAACACCCCATTGTGGCTTAATGCATGTCTTCAAGAAATCCCAGCTCTCACAATGAGCCAAAGGTTGGTAGCCATTAAGATAGTGTAACTTTGGCCTGTTTTTTGTTTACTAATGGTATGTCTTGTCGGTAGACACAGTGACTTTCATCTAAATCAGGTGTCAGCAAACTATGACCCTCAGGCCGAGTGTTACCCACATCTTCATCTTCAACGATATATCAACATGTACATTTAATGGTCCATTTCTGTTAACATCATAGCAAATTTGTGAACAAGGTTAATTTGACATTCTTTGTATTTGAACATTTTTAACTCTATAGTTAAGGGCATGTAACCACCACTACAGCTGGTCCCCTCACAGGAAGACTCTCATGCTCCAGCAGTGATGGCTTCTGGGACAGGCTGTTCTACATAATGAGTCTGCCAAGCTCATGCACAATGTCTCTCACTAATGTCCCCTCAAAAATCTGATTGTAAATAAAGACTTAATACATGTTTTCTGATAATAAATAAATTTGGACATATGTTGTTTTGTGATCTTGTCATTATTCTTAATTTTACCATGTCCTCTTTGTCAACGAGACTTAAAATATTTTTTGATCTTGACTTGACTATGTCCTCTTTGTCAACGAGACTTAAAATATTTATTTTCTGGCCTGTCACTATGGTATCTGAGTCTGCAATGGCCGGTTCTTAATCTGAAAAGGATCACTTGGTCTCTTCATGGTAATGTATAGTATGCTTTATGCCATTTATCTCTATAGATATTTCTGATTATTGCTCTTATCTCTTAATATGTAGCCCTGTCTTCTATTAGGATTTTTTTCCTCCTTCTTTGACAAGTTTATCTGCCTTCTCATTTCCATATATACTGCAGATTACTTGGCCTTCTCTGTTGCCTTAGGATATCTCACACAAATGAATGTCTTTGTGGAACTGAAATCCAGACACCCGAACATTCTTCAAAACTGCCCAACCCATTAACACCCACGCCGTCTGACCTGGCCAAGGAGTGCTGAGCTCAAGCAGAAGCGATGGGGTTGCCGTGCTGACCAGGAAAAGACTGTGGAATTCATCCTGGTGACAGGCTTGTAGATTTAGCATGGCTGCAAACTGAACGCAGAATGGATCATATGATTAGTGTATAGTGACCATATCATAAGAGGTGACTAGTGTAGGGTGACCATATCATTAGAGTTGACTTTTGTAACGTGACCATATCGTAAGAGTTGACTAGTGTAGGGTGACCATATCGTGAGAGTTTACTAGTGAAGGTTGACCATATTGTAAGAGTTGACTACTGTAGAGTGACCATATTGTCAGAGTTGACTAGTGTAGGGTGACCATGTTGTAAGAGTTGACTAGTGTAGGATGACCATATTGTAAGAGTTGACTAATGTAGGATGACCGTATCGTAAAAAGAGTTGACTAGTGTTGGATGACCATATCGTAAGAGTTGACTAGTGTAGGGTGACCATATCATAAAAAGAGTTGACTAGTGTAGGGTGACCATATCATAAAAAGAGTTGACTAGTGTTGGATGACCATATTGTAAGAGTTGACTAGTGTAGGGTGACCATATCATAAAAAGAGTTGACTAGTGTTGGATGACCATATCATAAAAAGAGTTGACTAGTGTAGGGTGACCATATCATAAAAAGAGTTGACTAGTGTAGGGTGACCATATCATAAAAAGAGTTGACTAGTGTTGGATGACCATATCATAAAAAGAGTTGACTAGTGTAGGGTGACCATATCATAAAAAGAGTTGACTAGTGTAGGGTGACCATATCATAAAAAGAGTTGACTAGTGTTGGATGACCATATTGTAAGAGTTGACTAGTGTAGGGTGACCATATCATAAAAAGAGTTGACTAGTGTTGGATGACCATATTGTAAGAGTTGACTAGTGTAGGGTGACCATATCATAAAAAGAGTTGACTAGTGTTGGATGACCATATCATAAAAAGAGTTGACTAGTGTTGGATGACCATATCATAAAAAGAGTTGACTAGTGTAGGGTGACCATATCATAAAAAGAGTTGACTAGTGTTGGATGACCATATTGTAAGAGTTGACTAGTGTAGGGTGACCATATCATAAAAAGAGTTGACTAGTGTTGGATGACCATATCATAAAAAGAGTTGACTAGTGTAGGGTGACCATATCATAAAAAGAGTTGACTAGTGTTGGATGACCATATTGTAAGAGTTGACTAGTGTAGGGTGACCATATCATAAAAAGAGTTGACTAGTGTAGGGTGACCATATCATAAAAAGAGTTGACTAGTGTTGGATGACCATATTGTAAGAGTTGACTAGTGTAGGGTGACCATATCATAAAAAGAGTTGACTAGTGTTGGATGACCATATTGTAAGAGTTGACTAGTGTAGGGTGACCATATCATAAAAAGAGTTGACTAGTGTAGGGTGACCATATCATAAAAAGAGTTGACTAGTGTTGGATGACCATATTGTAAGAGTTGACTAGTGTAGGGTGACCATATCATAAAAAGAGTTGACTAGTGTTGGATGACCATATCATAAAAAGAGTTGACTAGTGTAGGGTGACCATATCATAAAAAGAGTTGACTAGTGTTGGATGACCATATTGTAAGAGTTGACTAGTGTAGGGTGACCATATCATAAAAAGAGTTGACTAGTGTTGGATGACCATATCATAAAAAGAGTTGACTAGTGTAGGGTGACCATATCATAAAAAGAGTTGACTAGTGTTGGATGACCATATTGTAAGAGTTGACTAGTGTAGGGTGACCATATCATAAAAAAGAGTTGACTAGTGTTGGATGACCATATTGTAAGAGTTGACTAGTGTAGGGTGACCATATCATAAAAAGAGTTGACTAGTGTTGGATGACCATATCATAAAAAGAGTTGACTAGTGTAGGGTGACCATATCATAAAAAGAGTTGACTAGTGTTGGATGACCATATTGTAAGAGTTGACTAGTGTAGGGTGACCATATCATAAAAAGAGTTGACTAGTGTTGGATGACCATATTGTAAGAGTTGACTAGTGTAGGGTGACCATATCATAAAAAGAGTTGACTAGTGTTGGATGACCATATTGTAAGAGTTGACTAGTGTAGGGTGACCATATCATAAAAAGAGTTGACTAGTGTTGGATGACCATATTGTAAGAGTTGACTAGTGTAGGGTGACCATATCATAAAAAGAGTTGACTAGTGTTGGATGACCATATTGTAAGAGTTGACTAGTGTTGGATGACCATATCATAAAAAGAGTTGACTAGTGTAGCAACCCCATCGCTTCTGCTTTTTGTATTCTTATTTTGATATCACTGTCTGTACCTCCAACGTATTCTAAATTGCTGCCAAGATATGTTTACGATTCTACAACTTTTAGTGGGGTGTCTTCAAGTTCAACCTTGTTATCATTTCTTGCATTTATTCTCATAATCTTTGTTTTTTCCCTGTGTATTTTCAGGCCCACTTGTTGTGACATCTCATCGAGTATATTCATTTTGTCTTGCATCTGATTATGGTTATGGGACAGGAGAGCCATGTCATCTGCAAAATCTAAATCATCAAGCTGTTTAGTCAGATTCTACTGGATTCCGTTTCTGTTGTGTGATGTTGCTGTTTTCATAACCCAAAATCTATTGCTAGTAAGAAAAGAGGCATCCCTGTCTCACTCCCATTCTTATCCTAAACGGTTCTGTAAGTTGTCCTTCATGAAGAACTCTGCATGTCATGTCTTCCTAGGTCTTCTTTATTAAGTTAATGATCTACAAGGGAACTCCATAATGCCTCATCAACCATTCACTATGGAAGAGTTAAAAACAGCCTTGTGGAAACTTAAAGACAGAAAATCACCAGGTCCGGATGGTATAACCAATGAAAAGCTCAAGCAACTCGGATATACAGCAAAGAGCAAACTGTTGCAGACATACAACTACAGTTGGATGACAGGCAGTGTGCCAAGACATGGAGAGAGGCGCTCACGTGCCCCATCATAAAGAAAATACAGTGACCCAAGAATTAAATGAAAATGTTTGACTGTTTACCTGACAGTTAAAAGTGCAGTGACCCCTGGATTAGAGGTCATTGTTTGATTGTTTGCCTAAAAGTTATAAGGTACCTCGGTGCCGCTCACTGTACACTGAACCTTACTTGCTAGGCAGGAAGCAATGAACTTTGGTAGGAATGACTTAACATTTTAAAGGTAAAAAAAATCTAAAACCCGTACATAAATATCTATAATGCTGTATTGTATGTATTGAGAAATGGATGTGCCAGTAAAAACAAGGCCATAATACATGATAATTTCGTGTTTGTTTTCTACTTGGCAGTGTATAAATAAAGAGTATTAATAAAGGAAAACTGGATAGATGACATTCCTTCGACATATAGATCTGACCAAAGAAAATCAGTATACATCTAATCTGTTAAAAATATGTATTGCCTATTTAGTAATACTATTACCAAAAGAGCATTAAAAACTATTTTTTACCTTAATATAAAAAGTTAAATAATGTATAACGTCATCTGCTCGCATTGTGAAATAAACCTTCCCTTTGGCCAGAACGTACTTATCGCAGTGCGGGCAACGACAGAAGCATATTTTTTCGTCCGTAATAAGTTTAATTGTAATCGAGTTCAAGTTGTTGTAGATAAGTAACTGTTGTGAATTACGATACAAGAGCACATTTAAAAAAAAAACATGAATCTTTATGGAAGCTTCTAAAAAAATCAAATTTCGTTTAATGTTATTTCTACTTGGTTAGGCGTCTGCTGGGTATAAATAAAGAGTATTAATAAAGCTATTGTCTTACTCACATTACAATTCATCACACCCAAACTGAAACAGTGAGAGAGTCGAGTCAACATCACACCACTTTTGACTTCCAGAGCGATCAGACATGCCACAACCGTGACCAGTCCACACGGTGTATTTTTTAGACGAAGCATCATGAGAAATACAAGCCAGATAAGTTGAATTTATTTTCTGTTTCTTTTATGTACAAAACAACTATGTCACCAGCCTACTGCTATGGAAACACCTGTTAAAGGTAAATTAGGGAATTCAATACCAACAGAAAAAGAACAAATGAAGAGATGGGCTGAGCACTTCATGGAGGTGCTAAACAGACCACCACCAACAGTAACACCTGATTTTAATAATGAAACACCCACAACCACCTTGCCAATAACTTGCGATGAATTCACGCTGGACGAGATCAAACAAGCCGTTAAAAGATTAAAAAATTTTAAAGCTGCTGGAGTTGACGAAATTTCAGGGGAAATGATTAAAGCAGTTAATGACAACAACCTCTTGAGAATTTTAGATATTATAAATGAAGTATGGAGAGAAGAACAACCACCACAACAATGGAAAGACAGTATTATTGTAAAGTTACCGAAGAAAGGTGATCTATCAGACTGTAATAACTGGCGTGGTATATCTCTATTATCAGTACCTGGAAAATTATTATGTTGCATGATGTTAGAAAGACTTAAATTGCATGCTGATGAAAAGATCAGAGAAGAACAAGCGGGTTTCAGGCCGAAACGATCATGTATTGATCAAATATTCACACTAAGAACAATTATAGAAGAATCAGTGGAAAGGCAATCGCCACTTATTATCACCTTCGTCGATTTTCAAAAAGCCTTTCATAGTCTAAACCGCCCATCATTGTGGAAGATACTTACAATCTATGGTTTTCCAACAAAATATGTGAATATAATCAAAGCGCTATATGACAATGCAAGATGTTGTGTTAGAACAAATAAAGGGAATACAGAATGGTTTACAGTAGAAACAGGGGTGAAACAAGGCTGTATTATGTCACCACTACTTTTTGGAATAGCTATTGATTGGGTTATGAGAAACTATACCCACAATGAACAATTGGGTATAAAATGGACAAATGGAAAATTCCTGGGGGACCTGGATTTCGCAGATGATGTAGCATTCTTAAGTTCAACACCAAGACAATCCCAAGAAGCAATAAATAATTTTGTGTCATCTCTCGGTTAAAATAGGTCTCCAAATAAATGCCTCTAAAACTAAAGCTATGAACTTTTCTAACGAGACCTTTGATATCATCTTGAACGGGGAAAAACTACAGAAAGTTGAAAGTTTCAATTATTTAGACAGTAAAATGACTCAGGATGGTGACACAACAAGAGAAATCCATACTAGAATTGCTTTGGCAGCTAGCGCCTTCAATAGATTATCTAACATTTGGAAATTACGACCATTGAATATACATACCAAGCTTCGTCTGTTTAATTCAAATGTTATCTCAGTGTTAACATACGGCTGTGAGAGTTGGAAAATAACAAAATCATTGGAGAACAAGCTGAATACATTCGAGAACAAATGTCTTAGAAAACTCATGAACATCAGTTGGAAAGAATTCAAGACTAATCGACAAATAAGAGAAGACTCTAGGCAGAAATATGTTTCCGACTATATAAGGAAAAGACGATGGTCATATATCGGTCATGTCCTACGAATGCAAAACAACAGAATACCACTACAGGTGCTCACTTGGGTTCCTGAGGGTAAGAGGAAAAAAGGAAGACCAAAAGAAACACTCAGAAGAACAATAATAAGAGAAGGAAGAACGTTGGGCCTAAATAATGTGCAAGAGCTAAGAGGAGTGGCGTCACAACGAACAACTTGGAGAGCACTGGTTTCTGCCTTATGTGCCATGTTTGGTGCTTAAAGAATTTATTATTATTTATTATTATTTATGTACACAATTTAAGCAGTTGATTATAATTAGTATTTGTTGATTGCTTGATACTAGCTAGGAGTGATAATATAAATTAGGAATAGTAATAATTAAAGAAGAAAACAAATTAATTTTAATAGGCCCAGGCGCCACGTGCTTTCCATTGTGTGGTACAGCAGCCATTTTTTTTAACTTAACTCACCAGGAAATAGCAATAAGTTGAATCCTCCTAAACTGTAATCAAAGATTCTAGTAGTGTTAATCAACTATTAATAAATATTAGTGGATAAGGAAAAATTTTAGATTTGCCAGATCAAATGAGTGAACCAAAATAGACAAAACTTCTAAGAATAAAAACTAAGAACAAGATAGCACAATAAAATAAGTAAAATAATAATAATGAAAGAAAAGAAAGGGAGCTAATAGAAATAGGAAAGAACAATAAATAAATAAATTCACATAGGAAATTAGGACATTGCTCATAACCAAACATGCCAACTATAACTAGAGCACAGTCAGGTGAAGGCAAAACGTGGGCAGAAGCAGTTAAAACTAAAGGTAGGGACAGCAGGCACGATAAACTAGAAGAGAATAATCAGGACCTTATAGAAGAAAATACTAACCAAGAAAATAGCAATGAAAGCACAGAAAGTACCAAAGAAGCCCCCTCCCCCCCCCCCCCCCCACACACACACACACACACATTTCATCACCTAGAAATCTACCAATTATTATCCTATGACCCAAACGTTGCTGACCTTGTATCACAAAATGACTGTGCTTGTTATTATATCTGCATGTACCAGCCTTCTTCTCTCCGACTCCCTTCCCTTCATGTTTTTTAGCTGTATCTTCTCTTATAAATTTGAACGCATGACTCAGGTTTCAAGCTGTTATTTTGCCTGACCTAACATGGGTGGAGATAACATTGACAACCCATTTGGGACCCAGCAGATAAAATGGTCCTTATCTGTGTTGAAAAAAACAAACACACGTCGAGAACCATGTGTGTGGCATGAATATTATGTAACTTACCAGGGATGGGCACTAGTGTTTGTCAACATTTATTACAACCTTTTAAACTGAGTTTATATCATAAGTTGCAAGCATGATTTATAAACCCCCGGTAGCATTAATATCTTATATCAGAGAAGTTTGAAATTGCTGGTTGTCATGAGAAGGAAGTGGGGAGAAAATATATACTAAAGTGAAAATATAAACTAAAGTAAAACATTGGAATCTGCTTGGTCTTCTGAAATTAACCAGCAAGAAAACTTGACTTTTTAACACTAAAACCACAAAGTTCTCAGAACCTATATACAGGATAATAGTGGGATTATAATTAAAGTAATACTTGACTATTTGTAAGATGGCCTCAAAACCTGTGGCCCGACATTATTCGGAAGTTTTCCTGTGCCAGATGTCTGAAAGTTAACCCGGGATTATACGGGGTAAGTTGTAACATATACAAGTTTATCATTTTATTTTTTACATTTGACATGTTTAAAAACCTGGTGGTTGTACAGGTTCATAAGAGGCTGGCAACCTTGGCATATGAAAATGAAAGAGTCAAGAACCACCACAGCAAGTGCTGGTGACTGGTTCATGCTGGTTCTCTCACGGGAAACCAAAAACAGAGGTAACCCCAGGCTTCAAGTGGAGCAGGGAGTAGATGATGATGACATCATGATTAACAATTTAACAAGTTCATATATATGTTTGGGACCCCAAGATGCAGCAATAGTGAATGCAGTCAGCGACCCATAGCTGTACTGCTTGCATCAGGACCAGCGAACCAGAGCTGGTCAAGACTGCACTCCACCTCCACGTGGTGGTCCTGTAAACAGTCTGCAGCAGTGCAGTCTGGCTGAGCAAGTGCGGATCGCAATAGGAAGGCAAACCCGGTCCCTAAAAAATGCCGTGCTGAAGTCGGATGTGTCGACCGAAAGGTGCAGATAACACAGCTTAGGCGTAAACACACAACGCAACCACCGTCCTTTTCAGGGCGAACGAAGAAGAAGAAGAAGATATATATGTTTAAACATGCTTATATCAGGCAATATATATATGAGAAAAACATGTCAAGCACAATCAACATAACCTAATATTTACGGAATAAACATGTCAAGCATAATAAACACAACTAGACATGCTCTCATATTGTAATTAGGGGGAAAACTTGTCAAACACAAACAATCAACATAGCCCGGTATAATCTCATGTGTACAGAAAAACATCTTTCAAGTGAACCACGAAAAGTAGATTACTTTTACCACATAAATTGCTGAGGATAGAGAGCAGTGGAGGACCCTGTCTGCTGATGCTTCCACCATGGCACCCCTACGACCCATGACGTGTTACGGGTTGAGATAATATCAGGCAAAAGTCACTTTCCGCTGTCCAGCCACATTTTTTCATCAGATTACCTGAATTAAAAATGATTTTTCATCCTATCCACTGGATTTATCATTGATGCTCAGGGAGGGTAAAATACAGAGAAAAAAGGGAAGGTCGGTGGAACAGACAGCAAGGAAAGCACAGGAAACCAATACTTCCATCAATCAACACCCTTTAGCTCCCCAGGGAGCATAGGCCTTCGACAAACACATGCCAAGTCTTCCTGTCCTGTGCCATCCACTCAAGTTCTTCCATGTTTTCCTCATCATTTTCCCTTCTGTATCTAGTTCTTCTCTATGTGTTTTTTGGTCTACCTCTGCCTCTCTTTCCCTGGGGATTCGAGAACAAGGACTGCCTTGTAACGCTAACAACAGGTTTCCTCAATGTGTGTCCTATCCATCGCCAGTGTCTTCTTCTCAACTCTTGTTCCACTGGCACTTGTCTGGTTCTTGTCAACAATTCCACATGTGACTTTGTCATACCATTTCATTCCCTCTATGCTATACAAGCACCCATTTAAGAAAGTCTGTAACTTTTTGGTTGTTGTTTTTTGTTGTTCTCCATGTCTCTGAGCCATACAACAGGACTGACTTCACATTTGAGTTTAAGATTCTTATTTTTGTGTTGGACTTGATTTCTCTTGTTCTCCATATGTTTCCCAATGCAATGAAAGCTCTTTTTGCTTGTTTGTATTCTTATTTTGATATCACTGTCTGTCCCTCCAACTTTGTCTATATTACTGCCAAGATATGTATACAATTCTACATCTTGTAGTGGTGTTTCTTCAAATTAAACCTAGTTATCATTACCTGCATTTATTCTCATTATCTTTGTCTTTCCACAGTGTATTTTCAGACCCAATTGCTGTGACATCTCATGGAGTGTTTTCATTTTGATTTGCATTTGAATACAGTTATGGGACAGAAGAACCGTCATCTGCAAAATCTAGATAATCAAGATGTTAAGTCAGATTCCACTGGATTATATTTCTGTTATGTGATGTTTATGCTTTCATAACCTAAACCAATACTTAGCATAGACATTTGTTTCCTCTAAAGTTTGTAGTACAAGCTGGTGATACCAGTTTGTGGGGCAAGTTGGAGATACCAGAGTGAGATACCAGCTTGATATAAGTCAGTGGATCAAGAGCTTGCGGTCTATGCTAGATGCCTGCCTTTGAGGGGTTGTGAAGATCCTTGCCTTGATGTTTGGAGCTGTTAGCCTTGCAACTACACCTGGGACATGCCTTCACCACTAAGTTGTCATTTATGGAGAAGTCAGCAAACCTTTTTATCATCTGGCCAGTTAAGTAAAATAACTCACCACCCAAACAAACCACCAGCTCAACCATTTTCAGTGAAAAAAAACTCTATAGTTCTATTCACTATCATCACTTATTTATTTACTCATGTTAAACAATAATTGATTATTAAATTTGTTATATGTATCTACAAATTCAAAGTTGATTTAATTATTACAGAGAGAAGTGCGCATGTATCGATCAGTTATCTTAAATATAAATACGACAGAGCTACATTTTTCTGAATAATTCAGTTTGGGGCTCAGAAACGAGCTAATATATCTTTATCTTCATAGAAGGGGTGGACAGATACAAAGTTAATGGCTGTTTTGATAAATTCATCGTTGCACTTAATTTCTGAAATAACTTATGAAGACTCCATAAAATAGGATATACTTTAATTTTTGGCCATCGTTGGACCATCCCTGCAGAGTAGGGGAGGAAATCCTGTGACACCTTGCTTCAATTTATTTTTAAAACTGTTGTCACACGTAACCAGCCACCATAAACAGATATACTCTACTGTACAAGAAAACACTTGACAAACATAATCAACTGAACCAGACATGGGTTATTGTTGAGGAAAAAAATCTGCTAACATAATGAGACACATTCTCACACATGAGAAAAACATGTCAAGCACAATCAACATAACCTAATATTTAGGGAATAAACATGTCAAGCATAATAAACACAACTAGACATGCTCTCATATTGTAATTAGGGGGGAAACTTGTCAAACACAAACAATCAACATAGCCCGGTATAATCTCATGTGTACAGAAAAACATCTTTCAAGTGAACCACGAAAAGTAGATTACTTTTACCACATAAATGTGAAGGACATGCTGGTTTAGATGAAGGTTAGTAACAGGAGTAAATCAAAATATTGAAAGAAAACAATTACAAGATGTTAATGTTAAATTAAATGGAACAATCATTACAAAATTAACCTTTAGCACGCTGCGTAAAAATTTCAGAAATGCTCCCTGCAGCTGTCTTCTTTTTCACAACACCCCTGTTTTTATAGTGGGCGACTTGTAACGTCAATAGTTTTTTTGTTTCTTGTTCAATTGCTATAATTTTTGGAATGTATATAAATAAATGAATGACGAATCTGATAATATAAGTTTTGTTGGGTTATGTTAGATGTGATAAGAAGAGAGGAATGGAAAGATGAAAAAATGGGATGAGGCACCCGCATCTTGCCCTTTCTGTTCACTAACCTGACTTCATCAAAATTATCGTCAACAACACTAGACAAACTCCATTTTTCCCCATCTCCGCAATCACCCATATTCTGAGAACCGATATCAGCGCTAGTAATGCCAACAAATTCCTCGTCATCGGAAGTCAGAATCCATGATAATTTCAGCGAAAATAGAAGTTTGTTCGATGCGGATTGATTTCGATTTTAAAAAATTCACAAAAAATTAACGCAAATACATCCATCATTAAATAAAGATTGAAATCAGAAGTGAAATCTCTTGCACAGAAGATTAAATCTAAACATCGGGTGGTGATATCACGTGTACACAAATTATAAGGCAGGAAACTGACGATATCTGAAAGTCCCAATAATGCGACTGCAGCGGGCAGAACATAGAAAACATATGTCCCAAATTTGTGACTCCAGCGTGCTAAAGGTTAAACAAAAAAAAGTCATGCAAATATCAACTAGTTTAACAGTTTTTATCTTGATTTTAACAAGTGATGGGATCAAAGTATTTCAGTGAATACAAAAGTATGAATAAATGTTTTTAAATAACAAAATACACCAACCATGTAAGAATACTCCCCAGTGTGTATTTTGCCTACATTTCTACTATGTAACCTACACATCACATACAAGTAAAACTACTTCTACTATAAGTGTATTCTTGTGTGTGTGTTCTCATACTGCTCCAGCTATTAAACCTTACATCACATCTGTACGGTGTGGTGGGTTTTGATGTTATGAAATGATGTTGATATTTTTCCTTAATGTACTGAATGAGGCCAGCTGTGAAGGTCCCTGATGCTAACAAAATTTAGGGTGAGTTATCAGGATACCTTTCTGCTACCACCTTATGGCCTCAAGCAGACTTATTCTTGACCAGTATGAATGATAGCTACGTCTAATGTCTAGGGATATGCAAGTGTGGTGTGATGGTACTTTAACAATAATACCCAGCCATACAATCAAGTATTAAAGGTCTAAGATTAAATGAAGTAACACCTGGGATAACTTTGTACAATTAATAATTTTCTGTATGATTTATTTGGTCCTGAACCTAGTATTCTTCTGGTCAGGACTTTAAAAATGAAAAGAATTCAAGATATATACAAAATAGAAATATTAGACCCACAGGAACAAGTGTCCAAACAATTACTGTTAAATTATCCTAATAGTGTTACTAAAATCTGTCTATAACTGGTTTCTATCACTGCATGGCTGTTTGGGATTTTTTAACCACTCCCAGTCTCTTTACAAACTAATATCACTGTTCATTTCCTTATGGAAATATTTTATTTCTTGGTTACAGCTCCTATAGCTGATGTACTGTTAGGGCACCAGATATTTCACTTATCTGGCCCACTGGAACTGTTTGACTTCTTTCTGCCAAATGACCACTGCTCCAAAATACTGGCGACCCCTATCACTACTGGCCTCCAAAACTTCTCAACAGCTTTCACATAGAACTCTGGCACCGGACTCAATAATCTTATTAATCTTTCTTTGCTACCATACAATGGGATAGGTGAGCTGTGGCCCTCTGGTCACCTAAGAAAACATTTTATTTCACAAGACATGTGCATTTACAAAACTGGCAATGTGTTTTATCTTAATTCCCCTTCAAGCCCTGCATAAATCAGCTTGGGGCCTGATTACTTAGTCGTGATGGCAGCATCTCTCACTCACATTTTTTAAACAAAATATATATGAATAATGTCGGTCTTACTAGAATTCAATGAAAAAAACACAGGTACATTGAATAATCCCAATGGGCTGATCACCCGTTGGCTTGTCACACCGATTACGGAAACAACGACAGATGGATCTATTTGTTGTTGCCCTAAAGACGCCGCTAGGCGTGATGGGAAACTACAACAGAGAAAATCAATCTGCTGTTGCCCTTAAGACGCCACAAGGCGTGATGGCCTCTGACTGCTTGGTCGGTCTTTGGCTAAGGACAGAAGAAGAAGAAGAAGACATTGAATAATAGCAGATTCCAGATGTACTGCTGGCTGGACTGTGATGCCTATACTTTTCTATATATATGCTTTTATAAGGCTAATCACTTTTCACAAAATTCACGTCCTGATCTCGGGACTATCTTCTACAAATGGCGTCAAGCCGTTGAATTTTCTTAATAATATGAAAGGCTTTGGCCAATAAACGAACGACAATTTTGAAATTTGAAATTAAAAGCAAAACATACTTGATTTTTGGACACTACCAAGTTTTTTCCTCTCTCATTCTTAGATCTCTACTGCTAAATATATTTTGTGTTAAGCCATCCCATAATTTTTCTCCCCCTATTCTGCCCCGTTCTACAACAGACTACTTGTAACCTTTTCCTGCCTTTTTCAAGGACGCGTCAAAAAAGTCACCGTTAGTGCAAGTCCAAATGAGCATGTGTTGGTCTGTCTGTACGAACAAATACCGTCTTTTGTCTATAACTTTATTTCTATCTGTCAGATTTTTGATTCGAAAGCATATTACCCATCAGAACAAGACCAGCTCTTAGACTAGCTAACTCTTATGATCCTAAACCTATTAATAAAGAATTCAATATATTTTCCATTTTGGTGTTCGTTGTTTTCTAAGTTTCCACTACTTGAATGTTATAAAAATTGCCTCAGATCTTCCTTTTTCCCGATAGGAAGTAATTATGCATGTGTGTATATATATATTTTTCCACAGTGTCTGTGGTTAGAAATGTATGGGACTAGCGGGGTATTTTTAAATTTTCAAACTTGCGACATCGTTTTCGACACAAGCTAACGGCATGTTTCGCACTGTTGGCCCGAGTAGCTAATTCAAACCTCTAACACTTGACAAGCCGGCAGCAGGTGTCCGCTCGCTCAATCTTATGCGTTTGTGGGTTTTATTCTTTCTATCTTTCCTGGAACCAATACGCTAGTAGCTTTTTCAAACTTTTATCGTTAACCCTTGACGGGCGCGTTTTAAAGGCTAATACTACCATCGCGGCGATAAGATTTCTCAATATGTTCTATCCTACCTAAATCAATGCGTTTTCTGGTGCGGTAAAGGAGACGCGTTACAACTTTACTAATTTTATTTCTACTGCTATTATTTTGACTTTAATATATAATTAATTAATGATTTTATCGTTGCATCAATGTACTTCACCACATACGGCTTCTCTACTGTTTATATTTTTCTCTTTTCTCAGACAAGAACAATATGTAAACCCTATACCACATATTTTGCACTAGAAAAACTGCTCTCATGTGTGTATTTTTTGGTGTCTTTTCAGAGTAGAACATCTAGTAAATGTCACACAGCACACAACACACTTGTAAGGCTTTTCTTCAGAATGTGTCACTTTGTGATTTTTCAAATGAGAAGACCATGTAAACCCTAATCCACAAACATCACACTTGTAATGCTTTTCTCCAGTATGCATTCTTTTGTGTCCTTTCAGACTAGAAGACTGTGAAAACCCTACTCCACAATCATCACACCTGTAAGGCTTCTCTCCGGTATGCATTAATTTGTGTCCTTTCAGATGAACAGGCTTCGTAAACCCTACTCCACAAACGTCACACTTGTAAGGCTTCTCTCCAGTATGTATTAATTTGTGTCCTTTCAGATGAGAAGACTGTGTAAACCCTACTCCACAATCATCACACTTGTAAGGCTTCTCTCCAGTATGTATTCTCTTGTGTCTATTAAGATCACTGGATCGTGTAAACCCTACTTCACAATCATCACACTTGTAAGGCTTCTCTCCAGTATGTATTAATTTGTGTCCTTTCAGATGAGAAGATGTTGTAAAACCTACTCCACAAACATCACACTTGTAAGGCTTCTCTCCAGTATGTATTAACTTGTGTCCTTTTAGTTGAGAAGACTGTGTAAACCCTACCCCACAAACATCACACTTGTAAGGCTTCTCTCCAGTATGTATTAATTTGTGTCCTTTCAGATGAGAAGACTGTGTAAACCCTACCCCACAAACATCACACTTGTAAGGCTTCTCTCCAGTATGTATTAATTTGTGTCCTTTCAGATGAGAAGACTGTGTAAACCCTACCCCACAAACATCACACTTGTAAGGCTTCTCTCCAGTATGTATTAATTTGTGTCCTTTCAGATGAGAAGACTGAGTAAACCCTACACCACAATCATCACACTTGTAAGGCTTCTCTCCAGTATGTGTTCTTATGTGTTTATTAATTTCACTACGCTGTGGAAACCCTACTCCACAAACATCACACATGTGCGGCCTCTCTCCAGAATGTATTCTATTTAGTTTTATCAGAGTAGAACAATGTGTTAGACTTACACCACAAACATCATGTTCATAAAGGTTCTGTATTTCCTTACTCTGCATGTTGTTTACAAATCCACAACTCATATTAACCCCATCAAGTTCATCACTTTTCTTTCTGATGTCGTCTGACCCAGTTTCATTTTGAACTGTGACATTGAAATCACTCTGGGTCTCCCCAATGTCTGCTGCTCTGTTTTGACAAATAATGAAATGCACAGCTACATCACTTCCTGTTGTTCCAGATTCATCACAATTGTCATTTGTCAACAATACAACACTGGTATTATCATTCTTGTACAATCTTTTATTGGTGTTGATGCTCTGGGCTTGATAAGGCATATCTGAAATTACAAAGGATTTAGATAGAAATAAATGTCTATTGCCTGATAAGCAATCAGTTATTACATGTCCTAAATTGTGTAACTTTATAAAAGACATATGGCTTAATCACAATTTAACAATTGTTGAATTTGTCAGACATTTTGGCAGCATCAAATTCAATCTATATCTTAAATAGCCATCACTAAAATAAACAGTTAATTTCCTTCATTATCACACACCTTGTTTTGTTACATATGTTTACATTAATGTTTGCACTGGTTTCCTTTGCCTCTATTAAATGTTAGCATATTTTGCTGAATGTCATGTTATATTTTAAGAAAATGTGTGTTATGTTAGTTCTGGAAAATATTTTTGATTGATGTTTATGACATTACTGATTTCAATGGGTCAGATTTTCATTTCAGGATGTCTTATAACCAAGAAAACTGTTTAAATACTTAAATAAATAAAAAACCAAAGTAGCTTTGAAAGCCAATTTTTCTTATGGGATCCAAATACAGGTAAAATGCTGTTTTCTTGTTTTTATTTTTTTAAATGTCAGAAGTTCCTTTAACAGCTCAGTGTGAAAAGTGTTAAAGGCACATTTTGAATAATTTGTCATATATCTTTATCATTCCTTCCTACAATACTCTGTATTATCAGTTCTTCAAGAAGAAATGTATAATTGATACAGAACAATTAATGAACATACATCAATAACACTGACAAACAACATTTTTCTTTCTTATATAAGAATAAGTGTTCTTAGGTCAGTTTCTTGCGCTGATTTCAAATCTGAAATCCGTTTATCTCTATCACATCGGGTTCTTAAGATATTTGTGAATAAATATATTTTTGGGAAACCGTTATTTGCTCCGTTTCATTTTTACTATATCAGAAAAACTTTACACCATTACTAAACTTTATGAACATATGAACTTTATTTTGATTCGAAAGTTGATGATGCAAATAAATCTTGGAAGCCAAATGCAGTTTGTTCGACTTGTTCAAATACATTGGCAGGTTGGTTACGAAAATCGCAGAAGCATAAGTCGATGCCTTTTGGAGTGCCAGTAATATGGCGTGAACCGACAAATCACGCTACTGATTGTTACTTCTGTTTGACAAATATCCATGGTTTCACTTTTAAAACTAGAAAGTCTGTGGTTTATCAAAATATTGAATCGGTTTCGAAACCAGTGCCTCATGATCCAATCACGTGTCCGATCCCAGTTCCACCAGAACAATATCCGTTGGACGTGAATGAACCATCAGAAAGTGATAGTTTACCTGCTTTAGAAACTAATTCTGACTCGGATTATATACCGGTGAATGATGGTGTTCACGTAATTAACCATTCAGAACTTTCAGATCTAATACGTGATCTCGCTCCTACCAAAATTAGAAGCGGAATTACTCGGTTCGCGACTCAAAGAATGGAATCTTTTAGCGCCCAATACTCTGATATCTAAATTTCATCATAGACACAGAGAACTTGTTCAATACTTTGAGATGGATGATGACATTTGCTATTGCAAAGATGTAAACGGTCTAATGGTGCACCTCGGTCATGAGCACATAGTCAACGAATGTCGACGTTTCATCGACTCTTCCAAGACTAGTCTAAAAGCCGTGTTATTGCATAACGGAAATTTATTTTCATCAATTCCAGTCGCCTACTCTGTTCATATGAAAGAAACTTATGACAATATGGCTATACTTTGGCAAAAATAAAGTACAATGACTACCAATGGCGGATTTGTGGAGACCTAAAGGTCATTGCAATTCTCACGGACATGCAGACTGGGTATACTAAATTGTGTTGCTTCCTATGTGAATGGGACAGCCGCAACAGACAGGAACATCATGCAAGAAAGGTGTGGCCTATCAGGGATCAAATGCAGCTTGGGCATAAAAATGTAAAACACGAGCCATTAGTTAACAAAGACAGCATCATTTTACCACCGTTACATATAAAGTTGGGGCTCATGAAGAATTTCGTAAAAGCGTTAGATAAAACGAGCAAAGCTTTCACTTATCTTCGAGAAAAGTTTCCTCAAGTTAGCGATGCAAAGATAATCTAAGGTATCTTTGTAGGACTTCAGATTAGGAAAGTTATTGCAGACAAACAATTCGAGAAATTGTTACATGTTAGTAAACTTCGCGCATGGATGGCATTCAAATCGATCGTCGATAACTTTCTGGGAAATCACAAATCTGTCGACTATGTGCATATTGTTAAGCAGTGCATAGATGCATACAGAATTATGGGCTGTAACATGTCCCTCAAAATCCATTTGCTCGACTCGCATCTTGACTTTTTCCCTGACAACCTTGGCGAAGTCAGCGATGAACATGGAGAACGATTCCATCAAGATATCGCCGTAATGGAGTCACGTTATCAAGGACGGTGGAGTGTGACCATGTTTGCCGATTATTGTTGGATGCTTCATCGCGATGTACCACATGCCATTCACCGACGAAAGTCGACTGCAAAGAAATTCAAGCCTAGATAACTGTTATACTTCTTGTACGAATGATGTTGTAATACTACATGCGTTGTTAAAAAACTTCAAATGCGTATTTCTAGAGATCCCGGCCTGATAGAGAAAAACGGTTTGCAGATTTAAAAACAGTGCATTAAAATTGACCAGAAAAACATAGAAATGTTAGAGAAAGAAAAAAAAATTTTTTTTTGTTAGCCAGTGTAATACATCGTGGTTGTGTGCTGTGTTATATAGCATCCCCATACCAGAAAAGAAAAAAGAGGAAGAAAGGTGACACTTCTGGACTTGTATTCATTGTCTAGACACACACACATTAATTCATCTCTACCAGCAGCATAGTACACAAGAATACTTGAAAATCTTTGTCATACGTAATCTCATGAGAATGTATTCTTTGTGAGTTTTTAGATGTCAGGACTGTGTAAACCCAACACCTCAAATGTCAAACTTGTATGGCTTCTCGCAGTTTGTTTTCTTTTGTGTGCTTCCAGATTAACAGACTGTGTAAACCCTTCTCCACAAACATCACACTTGTATGGCTTCTCCACAGTATGTATTATTTTGTAATTTATAATAGCAGTGAGACATGGACAACCAATGCTAAACAAGAAAGAAGGCTCAATACCTCCCATCTGCGGTGTCTACGCCACATCCTCAGCATTTTGTGGAAAGATAAAGTGATTAATATCAAGATGTTGCCATGTGCTGGCCTTCAAAGCATGTATACGCTGCTTAGACAGCATTGACTATGTTGTCTGTCGCATTGAAGATGGTCACATCCTAAAAGATATCTTCTACGGACAACTGGCAGATGGCAAAAGAACAGTTGGGCAACCACATATCGTGTATAATTTATTATATAATTCTCATGTAAAATTGTTTTGGGTCTTTGTAAGGTTTTTATTGATCCAGCATGCATGTTTTGCCCTCAAGAGATTGATAAGTACAAAAGTAGGAAGAGATGTCAGCAGGCTTGGGATGAAGATGAGTGTTTATCTTGTTTTTGGGAGGATACAAAATAATACATTTCTAGTAAAGTAGGTGAATATGAAACAGATTAAAGGAAATAGCTGGAGGTGAAACTTTATGAGAAAATTTGTGGCTGGGATTGTTGGTCTCTTAAGTCTGACAAGAGGTGAAAGATGCTAGCAGTGACAAAATGCATACATTTTAAAAAAAATTGAATCTCAACGTGTTTTATGAGGAGCTGTCCCCTAGTGAAGTTTTAGTGGCTGAAAAGTTATAATAAAAAATAAAATTATGGGGCAAAATCTAGAGCAGTGATTCCTAAGGTGGGGTGCATGCCCCATGGGGGAAGGGCAATTGGAATATTTTCTGGGCATGTGAAAAATGCTAAATAAACAAAATGAACTTGGCAGTCTAATTAAGTATGAAACTCAATTGTTTTAATTTATCCAATTTTTATATTTAAAATTTATCCAATTTTTGTATATTTATCTTCTTCTTCTTCTTGCGATCGCATCTTTGATGATTACACCGTCAGACGAGTTCTCATGATGAATTCGACTGTTGTTTGAAGTTCCTCTTTAACTCCATATAGCTTTGAGTTTAGTGTTGAGTCATTGGGCCAGTATATCTTTCTTAACTGGTCATACAGAGGACAGTCCTGTAGAACATGCTCAGCAGTTTGTTCGTTTAATCCACATGTGCACAGTGGTGAAGCAGACAATCGTAGCTTGTGCATGTGTTTATTCAGTTTGTTATGCCCTGTCCTGAGTCGAAAAATAGTTGTCTGTCCCTGCCGGTCGAGAGTGTGATAGTCGTCTTTGGGTTGGTTCTGTTCTCTTCTGATAGTCTGGATAGCTCTCTTTTTCTCAAAGTATGTGACTTCATTATCTTCTTGTTCACATTCTCCTCCCTTTTTTGCAAGTTTATCTGCCTTTTCATTTCCGGGTACACCACAATGAGATGGTACCCACTGAAGTATGGTTCTCTTTTTGGCAGCTACCTTGTTTAGTTCATTTCTCAGATGCGGGAGTTTACCACCCTTGAGAGCTTGCAGGACAGACAGTGCATCTGTGAGGATGACTACCTGGTGGCAGTCAGAGTTGGTGTTATAAATCATATTTGCAGCTTGCTCTAGAGCTTGAACCTCAGCTGTATAGTTGGAACAGAATTTACCAGTGGGAATGTGCCTAGTCTCATAGTGGTTGTCAGGATATGATATAAAGATACCGGCACCTCCATTCCTAACAGCATTAGTTGCTGATCCATCTGTATAGGCATGTATCCATGATTGATCGGGATAGCTTTCTTGGATCATACTCAATGTAGCAGTTCGTTTTTGCAGATCATTATACTCACATCCACTTGTGAGACCACTGACTGTTGTATTAATTTGGAGGGCACTGCTTCCCCCGATGCACAAAGCTGCTACGCTTTAGACGTCCCAATGCCAGATCATCTAGTCTTGCCTTCATTGGGTGCATTGGCATACTGTTGTACTTTTCCATCTGGATCATGGTTTTTGTGTCTCTTCTATGGGACAATGTCTGTAATCCAGCAACCTTCTGCATCTCTGTTATTGGTGTAGTTTTCATGGCTCCTGTAATGAGCCTGAGAGCTTGATTTTGCACCTTGTCCAAAGACTGCAGATGTGAGTTAGCAGCTGATGACCATGCTGCTGAGCTAAACTCTAAGTGTGGTCTTATTACTCCATTATAAATCTTCTTTAGATTTCGTTCATTTGCTCCCCAGTTGGTACCTGCTAATTTTCTGAGTATGCCTAGTCGTCTTCGGGCCTTTCCTTCTGCATTTTCAATATGCTTATTCCATGTAAGCCTTTGGTCAAATGTCACCCCAAGATAGGTGGGGTAGCTTTCTTCCTTGATCACGGTTGTCCCTAGGTGTATGTTAGCTGATTTGTCCTTGGGGGCGAGGGAGAACAGTGTTGTGGAGGTTTTGTCTGTGTTTATTGTGATAAGCCATTTCTCTGCCCATGACACTAGCATGTCTGCTGCCCGCTGCATTCTATAATTTGCTGTGGTGACATTTTCATCAGCGCACCAGAGTACTAGGTCATCTGCATATAAGGCAGCTTTAACTCCTGCAGGGAGATCTTTCACCAGGTCATTGATGTAAACAAGGAAGAGTGTTGGGGAAATTACTCCTCCTTGAGGTACCCCCTGATGGAGCAACACTTTTCTGCTCTGCAGACCGTCAAGAGTGACACTAGTTCTCCTGTTATGCAAGTATGACTGGATCCATTTCATCATGTTGCCTTGGATTCCACTTCTCCTAAGTTTTGCAATGAGGCCATCTTTCCACACCTTGTCAAAGGCCTGCTTGAAGTCGACCCAGATCGTTAGGACCTTTTTCTTCTCCTGGAAGGCATCTTCTATTGCTTGAGACACGTAAGTAACTTGGTCTTCTATACTGTAGCATTCTCTAAATCCAGCTTGTTCCGGCACCAGGATCTGCTCAGACTCTAAATACCATTTCAATCTGTGGTTGACTATTCGCTCCATAGTCTTCCCAACACAGCTTGTGAGACTGATTGGCCGGTAACTTGCAGCCTCGGTCTTACATTTCCCTTTCTTTAGTATGGGTATTGTGATGGCTTCTCTCCATACTTGGGGTACCGTTCCTTTCAACCAGCTGTGGTTGAATATCTCAAGCAGTTTTGTCTTTGCTGCTGAGCTCAGATTTACTAGCATTTCGTTGCTGATTTTGTCTGGGCCGGGTGACTTTTGAAACTTAAGCTTGGAAATAGCCTTCTGTAGTTCTCCTAGTGTGATGGGTTCCCTCATTGGGGCAGGAGTATCTGTCTGTCCCATGGTTGCCAGTATTTCTTTTCTTATCTCTCTCTGATGGTCTATGTTAATGGGTAAGTTGCTTTCTGAACTGTATCTTCTAGCAAACAAGTCTGCAGCTTGTTTTCCTCTGAAAAGTTTGCCACCTTCATCCAATGTGATAGTCTGCCTTGGTGAGGAATGCTCTTCATTTAGAGACTTGACTAATCTCCAAAGTTTCCTGCCGTCTTTCTCAAGGTTCAGCGATGCCGTTTTAGTTCTCCAGCTTTTCCGCTTTTCTTCTAGCTTTGTTCTCTGAAACTCTGCTACAGCCTTTTTCCATTTGTTGTGAGTTTTAAGTGAAGGCTGAGACTCTGCGTCCTTTCTAGCCTTGTCCATAGCTTCCTGACGTTCTTGGAGTGTGCTGGACCAGTATGGTATGTAGTTACGCCGGCATCCTTTGGGAATGGTTTCTTTTGCAGCTTGTAGTATGCATCTGTTGAAGTCTTTTACCACTTCATTAATGTCTCTGTTCTGTACCTTGAGGGTAGACAGCAGCGTGTTCACCTGATGCCTGAATAAACCCCAGTTGGCTTTTTTGTAGTTCCATCTTGTAATGGCTGGGCCTGTACTGAGAGTTGCACTCTGGACAGTAAGAAAGATTGGGCGATGGTCGCTTCCCCCTAGTTGGTCTCCTACTTCTCTACTAATAGATCCAGCTATATCTGGTGTGGAGAAGGCAAGATCTGGTGTTGAGGTTGTGTGCCATCCTCTGGAGTAGAAGGTAGGAGTATCTGTGGCATTATTGACTAGGATTAGGGAGTGATCATCTTGCCAAGTTTCAACCTCTTCACCTCTGTGATCCAGATGGTTATAGCCCCAGCTCTGGGAGTGGCTATTAAAGTCTCCAACTGCTATAAAGTTGGTGGCTGGTACCTGTATAGAGCTGAGACTCAGGGGTTTGTTGTTCGGACAGTAATAGTTCAGGAGTTCTATTTCCATCTTGTCTACCTTTATCTGCAGCAGCTGATATTCTGCTCCATCCATGAAGGTTTTCCTTTCGTGTGCAGGAATGTTATTCCTTACAAGAGTAAGTACTCCTCCTTTTCGTCTATCTTGTCTGTCGGATCTGAAGCATTGATATCCCCTTATTTTAAAGGTTTGATCTGCTTTCAAGTGAGTCTCTTGGATACAGCAAACACTGACTTGCTTCTCATACAAGATGTTTTCCAGCTCTGTCTTTTTGCTGTATCCAGCCTGCTTGCTGTTCACTCCCTCTGCATTCCAGTGCATCATGACAAGTGGCACTCTGGGTTTCTCTTTTTCTGTTTTGTTTTGGTCAGTAGTTCTCCTCCGCCGTCTGTTGACTCCACAAGACGGTCTAGAGGGTCCTCCAGTAGCTGAGGGTGGGCTCTGTCGAGGCTCAGAGCCCGGCACTGCACCTGCCTGGTGGAGCTCCACAGGGCGAGCACCAGAACGAGATTTATTTGACGGTGTACTCTCCATAGAAAAAAAAAAAGCGAGTTGCATGATACTGTGGTTTCCGGTGCGCCTTCTGGCCCAGTATCTACGACTTTAGCACCTGTTCAACGGGAGAGTGGGCTCATCCCTAATCTGTTTATGTTCCCAGTAGTAGACTATTCGCAAGCAGCCTAGGGGTGTCACTGCTCTGCGCGGACCTTGTTTACCGAGGCGGCGTCCGAGCTCGTATGGTGAAAATATGGTTGCGTTATCTTCAAAATAGCCCTGTCTTTCCCGTGGCTTTTCTGCCATCCTGCAACTTTGAGTTAGGGAGTTCTGAGCTCCAGTCTCTTTCCCAGGCATTTTATCCTGGCCTGGCACGCATACAGAGGACCCCACTTCTGGTTCTAAGTTAGCAGTTGGGGATAGGTGGGGTAGCACACTGTGCATTCCCCGTCATCCAGGGGGCTCTCCAACTATGCAGAGCTTGCACAATGCTGTGCTCTGGTTCGGGGCTCTCCCAAGGAATCCTCACGTCCTGCACAGAGCCACTTCCCGATACCCACCACCTGCCAACCCTCCATTGTAGAAATCTCCTGCATGCGGCCATCCAGTCAAGAGCCAGTATTAAGTCTGGTGCCCAAGTGATCCCCCCAAGCTCAGTGTGCAATGCTGGGTTCTCATCATGCTGCAACACAGGAGGGATTGTGATGCTCAGCCATCTCTCTCAATTCTGCACCGATAAGTGACATCGGGGACTTAACTTTGCCTCAGTACTGGGAGGCCCCGTTTCCGGGTACACCACACACAGCCAATTGAGGCAACGGTCGCCATGGGCGTGATAGACGACAAACAGTGAAGAATGAGGCAAGAAAGCATTTAACCCATGAAGTGGGGGTGGATTGGTGCAGACCAGAGCATGTACCACTCGCCGGTGGGTTCTGCATCTACACCTATAGGGTTCCACCCACTCCTCAGCCCATTTAGTCTGGCCCCTCACCCAGGACCTGTCCGGCTTGGGTGACCCTGCCAGGAGTAAAACTCCCGCCGGCATAGCTCCCGGGATCATTGAGGCGCTCAAGCTCTCCAACCACGGCAAGGTAGGCTTACATGTGGAGAGGTATATTTATAAATCAAAGAACTCAAAAGTTAAGTTCATTTTTCTGAAAAAAAAAAAAAAAAAACAGCTATAAATACCTTTATGTTTCACTTTTCTGTAGTAGGATGTTTTTTTTTCCCAAAATGAAAATTGCCACTTTTTCATTGGGCATTAACACATTAACTACCGAATTGAAAAACACACTGTGGCCGAATTAAATGTTTTTCCCATTTTCATCCTGTCGGTGTTTGCACAAAGTAAGCCGTAGTTTTCGTAATTGTTTACAAATTTTTATGAATTACACGTCATTTTAAAGATAAATAAATGTACTATTACAATAAACAGGGGTTGTAACTCTAATACAGGTTGTTGCTATTTAACGGCCCTCCGATGGCCGAGGACTTGCAATATTTTCACAATTATAACTGCTTGCGCCCCATCTCTATCAAAATCACAATTTCAATCAACGCGCACATCGTTTTCACTCTTGTCCTCGTCGCTAGATCTATCAGTCAATTGTTGAAACACGTTTCTATCCAATTCAGTCGTTAGACGAGATATACACGCATTTTTTGTAGTCCTACCACTAGTTGCCACGGTAAACAGTTTTACACGATTTGGTAACTAACCAAAAACGCTGAAAAATATGAACATAATATCAATTTTCCAATGTTCTACAACAACCATGCTTTGGGAATTTGTTTTCCGGTGGCAACTTAAAGTCTCGAACCAGATAAGAGAGTATTTCAGTACATTTTTCATTCGTTTTATTACTAAAATTAGATTGGCGCTCTGAGCGGCTTGCGGTCCAAATGTGATTATTTTGTAAGCCGCTGACAGCGGCTTGCGGTAGTTAATGTGTTAATAGCACCAACAACAAAATATGCACAATAACGCCGGAGAAGAGAAAGTGTTTTTTTCATTTTCAAAATGAAGAAGATTTCCGATAAAGTGGATAAGAAATATCTCTACACGGAATTTTATTTCAACTGCAAATTCCAGAGTATGCAAATAGTACTTATACTTGGTGATGCATAGATGGCAGAGAGGATAGTGTGATTCGCTTGCATAGCTAGGCAGGGTTGTCGCACGGAAGGTCCAGGGTTCGAATCCTGGGTAAGCCACGCATGTCTGTTGTTTTTCTGTTGTGTAGTGTTCTACTTCTTTATTTCCTACGAGTGCCTGATAACATACCTTTATGTTTGTCTCCTATTAATTTAGGATTCAGAAAGAACAGAAGATGTGCAGATCATATATTCACCCTCAGGAACATTATAGAGCAGGGCTCAGAATGGCAGAGACAGCTATACATTAACATTGTTGATTTTGAAAAGGCTTTTGACAGCATACACAGGGACAGCCTATGGAAAATACTGAGGGCTTATGGAATTCCAAGCTGCATTTTTTCCATCATAAAAAGGCTCTATGCTAACTTTACTTGTAGTATTGGGCAGAGCAACTTAACTTTTGAGGTGAAGACAGGAGTACAACAGGGATGCCCATTATTAACAACTTTATTTTTGACAGTCACAGACTGAGTGAAGCACCAGACAACAGATGGCAGTCCAAGAGGAATTAAATGGACAACATTTTCTACACTGGAAGATCTGGAATATGCAGATTATATTGCACAACCCTAAAAGAAGATAAAGAATTACAAGAGAGGAAGATGAAAGAAGATAAAGAGAGTAATTGGAAAGAAGAGAAAGATTTAAAAGAAAGGGAGGTAGAAGTAGAATTAAAGAAGAAGAGAATAAGAGTAGCACTGGAAAAGAAGAAACTGCAGTTAGAAGCTGATAAAAAAATACAGTTAAAAAGACTAGAATTAGGTGCGAGTGGTCAGAACTCAACTCCGAGGGAGTCCCGTCATCCCTGTAGGCGCGTCCCAAATTTTAATGATAAAATAGACAGTATGGACTTCTTCCACGATGGAGACTTTTTACAGCCTCTGCTGGAGGATAGCGTGGATTATGATAAGGTAAAAGAATGGTTGCTCCTGAAATTCTGTCTGATTGCAGACAGATACTGGACACAGTTTAGAAATGCGGCATCAAGTGCAGACCATGACTTCGAGGATTTCATCTCAAAGATCAAGCTACTGCTCAACAGATGAATCTAGATGGAGGGCATTAATAAGGATTATGACAGCTTGATAGATCTTGTGCTATGGGACAAAGTGTTGTCGTCATGCTCGTCTGACTTGGTAGCATTTTTTCAAGAACGTCAGCCTAAAGACATTTTTTCCATGGCACAGTTGGGGGCACCATTACATCCTGGCCTATCCAGGCAAGCTTATCCATCAGTCTGGACTGCTGGATGCATTAGTTGCAGGTGTCGGGAAAGATCAAAGACAACCGGTGTTGTAACGGTGGTCAGGCAGTGCCGATAGGGCACAAAGGCAGAACTTCAATAAGTCATCCCATCCCTATTAGCCATGCAGAGGGAATTATGATAACTTCCGGTTTCATTGGAGTGGCCGATTGAACTGGAACAACCAGCAGTGAAAAGATAGTGACGGTGAAGATTGCCAAATGGTAAGCAGGTGCGCTTTGATGAGTCTCGAGGGGAAGATAGGTGTTACTACAAAGGTAAACCATCCAAGCGGAGGAATGGATCCTCAGATAGCCAATCATCCAACTCCGATGCGCGATCTTCACCGGCTAGCAGCCCTAGCAAGAGTCCATGCGGTGAGTCCAAAAGGGAATGTTGATGTTCCAACTGCAATAGCAAGGGTCATGATGCAGATGCATGTGCAACTCCTATAAAACATGCAAATTCCGCGTATGTGTTGGACACAGTCAGCAGCGAGGACTGTCTAGGGTGCCGACCGCTATTCTGTTCAGATGAGACTGTAGTTTTATGGGGGCGGACATGCATTACCGTGTCTGTCGGCGGTCCACGAAACTGTCAAAGTGGTGCTCCACAAAGGTGTGGTGGAGAAGAAACCAGTTTCAGTGATGAGAGACTGTTAAAGTCATATTTTAATGAAGGGGAGTTAAACGTTAAAAGACTTGTATGCACAGGTCGGATTTTTAGTAATCACCCTTGAATACACGCTTAGTTTGTTTTTTATTATTATTATTATTATTATTATTGTTTTTTAAAATATATGATAGAGAATCTACTTGAATGTTCGAGATACAGAAAGTGTTAGAAAGCGGATGAACGCTACTCACATCCCGGGTCGAATTCGCGCGGGGGATAAATTGGTACTGAGCAGTTTTTTGAGCGGGGAAATTTTTCATGACAGTTGATACGGGCAGAGCTCCGAAGATGGATGTTTGAGCATTCTTCGTCAGTGTGTCCCGGAATAAGATATTTTGGTGTGAAAGGGATATTTGATACTTCCTAGTGTATTTCCTAAAGCCATGGATATGCGGCTTATTTATATACTGCAGTATGTACGTTATTGAAGATTTCCAGGCCATGCATTATGTATTATTTCAGGCCTTTGAGTATGTTGAGTTAGGCCATACACATATTATTGTAAACTGCGGCATATGCAGTTCCCCTTTCTTGAATGGATATTTTTGGGCCATAATGTTTATGATTATGGGCTGCTGTGCTGTTCTTTGTGAATGGATATTTTTGTACCAGTGACTGTATCTCTAAGGATTTCTTACAGATGTTCGATGATCCGTTATGAGCAATTATTGATGATTATATACTATTGGATTATACACTAAATTACCTATGGATTGGTGCTTACTTGATGTATCATAATTTGCTCGTGAACTGTAACCTGTGACAGTGTGCCATTTATGATGTCTTCGTGACTGTATAGCTAATAAACAGTGTAGAACGTTATTTGGAGTTACAACGTTTCCTGACTCCTACATGTGCTTAGGTGTGTGTGATTGTTATTGACCTAATAGTACTACATGGCATTCGCGTCCATTGATATCTACACACCCACACGCCTGCCGGCCATCCAGTAAGCCCGATATAAGCTGATTGCCTATATCAGCAGAATATATACATTAACATTACTCCTTCTATGCCATTACACATCTTCTACAAAACAACCTTTAACAATGATGCTCCAGAATGGGGAGTTAACAGAGACACAGAGTGTACTACAGTTGGAGTTTTCAGTCTTGCATCGATGAATCTTGCCTCACAGGCAAAACTGTAAAGTGTACCACATTTGGGGGCTAAGTTGAGTCTTACCCCCCAGGCGTGCATTAATGTGGACACCTTGTTTCTGTCAGGTAGGGTAAATGTGTTTGTCCTCAAAAATTCTGTCGCCGATTTGTTGTTGCTAATGTACAAGGGGTACATGACATTATGGGAGATGTTGGAGCAGTGTCCCAGCAACACCATGTGTTCCCATTACTGATGGTCAGATAGTCACACTGTCATCATCTGACAGGAAGGTGCATCAGTGACAGGGTGTGGCAGGCATCCATGGGTTGTTCTATGCATCTGTATGATATAGTGAGGGTGACTGAGGATGTAGATTTCAAATGTTAATATCATGATTGACTGGAAATTTCATGTATATTGATATAATGATGTGTGTCGCCATAAAGGCAGATTGTTGATTCTGTGTCTGTAAGGATGAGTACGGGAGTGAGTGAATCTTGCCACACAGATACTAGGTTACCCTACAGAGATTATTACGGTGATACCTAGGTGAGGGGGGAGTCACGGTAGCATAGTGGTTAGTGCACTGGCTTCCTAGCGCAGTGGTCAATGGTTCAATCCCCAGATGAGGTGGGAATTTTTTAGGCCACAAACGGCTCCTGGGTTGACCCAGCCCCAAATGGGTACCAGAGCAACTCTGGGAAGGTTAAGGCGGCCGGCGTGATGCCGACCACATCACCCCTAGTGTGCCGACGGTCAAGATAATATGGGCCTAACCCCATATTCCCAATATGCCTCAATGGGCGTGTAACGGGTTCCTTTACCTTTACCTAGGTGAGGCACCTATTGTCATTTTTTCCGGCTGGCATTACCTCAGGTGTCAGATTATGTACACATTTATGACTTTCATCAGTTTTGACTGATTTTGTATATGTTAGATTGGTATGGAGCAAGAATGGTACCAACAGGACAGATGGGGTAAGCTGTTATGCGGCATATGGGTCTCCGAACCTCTGATGTGGTCGGGGCCCAACATCCTCTGGGTGGAAGAAAACTCCATTTTCTTTCTTAATGGGGGGGGGGGGGGGGGGGGGGGGGGGGGGGTGCGCGGGGGGGGGGGGGGGGCGGGGGGGGGGGGTGGGGGATGTCATGGTGCTTATTTGCTGCACAAGTAACTGCTTGTTTGTAAATCAACCAAGCGATTCAGAAGCCGCCGAAGGGCTGACAAAAATAGATGAGCGATCAAGGTCATGTGATCAGCTCGTATTTTGGCGCCAAGGGTTTCAGCGACTAGTGATTCATCATTAAACTACCATCCTGTGTGGATACCTCCATGCTAGCTTGTGTGCTGTCCATCTTGGATGGAATTTCGTGAGACAGCACCTGCAATTAGAGACTTGTCCTGGTGTCAGTATTCTAGACGTAGTTAGTCTCTCAGTGGTGATTTTTGTGAACTGAGGTTGTTCTCGTAAGTACGAGCGATTTGTATCTGATAGTTGTCAGTTTGACATAATGATGTTTTTTGCCGCCCGTGTGAGCAGGGTTCATCGAAGCAGATAGGTTGTTATATTGCCTAGATTTACATGATGTATTAGCTGGTAGTAAAATTATATTTATATTTTTGCATTTCATCATGGCCAGGTTGTGGCCAGATGGTGTTGTTCCTAATAAAAGGATATTAGCTGTTTTGGAAGCCTTATTTTCTCATGTCAGCCATTGTTCGTGTGGTCCCTTAATGTACACGAGCCATTGTCTATCTTAACCCTTTACAGTCCTAGGTGACTGCTAATATTTCTACCCTGAACGACCAAGCAAAGGGACATAACTCTTTTTTTCAAACTACTACTGTTTTAAAAAAAAATATTTACAAAATGTATGGTCAAAATAACATAAAAAGAAATTTATTTGTACAGTAAAATGGATATACTTCAACCCCTGTATATTTAAGTGTAAAATTTTAATGTTGTTTGCAACTAAAAACTTCAAAGGTAAAAAAAAAAATTTCATAAATTTGTGTGCATAGCCATGAACGACAAAAGGTAAGAATACATTATTTACAGGTTTTCATGAAACTGTGCATAGCAGACACCTTTACATAAAAGCACAGAACAAAATTTACATCCAAAAACTGTCTCTGGAGCTCTACAAGTGTCAGTTTTTTTTAAATTTCCGCTTCACTGGACACGTTTTTTTCTGACCAAGAGTCTGATAAGTTCGTGTTTGGTTTTCATTGGGCTGCAACAGAAACAACATCAGGAACCCTGTTGCGTTTTGTAAATTTATCAAAAAGTCCATCAAGAACATCAAGCCTAAACTGGGGATGATTAGTGCTTGGATCATTACGTCTCTGCTTGGTGCCACCGGCTTTCTTCGTCTCTTTCATAACAACGAAGGCATTGACCATTGCAATTTGGAAAATGAACCATAGGCCATAGCGCCACCATTTCCTGGACTTGCGTCCAACAGGTAGTATGATCTGTATTGGTCAGCTAAATTCACACCACCCATATGTTTGTTGTGAGTATGGGTTCAGGAATTTGCAGATCATGTGGTCCATCTTTTGTTCGCCGCAAAACAGTCCCCATGTTGGCATCTGCATTTGTTGAGATGATGGACACTTGGTTTTATCACACCAAGTTGTAGCCAGCAAATTTCCCTTCTGTACCATTCTCATTTCACCCCTTTTCAGTTTTTTCCAAATGCAACGGCCATCCCTTTCTGTTAGTATGAATTGTCGCACATGAATGTGTGTGTTTTAATAATAAATCCTCCACAAGTTTCACACTTGCGAAATATATGTCAAAATAAAAATGGTGACCTCTGTCTAAAAATTGCTGATCAACATTGAAGATGACATGATGTGGAAGTTGCACATATATCCATTGCGAGGGTCAGCAATACACCAGACTTTGATTCTCCAAGGAGAAGGTTTAGCTGTAATATACTGTTTAAAGTATAGTCAAACACTAAACCTGATCATTGCTTCATCAATGCTTAGTTCTCTGCCTGGGTAATAATTCTTTGAGCAATTTTCAAGGATGAGGTCCAGTAGTGGGTGTATCTTGAACAAAGGATCGTAGCCAGGCTGTCCTTTGGGAACGTGTGACTGCTGTAATTTAAATGCAGGTACTGGTTAATTTTCTTGAACCTGTTTTTGGCCATTACATCAGCAACCTGGAACTCTCAATCTTGGATCAAGGGACCAATATAAATCAATTTCAGGCAGGATATGCACTCCAAATATTAAATTTGTGTAGGATAATTTTTTTACTTCATCAGTACAAATCCCGTGTCCCTTTCTTTGCTTGACACTGATTAGCATAAAGGTTTGTCTGATCAGCAAAACACTGATAAAATTCCTCAGGAATAAATAATAAGAAGAAATCATACGCTACTGCATCTTCAGACAGATTATGTCGAGGTCCTAGGAGCTCATCGAACTGGAATAATTCCACAGGAGTAAAAGTGTCTGTCCATCCAATGTCTTTGACTGTTACAGTTTCTGCATCAAATTCTTCAATTTCACTATCGATTTCATCACTTTCACTATCGTTGATAACTGGTTTATTATCCACATCGATGTCAGATTCATTATCGGAGTTATCAGAAACTGCAGACACATCCCCTCTGAGCTCACTCAACATCTCTTCGATCACTTGAAATGCCATTTTAAGAAGTATAATTTCAAAAAATCAACCACCCAACATAAAAACGTGCGCCTGATATCAAAACAAACTTTGAAATGACCTCTATCCACCGGAAACCGCAAAATCTCGTATGCGCGGGACTTCCGATGTCGCTTAGCAATGAAATAAGCAACCTGTTGCCGGGCGCTTTTGAGCGAATCGGACTGTACGATAAAAGATAAAATACGGGCGCTTTTGGGTGAATTGGACTGTAAAGGGTTAAGTGAAATCCAGCACAAACAGTGGTAAAGTCCTATGAGTGGGGGGTAGCCAGCTAGCACCTTCCCCTGCCCGATTACAGTTGGTCTTGACAGGTATACTAAGTGTTGTTCTGATTATACAGATTTTTTTTAACAAAGAATGCAAAGTTAGATTCCCAGAAATCAATACAACATAAAAAAAAAATAAATAAAAAGCATTATTTCATCAATACGACTACCATTTCATTACCGTCATCTTTACATAAGCCAGGTTGTTCTACTTTCTTAATTCTTGGTGTTTTTGTATCCATGATGTCAACTATCTGATCATGAGTATCACAGTCTTTAGTGTAGTTATGACCATCATGATTCTGGCAAGAAAACAAAACATAAGAATTATTTAGTGAGATTAAAAACTGTTACATATATTTACTAGCTGAGTATATGAACAATCCTGCCGTGAAAGTTGTAATCCATCTATGAAACAAAATAATTGAGTAGCACTTATATGGTTGTCATGCTACAAGCAGATGAACATTCTGAACAGTGGTGGTTTACTTACTTAGTCGTTCCTCTTCTTCCGTAAGGTGTAGTGGTTTGAAGAGAGAGTGCCATACTATCCTATCAGCTGTTTTCCTCATGGCCTGGTTCCAGTCTAGTTTTCTGTCTTTCAGAGATTGTCTAATGTTGTCCTCCAGGTGGACTCTAGGTCATCCTGGAGGTCTAAATCCCTGGCTCTTAGCCTCTCATACCTGCCGTGGCAGCCGATCTTCTCCAATTTTGCAGGCATGACCAAACCATCTTAGTTGGGACTGTTCTACTCGGGTCTGCAGGTGTTGGGTTTTTAGGCCTTGATGTAATGTGTGGTTGCAGACCATGTTGCTTCTTGTTACTTCAACCACCTTTCTCAGATACCTCATTTCTGAGGTTTGGATCTGACAGTGGTGGTTTGATATCACAAATCAGAAGTTTGCCACACAATGAATGGTTCCCTTGTAGAAGTGATATCACTGCTGTATTAAATATATGACACCTTACTTCACATTCTTAGCAGCCTCACAGACAAACAATTATGGCATCATACATAGGTTTAACACATTAACTACCGCAAGCCGCTGTCAGCGGCTCACAAAATAATCACATTTGGACCGCAAGCCGCTCAGAGCGCCAATATAATTTTAGTAATAAAACGAATGAAAAATGTACTGAAACACTTTCTGATCTGAATCGAGATTTTAAGTAGCCACCGGAAAACAAATTCCCAAAGCATGGTTGTCGTAGAACACTGGAAAATTGATATTATGTTCATATTTTTCAGCGTTTTGGGTTAAGTTACCAAATCGTGTAAAACTGTTTACCGTGGTAACCAGTGATAGGACTACAAAAAATGCGTGTACGGCTGAATAGGATAGAAACGTGTTTCAACAATTGACTGATAGATCTAGCTACAAGGACAAGAGTGAAAACGGTGTGCACATTGATTGAAATTGTGATTTTGATAGAGAGGGGGCGCAAGCAGTTATAATTGTAAAAATATTGCAAGTCCTCGGCCATCGGAGGGCCGTTAAATAACTACAACCTCTATCAGAGTTACGACCGGTGTTTATTGTAATAGTACATTCATTTATCTTTAAAATGATGTGTAATTCATAAAAATCTGTAAACAATTACGAAAACTACAGCTTACTTTGTGCAAACACATACAGGATGAAAATGGCAAAAAAATTTAATTCGGCCACAGTGTGTTTTTCAATTCGGTAGTTAATGTGTTAATTTAAAAAAACAAAAAAAAACTTAAATAGGTTTATTTAACTGTGATTTTGAGGAACATTTTGAAAATGATGAGTTCCTTTATAATTTTGTTAGCATGGCCCTGCCTAATAACAGAAACAATATGCTGACTGAGACAGGCCATAATTAAAAATTGTTAAAAAACACAAAATGACCACATATAACAAGGTGCTTTGGTGGTTAAGTGGTGACAATGTTTGCTTTCTAAACAATGTGCATTCGATTTTTGGTAGACGTTTTATTTTTGTGTGTGTTGTTTATTCATTTTAATTCTGTCATATAAGTGAGAGTGTACCAGTAAGTGGGAATATTTTTACACATCCATTAATGCAAATACATTCACTGCAGGCAAATGTGCAACATATTTTATTTCCAAGGATGCATAGACATTTAGTGCTGGTGTGTGCTTAAAGCAAACTTCAAGTAGAACAGTTATGTGCATATAAATATACACTATGTTAAGCAAGATGTATGTAGTGATCACTGCATGTGACACAGATATATTAATGTCATGTTGTTTGTAATGACAGTACAGAAACTGTAGAGTTTTGTAGTTGAAATTTAAAAATAATAAAACTGTTATCTATAATTTTTAATTCAATCATCCACATGGAGCCTGCTAGTAACTGAAAATAGGTTTTACATCTGATGATAATACATTCTTTGCTGGTATAAGACAGAATGTCAAATAAAAATACATGGTACCAATCTGAAACAAGAAGAAACATTCACACATCTGGTACTGTATTAACATCATGTATAAGCTAATTTACAGAACAATCCCAGTAAAGCATAATTCTGTACAATACATCAGTTTCAATGACAGTAACAATGTGCGATTAGCACATGCTACAGTGTACTAGTACTTTTTATGGGTTGTGGGGGAAAATAATTGCTTATGTTACAGTCATGTGATATTATGGTCATGATAAGGTTTCCGGTGTTTGATGGAATATTGCAAGTGTAGATCTGTTAAATAAACGACTGTGCTAAGGCACACTGATAATTTCCTAATATAATTAATAAACAAATAAACTACTCACCTCATAACCTGATTCCAGTTTTATTTTTTCACCACTCAATGCAGCTGTAGTCTCAACATGTCTTGAAGTCTGAGAAGTAAGAGTGATGGACCATAGCAGGATATCTTACAATGCATTAAGGCAATGAAACTAAAGTACACATCAAAAAGAGATCAAAGCTGTACACAAAACAGACAACTTACAAATATTATCTACTTTAATTAATCTCCATTACATGTGTATATATAAAAATATAATTAAATTGTAACCTCATTATCTTGTTCCTGTTTCACCCTGACATCCAGATCAGAGATGTTATTTTTAATTTTTGTTTCATCCTGGTGGGGAAAAAATAAATCAGAAGAGAAGATCACATTTAATCTATTCTACATCTTTTTAGCAACCTGATCCACAAGAGATTATAGATATAGATATATATATTACTGAATCAGTTTTACAAATTAACGGTACATAGGAAACACATGATATTTTGGGTCTCACCCTTCATCAGCCACAGTTACAAACAGGCAATAAGGACAAAAAATATACTAGAGAAGTGAACAAAATACAGTATTCACAAAATGAAAACAGGGTAGCAGCAATGATAGTAGTAAAGTGTAAGTAAATAAATTAAGGGGCTGCTATAAAACTGGTAAGGACATAAATATACATAATTCATAACAGGAGGAAGATTTATTATGTCAGTACCTTATGTCAGTACAGTAAAAAAATAAACTCACTTTACAATCCCGCTCCAGTTTAATTTTTTCATCCATAAATAAGAACTGTATTTGATTATTTCTTGGAGGCTGGAAAGAAAAATTATGTTTTATATAAATATACAACAAAGTATGAAATCCTAAAAACAACAAAAAACTAATGGGGTAGAAGATGATGTAAAGATGTAAGTGGTGATAATTGCAAACATTATACAATGCAGTCTGAATAAGTAGAAGTCACAGGGACCATATAAAATACTTCCACTTATCCAAAACTCTGCTTACATGAATTTAGCTCAAAATGAATATTTACAATAAGAGGTAAAGCATTAAGCAATTATTTTAACCACTCAGATACTTGAATTTGGATTTTAAATTTTCATTTCTGCATCTTATACAATTTTCAAAAGCAATTTAGTGAAGACTAAAATGTAGTGTTAAGTTAATTGCTAGCAGGGATAGGGGCCAGCATTACTGAGAAGTTGTATGTCAGTTGTCACAAGAGGGAAAAAACTCACGTTACAATCCCACTCTAGTTAAATTTGTTCATCCACAATTGGGAACTGTGTTTGACTATTTCTTGGAGGCTGAAAAATAAAATGTTTCATATATATATATATATATATATATATATATATATATATATATATATATATACACAATACAATTTGAAATCCTAGATATAACAAACTACTCTAGTGTGTTAGAAGATGATGTAAAGATGTAAGTGGTGATAATTGCAAACATTATATTAGAGACTCGCAGCAAGAGCACCCACAGTGGGGACACTGGATATGGATAAGGAAGAGATTCTGAGAACAATTTATGATTGCCTGTTAGAGAATGACACTACAATAGACGAATCATCAAGGTTAAGACTGTTGGAATATGGCATCAAACGTAAGGCTAGCAGAGATGGACATATGAGAGAATGCATCCATTGTGTATACTAACAGCGAGCTACAGGAACAGTTAGCATTCACACTCTTTGACATATACTGATGGAGACTGAGCACCTATGGGTTTGCCCGGAGTGCAATGATGTCGATTCTGTTTAACAATAACAATAAAAAGTCTATATTTTTATATTTCAACTTCACAAAATAGCACCTATCATCAACTCAGTAGAAGGTCAATATTTTTATATTTAGATTTCACAAAATTACATCAATCATCAACTCAGTAGAAAGTTAATACTTTTAGATTTAGGCTCCATAAAAGCCTCAAGACAAAGATTAAAAATTTTTTTTTAAAAAGGTGAATTTCAATAACACTTTTATTCAAAACAGCAGAACAATAAAGGCAGTGCCATTTATTAAATACTAGTAGAAAAAAAGTCCCAATAGAATTTATATGTACTTTTTAACTATAAAAAGGTTTGACAAAGCTCATAATAATAAACAAAAATGCCTTGAAGAAATAGGTACTGATAGAAAAGACAAAAGAAAACTCAGCAACCAAAACTTGGAACAAACTACAACAGTAAGATCTAGCAATTATTACTTATATACTTTCTAATTTCCTAAAGTGTCCCAACCATTTGTAACAAATTTCTACCAATGTTTCATAGCGTATTTTGGGGGAAATATGGAAAAGCTGCACATTATGACCTGGAAACTAAATTTTATGCTCTTTGAATTTCTTCCTAATCTCTTCATGCTTTTTTTTTAACATAATTTATGGAATTTTCCCAATTTATATTAAGCATTTCAGGGTTGTATGAATGTGCATCATCATTTTATATTGATATATCTAGCCAAAGAAGCATCACTTTTCATCATTAATGAAACTTCTGTACTGCCACACCACTCTCTGCAAGTTGTTGATTTACTTCACAAGAAAAATGGATATGAATGAAATGACCACAGGAGAATTAGTGAACATGTAGCAAAAAGAGACCAATATAATTATCTTCTGCCATGTTTTGAAATGTTAAGTGCTCATATAAATGTAAAAAGAGGTGTCACTAAATGAAGCGTACTGCCTCCCTGCCTATTTCATATCTACACAGAAAACTTTTCTGACAGATACAGAAAATGCCAGGACCTAACATCTGTGGAAGATCAATAAATATAAGATACTCAGATGATACAGTTTTATTAGTTGACAGCAAACACAATTTACAACAACTAGTAAGACAAGTAAACAGTATAAGGTGAGAGCTTCTTTTTGCCAAATCTGAGGTTGTGGTGTAGGAACATCACCATTTGGTGTAACTGACAACGTCACCCACCCAGGTTACTGGATTACGTCTGTCACAGGTTGCCTCCCCTTTCCTCTGCAGTGATGGTCCAACAATGGCCAAAACCTAGAGAATCTAATGTGGGTCTTCAAAGGTATCTACCTTCGCACAAGATTACTCTTGGCAGAGATACAGATAGAAGGATGATGATGCTTCTAACTTGAAGGAGTATTCACAAGATATTTCAGAAGCCAAGAACAATGCTGAATGTGTCTTAGCAATGTTAACTTTTATCTGCCCGTCACCTTTTGTGAAGAGGTATTATATAATTTAATTTATCTCGTACAAGCCCCCAACTGAATTAACAGTAAAATTATTCTTATTATTTGGCTCTATAGGTATATATATATATATATATATATATATATATATATATATATATATATATATATATATATATATATATATATATATATATATATATATATATATATATATATATACATACACACATAGACTTACCATAATATTTTTTTCTCAAACCGGGACAATTTCGAGAGTTTGCTCGAAACAGAAAGTGAGCACCTTCTATGCGATGTATTGCAGTTATCTCCACAAAATCCAATAATTTATTTTATTATATTATGGTTTTTGATAACTGACATTAAATAGTTTGTCAATATTTCTGCAGTTTCACCGGGAACTGATTGAAAGTCTAAAAGTTTAACTTTTACTCCACAATCTGGTACAAAATACCGCTCGACACATGGGTCAGTTTTAATTTCTTTCCTGTTGGAAGCATCAATTGATATTGTCAGAAAATTTCTTTTGTTTAAATCTTCACAAAGTTGCTGAAACAACAGTGGCTCAATCACATTAACAATAACAGCTTCACATTTTGTTCTGGCTAGTCTAAACTTTGTTTCAAAAGACTTTGATATCAATTTAGATGAACAATCGGCAGACTTGAAGCTGAGATTGTGAATAGCAACATGAAATGCAAAAGTTGCTTCTTTAGCAGCTATTAAAAATTCTTTGTCACATGAATATATTTTGTAGGAAGTTCCTGCCGGTGCTAGACTAGTCTTATGTCTCGCACATGTCAAGTGATTTTTGATGTCCAAACGCCCACCATGAGCCACCGAAAATTCTGAAGAACACTGTTCGCATTCCACTTTGTCAATATGACCACAAACGTTTTTCAAAAACGGATAATCCTTTCTTAATTCATCCATAAATACACAGTTTCTTTTTGGCATTTTGGGGGTTAAATTAATTTAATGTACAGTACAAAATAATCACAAATAACACGCCGAAAACAAACACCGACTTGAGTAAATTACCTAAGCAATCTGACAGAACTCAACTAAGATTGCGTATGCGCGGCGGCTGCGCAACTGCCTTGCGACGCTGCGTACTAGGCCAGTGTTAAAGTCGGGTTTTCGTGTTGCCTAATTGCCATTTTCCGAGGCTGCACTTTTGGACTTCGTGTATTTTCGACACTTTTTAAATTTTTTCCAAATAACTGGGACAAAATGACAAACTGGCCGGGATGTCGGGACCATACCTTCAAACCGGGACAGTCCCAGTCAAACTGGGACGTATGGTAAGCCTATATATGTGTATATATATATATATATATATATATATATATATATATATATATATATATATATATATATATATATATATATATATATATATATATATACGAGGGACGGTCAAAAAGTAATGCCTCCTATTTTTTATCTATGTAAATACTGCATCGGTGTGCAATTTGTAAATTGAGCAGGATTCCTCAAACATTCTTCTGCACTGTATAGCATTACCAACCTGTTTCAGTAACAGGTGGCACCACTGTAACAGTTTAAAAATGGCTGCCAAAAACGTTCGGTTAAAACAACATTATGTCAAAGAATTCCTCAATGCTGAAGGCGAGACCCCAATTCGCTTCCACGAACGTTTAAAGAATGTTTATGGAGATTCAACAGTGGATGTTAGCACTGTCCAACGTTGGGTACATCGTTGTGACGAAGCTGAAGTAGGTCAATCCTCAATGGCTGACGCAAAGCGGACTGGCTGTCCGTCTACCGCAGTGACTCCACACAACATTCATCAAGTTGATGGCATCATTCGTGGTGACCGTCGCGCTATACTGGATGAACTTTCTTCCATGTTGTCCATTAGCAAAGGCAGTGTCCAGAACATCATTAAAGACCTGGGTTATTCAAAGGTTTGTGCACGGTGGGTACCCAGAATGTTGACAGACAGGCCATAAAGAAACAAGAAAAACCATAGCCATCAACCTCCTGCACCGTTACGAAACTGAAGGAGAAGAGTTTTTATCGAATACTGTGACAGGTGATGGATGAGACTTGGGTTCATTTTTTTTTAACCAAAATCCAAGAGGCAGTCAATGGAATGGCATCACACAACATCGTCGACAAGAAAGAAGTTCAAAAGTTCACCATCTGTAGGGAAAGTTACGGCCTCCATGTTTTGGGATGAGAAGGGTGTGATTCTTCTCGACTTCTTGGAATAGGGAAACATGGTGAATTTGGCAGGACATTATTACCACACTCCCCTTACAGTCCCGATCTTGCACCTTCTGACTTCCATCTGTTTGGACCACTGAAAGAAGATTTTCGTGGACATCACTTTGAGGACACCGAGACCCTTAAACGCGCCGTACACCAGTGGTTTAGGAAAAAGGACACAAATTTTTACTGTGTGGGGATACATGCCCTTGTGAGAAGATGGACAAAAACTGTAACAAATAACGGAGACTACATTGAGAAATAAATTTTTGAAGTTAAGACTTGGGGCTACATTTCAATGTGAATTTTATAAATTACGAGGCATTACTTTTTTACCGTCCCTCGTTACTTATTCATATGTGTACACTCCTATCTATAATAACTGAATCAACTATAAATTTGTATGTCACAAGTTGCCTCCCCTTTCTTCTGCAGTAGTGATCCAACAGTGGCCAAAACCTAAAGTATCTAATGTGGGTCTTCAAAGGTGTCTACCTTCACACAAGATTACTCTTGGCAGAAGTGTAGATCGAATGATAATGATGCTTCTGCCTCAAGGGACAGTTCACATAAAAACAAGAACAATGTTGAATGAGTCCCAACAATGTTAACTTTAGTGTATGCCATCAACGTTTGTGAAGATGGATATTAATGATTTATCTTATAATTAGCTCGTTCAAGCCCCCAGCTGATCCAATTCTGCAAAATCTGAATTATTCTTTTATAGCTCTGTTTAAGTGTATTTAAGAAATTGACTGAGACATACGGGTGCAGTACATTCAAAATGATTAAATCAATGTTAAGTTTGTATATAAACAAATAACAAATTTAATAATCACTTATGTTTAACAGTTTAAAAATGAATAATTCTTTTTAAAAAAATTACTCATCACAGGGTGATGTTACGGTTTTCGAAAAATGGACAGTTCACTTGGCAGCTTTTAAGTTTGTACTCAACTGACAATGGTTTGATGGTTTCTGCTCCCGCTGATGTTTGGTTCTTTGCAGACAGATGACTGGTTCAATCATCAATGGTCATGTCTGAAAGTTGTGACATGTTCCAAGAAGTATCAGTGAGTAGTCACAAAGCTGGTTCAGCGTCTCTAAGACCCGTCTGATGATGGTGTCTAATGTCGACTTCAGGCCACTTATACTCTCACTTGTTCAAGAGATAGTACCCTCAATTGGTACCACTGACTAGTGTTACAAAAGAAGAGAACAAATACCCTCTTGAGTATTGCATTTTACTGACACAAACTCAAGTGCCCCCTTCTTTTCATTCCACCATCAAATCTACCTCAGAACTTTACCCTCTCTGAGAATTAATCTTAATTACAGTGAGCAGAAAACTTTTATTACATTTAGATTGAATAGGTTTACATTTACCTCTATTGGTTAAAAAAGTAAACAATATAATAAGTATGTACATCATTTCTCTCATCATTCACTCACTGCTCCATATGGAATTTGGGACTACCTCTGCTTTTGGTTCTCCATAAGAAACTTGCATTAAGCAGTCACCAGCTCTCATGGTAGTGGTTTATGAAATAATCATTTTATATACTGAGGTTGCCAGCCTCGTACACTTGGACATCCCTAGCAGTTTTCACATATTAATATTCACATGAAAATATATACATATTATTTCATATGTTAATAGGGGAAAGAACAATGATAAATAGATTTCCCTTAATTTCTGGTGTTTGAGAATGGTGTAAATATGTGTTTGTACCCCTTTAATTTGCATTCAATCGGACTGAAATTTTTCTCATTTTTTTGTTTACTGCCATCATGTCTGACGCTGTTGAAGGTTCATAAGAACTAGGAAATAAATCTAGACCGTCATTGTTTGAAATGTTTCAAATGGAAAATAGTGATTTCGACAATGATTTTGTAGACATCACACATGCCAGTGATGAAAGTGGATTCAGTAGTATTGAAGATGAAGCCAAATCTAGACGTGGGTCTAGTGTTGTCACTGACCAATTTGGATGGCAAAAGGTGGACAGTGAAAGCAGTAGACCATGATCTGATCCAAATTTTATTGTAAGAAATCCTTACAGCTCCCAAAATATTCTTCTAGAGAAAAGAACATTATTGACAGGGACAGTACAAGTCAATTCAAAAGGAGGCTTACCTGAGGAAAAGACCTCAAAGCTTCAAGTTGGTGAATGCAAATTTTGGTGCAAAGGAGAGATGTTGTGCCCTTCATTCAGAGAAATCTCAAACCAAGCCAGTGCTTCTTCTGACTACAGCTCACAATGCAGTAGTTGAGGAAAAGATCATTAGAGGGAAGGCCAAAAAAAAAACCATCAGCCATTTTTGACTACAATTCTTACATGGGTGGGGTGGACATAAGTGACATGCAGATATGCCACTTAGCATCTGAAAGGTTTACCAGACGCTACTGGAAGAAAATCTTTCACAATATAATAGATGTGTCTATTCTGAACTCATGGATTTTGTACAACTTGACTGTGGCTAAGAACAAAAGACTCAAGACAGATAAATATATTCTGTCAATAGTGGAATATCTCTGCAGCAATCATCCTGAATCTCGGTAGTCAACAACAATTCAGCCTCGAGTTTGGCAGCTCATGCCAGAGGCTGGTACATTAGTGCATCACCTATTTATTTTAGTTTGACAGAAAGAAAAAGATTGCTTTGTCTGCAGTGACAGAAGCAAGGACAAAAAAGCAGTAGAGGCAAAAAAAAAAAAACATGACATTGGTGTCCGGCATGTAAAGTTGGGTGTCATGAATACTGTGAACCCAACCTCGTTCATAAGACTGATCAGGGACTAAATCGAAAAAGAGAATAACATCAGGTAACTCTATCTGTATCTGTTTTGTTCATATCTTGAAGAAAAACACAGAGAAAAAGTAGTCAGCTGAAACATATAATTTTCTTTTATGTTTGGATGCGGGTAGAAAGACATTTTTTAGGTCGCGAATGAAAAAATTGCACCAAAGTTATAGTTTTCATAATAAAACCATATAACTATACATTTTCTGAAATATTATTGTTTGCAGTGTATGAAAAACTTATTCAGATGATAAATAGAATCAAACAGTCAGTGTGGGTGTAGGTTGAAAGCAGAAAAGTTACATAAATAATTTTATTCACAGTGTAATGGTCAAGGTCACCATACATAATGCTCAACTACCTTGAAATTAGTACCATATGATTCCTTATTCAATATACTTTCAGAAAATGTATACTTATATGGACCTCTGACTTCATCTTCTATATGTTTCTGGTATTTTATTGGAACTCATCAAAATTCTGAAAATAGCCATGACACCACAGCACAAATGCACTTGACAGTTGAAGAGTTAAAGTTAGTGAGACTTTAATACTTTTTTTAACACATTAACTAACGCAAGCCGGTTGGACCGGCTTTTGAAATCCTATCATTTGGACCACAAGCCGCTCAGAGCGTCGATCTAATTTTAGTAATAAAACGAATGAAAAATGTACTGAAACACTTTCTGATCTGGTTTGAGATTTTAAGTTGCCACTGGAAAACAAATAACCAAAGCATGGTTGTTGTAGAACACTGGAAAATTGATATTATTATGAGGACAAGAGTGAAAACGGTGTGCACATTGATAGAAATAGTGATTTTGATAGAGATGTGGCGCAAGCAGTTATAATTGTGAAAATATTGCGAGTCCTCAGCCATCGGTTAAAAAGCAACAACCTCTATTAGTTACAAATGTGCTTATTGTAATAGTACATTCATTTATCTTTAAAATGATGTGTAATTCATAAAAATATGTAAACAATTACAAAAACTACAGCTTACGCTGTGCAAACACATACAGGATGAATTGGGAAACAAATTTTATTCGGCCACAGTGTGTTTTTCAATTTGGTAGTTAATGTGTTAAAAAAGCTTGAAACAGGGTATTAGTTTAGGAAGAAATGAAGTATAGTGGAACATCTTCTTCGATGCAATACAGATAAGTCACACACTTAGAGTTAGGATTCCTAATCCTTATCATCTCAGACCTAATGGTCTTTTATATTTGGACATGCGCCCTAATATAGCCGACTAGCTTGAACGGGATGCGCCTCATCATCATCATAACCCTCCACTCCCAAAGGAGCATAGGCCTTCAACAAACACATGCCAAGTCCTCCTGTCACGTGCCATCATCTAGAGTTCTTTCCACGTTCTCTTCATCATTTTCATCTCTGTTTCCAGCTCTCTTCTCCATGTGCTTCTTGGTCTACCTCTGCCTCTCTTGCCCTGGGGGTTCCAGAACAAGGACTGCCTAGTAATGCTATCAACAGGTCTCCTCAGTGTGTGTCCAATCCATCGCCATCTTCTCATCTCTTGTTCCACTAGCACTTGTCTAGTTCTTCTCATCAGTTCCACGTTGGTAACCTTGTCATACCATTTTAATCCTTCTATTCTATGCAAGCACCCATTTATGAAAGTTTGTAGCTTTTTGGTTGTTGTCTTTGTTGTTCTCCATGTCTCAGAGCCATATAATAGGACTGACTTCACATTTGAGTTGAAGATTCTTATTTTCGTGTTGGATCCGATTTCTCTTGATCTCCATATATTTCCCAATGCAATGAAAGCTCCTCTTGCCTTTTGTCTTCTTATTTTGATATCGCTGTCTGTTCCTCCAATTTTGTCTATATTACTGCCAAGATATGTGTACGATTCTACATCTTGTATTGGTGCTTCTTCAAGTTCAACCCTGTTATCATTACCTGCATTTATTTTCATTATTTTTGTCTTTCCCCTGTGTATTTTCAGACCCAATTGCTGTGACCTCGCGAGTGTTTTCAATTTGTCCTGCATCTGATAACGGTTATGGGACAGAAGAGCCAAGTCATCAGCAAAATCCAGATCATCCAACTGCTTAGTCAGAGTCGAATTCCATTTCTGTTGTTTGTTGTCGATGATCTCATAACCCAGTCTATTGCCAGCAAGAAAAGAAATGGAGACAAGAGGCATCCTTTTCGCACTCCTGTTCTTATCCCAAACGGTTCCGTAAGCTGTCCTTCATGAAGAACTCTGCATGTCATGTCTTCATGTTTTCTTTATTAAATTAATGATCTTCAGGGGAACTCCATAATGCCTCATCAATTTCCAAAGTGATTCTCTGTCCACACTGTCAAATGCATTTTTCGTAGTCCACAAATCCGATGTATAGTGGTGAATTCCATTCCAGACTTTGCTCAACTATTATTCTCAAAGTGGCTATCTGGTCTGACATGATCTGTTTTGTCGAAAACCTGCTTGTTCATCTCTCAGTTTCTTGTCTATGGACTCTTTTAGTCTCTCAAGGATAATCCTGTTTAATACTTTTCTTGGCACTGATAATAACATTATTCCTCTATAATTTGTGCACTCTTGTAAATTTCCCTTCTTAGGCAACTTAACCAGATATCCTTCCTTCCATTCTGCTGGTATCTCTTCCTTTTCCCAGACTTTACCAAGTAATTTATATAACATCTCTGTAGCCGTGTCGATATCTGCTTTGATGGCCTCTGCTGGAATGCCATCAGGTCCAGACGCTTTTCCATCTCTTAGAAGCTTTATGGCTTTCTTTATTTCTTCCTTTGTTGGTCTTTTACCGTTAATTTGTAGCTCTTCTTCTGCTGGCTGGATGTCCGGGGGGTTTTGTGGAGCTGGTCTATTGAGAAGGTCCTCAAAATATTCTGGCCACCTTTTCATTTGCTCTTGTATATTGCTGAGCAGTTTTCCATTCTTGTCTTTTATGAGACAACTTGTTTGCTTGTATTTCCCTGTTAGCTTCTTTGTGCTGCTATACAGTTCTCTCATATTTCCTTTGGTTGCAGCATCTTCTGCCTCTTTTGCCAACTCCTCAATATACTTCCTCTTGTCTCTTTTGATACTTCTTTTTACTTCTTGTTTGCTTCTGTGTACACTTCTTGAGCCTTGGCTTTGGAACTTCTGGTTTTGCTTGTGTTTAAATCTGCTTTCTTGTTTTTTCTGTCTTTTATCTTACTGATGGTTTCTGTTGTTATCCATGCTTGTTGTTGTCGTTCCCTTTTCCCCAGTATTTCTTATCATGTCTCATTCCATACAGTTTTGACCTGCTGCCAATAGTCTTCTGTATTCTCTACATCTTCCAGCTGTTGGAGCACTTGGAATTTGTTGGATACTGTGACCGCAAATTTGTCTCTTGTTTCTTAGATGTCCTACATTAAATTGTTGTCTATAATTTTGCATTGTTGCATATCTCTTGAGTTTCATTTTTACTTTGGCTATCAGAAGGTGGTGATCTGATGCTACATCTGCTCCTCTATATACCTTTACATCCTGCAATGATGATCTAAACTTCTTGTTTATGCATATATGATCAATCTGATTTTCTGTTCTATAGTCTGGTGATATCCATGTTGCCTTGTGTATTCTCTTATGTGGAAACATGCTTCCTCCTATAGCCAGTTGATGTGAAGCACAGAAGTTTGAGAATAGTTCCCCATTTTCATTCATTATTCCTAGCCCATGTTTTCCCATGACTTCTTCAAATCTGGTGTTGACTGTAGCTATCTTTGCATTCATGTAACCCATCAAAATTGTGATGTCTCTTCTTTTTACTTTATCCATAATTTCCTGTAGTCTAGTATAAAATGCTTTTTTCACAGACTCTTCTTTGTCATTAGTTGGTGCATAAAATTGGATGACATTTACATGTATTTTCTTCTTAGCTGTTTTAAAAGTAGCTGTTATTATTCTGGGTCCAACAGCTTCCCATTCAATGAGTGCTTTCTGTGCTTCTTTAGATAACACTGTGGTGTGAACTTTCATCTTCATGTCCTGTCCCAGCCCAATTCACCTGTGATGAGTTTCTTCCTGTCTACCCCCTTATATTTTGTTTCACACATTCCCAGAATCTCGATTTTATATTCCCTAATTTCTGCTGCTACTTGTGCCACTTTCCCTTGTTCGTTTAATGTCCGAACATCCCAGGTGCCAAATCTGGAAGTTCTCCTAGAAGAAAGAAGATTAGTTAGTAACACAGACTCCTTTCGGCTTTCTCTGTGTTGCGTCATATGCCTCCCTGCGAGAGGACCTTCCCCTGTCTTGGATGGCTGTTTTATTTTCTTTATTTGACTTGTCCATATTTGTTGAAGTTTATTTGTGGTTTAAATTTTTTTACAGGATGGGGTAACCAGCCCCATGCCCAACCCTCCTTAGTCGCTTTCTACGACATGCCTGGCAGGGAACAGTGTTACTATTCTTTGCTCCCCTTTTGGGCCCTGGTAACACACAGGTGGGGATGCGCCTCGCCAAAACTTTATTTTAAAATAAAAAAACTAACCCTAAGCTCATTTTACTGCGTCTCTGAATTCAGTTTCAAAGTTGAATTGAAAAGACAGCCGACTGTTCGTCATTTCAACCTTAGTTTGTGTTAAGATTAGTGCCTGGGCCTTTTTTTTTTTTCTTTCATTTTGTAATTGGAAAAAAAAAAAAATCAAAACAGTGGTTGGATTAAGGTTCTCTTTAGACTTTTATATTACAGAGTGACTTCTCAAAATGTTTGTCTTGGTCACGTATCACAGGCGAGTATCGACATTACAAGAGGATGTCACTCTATAATTTAAAAATCTAAAGAGAACCTTTACCAGGTTAAGTTTAGCGATAGAGATTCTGTTTTGTTACATTAGCAAATTGAAACGGCAGATGCAACGATACCCACTTGGCCAACATAGAGACCTTTGTCTATTTTTCTTAAAATCTACCATACTTCATAATCTAGTTTCTATTTTATTTGTGTTGTTCCTTCACATTCCATCTTCATACAGTTCTGGAGCACAGTTCCTTTTGGAGTATAAATGGCGTCTTTCTCAGATTTAATGAAGGAACGATTTAAAGAAAAAAAAGATGTGCGTTATCTTTCACCTTCAAATGTAAACAATTAGATCGCTGGCTTCTCAAGGCAGAGTTACCGAGTTCAAAACCAGATAGCGCCAATCTAAATCTATCCAGGTGTACATGGGTAGTCCTGAATCAGCTCTAGAGCTAAAGATGCCAAGACACCGAACGAGAGAACAGGTCTGACTATACCACTTGGCTGTATTAAAGTATAGAGTGACCTCCCCTTATGGGAGTAATCGTTATTTTGTGTACAGTGTAAAATTTGTCTTGGACGCTAACCATCAAGGCTCGTCTAAATAACTCAAAATTCCTAGCAATAAGAAACTTCATAGACTGGAACTAGAACTGGCCTATTTTAGAATAGTGCAGAGTGTCTAGAACAAAAAATAATATAGAGCATTTCCTATTAAAATGTAGGAAGTATGAACAACAGAGAAAACCAATATTAGATTATGTACACGCATGCAATTCACCCACAACTGTGGAACAGGTGTTGATAACAGATAGACCTAGAGAATTGCAGAATATAGTAAAACAGTTTTAACAAGAACTAAAATTAATATATAAGGATCAATAATGTTGTGAAGAAAAGGGGTAGTCTGATGGGGTGCTTGTTTGGCTGTTGGCAGGTAATTGGTGGATTTGTGTAATCTTTGACACCAATCGAGCTTTCTCACTCCTTTTCACCTTAACAACAGGACAGTTATGAGAGACTTCATTTTGTTTGTTTTTTAGTCGTTTTTTTCCCCTTGGTAAAGGGAGGTCACAAACAAAAACAATTAGTTGTGATTTACCCTATTTTTGGACTGATTAGAGGGGGAAGAAGGTACTATATTTGGGTATTGGAAACCTGACTTTATTTACTCGAATTAGTACACCATATGTCCTAATTATAACCCATCAAGGGTTGAACGAGATACTTTATTAAAATAATAATAATAATTTGGACACATATTGGAGTTAAATCATCATGGCTTCTATCTCAACATGAAGGTCGGCTGTAATGGATACAGATTTGCCACTTCTTTGCTTTCCACAAATTTAAAAAAAAATTTTTGTGTAACAATTTTTGTGTTTCTTTTCCTGTAAGAAACTTTTTTTAAAATTTTGTGTTCCCCAAAACCATAATTTTTCGCTCTCGAAAGATGGAGGTGAAATTCGTTTCTCACCTTAGACGCCGAAAGAAAAACATCAGGAATGCGTATATTTCGATGGATATCACCATGTTATGTTAAATTATAGAATAAAAGATACACCAGAGTATCTAGTGGTGTAGATATTTTCCTATAACTGACCTCGAAACCCTCGAATCGGTCGGTTGGATCGGAGGGTTGATCAGTGAGTTAACAATTCACTATCGTAAAACAAGCTATTGTTACCGAAACAGAACCAGGCTCGACAGTAAACATGACTCACTCTAATATCTTGGGGGCTAAGGAGATTTCTAAAATTGGATACTGGAATGTAAGAACTATGTATCAAGACGGAAAATTGGAAGAAGTAATTAAAGAAATGGATAATTATAAGTTGGACTTATTGGGTGTCAGCGAGTGTAGATGGACGGGGAAGGGCATAAAATATATTTCAGAAGGGAAAATTCCTGGGGGACCTGGATTTCGCAGATGATGTAGCATTCTTAAGTTCAACACCAAGACAATCCCAAGAAGCAATAAATAATTTGTGTCATCTCTCGGTTAAAATTGGTCTCCAAATAAATGCCTCTAAAACTAAAGCTATGAACTTTTCTAACGAGACCTTTGATATCATCTTGAACGGGGAAAAACTACAGAAAGTTGAAAGTTTCAATTATTTAGGCAGTAAAATGACTCAGGATGGTGACACAACAAGAGAAATCCATACTAGAATTGCTTTGGCAGCTAGCGCCTTCAATAGATTATCTAACATTTGGAAATTACGATCATTGAATATACATACCAAGCTTCGTCTGTTTAATTCAAATGTTATCTCAGTGTTAACATACGGCTGTGAGAGTTGGAAAATAACAAAATCATTGGAGAACAAGCTGAATACATTCGAGAACAAATGTCTTAGAAAACTCATGAACATCAGTTGGAAAGAATTCAAGACTAATCGACAAATAAGAGAAGACTCTAGGCAGAAATATGTCTCCGACTATATAAGGAAAAGACGATGGTCATATATCGATCATGTCCTACGAATGCAAAACAACAGAATACCACTACAGGCGCTCACTTGGGTTCCTGAGGGTAAGCGGAAAAAAGGAAGACCAAAAGAAACACTCAGAAGAACAATAATAAGAGAAGGAAGAACGTTGGGCCTAAATAATGTGCAAGAGCTAAGAGGAGTGGCGTCACAACGAACAACCTGGAGAGCACTGGTTTCTGCCTTATGCGCCGTGTTTGGCGCTTAAAGAATTTATTATTATTATTATTATTATTAAAAGAGTTTTCTTTTTTCTTTTTTTTTTCTAGACAAAGTATCCCGGTCAACCCATGATGGTTTATAATTAAGAGGTGTAGTGTCGTAGATTCAAGATAATAAAATCTTCTTTTTCTTCGTACATAGATAATAAAATCTGATTTCCGATATCTAAATATAGTATCTTCTTCCCTACACTTAGGCCTACATAAGTCCAAATAAAGTAAATAATAATAAAAAAAAACTTGTGTGAATGTGTGTGTGTGTGCGCTCCCCTTTAAAAAAAAACACACAAACAATAAAAATAAGTAAATTATCACAACTAAATTTTATGAAAAATAAACAGACCAATAACATACACTGTCATACGAGTGAGAATATGTTGTTTGCATCCTTGGTCAGCACCCGTGTGTTACTGGGGCCCGAAAGAGGAGCAAAGAATGGTAACACTGTTCCCTGCCAAGTATGTCGTAGAAAGCGACTACGGAGGGTTGGGCATGGGGCTGGTTACCCCATCCTGTAAAAAATTTAAACCACAAAAAACTTCAACAAATATGGACATGTCAATTAAGGAAAATAAAACACAGCCATCCAAGACAGGGGAAGGTCCTCTCGCAGGGAGGCGTATGATGCAACACAGAGAAAGCCGAAAGGAGTCTGTGTTACTAACTAACTTTCTTTCTTCAAGGAGAACTTCCAGATTTGGCACCTGGAATGTTCGGACATTAAACGAACAAGGGAAAGTGGCACAAGTAGCAGCAGAAATGAGGGAATATAAAATCGAGGTTCTGGGAATGTGTGAAACAAAGTGGAAGGGGGTAGACAAGAAGAAACTCATTACAGGTGAATTGGTGCTGTCCTCAGGACATGAAGACGTAAGTTCACACCACAGTGAATGGGTAGCTCTTATGTTATCTAAAGAAGCACAGAAAGCACTCATTGAATGGGAAGCAGTTGGACCCAGAATAATAACAGCTATTTTCAAAACAGCTAAAAAGAAAATAAATGTAAATGTCATCCAATGTTATGCACCAACTAATGACAAAGAAGAGTCTGTGAAAGCAGCATTTTATACTAGACTACAGGAAATTATGGAAAAAGTAAAAAGAAGAGACATCACAATTTTGATGGGTGACATGAATGCAAAGATAGGTATAGTCAACACCGGCTTTGAAGAAGTCAAGGAAAAACATGGGTTAGGAATAATGAATGAAAATGGGGAACTATTCTCAAACTTCTATGCTTCAAATCAACTGGCTATAGGAGGAAGCATGCTTCCACATAAGAGAATACACAAGGCAACATGGATATCACCAGACCATAGAACAGAAAATCAGATTGATCATTTATGCATAAATAAGAAGTTTAGATCATCATTGCAGGATGTAAAGGTATATAGAGAAGCAGATGTGGCATCAGATCACCACCTTCTGATTGCCACGAGTTACTACCCCTGCACAAGACCGTTACATACGCCTTATGCACTTGCGTAACAGGTTTATTCAGGCAACATAGACTGCCAGGAACATTCCAGGTTTAAGACCCGTGTCGTGCAGAACAGTGCAGAATAGGTGGACATACACGGTACTGAAATCAAGATTTCATTTTTTCGTGGGGATGCCACACTGACTTTAGTTTTTATCTTTCTTTCATGACACTTTCACTAAAATCAAAGTGATCACTTGGTCTTTTATTCAATATTCAACCACATTGTGTGCCAACTTTTATTTCATTTCGTACATGAAATCACGCACAGTGCCCTATAAAGTGTTCACACTTACTTTTTTCCATGAGTATATATATATTTATATATTCTGTAAAGCTTCATATATATATATATATATATATATATATATATATATATATATATATATATATATATATATATATATATATATATATATACTGAAGCACATTAAAAACGCACCACCTGTATAATCCAGGAACAGAGTGTGAAATGTAAATATAAGTGTGTACAAGTTTACATATTTGGAATCTTTATTCATTTTCCTATGAATTCATGCTGGTCATTAAATTGTACATTTGATTGTTATGAAATTCATTGCATTCTGTGCAGACAAGGGAGAAAACCAAAAATACAAAAAAATGCACGTGCGTTATCCTGCTGGAGAAGCTGCAAGTCTGGATAAATTGTAAACGCAGGAGCAACCAGTGCATCCAGAACCTCATCTCGATATGTCACAGCATTAACATTTCCACGGAAGACGTGAAGAGGCAAGCGATGGTGAAAACTGAATCCTCCCCAAATGTGAATACTGCCACCTCGAAATCGGTTGACACAGCAATCTGCAAAGCGCTCTTCACACCGTCGCTAAATCCGCATACGTCCGTCTGCAAAGGATATGTTGAATCTGTTCTCGTCTGTGAATAGGACAGCATTCCACTGCAGTCTAGTCCATCTGATACGTTGCTCTGCCCATTGCAGGCGCTGCTAACGATGTCTGTGAGTCAAGTTTGGCCCAACATAAGGTCGTCTTGCAGTAAGGCCTGTATCTCTGAGTCGTCGTATGACTGTCATTCGAGAGACTTGCCCATGTCTACCCACTATTGCTCTTGCTGTTTGACTTGCCGGGAGAGTCAATTCCTTAGGTGACTCAGCACAATATGACGATCTTGCGCAGGGGTAGTAACTCGTGGTTGGCCACTCCGAAGTCTATCCCGGGCACTGCCAGTGGTTCCGTAACGTTCATTGAGACGTACAATAGTGCTGTGGTGGCAATTCATCCTTCTGGCAATGGCCCGCGAGCTCATTCCGGTCTCCAACATACCAATGGCTCGTTGGCGGTCGTTTTCAGATAGTCGTGGCATTTCAAGCACATGTACTGGGTGTTTTGTCTCAACGGCCTTTTTATACCGAGTATACTGCCACAACGCGTACACATTTTCAGGGTCATAGCTGTTGAGAATCGTGTTGCACGTGTAACTTTCATCGTTTTCATGTAGTCTGTACACACACCCATGGGTTGAATCTTGCACTTTCCATTCCAGCAGCCATTCGCTCTCTACCTCATGGCAAACACGGGGAAAATCCATTCCCACACTTTTTTTTGCCAGCTTCTCGGCATCAGTATATATAATAGTGGTGCGTTTTTTTAATGTGCTTCAGTATATATATATATATATATATATATATATATATATATATATATATATATATATATATATATATATATATATATATATATATATATATTTAGGCATCATCTGTTGAATTTTTATTTGAAATTCAGAGCACTGTAACAGGTCCCTCTGTGGCTACACTGTACCTGTAATGTTCCTGACTGTCGGCAATGATATTATACTTACGATTAAGCTAAATATGTGGCAGCGTCAGGCAGGCCGGATTTAGACATGGTGAGGCCCTAAGCCAGGGGTCGGCAACTGGTAGATCCCAATCTACCGGTAAATCTTTTGCGATTATTTGGTAGATCTTTCAGTGACTGAGGCGAAAGTAAAAGACTGTTTAAATTAGGGACATTTTGGACTAGACCTCTCCAGACGGCATTTAAAATCGCAGTGATCCCAGAATCAAAGGTGCTTTTTCTACTATTCCATTGAAAACCCACGGCCTGGTTACTAAAATATAGTATTTTTGTGAACTTCTTGAGATAGGAACACGGTATTTTCTTTGTAAGCTTCATCATTTCCCCCCTCCCCCGGCTTAAAATTACATCCACACACACATAATATATGTAGATTTTCAGAGGTTGCAATGTTAGCAAAGTAGATCTTTAGAGGGCTCAGTGTTACCAAACTAGATCGCAAAATATTATGGGTTATCGACCCCTGACCTAAGCTATAGGAAGCTGTAGAGGCCCTAATTTGTAACAGATAATAAGGCCGTGTAACAACTGAACTTAGCAAAAGAGGTCCCGACGGACTGTGAGGCTCTGAGCTGTAGCTTCTTTAGCTCATGACTAAATCCGGCCTTGGACCGTCAGAATGTTGTTTCAATACCTTGCCATGCAGCGATATTACAACGCACATATTATCTGACGTATAAAATAGTAAAACCAAACCTGGTGAAATAATTAAGGAAGTTAGCCGTGGGGCTAACTGAGAAAAATTAGGAAAAAAAACTGTTAGAGAAAATAAGTTAAAACTAACCTTTGATCAGGGAGTTTCCAGGGACACAACAGAATAATTCCTTCGAAATCTAATGCAATCTAGACTACTTATTCGCATACGACCATAGATGCTTGTATGAAAAATCTAAACATTTTGATCTTTAATTTGTTGTGTGTCGGGGCAACGTCTTTTACAGACAGGGGGTATGATGTGTTGGTGTTGTGGGTAGTGGGTTTCCCCCCTTGCTTCACCCTAGGCCTAGTGAATTCTTGTTCATGAAAGGAGCGACCATTGCGGTGTTAGTCTCTTGGCCTAGCAAAACCTCTCATACCCCAAGATCGTTGTGCGTAATGAAGAGCCACACCCTCCTCGAGGTAGTCCTGGTAACTGAGGGTGCGAATCCTCAGGCTAAACACAACGGATCTAGAGGAGCAAACCTCGATAATAAAACCGGTGCACTACACCGTACACGCCCTCTGTGGGTGGGAAGAAGCCAGATGGATACTGAACAAGTCTTGGGAGTGGGAACAAGTGTGGACTGCTCCTTGAAGATCGGAACCCATCGTACAGGCACAGATACTCAGGACGTGACGATCCTATTGTCTTCAACTCTTGGTCACATGCCTAGAGCCTCGGAGAACTCGGAGTAACCAGCAGGCAATTTGGTGGCGGGGAAAGAGCACTGTGAGCCCTACCTTGGCTACGTATCACAAGGAGATGCAGAAACACCCCCTTTATCTTCCCCAGAGCTGGCACAGTACACTTCTGGCTCCTACCCGGGGCGGTAGGAAATCCACAGGCACCCCAGTGTCACAATGCCATGAAGATGACAAAGTTGGAATTTACTAACTCAAACCTAGCAGAGCAAGTCCTCCATCAGATGCGGCCAATGCTGGGCCGACTGGCGCGTGGACACGTCCCGATCCCCATCGAGAATTGCCCGGGGAGCCCACCCCGGCTCAAAAAAGCAGAGAAGGCCACTCTCCAAACCTCCGATGTCTTGCGGGCAGTGTTAGGATGTGCAAGAACATGGACAGGAAGACTCCACAACTTCCCCACTGAAGACACGCCCACGACGACCGTTGCCTCAATTGGCTGTGTGTGGTGTACCCGGAAACGGGGCCTCCCAGTACTGAGGCACAGTTAAGTCCCCGATGTCATTTATCGGTGCAGAGTTGAGAGAGATGGCTGAGCATCACAATCCCCCCTATGTTGCAGCATGATGAGAACCCAGCATTGCACACTGAGCTTGAAGGGATCACTTGGGCACCAGACTTAATACTGGCTCTTGACTGGATGGCCGCATGCAGGAGATTTCTACAATGGAGAGATGGCAGGTGGTGGGTATCTGGAAGTGGCTTTGTGCAGGACGTGAGGATTCCTTGGGAGAGCCCAGAACCAGAGCACATCATTGTGCAAGCTCTGCATAGTTGGAGAGCCCCACCTGGATGACGGGGAATGCACAGTGTGCCACCCCACCTATCCCCAACTGCTAACTTAGAACCAGAAGTGGGGTCCTCTGTATGCGTGCCAGGCCAGGATAAAATGCCTGGGAAAGAGACTGGAGCTCAGATCTCCCTAACTCAAAGTTGCAGGATGGCAGAAAAGCCACGGGAAAGACAGGTCTATTTTAAAGATAACGCAACCATATTTTCACCATACGAGCTCGGACGCCGCCTCAGTAAACAAGGTCTGCGCAGAGCAGTGACACCCCCAGGCTGCTTGCGAATAGTCTACTACTGGGAACAAAAACAGATTAGGGATGAGCCCACTCTCCCGTTGAAGAGGTGCTAAAGTCGTAGATACTGGGCCAGAAGGCGCACCGGAAACCACAGTATCACGCAACTCGCTTTTTTTATGGATGAGTACACCGTCAAATAAATCTCGTACTAGTGCTCGCCCTGTGGAGCTCCACCAGGCAGGTGCAGTGCCGGGCTCTGAGCCTCGACAGAGCCCACCCTCAGCTACTGGAGGACCCCCTAGACCGTCTTGTGGAGTCAGCAGACGGCGGAGGAGAACTACTGACCGAAACAAAACAGAAAAAGAGAAACCCAGAGTGCCACTTGTCATGATGCACTGGAATGCAGAGGGAGTGAACAGCAAGCAGGCTGGATACAGCAAAAAGACAGAGCTGGAAACCATCTTGTATGAGAAGCAAGTCAGTGTTTGCTGTATCCAAGAGACTCACTTGAAAGCAGATCAAACCTTTAAAATAAGGGGATATCAATGCTTCAGATCCGTCAGACAAGATAGACGAAAAGGAGGAGTACTTACTCTTGTGAGGAATAACATTCATGCACACGAAAGGAAAACCTACATGGATGGAGCAGAATATCAGCTGTTGCAGATAAAGGTAGACAAGATGGAAATAGAACTCCTGAACTATTACTGTCCAAACAACAAACCCCTGAGTCTCAGCTCTATACAGGTACAAGCCACCAACTTTATAGCAGTTGGAGACTTTAATAGCCACTCCCAGAGCTGGGGCTATAACCATCTAGATCACAGAGGTGAAGAGGTTGAAACATGGCAAGAGGATCACTCCCTAATCCTAGTCAATAATGCCACAGATACTCCTACCTTCTACTCCAGAGGATGGCACACAACTTCAACACCAGATCTTGCCTTCGCCACCCCAGATATAGCTGGATCTATTAGTAGAGAAGTAGGAGACCAACTAGGGCGAAGCGACCATCGCCCAATCTTTCTTACTGTCCAGAGTGCAACTCTCAGTACAGGCCCAGCCATTACAAGATGGAACTACAAAAAAAGCCAACTGGGGTTTATTCAGGCATCAGGTAAACACGCTGCTGTCTACTGTCAAGGTACAGAACAGAGACATTAATGAAGTGGTAAAAGACTTCAACAGATGCATACTACAAGCTGCAAAAGAAACCATTCATAAAGGATGCCGACGTAACTACATACCATACTGGTCCAGCACACTCCAAGAACGTCAGGAAGCTATGGACAGGGCTAGAAAGGATGCAGAGTCTCAGCCTTCACTTGAAACTCACAACAAATGGAAAAAGGCTGTAGCAGAGTTTCAGAGAACAAAGCTAGAAGAAAAACGGAAAAGCTGGAGAACTAAAACGGCATCGCTGAACCTTGAGAAAGACGGCAGGAAACTTTGGAGATTAGTCAAGTCTCTAAATGAAGAGCGTTCCTCACCTAGGCAGACTATCACATTGGATGAAGGTGGCAAACTTTTCAGAGGAAAACAAGCTGCAGACCTGTTTGCTAGAAGATACAGTTCAGAAAGCAACTTACCCATTAACATAGACCATCAGAGAGAGATAAGAAAAGAAATACTGGCAACCATGGGACAGACAGATACTCCTGCCCCAATGAGGGAACCCATCACACTAGGAGAACTACAGAACGCTATTTCCAAGCTTAAGTTTCAAAAGTCACCCGGCCCAGACAAAATCAGCAACGAAATGCTAGTAAATCTGAGCCCATCAGCAAAGACAGAACTGCTTGAGATATTTAACAACAGCTGGTTGAAAGGAATGGTACCCCAAGTATGGAGAGAAGCCATCACAATACCCATACTAAAGAAAGGGAAATGTAAGACCGAGGCTGCAAGTTATCGGCCAATCAGTCTCACAAGCTGTGTTGGGAAGACTATGGAGCGAATAGTCAACCACAGATTGAAATGGTATTTAGAGTCTGAGCAGATTCTGGTGCCTTAGATTTAGAGAATATAGAAGAGTATAGAAGAACAAGTTACTTACTTGTCTCAAGCAATAGAAGATGCCTTCCAGGAGAAGAAAAAGGTCCTAACGATCTGGGTCGACTTCAAGCAGGCCTTTGACAAGGTGTGGAAAGATGGCCTTATTGCAAAACTTAGGAGAAGGGGAATCCAAGGCAACATGATGAAATGGATCCAGTCATACTTGCATAACAGGAGAACTAGAGTCACTCTTGATGATCTGCAGAGCAGAAAAGTGTTGCTCCATCAGGGGGTACCTCAAGGAGGAGTAATTTCCCCAACACTCTTCCTTGTTTACATCAATGACCTGGTGAAAGATCTCCCCGCAGGAGTGAAAGCTGCCTTATATGCAGATGACCTAGTACTCTGGTGCGCTGATGAAAACGTCACCACAGCAAATTATAGAATGCAGCGGGCAGCAGACATGCTAGTGTCATGGGCAGAGAAATGGCTTATCACAATAAACACAGACAAAACCTCCACAACACTGTTCTCCCTCGCCCCCAAGGACAAAGCAGCTAACATACACCTAAGGACAACCGTGATCAAGGAAGAAAGCTACCCCACCTATCTTGGGGTAACATTTGACCAAAGGCTTACATGGAATAAGCATATTGAAAATGCAGAAGGAAAGGCCCGAAGACGACTAGGCATACTCAGAAAATTAGCAGGTACCAACTGGGGAGCAAATGAACGAAATCTAAAGAAGATTTATAATGGAGTAATAAGACCACACTTAGAGTTTAGCTCAGCAGCATGGTCATCAGCTGCTAACTCACATCTGCAGTCTTTGGACAAGGTGCAAAATCAAGCTCTCAGGCTCATTACAGGAGCCATGAAAACTACACCAATATCAGAGATGCAGAAGGTTGCTGGATTACAGACATTGTCCCATAGAAGAGACACAAAAACCATGATCCAGATGGAAAAGTACAACAGTATGCCAATGCACCCAATGAAGGCAAGACTAGATGATCTGGCATTGGGACGTCTAAAGCGTAGCAGCTTTGTACATCGGGGAAAAAGACTTAAAAGACAGCATCAAGAAGACCTATCCATGAAGACAACACCACTGAAGCCCACCCTATACCCTGTACCATGGGAGCAGGCCAGCAATGCCCTCCAAATTAATACATCAGTCAGTGGTCTCACAAGTGGATGTGAGTATAATGATCTGCAAAAACGAACTGCTACATTGAGTATGATCCAAGAAAGCTATCCCGATCAATCATGGATACATGCCTATACAGATGGATCAGCAACTAATGCTGTTAGGAATGGAGGTGCCGGTATCTTTATCTCATATCCTGACAACCACTATAAGACTAGGCACATTCCCACTGGTAAATTCTGTTCCAACTATACAGCTGAGGTTCAAGCTCTAGAGCAAGCTGTAAATATGATTTATAACACCAACTCTGACTGCCACCAGGTAGTCATCCTCACAGATGCACTGTCTGTCCTGCAAGCTCTCAAGGGTGGTAAACTCCCGCATCTGAGAAATGAACTAAACAAGGTAGCTGCCAAAAAGAGAACCATACTTCAGTGGGTACCATCTCATTGTGGTGTACCCGGAAATGAAAAGGCAGATAAACTTGCAAAAAAGGGAGGAGAATGTGAACAAGAAGATAATGAAATCACATACTTTGAGAAAAAGAGAGCTATCCAGACTATCAGAAGAGAACAGAACCAACCCAAAGACGACTATCACACTCTCGACCGGCAGGGACAGATAACTATTTTTCGCCTCAGGACAGGGCATAACAAACTGAATAAACACACGCACAAGCTACGATTGTCTGCTTCACCACTGTGCACATGTGGATTAAACGAACAAACTGCTGAGCATGTTCTACAGGATTGTCCTCTGTATGACCAGTTAAGAAAGATATACTGGCCCAATGACTCAACACTAAACTCAAAGCTATATGGAGCTAAAGAGGAACTTCAAACAACAGTCGAATTCATTATGAGAACTCGTCTGACGGTGTAAACATCAAAGATGCGATCGCAAGAAGAAGAAGAAGAAGTTGTGTGTCAACGAAGACGCTGCACAGTGTAGATTTGACAATGGGTCCATAGTGTTCCAGAATCAAGTAATAGTTTCCAGTCATTGAGTACACCCGTGTCCACTTTCTTAATAGCTTAAGGATGGTATCACTATTCTTAGTTATAACCACCAGGCGTACACCGCTATTTGTCCCTTTGTAAAGTCGCTACAGTCGCTCTGTTTTTTGTTGGCTGATCCGAGGGTAATACATTTTATAGCAAGTGTGGTCACCTGTTTTTAATGTGTGTGGCAGGCGTGGGAAAGGGTGATCAGTTGAATTTGTACACAAAAGGGGCAACATTTATACCTTTGCCAAGCATTCCTGTTACTCAGTGAACTTAAATAATTGTGTACAAAATGACTTCGTGCCAAGTAGATTTTCATTGATGTAGCTATCAGTCTCAAACTTGGTCCCTAACCAAATCCCCCAAGAGGAAAATCCTATCCCATAAGAAAAGCCATTAATGTTACTAGGAGAGACATAATGAGAAACGATAGCATGTCTGTGTCTGATCGAAAGAAAATAGCCAACATTGCAGCCACAAGGCCTTTGTCGGGGAAAGGAAAGAAAATAATTATGTCAACATTGAGGAACTTATTTTGGGAATATTTTATTTAGTTTCATCATTTATATTGGCATTTCCACTCTATCGATGGCACCCCCTGCTGCTGGGGTGGACCGCCCCACCCCCACACCCCTTTAGTAAGCCTCTGAGCCAAATATATTGTTTTAACGCCAAACAATGTTTAATATAGCCAAAAAGCAAGAAACAAAAAGCAAACCGAATTTTTGACGACAACCAGTTTAAAAAAAAAAAACAGATAAATGAAAATGGCGACAAAAAAGATAAATTGGCAACCCTGCTCACGAAAGGGGAGGATCACTCTATTCTTTAAAGGTCCCAAGTAGTGTAGCTAGACAAGTTTTCATCTACGGTGTCTTTATCATCTTTAGCCCAAGAGCACAATCAGGGCTACCAGTTTACAGCTGGGTAGACTTACGTGTTTCGAACCCAGTACCTCTGCCTTGAGTAGCAAGCACTGTAACCACTTTGCCAGCTCGACTGTTTACATTTGAAAGCGGAATACGAAAGATACACACTTCATTTTTCCCAGTCCTTAATTAGGGCCTAAGTCTGAGAAAGACGCCATCTACTCTACAAGGAACTGTGCTCCAGAACTGTACGAAGATGAAGAAATATGAAGAAACAACACAACTAAAACAGGAACTAGATTATGAGGTATGGTAAAGTTTAAGAAAGAAGGCAAAGGTCGTCATATTGGCCAATAGGTTATCGTTACATTCGCAGTGTCGTTTTTAAAATGTTTCACATTAAAAATAAAAAGACTAAAACACTAACCTTAACACAAGCCCAGGTTGAAATGCTGAACACCCAACCGTCTTATAAATGCGGCTTTGAAACATAATTCAGAGATGCAGTAAAAAGAGGTTCATCATGTGACGTATTCTTTCCAGAACGTTGTCTCCATTACAGCTGCTCTGAACGCATCACGATTCTGGGCAAGTCGACCTGCATCAGCCAAAGACAAGTTCAGACTCTCTGTGATGTCCTGGGTCCACCGTCGTCTAGGTCGACCCCTTCCCCTTTTTCCAGGGACCATGCCTTCCATCACTGTTTTTTCCAGACTATTATGTCTTTTTATATGACCGAAAAATTTCAGCTTCCTTATTGCGATGGTATTTAGGAGCCAATGTTCCTGTACATTTAGTGAGTGCAGTACTTCTCTGTTGGTCTTTTTTTCTGTCCAGGGTATTCTCAACATCCTTCTGTAGCATTTCATTTCGAATGATGTAATCTTTTTTGCAACTGTTTTATTGAGTGTCCAAGTCTCGCAGCCGTATGTTGCTACTGGGAATATACATGCTCTGATCAGTTGTAACTTTGTTTCTTTGCTTGTGCCTTGCCATAGGTTTTTCATCTGTATTAGCTTATGTGAAGCAATTGCAAGTCTTCTTTTAATTTCTACTGCACAGTCGCCAGAGCTGTTAATGATTGATCCTAAGTATTCGAATTCATTGACACTTTCCAGTTCTTCGTTATCAATTTCAATTTCTGGTTTGGTCTTTACTTTGTCTGTTGTCAATACTTTGGTCTTCTTGGTGTTTAGGTATAGATTCTGGGCCTCGCTGTGTTTTTTGGTGGACAGAAGTAATTGTTCAAGTCCTTCTGGGTTGGTCGATAGGAGGACTGTGTCGTCAGCATATCTGATTTCCGGGATCTGGTACCCGCCGATGTTAAATGAGTCAAACGTGTGTGACTTATTTGAATGACGTTGAAGAAGAATTCTTACTATAAGCTACTTCATTTCATTCCGTATCATTTTTCAAGCTTTTTAATGAAAATATTCAAAGTCCAACCAACTTGAAAGTGGTATCTATAGCCACTTGGTGGCAGATGTAGGCCTATAGGGCATATTAATCTAGCTTTTAAGTATGTGTGTTGTGTAGGCCTAAATATATATTGTGACAAGAACTGAATTATCTGAAGTCTGATCACATCAGCTGCCATTTATGCTTGGAAGACTGGCTGCAATAGATCTGTAGTATCTTCTTTTTTTTTCATTAATGATGAAAAATATCCCATTTAACCTCTGATGGGTTATAATTAGAATATATATTGTTTTCAATTACACAAAATATGAACAACTGCTGATATGGGAAAGTGGCATTATACCTGTCAAATCATTGTAAATAGGGCAAATCACAATTACCAATTATGCTTGTATGTTAAAAAACAAGATAAAACTGAACAAAATCAAACATAAACTCAAAACAAGAAAAATATTAAGGGGGAGGGGTGTAAAGGCCTAGTGGTTCCAGTTAAATAACTGACTTTAATAGATATTTGACTTTCACCTGTTAAAAATCATATGTATTGAAGAACAGCATCAGACCTTCACATTCCCAATTACTATATATTAACTTCTGTTCTTGATAATACTGTTTGACTATATTATGCAGTTCCCTAGGTCTGTCTATTCTTAACACTTCTATATTTATAGGTAAATTTGATGCCTGAAAATGATCTAATATTGGTATTCTGAAATGTTCATACCTCTTACATGTTAACAAGAAATGCTCTATATTATTGTCTTGAAGACATCCTGCACAATAAGGTTCTTCTATTCTGAAATAGCCTTTTCCCAGCTGTATTCTGAGAAGTTTCTTATTACTGGGAATTATCAATTCCCTAGATATCTTAAATTTTCTTGTTGGAGCCTTGAACATCTTACATGCATGTCTTCCATTCAGATTTTTATCCCACTCTGCTTTCCATTCATCTGTTATTAAATCTTTAATTAAGATCTTAATCTCTTATTTACTCATCCCTACATTTATTAGATTTTTTATCAGATCTACCTTTCTTGATCTGCCTTTTCATTTCCCTTTATGCCAACAAAGTTGCTGAGTATTCTGATGTTTTTTTTCTTTCTATCAGTACTTGTTTCTCTTACTTACTTACTTACTTAGTCGTTCCCCTTCTACCGTGAGGTGTAGAGGTTTGGAAGAGAGAGCGCCAGACTATCCTAGCGGCTGTCTTCCTCCTGGCCTGGTTCCATTCTAGTCCTCGGTCCTTCAAAGATTGTCTAATGTTGTCCTCCCAGCGGACTCTGGGTCGTCCTCGGGGTCTGGATCCTTGGCTCTTTGTTTCCCATGCTTGTTTCTCTAAGGCATTAAATTAGTTATGAGCTATATCTAACTTTCCTATAGTAAAAAAAAACACACGTGAATACCTTTGGGACCTCTTTATATTTTTCGCTAATATTCTAATACTGTGACCGCAGCTGAGGTTAAAAAAATGTGTGCAAGAGAGACATGAGGGCACTGGGCATAAATCTAGCAGCCTGGGAGGATGAAGCTGCCGATTGCACCAAGTTGCCACCCCAGATTAGGCAAATAGAAGCTCTCACAGCAAGCAGAAGAGATGAGAAAATGTACAAAAACCCAAGGAAAATAAGCAGCTGAGGGCTGTCATCTCAGAGGCACATTCCCATGGTCAGTTATTTTTTTTTTTTTTTTCGTACGCCCGCTAATACTTGAGGCGAAATCTCAGGTTATTATGTTTAACCTGAGACTGATTTTTTACATGAGTATCCCTTTTTTCTTGCACAGAGACAGGTGTCCCTCGCCATTCAGGCAGATAATCACCGATTTCGGAGATACCCATTAGAGCTGGGTTGGCTCAGGAGCCGCCAGTCCCTGGTCAACAACACTCCTTCAAATATCTTCGCCAGTGCTCGAGTTAATCCAGTCCAAATCCTGGTGGACAAAAAAATCTTCAAATGTCCTCGCCCGGGTTTGATCCTGGGTCACCCGGTCGCTAGCGCAGAGGGTTAACCAATACGCTAGCGCGGCTCCCCTATAGTCAGTTATGACTGAAGGAGCTATTATTATAATATTCTAATACACAGTATTGCCTCTATTGTTCTGCTGTGCTGACTAAAAGTGTTGTTAAAATTCACCTTTTTTAATAGTTTGAAAAAAAATGTTATCTGTATCTTGTAGCTTTTGTGAAGTCTAAATATAAAAATATTTACATTCTTTTGAGTTGATGTTAGGTATCATTTAATGTAGTCTAGATGTAAAAACGTTGACTTTCTATTGAGCTGATGATAGGTATCATTTAATGTAGTCTAGATGTAAAAAAATTGAGTTGATTATAGGTTTCATTTTGTGTTGTTGTAGAGCAGGGATATTAACCTATGGTCCATGACCCCTATGGAGGTCAGTGAATGGACTAAAGGGAGCATGTGACACAACCTAAAAATTATAATTTTATTCTCATCAGAATTTATATCAGAAAATTGTCATAGGTTTTTTCTTTTAAAGAAATATAAAAAAATTTTTACAGATGGCATTTGTATGTAAGCTTAATGATTTTTCTTTTTATAAAAATTATAATGATGTGTCAATTTAGAATTATTCTAAGAGACCTATAGGCACAATCAAAGAAGTCCATAGCCTTCACGGGCTGATTAAAGGGGTTTGTACCCTTTACTGACCAATGAAAGGGGACTGTAGCCTTCACTGGCTAATAAAAGGGGCCTTTACTGCCAATTAAAGGGTCTGTAGATATGGCACAATAACAGTTAGCAGTTTCTGTCTAGGGAGAAAAGAACCATTCATGGCGAGTAGTGAGGCTTGAAGAATTGAAATGAAATGACAAAATCATCAACAAAGTAGACATGGAAAGACCTTGACCTGATGTGCAGGACAGGGGGAGGGACTTGGCGTGCATTTGTTGAAGGTCCATGGGAGCTATAAGGTCATGAATAATTGAATGATAAAAGCTGGGAAATCAGGGGAGACAAAAACACAGCTAAGGGACATAAGAATACTGGCTTTACTGTTTGGTTTTTAAGGACTATCTTCATTGCACACAGACAACACCATCAGTGCTCTGATCGCCTCCCTTAGATCACATGGAGGATCTCAGCACAGTGCACAAACTCCATAGCACCGGTGAGAATCCCAATGTGTGTATATAATGTATAAAAATCACACATTCTGTAAATATTTTTGTGGTGGGTGTGTTTCCTAATTTTTAAATTAAAAAATTTAACTGGCTTTACAAAAGATTATTTTAAAATGTCTTGTGAGAAAATGAAGAATAAAAGTATTCCTGTCAAAATAAATCTTTTTACAATTCATGAGATATTCAGGGACTGTTACTTGTACACTTTTAGCACAGGAAATGTTAATGTTTGTAATTTTTACCACTTTCATCTCTACGTCATCATCTGCCTCACTAGAGATTTTTGTTATTTTTAGGATTTTGATTTTCGTTGAATGTTTTTATGAAACATCTTTCTTTCCAGCCACGTTTCAAATTGCTGCGAAGACCACCGTCTGCCTGATTCACAGTTTATACTGGTTTGCTGTTGTGTTGGCATTTCGCTCGAGGTCAGTGGACTCAGTGCCTGCTTACCATTCTCAATTATAGCAACACCACCAAAACTAGCAACAATGGAAAGCAGTGTAGACATGTCTCCAGAGGAGTACAAAGCTACAGGAGATCATCATATGGATGGAGCAGCTTCTGAATCTCACGAACAAAATTACATTCAGGATCTTATCAGCAGAAACCGCGTTGTGATCTTCAGCAAAACTCACTGCCCATACTGTGATGACTCCAAGACATTGCTTAGCAACATGGGTGTAAACTACAAGGCTGTTGAGCTTGACAAGATGAAAGAAGGAAACCAGCTGCAAAATGTTCTTGGTCGCATAACTGATGCTAGAACTGTGCCACGAATCTTTATTGATGGCCACTGCGTTGGTGGCAACAGTGATCTGAAAACTTTAAACACATCTGGTGCACTCAGGAACCTGCTAAAAGACTTTAATTTTTCAGGAAAACGACATTGAAAAAACCATCCTTATGTCATGTATTTACAACGCTGAAATATGAACATGTTCTGGGTTGCAAGCTTGAGGGCATTAGTTACTTAACAACTGAAGACATTTCCAAGGTTCATTTTCTTTGAGAATCGATGCAGATCACAATGGTACTCGTAACTGTTCCAGAAATATATGCTGACACCATTTAAATCTCTAAACTCACAGTATTTTTTTTAAATGATAAAAAAAAAACTTTCACAGTTCCAAAGGATCTATGAAACATTTTAGACAAATTAAAATTTCTCTTATGATCTGTGTGCAGTACTACAGCCACAGAATTTCTGAACTTTTCCAATGTTTATATCACACTGCCTGACTTCTAGAATACCATAGGTTTGATTAATTATCAAGTGTCTTACTGTGCTGAAGAGACCACAAGAAACATTTACCATTTTTACAGTGCACAAGAAATAGTAATTTCACTAGAATGCATTGGTCAGTTTTAAAAAAAGGCAGAATAAAAGTGAACAAAAATAAAATAAGCTAATTGAACTCTTAAAAAAAAAAAAAAATCTTTCTTTCCAGCCTCCAAGAAATAGTCAAACCCAGTTCCTAAATAGGACCGAAAAAATTAAACAGGAGCAGAATTGTAAAGTGAGCTTTTTCTTAATTTCATTAATATTAATTCTTCCTAATGTTGGCCCCTGCCCCTATGTAATAGATTAAATGTTTCTAGTGATTCTCAGAAAAATCATGAATTTCATTTTAGAATATAACTCCTATCTTCTGTTTTTTTTGTTTTGTTTTTTCCACGAGCATGAAATGAATATTATTGTTGTTGTTGTTGTTGTTGAACAGAATTGGTATCATTGCTCTGTCTCCCTTAGTATATGTTGAAGAGTGTGAATACTAAATGTTCCTGTAGCTTGCTGGTTGTATACATGACAGATGCACCCTCTCATATGTTCATCTCTGCTAGCCTTACATTTGATGCCAAATTTCAAGTCTTAACCTTGATGATTGATCTTTTGCAGTGTCATTCTCTAAAGGTGATCATTAATTGTTCAGTATCTTTCCCTGATCCATATCCAGTGTCCCTACTGTAGGTTCTCTTGATGCTAATCATGTTAGCTCTTTCATTACCACATATCCCTGCATCACCAGGACAGTAGAACCACACCAGCTCCCCCAAATTCGAAGCTTCTATGAATGTTCTCCATTCATGCCATAGCCGACCATTTTGAACCTTTCAAAGCATGGACTGAGAGTCTGACTCAATGACAGCCTTTGTTAATGAAGTCTCAGTTAGCCACGTTTAGGCTGCAGTAGCTGCCTCTACCTCCATTCTCATGCTGGAGGTTGTTATCTTGTAAACCCCACTATGTTTGGCAATGGTTCTACTCTTTATCCAAACTGATTTCTCACCACAGATCACATACCCATCAGTATACACAATGGCATCATTATCCCTGGCATGATCATGTATCAGTTGATTAATTTCCAGTTCTACTTTCCCAATGCCCCAAGTTCTCCACTCTCTGCCAAGGCTGATGATGACTTGCTGGTAGTTAATCCAGCTGTCATCTGATTTACTCAATTCTTCCCCTTTAAATATATTTCTCACTGTGGTCACCTGCATAATCATTGTCTCTGCCTGTGCCATCCATTACATCCACCTCTTTATTCTTGCTCCCTTAATGTCAGCTATGTTTCTATTAAGGGGGTCCTTTATGTATGTAGTTACTTGAACATAGACTTTTGCCTGGGCCAATGCATATATGGATCTAATCAACAGCACTCGAAGCATGTACCTCATTGTCACAAGGGGGGGTATCCCGTGTACAGCCCAGGACTTTACACATCCCTTCATTGTGATTGCTTTCTAGTCATTCACATTGATTAACTGACAGCATGCGTATTCCCTGCGTAGATTCGGTGACTGATATTAATAGCTGATGATAAAGAAGAAATAGTAATCTCTGCTCCAGATGCGCGGCAGCCATTATTTCAAGGCTGCCAGACCTGTCCCGCATTTCTGTATGATGTGATCAACATGGTGCTAACACGATAGACTGTTATTGAATGTAACTACAATGTATTTGAGCTTTTCTTGCCTGTACATTTTCTGTCCATTGGGAGTAATATCTGGAAGGTCTGTTTTTACTGTGGAGTTATTTAAGGAGCACCACATCATGCAGGCCTTGTTGGAATTGACTTTAGAGCCATTTTTCTCGCTCCATTTAAACACCTCCTGTTGTGTCCTGTGTATGCTAGTAACCATTTCCTGTCAGTCAGAGCTAGTTCTGTAAATGAGTATGTCAGTCAGCAGAAGTCAGTATTTGTCCCAACCCAGTTGGCTGAATGGTGGCTACTTTTGCTGTATAGATATTAAACAGCACCGGCGGTGCTAGTGGAGAACCCTGGGGTAGATCTTGACAAATGCACATTAGGTCTGATGTCCATGTTTCCAAGCGAAATGCCCCTGATCTATCAGTTAAGGCAGCTGCTATCCAACTTGTTAGCCAAGAATATTGACAATGGCATCTCTTGTCTGAGGTGTCAGGATGAAATAGGAACAAAATAATAAGGTTACAATTTAATGTTATTGTTTATATATACATGTAATGGAGCTTAATTAAAGTAGATAACATTAAGTTTTACTGCCATAATGCAGTGTAAGATATCCTGCTATGATCCATCACTTTTTCTTCTCAGACTTCAAGACATGTTGAGACTACAGCTGCATTCAGTGATGACAAAATAAAACTGGAACCAGGTTATGAAGTGAGTAGTTTATTTGTTAATTATTTTAGTAAACTATCAATGTACCTTAGCACACTCATTTACTGAACAGATCTACCCTTGCAATATTGCATCAAACACCTCTTTCCTTATCATGATCATAAAATCATGTGCATTTAGCTTAAGCAGTTGTATTCATCCATGACCTGTAAAAAGTACTCATTTATTGTACAGGGTCTGTAGAATGCTTGAAAATCCTGGTGACAACCAGAAGAGATTTAAAAGCCAGGAAAAATGGCTAAAAACCTTGAATTTCTCACATCTGACTTGGAAAAAACTAATCAAAAGTCAGATACATGAATTTTCTAGTTATTAGTGGTATTGTTAATTAAGCATTATCAGCTATCATGCTAAATCTACTTTCACCGCTTTTAGAAAATTTTGTTAAACCTTTAAACACAAATATGTATGACCCCTTGATAGGCAAGACATCGATCTAGAGAACTAAAATTGCACAAGTCTTTCATTTGCAAGACATAGATCTTCAGAACAGGAGCCGCGCTGGCATAATGGTTACCACACTGCGCTGGCGATTGGGTGATCCATGTTCGCATCCTAGCAGGGATATTTGATGACATGTCTACAACTAGGGCACTGGAATAACCCGAGCGGCTCCTGAGCACAAATCCTCTGTGGATGGGGAGGAGCAAAGCTCCTGGCCGGGTTGGAAGGAAAGTCCACAGGCTCCCCAGTCTCGCAGTGCCATGAAATTTGTTTCATGTCATTGGGCCGAAGGGCTAAAGCCCAAGTGCCAATGGTTAGAAAAAAAAATAATCTACGGAACTAAAATTGTACGTCTTTTTGATTGGCAAGACATAGATCTACAGAACTAAAATTGTACGTCTCTTTGATTTGCAATATATCTACGGAACCAAAATGTAAGAAGATTTGCATCTGGAAACCATGCGGTTGTCAATTTCAGGAGAAATTCTTAGAAGTGGCAGAGTTTGTAGTGGCTTTGGAAAAACCTGAACTACCAGGAAAGGCTTCAGTGCATTGAAAGTGGGTTAGAAGGTTAAAAGCCGGAATTTACCGTAACCGAACCTGGAAAAAATGACACAAAAGTTCCATGTATGAAGTTTTTGTTTATTGGTGATATTTTTCATTAGGCATTGTAAGTTACCATAATTTGTTTATTTCTTTTCACACAAAATATGTCTCAGCATTTTCGGAAGATTTGGTTAAATATTGAAACTGTCACTTTTGTAACGATCGCATGGACCATGCTAAATCTATGCAGCTAACATGTAAGAAAAGGTTTGCATTTGGAAATTGCGCCTTGTTGTCAACTTCAAGAGAAATGCTTAGAACTGGCAAATTATAAAAATGGAAATTCCACCACAGAACTAACCATTGCAGATAGTGTAAGTTATATACAATTAAAAAAAAAAAACAATTCTGAGAGTATGGGTGACTTATGAAACTTGCTTCCACACTATATTAGTAAAGCTGTTGACAAACAAATTGATTTAAAAAAACTATTGGAGCTGACCAGACAAAACTAGCTTCCACGCACTATATTAATAAGCTGTTGACAAACAAATTGATTTTAAAAAACTATTGGAGCTGACCAGACAAAACTAGCTTCCACGCACTATATTAATAAGCTGTTGAGAAACAAATTGATTTTAAAAAAACTATTGGAGCTGACCAGACAAAACTAGCTTCCACGCACTATATTAACCTTTAGCACGCTGCATTCTTTTTCCGAAAACTTGCCCTGCAGCTCCATTCTTTTTCACAACCCCCCGTTTTTATAGTGGGTGACTTGTAATGTCTATAGTTTTTGTGTTTCTTGGTCAATTGCTATCATTTTTGGAATTTTTATAAATAAATAAATGGTGAATCTGATGATATAAAATTTGTTTGTGTACATGTTAGATGTGATAGGAAGAGAGGAAAGGAAAGATGAAAAAAACGATTAAAAAAATTAAAAAAAATTTTTTTTTTAATTTTAAAATTAAAAAAAAAGAAAAGAAAACAACCAACAAACGAAGTGTCCATATCTCAATTATCTCTTGCATCTCAATGAAAGTCATTTGACCAATACAAATCAAATGACGATCTTTTCGTTACACCCATCATCAGTAGCAAAGCAACAAACGCCCATGTCAGCAGTGACATTCGGCCGTAACCCTAAATCTTTCCGATAAATCTAATCCTAACCCCTAAACTTTTACATACTAGCAATGACATTCTACTTTCGTTTCCATCTCTGTCATCAACCATATTCTGAGAACCGATGTTAGTGCTTATAATGACAAAAATCTCATCCCCACCGCATGGCGTCAGAATACAATAAAATTAGAGCGAAAATGGCTGTGTGTTCGATGCCGATTCATTTCGATTAAAAAAATTCACAGAAAATAAACGCAAATGCACCCATTACTAAAAAAGATTGGAAACGGAAGCTAACTCTCTCTCAGATAAGTTTAAAACTTAACATCCGGGGGTGAAGTCACGTGTACACACATTCTAATGCTAGAAAACGAAAATATCCGCTTATCAACATATGTCAACAACAGCAGGGAGAGAATAGGTTACCTTCGTCAACATATGTCAACAGCAGCGTGCTAAAGGTTAATAAGCTGTTGACAAACAAATTGATTTTAAAAAACTATTGGAGCTGACCAGACAAAACTAGCTTCCACGCACTATATTAGTAAAGTTGTTGACAAACAAATTGATAAAACAAACTGTTGGAGCTGACCAGACAAAACTAGCTTCCACGCACTATATTAGTAAAACTGTTGACAAACAAATTGATTTTAAAAAACTGTTGGAGTTGACCAGACAAAACTTTTAAAATTATCAAGAATATTTATATATTATTTCATCTACCCAAAGAGCATAGACCTTCAACAACCATTGACAAGTACTGTGCCATCAGCTTAAAATCTTTCTTTGTCTTTCTCATCACATTCATTTCTGTCTTCAGTGCTCTTCTCTGTGTGTTCTTTGGTCCACATCTACCTCTTACCATGGGGGTTCCATAACAAAGACAGCCTTGTAATTCTATCAACAGATTTCCTCATTATGTGTCCTATCTATCACCTGTATTCTATCAACATATTTCCTCATTATGTGTCTTATCTATCACCTGTATTCTATCAACAGATTTCCTCATTATGTGTCCTATCTATCACCTGTATTCTATCAACAGATTTCCTCATTATGTGTCCTATCTATCACCTGTATTCTATCAACAGATTTCCTCATTATGTGTCCTATCTATCACCTGTATTCTATCAACAGATTTCCTCATTATGTGTCCTATCTATCACCTGTATTCTATCAACAGATTTCCACATTATGTGTCCTATCTATCACCTGTATTCTATCAACAGATTTCCTCATTATGTGTCTTATCTATCACCTGTATTCTATCAACAGATTTCCTCATTATGTGTCTTATCTATCACCTGTATTCTATCAACAGATTTCCTCATTATGTGTCTTATCTATCACCTGTATTCTATCAACAGATTTCCTCATTATGTGTCTTATCTATCACCTGTATTCTATCAACAGATTTCCTCATTATGTGTCTTATCTATCACCTGTATTCTATCAACAGATTTCCTCATTATGTGTCCTATCTATCACCTGTATTCTATCAACAGATTTCCTCATTATGTGTCCTATCTATCACCTGTATTCTATCAACAGATTTCCTCATTATGTGTCTTATCTATCACCTGTATTCTATCAACAGATTTCCTCATTATGTGTCTTATCTATCACCTGTATTCTATCAACAGATTTCCTCATTATGTGTCTTATCTATCACCTGTATTCTATCAACAGATTTCCTCATTATGTGTCTTATCTATCACCTGTATTCTATCAACAGATTTCCTCATTATGTGTCTTATCTATCACCTGTATTCTATCAACAGATTTCCTCATTATGTGTCCTATCTATCACCTGTATTCTATCAACAGATTTCCTCATTATGTGTCTTATCTATCACCTGTATTCTATCAACAGATTTCCTCATTATGTGTCTTATCTATCACCTGTATTCTATCAACAGATTTCCTCATTATGTGTCTTATCTATCACCTGTATTCTATCAACAGATTTCCTCATTATGTGTCCTATCTATCACCTGTATTCTATCAACAGATTTCCACATTATGTGTCTTATCTATCACCTGTATTCTATTATCAGTTTTCCTCATTATGTGTTCTATCTATCACCTGTATTCTATCAACAATTTTCCTCATTATGTGTCTTATCTATCACCTGTATTCTATCAACAGATTTCCTCATTATGTGTCCTATCTATCACCTGTATTCTATCAACAGATTTCCTCATTATGTGTCCTATCTATCACCTGTATTCTATCAACATATTTCCTCATTATGTGTCTTATCTATCACCTGTATTCTATCAACAGATTTCCTCATTATGTGTCCTATGTATCTCCTGTATTCTATCAACATATTTCCTCATTATGTGTCCTATCTATCACCTGTATTCTATCAACAATTTTCCTCATTATGTGTCCTATCTATCACCTGTATTCTTTCAACAGATTTCCTCGTTATGTGTCCTATCTATCACCTGTATTCTATCAACAGATTTCCTCATTATGTGTCTTATCTATCACCTGTATTCTATCAACATATTTCCTCATTATGTGTCCTATCTATCACCTGTATTCTATCAACAGATTTCCTCATTATGTGTCTTATCTATCACCTGTATTCTATCAACATATTTCCTCATTATGTGTCCTATCTATCACCTGTATTCTATCAACAGATTTCCTCATTATGTGTCTTATCTATCACCTGTATTATATCAACAGATTTCCTCATTATGTGTCTTATCTATCACCTGTATTCTATCAACAGATTTCCTCATTATATGTCTCTCTATCACCTGTATTCTATCACAGATTTCCTCATTATGTGTCTTATCTAACACCTGTATTCTATCAACAGATTTCCTCATTATGTGTCCTATCTATCTCCTGTATTCTATCAACAATTTTCCTCATTATGTGTCCTATCTATCACCTGTATTCTTTCAACAGATTTCCTCATTATGTGTCCTATCTATCACCTGTATTCTATCAACAGATTTCCTCATTATGTGTCCTATCTATCACCTGTATTCTATCAACAGATTTCCTCATTATGTGTCCTATCTATCACCTGTATTCTATCAACATATTTCCTCATTATGTGTCTTATCTATCACCTGTATTCTATCAACAGATTTCCTCATTATGTGTCCTATCTATCTCCTGTATTCTATCAACAATTTTCCTCATTATGTGTCCTATCTATCACCTGTATTCTTTCAACAGATTTCCTCATTATGTGTCCTATCTATCACCTGTATTCTATCAACAGATTTCCTCATTATGTGTCCTATCTATCACCTGTATTCTATCAACAGATTTCCTCATTATGTGTCCTATCTATCACCTGTATTCTATCAACATATTTCCTCATTATGTGTCTTATCTATCACCTGTATTCTATCAACAATTTTCCTCATTATGTGTCCTATCTATCACCTGTATTCTTTCAACAGATTTCCTCGTTATGTGTCCTATCTATCACCTGTATTCTATCAGCAGATTTCCTCATTATGTGTCCTATCTATCACCTGTATTCTATCAACATATTTCCTCATTATGTGTACTATCTATCACCTGTATTCTATCAACATATTTCCTCATTATGTGTCATATCTATCACCTGTATTCTATCAACATATTTCCTCATTATGTATACTATCTATCACCTGTATTCTATCAACAGATTTCCTTATTATGTGTCCTATCTATCACCTGTATTCTATCAACATATTTCCTCATTATGTGTCCTATCTATCACCTGTATTCTATCAACAGATTTCCTCATTATGTGTACTATCTATCACCTGTATTCTGTCAACATATTTTCTCATTATGTGTACTATCTATCACCTGTATTCTATCAACATATTTCCTCATTATGTGTCCTATCTATCACCTGTATTCTATCAACAGATTTCCTCATGTGTACTATCTACCACCTGTATTCTGACAACAGATTTCCTCATTATGTGTCCTATCTATCACCTGTATTCTATCAACAGATTTCCTCATTATGTGTCCTATCTATCACCTGTATTCTATCAACTTATTTCCTCATTATGTGTACTATCTATCACCTGTATTCTATCAACATATTTCCTCATTATGTGTCCTATCTATCACCTGTATTCTATCAACAGATTTCCTCATTATGTGTACTATCTATCACCTGTATTCTATCAACAGATTTCTTCATTATGTGTCCTATCTATCACCTGTATTCTATCAACAGATTTCCTCATTGTGTGTCCTATCTATCACCTGTATTCTATCAAAATATTTCCTCATTATGTGTCCTATCTATCACCTGTATTCTATCAACAGATTTCCTCATTATGTGTCCTATCTATCACCTGTATTCTATCAACAGATTTCCACATTATGTGTCCTATCTATCACCTGTATTCTATCAACAGATTTCCTCATTATGTGTCCTATCTATCACCTGTATTCTATCAACAGATTTCCACGTTATGTGTCTTATCTATCACCTGCATTCTATCAACAGATTTCTCATTATGTGTCCTATCTATCACCTGTATTCTATCAACAGATTTCCACATTATGTGTCCTATCTATCACCTGTATTCTATCAACAGATTTCCTCATTATGTGTCCTATCTATCACCTGTATTCTATCAACAGATTTCTTCATTATGTGTCCTATCTATCACCTGTATTCTATCAACAGATTTCCTCATTATGTGTACTATCTATCACCTGTATTCTATCAACAGATTTCCACATTATGTGTCCTATCTATCACCTGTATTCTATCAACAGATTTCCTCATTATGTGTCCTTTCTATCACCTGTATTCTATAAACAGATTTCCACATTATGTGTCCTATCTATCACCTGTATTCTATCAACAGATTTCCTCATTATGTGTCCTATCTATCACCTGTATTCTATCAACATATTTCCTCATTATGTGTACTATCTATCACCTGTATTCTATCAACAGATTTCCTCATTATGTGTCTTATCTATCACCTGTATTCTATCAACATATTTCCTCATTATGTGTCTTATCTATCACCTGTATTCTATCAACAGATTTCCTCATTATGTGTCCTATCTATCACCTGTATTCTATCAACAGATTTCCTCATTATGTGTCCTATCTATCACCAGTATTCTATCAACAGATTTCCTCATTATGTGTCCTATCTATCACCTGTATTCTATCAACAGATTTCCTCATTATGTGTCTTATCTATCACCTGTATTCTATCAACAGATTTCCTCATTATGTGTCCTATCTATCACCTGTATTCTATCAACATATTTCCTCATTATGTGTCCTATCTATCACCTGTATTCTATCAATATATTTCCTCATTATGTGTCCTATCTATCACCTATATTCTATCAACATATTTCCTCATTATGTGTCCTATCTATCACCTGTATTCTATCAACATATTTCCTCATTATGTGTCTTATCTATCACCCATATCTTTTTCTTATATTTTATTTTACTGACACTTGTCTGGTTTTTATCATCAGTTCCACATTAGTGTATGATTAAAAGTAGGCAATATTATTTCAATGAGTTCAGATTATCAAGTGATCTGTATAGGAATCATGCATTCAACTTTAAGAGGCTTCTATATTAATATGAAAATGGTATGACAAGGTTACCAATGTGGAACTGATGACAAGAACTAGACAAGTGCCAGTGGAACAAGAGATGAGAAGACAACAATGGCGATGGATAGGACATACACTGAGGAAACCTGTTGATAGCATTACAAGGCAGTCCTTGTGCTGGAACCCCCAGGGCAAGAGAGGCAAAGGTAGACCAAGAAGTACATGGAGAAGAGAGCTGGAAATAGAGGTGAAAATGATAAGGAGAACGTGGAAAGAACTTGAGATGATGGCACGTGACAGGAGGACTATGCTCCTTTGGGAGTGGAGGGTTATAGATAGATAGATAGATAGATAGATAGATAGATAGATAGATAGATAGATAGATAGATAGATAGATAGATAGATAGATTAGATAGATAGATAGATAGATAGATAGATAGATAGATAGATAGATAGATAGATAGATAGATAGATAGATAGATAGATAGATAGATAGATTAGATAGATATATAGATAGATAGATAGATAGATAGATAGATAGATAGATAGATAGATAGATAGATAGATATTAATATGAGTGTTTGATTTAGATGGTTAAAAATGACAAGGTTAAGAGCATGGCTATCAAGACATTTATGGAGATTTGTTAGAAGTGCCATGTGGTAGAATATTTTGTTACTTTATTTCAGTTGTCTATAATTTTGCTGTTGCTGTATTAAATGTTTAGAGTAACAGTTATTGGTCTAATTTTTCTTTATTATTATCTTTTTTATTCATGTTTTTATTTGTTGTTTTGGTAATAGTAGGACTTAGTCAAAAATCTGGTATACATTGTGTGTCTCATATCTTTGAAAATCATATTATTGGACTTTGAAAAACCTTTGAAAATGTTTGAACAAGTTTGATAAAAGCTCTGATTGTAGCACTGGAGAACGCTACATTCTTACTGTCATTGAAAATTATGTAATGTACAGTCTGTTTCTCCTAGATTTATAATTTACTGGGGCTGTTCTATGACTTAGCTTATACATGATGTTAATAAATATTTCATTTCATAGATGGATCACAACATTTTTCATGTACCCACATTAAGCTCACTAAGTAATTCTAATTTTTTGTTTTCTTGTCAGAATCATGATGGTCATAACAATACTGAAGACCGTGATACTCATGATCAGATAGTTGACATCATGGATACAAAAACACCCAGAATTATGAAAGTAGAACAACCTGGCTTTTGTAAAGTTGAAGGTAATGAAATGGTAGTCATATAGATGAAATTAATGCTTTGTTTTTTTCATTTGTTTAATTTATTTTTTAATTTGCTTTTTATTGATTTCTGAGTCTCTAACTTTGCATTCTTAGTTCTACAAAAAATCTGTAAGATCAGAACATCATTTAGGGTACCACATACAGAGATAATAGTGATCTAGTCATGAACCTTTTGCCTGGTCTGGCATTATATTTGCTATCAGACATCCATACTCACACAAACCAACAACAAAAAATCTTAGACATCAATAATAGAAATAAAAATTCACACATTGTGTAATAGTTCATGTCATAACAAATTTATAATGATTTAGTTTTTCTACGCCTCACAAGTTACACACATTTACAAAATAACTGTTTATATTTTGTCTCTTGTAGTCAGTGTTTTAGATGTCTGTTATTTCAGTCTGTGTCAATCTTTTAGGTGTCCATGTATTTTAGTGTGTGTAAAAGTATGTATGCAAATCTAAATATGCATAGTGAGTTTTCTGTTTATATAGTAGACACTGCTGGGACCTCTCATTTTCATGAAATTTGCTTAATGAGAACTGGTAACACAGCCATTCAAGCAATATAAAAATTATGGATGTATTATTCCATCATACCATATAGGCTAAGGATGTATTAATGCACCACAACATATAGATAGGGATGTATTATTCCACTACAACATATACATTAGGGATGTATTATTCCACCACAACATATACATTAGGGATGTATTATTCCACCACAACATATACATTAGGAATGTATTATTCCACCACAACATATATATTAGGTATGTATTATTCCACCACAACATATACATTAGGGATGTATTATTCCACCACAACATATATATTAGGTATGTATTATTCCACCACAACATATACATTAGGGATGTATTATTCCACCACAACATATATATTAGGTATGTATTATCATTAATTTAATAAAGAAAACATATAAAGACATGACATGACATGCAGAGTTCTTCATGAAGGACAGCTTACAGAACCATTTGGAATAAGAACAGGAGTGCGACAGGGATGCCTCTTGTCTCCATTTCTTTTCTTACTAGCAATAGACTGAGAACATCGACAACACACAACAGAAATGGAATCCAGTGGACTCTGACTAAACAGTTGGATGATCTGGATTTTGCTGATGACTTGGCTCTTCTGTCCCATAACCGTAATCAGATGCAGGACAAATTGAAAACACTCAATGAGAGGTCACAGCAATTGGGTCTGAAAATACACAGGGAAAAGACAAAGATAATGAGAATAAATGCAGGTAATGATAACAGGGTTGAACTTGAAAAAGCACCAATACAAGATGTAGAATCGTACACATATCTTTGCAGCAGTATAGACAAAGTTGGAGGGACAGACAATGATATCAAAATAAGAATAAAAAAAGCAAGAGGAGCTTTCATTGCATTGGGAAATATATGGAGATCAAGAGAAATCAGATTCAACATGAAAATAAGAATCTTCAACTCAAATGTGAAGTCAGTCCTATCGTATGTCTCTGAGACATGGAGAACAACAAAGACAACAACCAAAAAGCTACAGACTTTCATAAATGGGTGCATGCATAGAATAGAGGGATTAAAATGGTATGATAAGGTTACCAACGTGGAACTGATGACAAGAACTAGACAAGTGCCAGTGGAACAAGAGATGAGAAGACGATGATGGTGATAGATAGGACACACACTGAGGAAACCTGTTGATAGCATTACAAGGCAGTTCTTGTTCTGGAATCCCCAGGGCAAGAGAGGCAGAGGTAGACCAAGAAGCACATGGAGAAGAGAGCTGGAAACAGAGGTGAAAATGATGAGGAGAACGTGGAAAGAACTTGAGATGATGGCACATGACAGGAGGACTTGGCATGTGTTTGTTGAAGGCCTATGCTCCTTTGGGAGTGGAGGGTTTTGAATGAGTGTATTATTTCACCACAACATATACATTAGGTAAGTATTATTCCACCACAACATATACATTAGCGATGAATTATTTGTCTAAAGATGTACTTTAGGGTTGTATTATTCCACTGTAACATAAACATCAAGGGTGTATTATACATTCACAAAATATACATTAGAGATGTAATATTGCATCACACAATATACATTAGATATACATTAGGGATGTAATATTGCATCACACAATATACATTAGATATACATTAGGGATGTAATATTGCATCACACAATATACATTAGATATACATTAGGGATGTAATATTGCATCACACAATATACATTAGGGATGTATTATTGCAACACAACATATACATTAGGGATTTTGTATTCCACCACAACATATACATTAGGTATGTTTTATTCCACCACAACATACCCATTTTTAATGTGTTATTCCACAACAATATATATATATTAGGAATTATTATTCCAGCACAACATACACATTAGGGATTTTGTATTCCAATACAACATATACATTAGGTATGTTTTATTCCAACACAACATATACATTTAGGGATGTAATATTCCAACACAGATAAATGTATATTTCATATTTTCTCTTCTTCAAGTGCCATGCCTGGTGACTTTGGTGATCATGTCTCTCCACAACTTCCTGTCTCCAGTATTATTTCCAGCATCTTCCCTCTCATCTATTTTAAAATTTGTCCTACAGTCACAGTATATTCCACTTTTTTTTTGGTTAAGTAAAATGTTGTCCTGTTTTACCTGGTTATATTACCTTAGAGCACATATCCAATTATAAAAGATCTTTTGGCGTGATATTAAATTATATAGTATATTCCATCTTTGATCTTTCCATAGCATACCTGAAGAATGTTGATTGCTTTCTTCTAACATGGTTAAATATACTGTCTGTGTGTATTGGCTTCTTTCAGGACATCCTCATTACTGTTTATTAGCTGTCCATGATATTAACATTGTTCTGTAAAACCCCATCTCTGTAGCCTCTAGTGTTTTCTTACATTTGTACTAATTGTCCATGACTCACTTCCATATGTCAGGATTGGTTATATATTAACACTGAAAAACTCCATTTATGACATCCATGTCACATACATTGGGTATAAAATAACTTATTGTCACTACAATAATTAAGTAATAAGAACAAGAATTATACCTGCAGGAAACAAACACAACTGACCTTATAGCAACAATGTCTTCACTTTCTCCATCCCATCAGTCCTCCTCACTTTTATATTTTATCTAACCTAATTTTTTTACTGCTCCATCTCTTTTTTGTTTTTGTTTTTTGTTATTTCCTTGTTGGCTAACAATCAGTCAATACGTTTAGCTCCCCAAGAAACTTCAGCCTTCAACAAACATATATCAAGTCCTTCTGTCATGTGCCATCAGCCTTCAACAAACACATATCAAGTCCTTCTGTCATGTGCCATCAGCCTTCAACAAACACATATCAAGTCCTTCTGTCATGTGCCATCAGCCTTCAACAAACATATATCAAGTCCTTCTGTCACATGCCATCAGCCTTCAACAAACATATATCAAGTCCTTCTGTCGCGTGCCATCAGCCTTCAACAAACATATATCAAGTCCTTCTGTCATGTGCCATCAGCCTTCAACAAACACATATCAAGTCCTTCTGTCATGTGCCATCAGCCTTCAACAAAGACATATCAAGTCCTTCTGGATCCAGTCGTTCCTACACAATCGGAAAGCAAGAGTCACTATGGAAGGTCACAACAGCAAGAAAATCCTCCTAAAACATGGAGTTCCTCAAGGCTCAGTATTGTCTCCCACCCTGTTCCTTGTATTCATCAATGACCTCATCCACGATCTGCCACAAGGTGTGAGAGCTGCCCTATACGCTGACGACTTGGTGGTGTGGTGTGTAGAAGAACATCTAACTATCGCTAATAAGCGAATACAAAGGGCAGCAGACAACATAGCAGCATGGGCAGAGAAATGGATGGTGCAGATCAACGCTGAAAAATCATCAACAACACTTTTCACGCTCTCCAACAAAGACAAAGCAGGAGAGATACGACTTGGAAATATACATGTCCAAACAGATGAGGAACCGGTGTACTTGGGCATTACATTAGATAAGAGAATGACATGGAGGCACCACATCGAGAGAACAGAGGCTAAAGCGAGAAGAAAACTTTCCATACTGAGGAAAATAGCTGGATCAAGTTGGGGAGCTAACGAAACAACACTAAAGAAAGTGTATACAGGTGCAATAAGACCTATATTAGAGTACGGATCAGCAGCATGGTCTACAGCAGCCAAATCACACCTACAAGCCTTAGATAAAGTACAAAATCAAGCGCTTAGGTTGATCACGGGTGCCATGAAGACCACACCAATAAATGAAATGGAAAAAATCACAGGCATTCCACCTTTATTATACAGACGAGACACTAAGACCCTGATCCAAGCAGAAAAGTACAAGAACATGCCCGCACATCCAATGAAAACTAGATTTGGAGATTTAGCCAGTGGGAGGTTGAAGAGAAGCAGTTTTGTGCATCGGTCCAAAAAACTAATTAGAACATACAAGGATGAACTACCAGACATCACTAAGGAAATAACTCCCACACTCCTCCCAACCCCATGGGAACAACATCAAAATTTCAGTATTAAGACCTCCATAACTACCACCTGCCCCATGGGAGAGCTAAATACTCTCCAAAGGAAAATAGCAGCATGTGACATGATTGAAGAACTATACCCCAGAGAAGCATGGATCCAAGTATATACTGATGGATCTGCAACCAGAGCAGTGAAGAACGGAGGCGCAGGAGTTTATGTGGTCTATCCAGACAAAGAAAATGAATCCACCTGTTCACCTACTGGAATATTCTGTTCAAACTATGCTGCTGAAGTACAGGCCATAAGCATTGCTGCAGGAATAATAAATAACACAATAAGCCAATGTCAGCAGGTTGTATTCCTTACCGATGCAATGTCAGTTCTGCAAGCCCTCAACAGTGATAAACTGCCAGAATTAAATAAAGTCCTATGCGAAGTAAATATCAAAAGAAGGGTAGTGCTACAGTGGATACCATCACACTGTGGCATTCCAGGAAATGAGAGAGCAGATATGTTAGCAAAAGAGGGAGCAACACAGGAACAAAAAGACAGGGTTCGTAGCGACCTGGAAAAACCTTGAAAAACCTGGAAAACGAAAAAAAAAATTCCAGGCCTTGAAAAGCCTGGAAAAATGGCTATAAGCCTTGAATTTTCCGCATCGGACCTTGAAAAATAATACGAAATCGAAAGTTCGTTACTTCATGTCCATTTTTTGGTTATTGATGGTATTTTTCGCAACAACAGACGCGACGAGTCTAAAAATAAATCTGCGTTTACGCCATTAACGCAAAGCGCCGAAAACGAAACCTGCCGAAAACTTCTGGAAATGGAAGTGCGCAAAGGGAAGTAAAAATTGTAAAGTTACCGTACAATTTTTACTTCCCTTTGCGCAAAGGTTACCGTACAATTTTTACTTCCCTTTGCGCATTAAATCCATTTCCAGAAGTTTTCGGCGCTTTGCGTTAACGACGTAAACGCAGATTTATTTTTAGCACTCGTCGTAAGTAATAAATTCATTTATCTCATTTATAAAACCTATTTAAATAAGTCCAGTTTATAGATAGACCTACTGTACTTGCGTCTGTATTTACAATGGAACTGTAATTTTAACCATGGCCAAAATTAGCCTATAAGCAAGCGTTTGAGCGAAATTTTTTTTTTACCTCTGCATACGGGAATATATTTGACACAGTTTATGATGGTCAGGAATAGAAATTGATGGCAATTCCATATCCTATAGCCTACCCTGTTATCAGACCCATGTCCCACTGTTCATTTCACCACATTTTTTGGAATTAAATATATTTTGAATGCTTTTTTATTATATTTATGATGAAAAGACTTATCTCGTTCTACCTTTGAAGGGTTATAGGCTAATTAGGATAGGCCTAGGCCTACATGTTTTCAATTTCAGATAACATGAATAACCGCCGATACACGAAAGTGGCATCACATCTGTCAAATCACTGTAATTAGGATAAATGAAAATCAGCAATTTTGTGGATAGGCCTAGACCTATGTTATTTACAATTAAAAAAAAAATTTAATTAAATTTTAAATAAAAATCTAAACAATCAAACGAAACAAAACCCAACAAAAATAGTGGGGGGGGGAGTGTAAAGGTCTCCAGTTAGATATTTAATAGATTTTCACTTATCATAAGTATTAACCTCCCAATTACTATATATATATTACCTTTTGTTCTAGTTAAATATTGTTTGACTGTATTATGTATGCGTTTAGAATTTTGAATTGGTAAATATACATAGCTTAGGCCTACTCATAAGTTATTTGTGTTCCTTTTTTTTTTTTTTAAACTAACACTACTAGGAGACCTACAGATGTGACATCATTTGTGACCAAGGAAAAAACTCTTGAGAGCTGAGATTATTTGGACTTTTTTTTTTTTCCAGTGAAAAGTCACCATAGTTTTAATTCAAATTTCATACGCAACAAGGGACATATTCTCTTCTGTGGTAGTTTTTATTCAGCCTTCAGCTTTATTTCAAAACCTGAAATTCAGATTGGTTCATTTGGAACAGTAGCAGAAAATAGGAAGCATTTTCCTGTAGCACTGAAGAAAAAAACTCAAATTGAAAAAGACAAATCATCCTGTGTTTTGTGCGACAGAAGATAAGGCATGCCGACAGTCACCTGGTATGATACGAAAAGATTTAACCTTATATCCACTGTTCACTCCAATGATAATATAAACAAGACAGTTAGAAAGACAAATTCTTTAGGGCAGAACAATTCAGAAGCCAGTGCTTGCAGAAAAATACAGCAAAAGTATGGGAGGTGTCGACCACTTCAGCCAACTAGGTGCACGCTACCCCTACCCACACATATCCTATTTTTATATTATTTCTTAGTTGAAACTGCCCTGGTCAATGGGCACATAACCTACAACACTGACAACTCTACAAAAAAAAAGATCAAAGTGAAGATCAGGATGTCAGTATGACTCTTATTGAACCTGCTAGGAGCCGCGCTAGCGTAGTGGTTACCACACCGCTCTGGCGACCGGGTGATCCAGGATCAAACCCGGGCGACGGCATTTGAGGATTTTTCGTCGACCGGGATTCGGACTGGATTAACTCGAGACCTGGCGAGAACATTTGAAGGAGTGTCGTCGACCAGGGATTGGCGGCTCCTGAGCCGACCCAGCTCTAATGGGTACCTCCGAAATCGGCAAGTATCTGCCTGAATGGCGAGGGACACCTGTCTCTGTACAAGAAAAAAGGGATACGTAAAATCAATGTCAGGTTAGACATTAATAATAACCTGAGATTTCGCCACGAGTATTAGCGGCATTTAGAGGCATTTATTTGGAGACCTATTTTAACCGAGAGATGACACAAATTATTTATTGCTTCTTGGGATTGTCTTGGTGTTGAACTTAAGAATGCTACATCATCTGCGAAATCCAGGTCCCCCAGGACCAGGATAAATGCCTCTAAAACTAAAGCTATGAACTTTTCTAACGAGACCTTTGATATCATCTTGAACGGGGAAAAACTACAGAAAGTTGAAAGTTTCAATTATTTAGGCAGTAAAATGACTCAGGATGGTGACACAACAAGAGAAATCCATACTAGAATTGCTTTGGCAGCTAGCGCCTTCAATAGATTATCTAACATTTGGAAATTACGATCATTGAATATACATACCAAGCTTCGTCTGTTTAATTAAAATGTTATCTCAGTGTTAACATACGGCTGTGAGAGTTGGAAAATAACAAAATCATTGGAGAACAAGCTGAATACATTCGAGAACAAATGTCTTAGAAAACTCATGAACATCAGTTGGAAAGAATTAAAGACTAATCGACAAATAAGAGAAGACTCTAGGCAGAAATATGTCTCCGACTATGTAAGGAAAAGACGATGGTCATATATCAGTCATGTCCTACGAATACAAAACAACAGAATACCACAACAGGCGCTCACTTGGGTTCCTGAGGGTAAGAGGAAAAAAGGAAGACCAAAAGAAACACTCAGAAGAACAATAATAAGAGAAGGAAGAACGTTGGGCCTAAATAATGTGCAAGAGCTAAGAGGAGTGGCGTCACAACGAACAACCTGGAGAGCACTGGTTTCTGCCTTATGCGCCGTGTTTGGTGCTTAAAGAATTTATTATTATTATTATTATTATTATTATTATTAGCGGGCGTACGGGAAAAAAAATAATTGAACCTGCTATTCTTCGACGCAATGTGACACCTTCAAAACAACACGACTTACTGAGCACCACTTCATTGATAAATATGAAAGGGCAAGGTACAAACCAGACTGTAAAGTGTGTAAGGCTGCAGGGAACAGAAGCCAGACTTGCATGTACTGCCCAGATTGCAATGTACCTCTATGCCTGATACCCTGCTTCAAGTTATACCACACAGTCAAGGATTATCAACGTGGATCGTTGACAAAGACTCTTGCAGAGGCCTACAGCTACAACTTCAACCCCAGTTAATGAAAAAAAGCATCTCAGACTCCAACTAGAGGTACTTAACTACTCAAACATTTACAAACGCTCATTGTCAGATGCCACAGACGCAGAATACATTCAAAAAAGACAAACACGAAAAATACAGTTTTTTTTAAACATTTTATTCCAATTTTATTAGCCTTTTATGTTGATATGCGTGGTTAATCGTTAAATCAATACGTCAATCAAGCTTATTTTATTCATTAGCATCCATGTCACTAACATTTTATTGCGCTGATGTTGAACAAATTCACTAAAAACTTGGAAAAGATGTCTGTTTTTCAATCTTTTATGAATTTTAAAAAAAAAAAGTTCTTTTTAAAGAAATCTGCAAACTCCCTTGGTAATTATAATGCTCCGGATTGCTGATCAGCAAAGTGATAATTATATCTGAGAAAATTAGATGAAAATATTAGAGTTTCCCATCCTTGAAAATCACGTGCTGGACCTGGAAAAACCTGGAAAAAGCCTGGAAAATGCTTGAAGAAATTTGCTATGAACCCTGAAAAGAACAAACAATCACATTCCAGGAAAAGAAGACCCTTATCAAGGCCATCAGGAAAATTGATCAACAAAGAGACAACTATCAATATCTTGATCGAGCAAAACAGGTGATCCTGTTCCGTATGAGAACAGGACACAACAGACTGAACAGTCACTTATACAGACTGAGATTGGTCCCATCACCCCTATGTACGTGTGGACAGGCAGCACAGACAGCCGAACACATCCTGCAAGACTGCCACATGCTTAGTCAATTGCGAACTGAACATTGGCCCACAGAGACGCACATCCACACAAAGCTGTTTGGGAGTCTTGAAGAACTTTCAACCACAGCAACATACATCCAGAAAACCGGACTTCTTGTGTAGACATTTCTAAACAACAGCGAACGAGAAGAAGAAGAAGAAGAAGTCCTTCCATCATTTGCCATCAGCCTTCAACAAACACATATCAAGTCCTTCTGTCATGTGCCATCAGCCTTCAACAAACATATATCAAGTCCTTCTGTCATGTGCCATCAGCCTTCAACAAACATATATCCAGTCCTTCTGTCACGTGCCATCAGCCTTCAACAAACATATATCAAGTCCTTCTGTCATGTGCCATCAGCCTTCAACAAACATATATCCAGTCCTTCCATCACGTGCCATCAGCCTTTAACAAACATATATCAACTATATCCAGTCCTTCCATCATGTGCCATCAGTCCAGTCTTTCTACATCTTCCTTATCATTTTCACTTCTGTCTCCAGTTCTCTTCTCCATGTATTTCTTTGGCTTACCTCTGCCTCTCTTTCCCTGGAGATTCCTGAATAAGGACTGTCTTGTAATGCTATCAACAGGTTTCCTCTGTGTGTGTCCTATCCATCGCCAGCATCTTCTCATCTCTTGTTCCACTGACACTTGCATGCTTCTTGTCATCAGTTCCATATTGGCGACCTTGTCATATCATTTTAATCCCTCTATTCTACACAAACACCCATTTATGAAAGTCTGCAGCTTGTGGGTTGTAGTTTTTGTTATTGTCCATGCTTCAGAGCCGTACAATAGGACTGATTTGACATTTGAGTTGAAGATTCTTATTTTTGTGTTAGACTTGATTTCTCTTGATCTCTTATGTTTTTTAATGCAATGAAAGCACCTCTTGCTTTTTGTATTCTTATTTTGATATCATTATCTATCTCTCTAAATTTGTCTATATTGCTGCCAATATACTGTATGTGTATGATTCTACATCTTGTAGTAGTATTTATTCAACTTCAACCTCTTTATCATTTCTTGCATTTATTCTCATTATCTTTGTCTTTATACTGTGTATTTTCAAACCCACTTGCTTTTGCCTTGCATCTGATTACGGTTATGGGACAGAAGAGCCAAGTCATCAGCAAAATCTAGATCATCAGACTGTTTAGTCAAATTTCATGGGTTCTTTTTGTGTTGTATGACATCAATTTTTTTCATAACCCAATCTATTGACCGTAAGAAAATAAATGGAGACAAGATGCATCTTTGTCGCACTCCAGTTTTTAACACATATTGTTCTGTAAGTTGTCTTTCATGAAGAACTCTGCATGACATGTCTTCATGAGTTTTCTTTATTAAGTTAATGATCTTCAGGGGGACTAGATAATGTCTCATCAATTTCCAAAGTAATTCTCAGTCTACACTGTCAAATGAATGTTTAAAGTCCACAAATTTTGGAGATTATCCTAGATGACAAAAGGTTAGTCTGTAACCTTTCAGCTTTCTCTGGTCTGCCTATGAGTCTCCTTTCCAGAAGAATTTATACTGTCATGGCTGACTGAATTGACTTATATTCTGTATTTGACCTGTCCATATTGTTTTTTGAAGTTTTTGTGGTAAAGATTTTTTACAGGATGGCTTTAACCAGCCCTATGCCCAACCCTACTTAGTAACTTGTTACAACATACATGGTAGGAAACAGTGTTACTATACTTTGTTTCCCTTCTGGCCCCAGTAACACACAGGTGTTTGGTCCTATATAGTCAATATTTTCACTTTACTCATGATTCCTCTAATTATGTCTTCCCTGAAATAAAACCCCTTATGTTCATCATCTCTTTCAGTCTTCTACCTGACCTATCTCTTACTGCTACCAACTTTGTCTTTGTCACTTTTATGTAAACTAGATTCACTTGTCATCTTAACTTTATTTATAATTGTCATCACTACAAGATTTTACCCCACAGTTTGACTTTCCATTTTAACTCTTCAGCCAGCAGACTTCATTATAGGGAATGGCTCCTCATAAAACATACTGAGATTAAATTTAGTTTTAAATGTATGCATGTTACCACTGCTAGCCACTCTCACCTCTTGTCCGACTTAAGTGTCCAACAATCCCAGCTACTACTTTTCTCATAGAGTCTCACCTCCAACAATTTCCTGCTTTTTTACTGTTTTATATTCCATTTACTTTACAAACAACTTTATAATTTCTTATTCACCCAAACAAAATTCAACTCATCTCCACCCCACTTCTACTGATGTCCATTCCTCATTCCATACCTATCAGTCTCTTGAGGGCAAAACATTTACATTGGATCAATAAAAACCTTACAAAGACCACACAAACAAAAAAATTTACATGAAAAATGTATAATAAATTATACAAAAAGACATAGTTTGTATTATTTACTTGGTCATTGTATTCATACTGGTTTCTATGAAGATTTATTTTTGCATGTCTTATATATTCATTCAATTATTCACAGACGTTTTACAAATTTATTACATGGTAAAAGAAATATAATGATAGTATTGCGTTCAAAGTCTTGAGATTACATATGACAGATTTTCAAGTATTGTTGTGTTCTATGCTGCTGGCAGTGATGAAATAATGTGTGTGTTTCGACAATTAAGACAAGTCCAGAAGTGTCACCTGTTTTCCTCTTTCTTCCTGTCTGGTAACGGGACTCTATATAACAGCACACAACCATTTTGTGTTTTTAAAACAATTTTATTATTTACAAGACATCCTGAAATGGAAATCTGAGTCATTGACATCAATGATGTACTTACTTAGTCGTTCCACTTCTACCGTGAGGTGTAGAGGTTTGGAAGGGAGAGCGCCAGACTATCCTATCAGCTGTCTTCTTCCTGGCCTGGTTCCATTTTAGTCCTCGGTCCTTCAAAGATTGTCTAATGTTGTCCTCCCAGCAGACTCTGGGTCGTCCTGGGGGTCTGGATCCCCGGCTCTTTGTTTCCCATGCTTGTCATGGTAGCCGATCTTCTCCCATTCTGCAGACATGGCCAAACCATCTTAGATGGGACTGTTCTACTTGGGTCTGCAGGGGGTGGAATTTTAGGCCTTGATGTATCGTCTGGTTTTGGACCATGTCTCTTCTTGTTACTTCAACCACCTTCCTCAGATACCTCATTTCTGAGGTTTGGATCTGGCATTTGTGGGTTGTAGTCATTGCCCATGACTCACATCCAAATGTTAAGACCGGGACATAGGTGGAGCGGTATACAGCCATCTTTCCTTTCTTACCAACCTCTCTCTTGCTGAGGAATCCTTGATTTATGGCCTGAAAAAGTCTACCAGCTGCTGCTTTTTGAGTGGCCAACTCTTCTTTGATGCCTCCCTTTTGATCTATAATAGCACTGAGATATTTAAAGTAGTCGACCTGCTCCAGGACCTGTTCTGCCAGCTTAATATGATGTCTTCTTTCTTCTCGTGATATCACCATGGATTTTATTTTAGAGCTGTTTATGACCATCCCTCTCTTCTCCAGCTCTTCCTTCCAGACTTGCAGGTTGGATTGGAGATGTGCCTCTTATTTAGCAATCAGGGCAACATCATCAGCAAATGCCAGCTCTGAAATACATACCTGTCTCATCTTCCAGTACCCACTGAATACTTTCTTGTTCTCTCCTTACATGCCTTGATAACATCATCCATGACGAGTATGAATAGATAAGGTGACAGGATGTCACCTTGTCTTACACCAGTGGTGGTCCTGAACTCTTCTGACTTATGGTTTGCTGTCCTCACATAATTTCTGCAAGACTTGTAGAAGCTCTGTATAGCATGCATCAGAGGTGCTGGAATGTTCTTCCTTGCCAAACAGTCCCAAAGTTTGCTTCAGTGGACCCTGTCAAACGCCTTTTCCAGATCTATGAAACAAAGACGGATCTCACTATTATACTCAAGGGCCTTTTCACTCAGCTGCCTGAGTGTGAAGATTAGGTCTTGAGTACTTCAGTTTGCTCGGAATCCGCACTGGACCTCATCCAATTGTGGCTCAGCTAGGCGTCAGAGTCTCTGCTCTAGGATTCTAGAGTAGATTTTACCAGGACACTGAGAAGGGATATGCCTCTGTGGTTTCCACATTGTCGATTGTCACCCTTTTTGAAAATTGACGTTATGATGGCAATCTCCCAATCCTTTGGTATGGTCTTGTTGTACCATGCTGCCTGTAGGACCCTTAAGAGTAATAGGTTGCCTGATGCTCCCATGTACTTAACCATTTCTGGTGTTATACCATCATGCCCTGCTGCTTTGCCCATCTTGATTTTCTCAAGTGCTGCCTTCAGTTCTTCCATCTTTATGTCATCTTCATCACCATTGGTTTCCTCTTCTGTGCTAGTGGTTATCATTTCTGATGCTTGACCTTGCTCACCATTAAGGAGTTCTGAGAAATATTCTTTCCATCTTTCCATTACTTCCTTCAGGGCAGTAAGCAATTTGCCTTGCTTGTCCTTTATAAATTTGAGAGTGCATTGTTTTTTCTTCCTTGTGTTCTTTAGGGTCTTATAGAACAATTTCTGGTTTTTTTGCGCATCTTTTTCTAGCTTTTCTCCAAATTCTTCCCAGGACTTCTGTTTTGCTGCTGTGTTTTTAGCTCCTAAGTATTGTTTCCATGCCATTTTCTTCTCTCTTATTTTCTCTTTGCCTTCCTCTGTCCACCAAGGTGTCCTCTTTCTCTTGTTCCCAAGTCGGACTTCACCGCATGCTTCTGCAGCAGCTGTCTTTATGATGTCCTTGAATTTAAGCCAGAGGGTTTCCAAGTCATCAGGTTGTTCTTCTGTGTTTCTCACCACTGTAGCAATAAGCCCATGATATCTGGTCTTAATTTCTGGCTCTCTCAGTTTGAAGGTCTTAATGCTCATTTCTCCCGTTTGTTTACTTGGTTTCTTGCGTGATGTTGGGCAGCTGCCTTCCAGATAATCCCGGACCCCATCTAGGCAAAGTGGTCATTTTCCAACTCTTTGTTGCATTCTAAAATCTCCGAGCATGGGGGAAATTTGTGTTTGTAATTGAGATTCATCTAGGTTGCAGTCATCTTCTCCTGTCCTTTGAAGCCACCCTCGAATGGTCATTTCCTCCTTGGCACCTCTGCATGATAATTTTCTCTAGGCAGTCATCCTCATTTGAAGCCCAGCTCGACCTCTACCTGACCTCATTTGACCAGGTTGACTATGGTTTCTCCTTCTTTTAGTTTTACAACCATAATGAGCTCCGAGACAAAGTTCCATCCCTTGATACTATCTTTTTGGTTTTTGACCACAACCCATGCCCCCTTTAGCTCTTTCAGATGTGGGTACACCACTGTAGAGCAGCGTGTTGCCATCGTGATCCATGACTCCTTGTCCCCTTTTCTTTGTTTCCATTATAGCCAGGATTTCAAATTTTGCTTTCCTCATTTCTTCCACCAGCTCCTCTTCTTTCCCATTTATACTTCTTGTGTTCCAAGTTCCATAACCTGTAGTCCGTAGTCCATTCCAGTTCGTCGCCTTTAGAATTAGTCCTTTTTTTCTCTTGTAGTTTGTGTAATCATGTTTTAAAGCAAACAGGTGATTGGCCTGTTGTGCCTCCTTACGGCCTCCATGCAGGCCGCCCTCCTCCTTTTTCAGCCAGGCTTGGGACCGGCCTAGGAGGAGTTCATTAATGATATCATGAACAAAAATCAAAAATATTTCCCAGAACTAACATAATGCAAATTTTCTAAAAATGTAACTGTTAAGTTGCTGTGTTCGGGGGGTGATATGTTGGTGCTGTTGATTGGCACTGCTGACAAGGGTGATGCTAGAAATGTCGGGCTTACAGTCTATGGCCAACTTATTATTTTATAACGCGAATATCGTGGGCCGTATGGACGGCCAATGAAGACAATGTCAACGTAACAGCAACGATTGGGTCGTGAAGCTGACCAGTTGATAAGGAACGTAAACTGGACCCATGTAGGACATCATTCACAATACGGTTTATTGAAGATAGGAACATCATAGATAGTGATCATCATTTGCACAAATGGTATGGCATTTCATAAAGATAGGTTCCATGTCAGAAATTACATCATTAATACATTGCATCAATCTCGAACTTGACCGGACTCACTAATCACCATCATCTCAAGGACGGCGGAAGCTCTGGGGTGACGAGTTCTTATATTCTTAGTTTTCATTACGAAGATTTGGAAAAATATGTAGCATATCTTCCATGAAGATCCAATGTATTATGATCCAGACAAAGCTCAGCAAGAATCTGGACACACTAGCGACACACCACAACAAGACGTGCCGAAGCTCTACCAGATCTTGCCAAGAATAAAAAGAGTATCAATCAAGATACATGAATGAGCCAGGTTTGGCTAATACATATGCTCCACACAGGGAGATACTATAATAAATACTTCATTGAGTCTTCCCACGACTTAGGGGCTAAGACTTATATCAATATTCGTCGAAGACGTCTGCCCGTAACAAAGGACTCCTTGGATCTGCTTAAACATCATTGCTGTTTGGCAACAAATTGATCGCACCCCAGTGCACTATTTTGTTCAAATATAGTGCACGAAGGCACGCAAATAATTAAACATATTATTACTTTAGATGCACTCACATGTGTGTCTATAGAAGACTAGACTCGCATGTGAGGATCTCAAACACTTAACTCCCACGCTAAAATATACTTTAACAGTAACATTGTATTTCCACTCATGACATTCAGCAAAATGTGCAACATTCAATACAGCGAAGTAAATCTTTGCTGACCTTAATGTAAACACATGTTAAATAAATTGCGCTCATAATGAAGAAAATGAAATGTTTATTTTACTGATGGATATTCAAGATATAGAATAAAATGTGATGCTGCCAAAGAGTCTGTTTATTCCCAGTTTTAAATTGTGACTAAGACGTATGTCCTACTACAATTTTATAGAGCTACATAATTTAGGACATCTAATAACTGATTGCTTATCTTCCACGTGTTATTTATTTCTATCTAAATCCTATATATTTTCAGATGTGCCTTACCAATCTCAGAGCATCAACATCAATAAAAGATTGTACAAGAATTATTATACCAGTGTTGCATTGTTGACGAATGACAATTATCATGAGTCTGGAACAACAGGAAGTGATGTAGCTGTACATTCCATTATTTGTCAAGACAGATCAGCAGACATTAGTGAGACCCAGAATGATTTGAAAGTAACAGTTCAAAATGAAAGTGGGTCAGATGACATCAGGAAAAAAACTGACAAATTTGATGGGGCTGATATGAGTTGTGGATTTATAAACAACATGCAGAGTAAGAAAATACAGAATCCTAATGAGCATGATGTTTGTGGTGTAATGCTAACACATTGTACCACTCTGAAGAAACTAAATAGAATACATACTGTAGAGAAGCCTTACAAGTGTGATGTTTGTGGTGTAGGGTTCACACAATGTAGTGATCTTAATAAACATAAAAGAATACATACTGGAGATAAGCCTTACAAGTGTGACGTTTGTGGAGTAGGATTTACACAATGTGGTGATCTTAATAAACACAAAAGAATACATACTGGAGAGAAGCCTTACAAGTGTGATGTTTGTGGAGTAGGGTTTGCTCGATGTGATAATCTTAATAAACATAAAAGAATACATACTGGAGAGAGGCCATACAAGTGTGATGTTTGTGGTGCAGGATTTGTAGGAGGTAGTGATCTTTATAAACACAAAAGAATACATACTGGAGAGAAGCCATACAAGTGTGATGTTTGTGGAGTAGGGTTTACACAATGTGGTGATCTTAATAAACACAAAAGAATACATACTGGAGAGAAGCCATACAAGTGTGATGTTTGTGGAGTAGGGTTTACACAATGTGGTGCTCTTAATAAACACAAAAGAATACATACTGGAGAGAAGCCTTACAAGTGTGATGTTTGTGAAGTAGGGTTTACACAGTCTTCTGGTCTGATAGTACACAAAAGAAGACATACTGGAGAGAAGCCATACAAGTGTGATGTTTGTGGTGTAGGGTTTACATGGTCTTCTGGTCTGAAAGCACACAAACGAATACATACTGGAGAGAAGCCTTACATGTGTGATGTTTGTGGTGTAGGGTGTACACAGTCTTCTAGTCTGAAAGCACACAAAAGAATACATACTGGAGAGAAGCCTTACAAGTGTGATGTTTGTGGTGTAGGATTTACACAGTCTTTTCATATGAAAGCACACAGAAGAATACATGCAGGAGAGAAGCCTTACATGTGTGATGTTTGTGGTGTAGGATTTGTAGGAGATAGGGATCTTCATAAACACAAAAGAATACATACTGGAGAGAAGCCATACAAGTGTGATGTTTGTGGAGTAGGGTTTACACGGTCTTCTTGTCTGATAGTACACAAAAGAATACATACTGGAGAAAAGCCTTACAAGTGTAATGTTTGTGATGTAGGATTTACACAGTCTTCTAATCTGAAAGCACACAAAAGAATACATACTGAAGAGAAGCCATACAAGTGTGATGTTTGTGATGAAGGGTTTACACAGTTTTCTAGTCTGAAAGCACACAAAATAAAACATAATGGAGAGAAACCTTGCAAGTGAGATGTTTGTGGAGTAGGGTTTATACGGTCTTCTGATCTGATAGCACACAAAAGAATACATACTGGAGAGAACCCTTACAATGTGATGTTTGTGGAGTAGGTTTTCAGTCTTTTAATATGAAAGCACACAAAATATCACATAATGGAGAGAAGCCTTACAAGTGTGATGGTGTGGAGCAGGGTTTATACAGTCTTCTGGTCTGATAGTACACAAAAGAACACATACTGGTGAAAAGCCATACAAGTGCATACATGCCACATGCTATGGTTTACCCATAATCTGTACAAGGTGTTTGCATTTTCAGATGTTTACACCCTGTACAGGTTTTCTAACCCGCTCCCCGCATTACTGTGTCTCAGTTCTTTTATTAGGTCATACTGAACACAGGATTTCCCAGTCTGTTAGTGATAATTAAACCCAGAAATAAACGAAATGATGACACCATCACATTATTTTTACAGTGTAAAATAAACTCAGACATTTATTGTTTGGGTTTTAAAATAAGTGAAGACAGGCTTTAAAAGGCAAAGTCACCGTGCCTCATTTATAATGCAGCCCACTGTAATTGAAAATATTCTTACACGAATTAACTCTTTGATATGTTTTTTTCAGTCTTTGTTCAGGTTTTGCGGGTCTTTGTACAGGGTTTTGGATTTTTTTGTACAGATTTTTCATCTGTGAGGTGTGGCTTGTATGCATGTGTGATGTTTGCGGTGTAATGTTTACACACCTTGTTAGTCTGAAAGCACACAAAAAACACATACTGGAGAGAACCCTTACAATTGTGATGTTTGTGGTGTAGGGTTTATAGATGGTTCTAGCCTGAAAGCACACAAACGAATACATACTGGTGAAAAGCCTTACAAGAGTGACGTTTGTAGTGTAGCGTTTACACACCCTGTTAGTCTGAAAGCACACAAAATAACACATACTGGAGAGAACCCTTACAAGTCTGATGTTTGTGGTGTAGGATCTGCAAAGTAGTGGTCTTAATAAGCACAAAAGAATACATACTGGAGAGAAGCATTACAAGTGTGATGTTTGTGGAAAGGGGTTTACACAATATAGTGATCTTAATGGTTGGTTGGTTGTTCGTCCATCACGGGTGATGAAGACCACTCTGTTCATCCAATTATTTAAGAATATGTTAGGTTAGTCTATGGGTACGAAGGTGACTGAAGAGCCCGATGCGGGCCTGGAAAGATCTTGGACAGTGTGGGCAGGGAATGTTTGCTTCATGTGAAGGTTTTATTTCACGGTCCTTTCTAGCTTGTCTCCGCTGTTCCGCTGCTGCTCTTCTGGATGATTCGCATGCTGCTGCACCTTTACGAAGAGATGTGCGCCAAGCAGTTCGGTCTTGCGCAGCAGCTTCCCATGTGTCTGGGTTTATGTCAAAGGTTTTCAATGAAGTCTTTAACGTGTCTTTGAAGCGCTTCTTTTGGCCACCATGGGAGCGTTTACCCTTCTGCATCTCACCATAAAAGAGTATCTTTGGCAGTCGATGGTCTGGCATGCGGACTACATGACCTGCCCAGCAAATTTGTGACTGCATCAGAATAGTATCAATACTAGGGATACCAGCTCTGTCAAGAACGGCGGTATCCGGGATCTTGTCTTGCCATTTGATGTTCATTATCTTCCTGAGACAGACTGTATGGAAGTGGTTTAGCTTCTTTACGTGGCGCCTGTATACAGTCCATGTTTCACATGCATATAGCAGCACTGGAAGCACCGCAGCTCTGTACACCTTCAGCTTTGTCTGTAGACTAATGCCACTTCGATGCCAAATGTTGGTGTATAGTCTGCCAAATGTGCTGCTGGCTTTGGAGATCCTGGTGTTCACCTCATCATCAATGACAATGTTCTGGGATAGTGTGCTACCAAGGTATGTGAATCTGTTCACAACATTCAGTTTCTCACCATTAACCTTGATGACTGGCTCAGTATAAACTGTGCCAGGAGCTGGTTGGTACATGATTTCTGTTTTCTTCGTGTTGATGGTAAGCCCAAAGTTGGCGCAGGCTTCGGAGAATCTATCCACACTATGCTGCAGATCAGCCTCTGAGCCAGCATTGAGGGCACAATCATCAGCAAACAGAAGATCTCTGATGGTGTGTGATTTGACCTTGGTTTTTGCTTGAAGCCTCCTAAGGTTAAACAATTTTCCATCAATACGATAACTAATGTCGATTCCTGTGTCCCCGTCTCTAAAAGCATCAGTCAGCATAGCAGAAAACATGATACTGAACAGAGTCGGTGCAAGTACGCACCCTTGTTTAACTCCGTTTGAGACGGGGAAAGGCTCTGATAGCTCACCGTTTTCCTGAACTCTAGCCTGCATTCCATCATGCAGTTGCTGCTTTATTGTGATAAATTTCTTTGGGCAGCCGTATTTTGCCATGATCTTCCATAGACCCTCTCTACTGACCGTGTCGAACGCCTTTGTCAAGTTGATGAAAGCTGTGTACAGGTCACAGTGCTGTTCTTGGCATTTTTCTTGTAGCTGTCTTGCAGCGAACACCATATCTGTGGTTCCACGTTCTTTCCGGAATCCACACTGACTTTCAGGTAAAAGACCTTTGTCAAGATGAGCTTTAAGGTGATTCAAAAGGATTCTGGCGAATATCTTCCCAGCGATTGATAAAAGAGAGATGCCTCGATGATTGTTGCAGTCTTGGCGATTACCTTTACGTTTATATAGATGTATAATTGAGGCATCTTTGAGATCGTGTGGGATGGTTTCACTCTGCCACATTTGCTGGAAGATCATATGAAGTTTCTCTATCAGAACTGCACCGCCATCTTTATAAACCTCAACAGGAATTGAATCGGAGCCAGGGGCCTTTCCACTAGACAGTTGACGAATCGCTTTTTTAGTTTCCTCCAGAGTTGGTACATCATCTAATGCTTCATTTATAGGAATTTGGGGCAGGCGGATGATGGCTTCGTCGTTAATAGATGATGGCTGGTTCAAGATATTATTAAAAAATGTTCAGCCCAGCGTTGGAGCATTTTTTCCTTGTCTGTAATTAGTGTTTTTCCATCTGCATTAAGGAGGGGAAATGATCCTGATGATGTTGGACCATAGACCGCTTTGAGTGCAAGGTAAAAGTTTTTCAAGTCATGGCTGTCAGCAAAGCCTTGGAACTCATCTGCTTTATTACTCAGCCATGAATCCCGCATCTGGCGTAGTTTATGTTGGACGATTCTACGCATGTTGTTGAAAGCGTCTTTCTTGGATGTAGATTTTGGATCATTTAAATATGCTTTATGGAGATGGTGTTTCTCAGCCAACATCTGCTTTATATCATCTGAGTTCTCATCAAACCAGTCATTTTGTTTCTTGATGGAAGGACCCAAGACCTCTGTAGCAGTGTTGTAGATCTGCTCACTTAGGGCTGCCCAATTTGTTTCCACACTTTGGCCGTCTAGCGAGATAGATTTGAGACGGTCTTCTAAGGTGTCAGTAAATGACTGTTTGATTTTTGTCTTCTTTAGTTTGGTGACATCCAGCCTCTTTTGAGTTTTCTTCCCCTGAGGGCGCCTGGCTGGTTGGATACGAATTTTAAGTTTAGATACAATGAGGCGATGATCAGTCCAGCATTCGGCACCACACATGGACTTGGTCACCCGGACATCTTGCCTGTCCTTCTTCCTAACAATTACATAGTCAATTAGGTGCCAATGCTTTGAGCGAGGGTGCATCCAGGAGGTCCTGTTGCGGGTAGGAAGTCGAAAAATGGTGTTGGTGACAAGGAGATCATGTTCTGCGCAAGTCTGGAGGAGACGAAGTCCATTACTGTTACAGCGACCCATGCCGTACCTACCAATAGTGCCATTCCAGGAGATGTTATCTGAGCCTACTCTTGCATTAAAGTCACCAAGAATGATGAGCTTAATGATGAGCTTATCTGCTTTAGGAACTGATGCAATGACTGCATGTAGTTCTTCGTAAAGCTTATCCTTGACATCATCCTGGTTTGTCATAGTTGGTGCATACGCGCTAATGATGGTGGCATGTTTTCTTCCATAGAACAGAGGGATCTTGACCGTCATGAGTCGGTCATTTATTCCCTTTGGGGCCCCCGCTAACTTGCTGACAATTGCTGTTTTGATTGCAAATCCAACCCCTGCTTCTCGTCTTTCTTCAGTTCCTCTTCCGCTCCAAAAGAATGTATAACCTGCACCCTTTTCGCAAAGTTGGCCCTCGCCTGCAAGTCGAGTTTCACTCAGTGCTGCTATGTCAATGTTGTACCTGGCCAGTTCTCTCCCAATCAGGGCAGTTCGTCTCTCAGGTCTGTTTGCGTTAAAGTCTTTGTCAAGTAAAGTGCGCACATTCCATGCGCCTAGAATGAGGGGGGAAAATCTGTCCTTTCTTTTTCTTATATGTCGACCGCCGAAGTAGGGTACCCACCAACCGCGGTAAGCTGGTTAGGTAATGGTGAAGCAGGCAATGTTTAGGGCACCTTTTCTAGCCCCTTCCTCATGCCATGGAGGTGAGCAGTGCTTTCCTAAAGAGGGCTGCTCAGACACTCAGGGGGCTGCCGAATCCCACTGCTGCTCCGATCAGTGGAAGACGACCATATGGCCTGAGCCGCCTGTGTGTAGGTCTGCGACTACGACTGCCAGCGTACCCACGCCTGCCGCTTCGCCGTTCGCCCATCGCCACAGGACTTGTTGTGAGTGGATGGATGAATGGATGAAAGAGTGACTTGCGCGGTGATTTGGATTAAAGTGAGGAAGAGTTGCGCAATTCGTCGACCTCACTCTCTCGCCTGGGTCCATCTCAATCCAGTGGCAAGACAAGTCAAGACGACTGGAGATGAAGTCAGGTGCAGTGGATGACCAGGGCTTTCTACGTGCCTCGCCGTGCTCCTTACGCTCCACAGCGCGTTGCTGGTAATCGCCGTCATGCCCGTTGAACCAACAGGTGGTTTCTTCCGCGCAGTCTATCGAATCCAGTCTTCGCATGCATGGGTAGGCAGACCCTAACTCACCGAAGGTTTATAACCATTCGGCTACCCTCACCTAGTTTAGCCGGCCTGTCAAAGCCGTTGTCCGGGGGTGGCCGCTGTCGCATGCTGACAGCTAGTGATCTTAATAGACACAGAAGAAAACATACTGGAGAGAAGCCTTACAAATGTGATGTTTGTGGTGCAATGTTTACGCGATTGTTTAGTATGAAGGTACACAAAATAGCACATACAGGAGAGAAGCCATCAAGTGTGATGTTTGTGGTGTAGGGTTTATACAATGTAGCAATCTAAACCAACACAAGAGAAAACAGAAGAGAGCCTTACAAGTGTAAATTTTGTAGAATAGTAATTGTATGAGTATGGTGATATTAAAAAAAAACAAAGAATACATACAATAGAGAAGTCTTATATGTGTATTTTATGAGATGTGCATGGTGTTCTTGTCTGAAAAGACACTATAAAATACATACAAGAGAGAAGCCTTTCAAATATAATTTGTTTGTGGTGTAAGGTTTACACAGTTTTTGCTGATGTGAAAAGACAAAGTGAAATACATTCTGGAGAGAGGTCTTTCAAGTGTGATGTTTTTGATGTAAGGTTTAACAGCTGTAGTAGTCTGAGAACACACTAAAGAATACACTTAACACATTAACTACCGCAAGCCGGTGGGACCGGCTTTTGAAATCCTATCATTTGGACCGCGAGCCACTTAGAGTGTCGATGTAATTTTAGTAATAACATGAATGAAAAATGTACTGAAACACTTTCTGATCTGGTTCAAAATTTTATGTTGCTACCGGAAAACAAATTACCAAAGCATGATTGTTGTAGAACACCGGAAAATTGATATTATGTTCATGTTTTTAAGTGTTTTTGGTTAGTTACCAAATCGTGTAAAACTGTTTACCGTGGCAACTAGTGATAGGACCACAAAAAATGCGTGTACATCTCGTCTAATGGCTGAATAGGCTAGAAACTTGTTTCAACAATTGACTGATAGATCTAGCGACGAGGACAAGAGTGAAAATGGTGTGCACATTGATTGAAATATGGATTTTGATAGAGATGGGGCGCGAGCAGTTATAATTGTGAAAATATTGCAAGTCCTCGGCCATCGGACAGCCGTTAAATAGCAACAACCTTTATTAGAGTTACAAATGGTGCTTATTGTAATAGTACATACATTTATCTTTAAAATGACATGTAATTCATAAAAATCTGTAAACAATTACGAAAACTACCGCTTACTTTGTGCAAACACCTACAGGATAAAACTGTGAAAAAAATTTAATTCGGCCACAGTGTGTTTTTCAATTCGGTAGTTAATGTGTTAAAGGAGTAACTTTAAATGTATGATGTATGTCATTTGTAGGCTGCTTAGTCTCTTAGTCTTAAAATGCAGAAAGTATTCTCACATGGTTGGTGTATTTTGTGATTTAAAAACATTTATTCATACTTCTGTATTCACTGCATGAATACATCACTCAAGATCAGAACTGTCCAACTGGTTGATATTTTTCCAACATGACATTTATTTTTATTTTGTAATACAGTAATTGTTCCATTTAATTCAGCATTAACATTTTGTAATTGTTTTTCTTTTAATATTTTGATTTACTTCTGTTAAAAACCTTCACTCAAACCAGTATGTCCATCGCATTTCTGTGGTATCAGTAGTCAACTGTTCATTGTTCACTTAAAAAATGTGTCTCCCTACACATGAGACTATACCTGGCCATGCTGGTTGATTGTGTTTGACAAGTTTTTTCCTAAATATGAGAGTATGTCTGGTTTTGTTGGTTGTGTTTGACAAGTTTTTTTCCCTAAATATGAGAGTATGTCTGGTTGTGTTGGTTGAGTTTGACAAGTTTTTCCCTAAATATGAGAGTATGTCTGGTTGTGTTTGACAAGTTTTTCCCTAAATATGAGAGTATGTCTGGTTGTGTTGGTTGTGTTTGACAAGTTTTTCCCTAAATATAAGAGTATGTCTGGTTTTGTTGGTTGTGTTTGACAAGTTTTTCCCTAAATATGAATGCTTGTCTGGTTATGGTGGCTGGGAATGTTTGACAATATATATATGTATATATACTGTTTATATATATAAGAGAAAGGATCAACGACATGTAGGTCACCAAATATAATTTAATAGATTTCTAAGTGATTAAAGGGAAGGGATGGGTTTCCGCCTATCAAAATTTTGCCTAGTCTTTTTTCACTGGCAGTTAAAAGTGCAGTGTCCTCAGGATTAAAGGTAATTGTTTAACTGACAGTTACAAGAACAGTGATCTCAGGATTAAAGGTAATTGTTTGACAGTTTAGCTGACAGTTAAATGTACAGTGATCTCAGGATTAAAGGTAATTGTTTGACAGTTTAGCTGACAGTTAAAAGTACAGTGATCTCAGGATTAAAGGTAATCATTTGACTGTTTTGCTGACAGTTAAAAGTACAGTGATCTCAGGATTAAATGTAATTGTTTGACTGTTTAGCTGACAGTTAAAAGAACAGTGATCTCAGGATTAAAGGTAATTGTTTGACAGTTTAGCTGACAGTTAAATGTACAGTGATCTCAGGATTAAAGGTAATTGTTTGACAGTTTAGCTGACAGTTAAAAGTACAGTGATCTCAGGATTAAATGTAATTGTTTGACTGTTTAGCTGACAGTTAAAAGAACAGTGATCTCAGGATTAAAGGTAATTGTTTGACAGTTTAGCTGACAGTTAAAAGTACAGTGATCTCAGGATTAAAGGTAATCATTTGACTGTTTAGCTGACAGTTAAAAGTACAGTGATCTCAGGATTAAATGTAATTGTTTGACTGTCTAGCTGACAGTTAAAAGAACAGTGATCTCAGGATTAAAGGTAATTGTTTGACAGTTTAGCTGACAGTTAAAAGTACAGTGATCTCAGGATTAAATGTAATTGTTTGACTGTTTAGCTGACAGTTAAAAGAACAGTGATCTCAGGATTAAAGGTAATTGTTTGACAGTTTAGCTGACAGTTAAAAGTACAGTGATCTCAGGATTGAAGGTAATCATTTGACTGTTTAGCTGACAGTTAAAAGTACAGTGATCTCAGGATTAAATGTAATTGTTTGACTGTCTAGCTGACAGTTAAAAGAACAGTGATCTCAGGATTAAAGGTAATTGTTTGACAGTTTAGCTGACAGTTAAATGTACAGTGATCTCAGGATTAAAGGTAATTGTTTGACAGTTTAGCTGACAGTTAAAAGTACAGTGATCTCAGGATTAAAGGTAATCATTTGACTGTTTTGCTGACAGTTAAAAGTACAGTGATCTCAGGATTAAATGTAATTGTTTGACTGTTTAGCTGACAGTTAAAAGTACAGTGATCTCAGGATTAAAGGTAATTGTTTGACTGTTTAGCTGACAGTTAAATGTACAGTGATCTCAGGATTAAAGGTAATTGTTTGACTGTTTAGCTGACAGTTAAAAGTACAGTGATCTCAGGATTAAATGTAATTGTTTGACTGTTTAGCTGACAGTTAAAAGAACAGTGATCTCAGGATTAAAGGTAATTGTTTGACAGTTTAGCTGACAGTTAAAAGTACAGTGATCTCAGGATTAAAGGTAATCATTTGACTGTTTAGCTGACAGTTAAAAGTACAGTGATCTCAGGATTAAATGTAATTGTTTGACTGTCTAGCTGACAGTTAAAAGAACAGTGATCTCAGGATTAAAGGTAATTGTTTGACAGTTTAGCTGACAGTTAAAAGTACAGTGATCTCAGGATTAAATGTAATTGTTTGACTGTTTAGCTGACAGTTAAAAGAACAGTGATCTCAGGATTAAAGGTAATTGTTTGACAGTTTAGCTGACAGTTAAAAGTACAGTGATCTCAGGATTGAAGGTAATCATTTGACTGTTTAGCTGACAGTTAAAAGTACAGTGATCTCAGGATTAAATGTAATTGTTTGACTGTCTAGCTGACAGTTAAAAGAACAGTGGTCTCAGGATTAAAGGTAATTGTTTGACAGTTTAGCTGACAGTTAAAAGTACAGTGATCTCAGGATTAAAGGTAATCATTTGACTGTTTAGCTGACAGTTAAAAGTACAGTGATCTTAAGATTAAATGTAATTGTTTGACTGTTTAGCTGACAGTTAAGAGAACAGTGATCTCAGGATTAAAGGTAATTGTTTGACAGTTTAGCTGACAGTTAAAAGTACAGTGATCTCAGGATTAAAGGTAATCATTTGACTGTTTAGCTGACAGTTAAAAGTACAGTGATCTTAAGATTAAATGTAATTGTTTGACTGTTTAGCTGACAGTTAAAAGAACAGTGATCTCAGGATTAAAGGTAATTGTTTGACAGTTTAGCTGACAGTTAAAAGTACAGTGATCTCAGGATTAAAGGTAATCATTTGACTGTTTAGCTGACAGTTAAAAGTACAGTGATCTCAGGATTAAATGTAATTGTTTGACTGTTTAGCTGACAGTTAATTGAATAGTGATCTCAGGATTTAAGGTAATTGTTTGACTGTTTAGCTGACAGTTAAAAGTACAGTGATCTCATGATTATAGGTAATTGTTTGACTGTTTAGCTGACAGTTAAAAATACAGTGATCTCATGATTATAGGTAATTGTTTGACTGTTTAGCTGACAGTTAAAAATACAGTGATCTCATGATTATAGGTAATTGTTTGACTGTTTAGCTGACAGTTAAAAATACAGTGATCTCATGATTATAGGTAATTGTTTGACTGTTTAGCTGACAGTTAAAAATACAGTGATCTCAGGATTAAAGGTCATTGTTTGACTGTTTAGCTGACATTTAAATGTACAGTGATCCCAGGGTTAAAGGTCATTGTTTCCTCATTCCTAGTGAAAATCCAAGAGCTAGCTTACCAAAATTCACTTTATTCTCAAACTACATGAAATAAGACAGTGATCTTTTCTTTAATGTGAAGCTAACATTTGGTCAAATATGACTGAGGCTGTATACTTTGTTGTGTTAATTAAACTGAAGTTAACATTTGTTCAAATATGACTGAGGCTGTATACTTTGTTGCATTAAACTGAAGTTATCAATTGGTCAAATATCACTGAGGCTGTATACTTTGTTGTGTTAAATTGAAGCTAACATTTGGTCAAATATCACTGAGGCTGTATACTTTGTTGTGTTAAACTGAAGTTAACATTTGGTCAAATATCACTGAAGCTGTATACTTTGCTGTGTTTAAGTGAAGCTAACATTTGGTCAAATATCACTGACACTGTATACTTTGTTGTGTTTAAGTGAAGCTAACATTTGGTCAAATATCACTGAAGCTGTATACTTTGTTGTGTTTAAGTGAAGCTAACATCTGTTCAAATATTACTTGGGCTATATAAGTTGCTGCTTGTTTCACTTTTAATTTGCATTTGTTTTGAGCAGACCAGTGTTGCTGTCATGGGAAAAAGATCTGTGGTTCTACATCCATCAGATGTTGCTTTATTATTCCAGGCATTGACATTGTGTTTTGTTCTTCTCTTAAAACTGATGTGTTTTCTTGACCTTAAAAACATTTTTTTCAGGGATTAATGGAGTCAGTTAACCTTTATGCCAAACTTTTGGAGCTAGATGTGTTTTAGAATTTCAGATTTAACCCCTTGAACCTGCAGTCCTGCTATTGCAGTTTCTTCAGCTATTCCTAATCCTGTGATGTAAACTGAGCGAGACTGTAGGGATTAGGAATAGCTGAAGAAATTGCAATAGCAGGACTGCTGGTTCAAGGGGTTAAATCTGAAATTCTAAAACACATCTAGCTCCAAAAGTTTCGCATAAAGGTTAACTGACTCCATTAATCCCTGAAAAAAATGTTTTTAAGGTCAAGAAAACACATCAGTTTTAAGAGAAGAACAAAACACAATGTCAATGCCTGGAATAATAAAGCAACATCTGATGGATGTAGAACCACAGATCTTTTTCCCATGACAGCAACACTGGTCTGCTCAAAACAAATGCAAATTAAAAGTGAAACAAGCAGCAACTTATATAGCCCAAGTAATATTTGAACAGATGTTAGCTTCACTTAAACACAACAAAGTATACAGCTTCAGTGATATTTGACCAAATGTTAGCATACGCTGTGTGTTAGTAAAATAGTGGAGATGCCTAAAAGGGACAGAAACTGTGCTGGTGTAGACAAACTTTATAATTTAGAGGAAGCCAGAAATATGTTATTAGATAGTGACAGCAGTGAAAGTTTGTTGAGTGACAAAATTAGCCCAGAAATTGATATTGAAACAAACAGCAACAGTGAAAGTGATGTTGATTATCAAGAGTCAATGACTGAACGAAGGTAAGCGTAAATGGCTAACGTGCAAAAATCATAACACAGAGCAAAACCATCAATATTTTAGATGCACCCTTCAGTCCTTCGATACTGTTGGTGTGCGAAATGTAGACCATCTTGGCATTGACAGTACAACATTAGACTTTCTTTCATTGTTTTGGAGTGAAAGTACTTGGAAAAACATAGTTGGGATGACAAATCTCTGTGCTGCTCAGACATTAGCAGAAAAAGCTGATGATTATTATGCTCGAAAATGGATCGAAATAAATATTGATGAATTAAAAGCACTTTTTGGGGTGAGAATTTCAATGGAGAATGCTATCATCCAACGTCGATATGAACATTACTTTAGTGATTTAGCTGGTTTCTTGTTTTATACTGCTGGATATTAGAGAATATTACAAAGCGATAGATTTATGCTAATATGGAAGTTTCTTCATGTTGTTGATGAAAGGGATTCAACACTTGAGAAATCAGACAAGCTGTATAAAGTGCGACCTGTGTTGTCTGATATCACGTAGAAATGTTGATATTTCTATGTCCCATCACAGAACATGTCTCTTAACAAGGGAATGATTCCTGCAAAGAACTGTCTTGGTATAAAACAATATATTAAGTCAAAACCAGTGACTCTTCTTCTTTGATCCATAACCACCAACCATCAAAGCAGTCAGCAGCCATCACGCCTGTTAGTGTCTTGTAGGGCAGCAACAAATTGATTCCACTTTGCTCAGTCGGTGGCCATAATTCGTACAGTGCCCCAACTGTGGTTCATTCTTTGCATCTCATCTTCCACAGTTCTCTGCCAAGTTGTTTTTGGTCGGCCTCTCTTTCGCTTTCCCTCGGGGGTCCATAGCATAGCTGTTCTTGTGATGGTATCAGGGTCCCTTCTGAGGACGTGGCCAACCCAACTCCAGCGTCTGCCAGCTATGATGATGTGCATGTCCTCCTGGTTACTCCGAATAAGTAGTTCTTGGTTGCTGATGGTGTTTGGTGAAAAGATTCGGATAATTTTCCTTAGGCAGATTGTGTGGAAGGAGGACAGTTTTGATTTGACATTTCCTTCTCTGTTACTCTCCAACATTCCACACCATAGAGAAGCACAGAAAGTACACAGCTCTCATACAGTCTTAATTTGGTGTTTGTGCTGTACTGGGAAGACTTCCAAATGTTGTTGAGAGCAGCAAAGGCTGTTCTCGCTTTATTCATTCTGTTGTTAATGTTCTTGCTTGTTCCGCCGTCAGGTGTTACTATGCATCCTAGGTAAGTAAATGTGTCTGTCTGTTCTGACTTCTGGTTCCTTACTGTTATTGGCTCAGGATTGCCCACATTTAGTGTCATGACCTCTGTCTTCTTCAAATTGATGTTCAGGCCAACCTGCTGGCCATACTTATTCAGTCTATTGGTTTTGTCTTGAATGTGTTGATGTGAATGCGCGAGTAGTGCAATGTCATCTGCATATTCCAGGTCTTCCAGTGTAGAAAACGTCCATCTAATTCCTCTTGGACTGCCCTCTGTTGTCTGGTGCATCACCCAATCTATGACTGTCAAAAATAATGTTGTTGATAAGGGGCATCCCTGTCGTACTCTTGATTTCACTTCGAAAGTTACATTACTCAATCCAACACTGCACATAAAGTTAGAATAGAGGCTTTTTATGATGGAAACAATGCAGCTGGGAATTCCGTAAGCCCTCAGAATTTTCCATAGGCTGTCCCTGTGTATGCTGTCGAAAGCCTTTTCAAAATCAACAAAGTTAATGTACAGCTGTCTCTGCCATTCTGAGCACTGCTCTATAATGTTCCGAGGAAGTTGAGGGGAACTGCGGTAAGACGTGGAGTACAATGGGTGGGTTTGAAAAAAAATCGAAAAAAGGTGATTCGTCTTACGAGGACAAAGACAAAGAAAGTAGTCTACGTTACGGCCACAAGGCCTTCATCAGGAAAAGAAAGAAAGTGAAGGCTAGATAGGAGACATAAGAACTTAAAGAAATATAAAAAAAATAAAAATAAAACCTAGCTACTTCCCTGAAGGCGAAGCATGGCTGAAAAGGAAGTGACTTCTGACCCCGGATGTACACAATACATACTAAGAAACTAAAAAACGAAATTGAACAAAAAACTACCCAAATATAATAAAAGTGGGGACTGGAAATAGAAGAGGACAGAATAAGTAGGAGATAAATGAATATGAAATAAAAAATCAAGACAAATTAGAAAACGTGTACATCCATACATATTATGGAGGATGGCATAAAAATAGAAGAATAGGATAAGAGTGTAAAGAGTCCAAATAGAGCAAGAGAGGAAAGGGTGACCTCAGACAAAGGTGTGGAAAGTGTTGAGACCGGCTGGTTTTAGACACCCCATGCGGTGGATAAGACGGTTCTCAAGCTGTTCTCGGCTGGCAGTGTCAGAGGAGCAGGATCGGATCGCAGTGACCTGGATGTCGATGGGACCCTGGTGGTCAAGACTATTGAAGTGTGTGGCAACTGGTGTGGACTTTTGCTGAGAGATGTCATTTAAGTGCTGGTTGAATCTGTCCCCAAGTCGTTTGCCTGTTTGGCCAATATAGGTTTTGCAGCAACGTTTACATATGATCGTATAAATGACATTACGCGATTCACACGTGAAGCTACTAGTGATGGTGTACGTAGCCTTAGGAAAGGACACCTTCTGGGTTGAGATGACATACTTGCACGTGTTGCATCGTGTCCGACCACAGGGTAGTGTGCCAAAGTGAGTGGCATTCTCCTTTGGGAGACGGCTGTGAACAAGAAGATCCTTCAAGTTCTTGTCGCGTCTATATCCCACCAAAGGTGCTTCACCGAATACTTCTTGGGTCGCAGGCTCTGCTTGGAGGATAGGGAGGTGGCGGAAAAGGATCTGTTTGACAGCAGTGCTGTGAGGGTGATGGGTCAAGATTAATTTGACTCTATCTGAAGTGGATTTATAGTGAGGTATGAGGGCCTCCTGACGAGAGATGGGGAGCACACGTTGGAGAGCAGAGGTGAGAACATGTTCCGGATAAAGTCTGCTACGGAAGAAATCCAACATCTCATTTGCTCGGAAGTGGAAGTCATCGTCGTCTTGGCACAAACGGCGGAGGCGGAGAAGTTGTGAAAAAGGAAGGGAGTCACGACAGGCCCGAGGATGAGAAGAGGTATACAGGAGGTAGCTGTGGGCATCTGTCGGCTTGTAGTATACTGAGGTATTAAGGCCGGAGGGCGTGATAGAAATAGTAATGTCAAGGAAGTTGACAGATACTGTGGAGACGAGGGAGGTGAACTTGATGGTGGGGTGAAAGTGGTTGACAAAGTTGATGAAGCGATATAAATCAGTCTCAGACATATCTGTGAGACCTATGCCATCATCGATATATCTGCGGTAAAACCCGGGGAAAGGACCGGAGTATTGTTGCCATATCTGATGCTCCATATGGCCCATGAACAGGCAGGCATAGCTAGGACCCATCTTCGTTCCCATGGCAACACCGCTAATTTGGTCAAAAAACTGACCATTGAATTCAAAGGAATTCAGTTGAAGGACCAGTTCAGCAAGACGGAGAAGAGTGTCAGTGGATATAGAAGGACAAGTGCGTTGGTCAAGAAAAAACCGAAGAGCTCGGAGACCATCAGAGTGGGGAATAGAGGTGTACAGAGAACAGACGTCTAACAAGAAAAGACGGTAGGAGCGGTCTGCTGAGAGTCGGATAGAGGAGAAAGTTGTAAGAGCATGATTGGTGTCTTTGACAAAGGAGGAAAGATTCTCAACGATAGGCTGGAAAATGCTATCGAGGAAGTCAGAAATGTGTTCAGTAGGACAGGAACAGGCTGAGACAATAGGTCTGCCAGGGTTTTCGATCTTATGAATTTTGGGGAGCATGTAGAATACAGGCTTGCCCAAAGAGCTGTCATGAATCCTAAGACGAGAAGCTTCGGGAGGAAGAGCATTACTAGTGATGAGCTGTTTAATAGTGTTGTGTACAATGCGATTGTTAGAGACAGTCGCATCGCTGGTCCTGGGCCTGTAAAAAGAGCCATTGGTCAACTGGTTATTACCTTCACTTAGGTATAAGTCCTTCTGCCAGACGACAATGGCTCCTCCCTTGTCAGCCGGTTTGATGACAATGTCGTCTCTGCTGCGAAGAAGGGAGAGAGCACAGGACTCTGCCGAAGTGAGATTGGAATAATGCAATCTACGAGGGCGGAGCTGCTGAATGTCATGGATGGTGTTCTTGATATACAGGTCCAGGGCATGAGAGGCCCCAGGTTGTTAATGTTCCTGAGAGTAAATATATGATCTGCACATCTTCTGTTCTTTCTGATGCCTGCTTGTTCTTTCCTCAGTTTATGGTCAACTGCTTTTGAAATTCTTTGGATGATTATCCTGCCTAGTATTTTGCTGGGAACTGAGAGGAGGGTAATTCCTCTCCAGTTGTTGCAGTCTGCAAGGTCACCCTTCTTGGGCAATTTGACAATTATTCCTTTACTCCACTCTGTTGGTGTTGTCTCAGTTTCCCAGACTTGTGCAAATAGTGGTTCTAATAGTTCTGCTGCTAGTTCAGGGTCTGTCTTGAATAGCTCAGCATTTAGATTGACCAGGCGTTTTTTCCATTTTTTAGCCCTTTGATAGCTGTAATGATTTCTTCTTTTCGTGGAATGTCTGTATTTATGTCTGTCACTTTCAGCCTCAGGAACATTCAGCTGAGTCTCTAGTGGTTCCTTATTCAGTGTCAAAAACCAGTGAAATGGGGTAAAAAAACAAATTTACTATGTGAAAGCAGCACTGCGAACATTTATAACATTGAAGTTTATACCTGTAAAACTGATGGTCTGTACGTAACTGAGAAAGGTGCACCAGGAAGCATAGTTGCTAGGTTGATATCTGTCTTACTGAACCAAAACTACCATTTATATATGGACAGATTCTGTAACTCTCCAGCACTAAGCACATATCTACTATCTAATGGAACTGATAATCATGTAGCACTATTCCATCGAAACAAGAAAAAAATTATCCGAAACAACATGTCTATAGTATTCTGGTGTGATCTCTCCCCAATATATATTTATATCCACCTTACACAATCCACAACAGCAATTTAGCATGTCTCAGAAGAATAAAAATGGTACATCAATACAACTCACTTGTCCACAAGTGGTGAGAAATTACACATACATCATGGGAGGCTGGGATCTCACATCGTATATATTCGCACATATGTTTCTTGAATAGGAGTGTACATGTATATTTCCCTCGATTCATCTCTTTCTTCTGTATTTAAATTAATAGTGACACAATGTATATACAATGTAAAAATATAAACAGTATGTACAAAAGGCCATGTTTTTAACCTTGCAGTTGAATTAACAGTCATCCTACAGAGTTGAGATCGCCTGCCTGCCTGATCGTTCTGAAGCATCAGCAGACAGGGTCCTCCACTGCTCTCTATCCTCAGCAATACGTACAAGTGTGGAAAAACCGTGTCCTGCCCATTCTTTGATGTTATCAGTCCAGGATTTTCTTTACCTTCCTCTTCTCCATTTACCTTCGACTGTTCCCTGAAGGATCGTTTTCGTAAGGGAGTCATGACGAGTTACAAGGTACATGCCCAAACCAGGCAAGCTTTCGACGTTTCACTACTGACAAAAGTGGTTCTTGGTGGCCTGCATAGGTGTGACAGAGATTATGTAAATAGATTACATACATCATCACGTCTTTGCTCCCAGCTGGTTCCCACCTTGCTTTCTTATTAGTATGCACGTTGGTTAACGCAGAGCCCCTGTACCGGTACTTCTTTGTCTGTCTAGCTCATTGTAGCCACGCCTATTTTTTTTTCTCTATTGTCTTACAGGCACTAGGAATGTTTATAAACAGACCTATTAGCTAGTCTAGAACCGTTAACTGAATTATAACGCCAGCGATTGGACAACCGTCGTAATAGTGACAGGCCAGACTGAGCGAATGGGTTGTATATTTGTAGAACCAAGGGCGATAATTCAAAAGTTGTACCTTGATAGAATGCACTTTCTCAGGGGGAATAAGTGAATGAAGAACAGAAAGGGGCGACAACCGGATTTACCTACTTCAGCCGTCTGTTCGTGAAGTCCCAGAGAATGTAATTAAGCTACGGAAAGAGGGAGATCAAAGAGACGATTTGCTCGTGGAACAACATCTGGGGTCGGCATAAGTGTATAATTTGACTTTCATTCAGAAATCGACCGCAAATTTCCCCAAAAATACGAGCAAGGCGTGAAATCTCGCAAGAGATAGCGAATTTCTACTTATTTCATATATATATATACATATATATATATATATATATATATATATATATATATATATATATATATATATATATATATATCCCAGCCTTTAAACTCAGTTTATCTAGTACCCACATAATTTCTCAGAACATTTAGTTTCGATTCCTATATCCATTGTACCAGTGGACTTACTTAGTTTTTCGATTGGAGATAGTTTTATTTTCTGTGTTGCGGTAAATATTATACTAGCATTTTGAGTGATTTAATTGTTAAAGTCGTCATTATATTTCACTAGGATTTTTCTGTGTTAATTGACTAGCGAATTAAAATAAATTATAGCTAAATTTTCAGGCCGTAACGTTAATTTAATTACTCGGTATCATCCAGATAAGAGATATTTTAATTGACTAGTAAATGCACTAGATGTGGTACTGACGACTAATATATATTTATCTCTAATCCATTATGTGTAAAATTGTGTAACATGACTTAGACCTTTATTTCACGGGGTTAATAAATTAACAATGAAATAAGATAAGCTATACACTTGTGTGTTGCGTTAAGTCAGAAGTTAATAACCGAGTCTCAAAATCAAATTATACCAATTACGCGGGGTATAGGATAGACATTGGATTGTTGGTTAATGTTTGTATTTTTTTTTCTATTGCGAGTATAGGGTTACAAACTTAGCAATTCTATAGATGACCCCTTGTTGACTAAGTAGTTGTTTTTTTTTTTAATTTTTAAATTTTCAAAGGAGAGACTAAAATGTTTATAAAAATACTATTCATGGCGTATAAATAGTTCTGTAATGTTAAAATTTTTAATTTTTATATATTTTTTTATTTTATTTTTATTTTATATTAATTTATTAATATCTTTATTTTATATTTTATTAAGTAATTATTTATATTTAAATATAAATTTATTGTTTTTTAAATATATAGAAATCATTTATATTTTAAAATAATTTTTTTTTTAATATAATAATAACACACAATATATATATTATTAAATATTTAATATTATATAATATTTTATTTTTTATCTCTCAATTTTTTTTATATTTTATTTGTGCCCAATATTTGTGGCAAAATATTTAATTTTTTTTTATAATAAAATTTAAAAATTTTATTTTTTAAAATCATCAATTTTTTTTAATATATTCCATTAAATATTTTAAATAAAAAATATTAATTCTTACAAAATATTAAACAAAAAAACAATATATAATTAAACAACATAATTTTCATATAACTAAATTATAATAATAAAATCCCAACATCTTCAAAAATAACATAAAATAATCCTTTATTTAATATATAATATTAAAAATCAATAATCAACAAAATACCCCAAATAATGGTAAATTTAAACAAACCCCATAACCATTATCATTAAAAAAAAAACACAAACACTAAAACACAAAAAAAAAACAA